>OX392498.1:647083-1294166 GCA_947623375.1 Apotomis capreana | reverse complement strand
AAGGGTGTAGACCGAAGTTGAATTGTTCAATATACTGTGGTTATATGAATAAAATTAAATCAATAAGTCGTGAAACAAAGAAAAAAAAAATGGTGATTTACATTACTTCAAATGTACGCAGTTTGAATTTTTGTTAAGCCTAAAGAAATTATGAAGCTGTTTTCAGAATCCTCATAAATAATTGAACAAAACAATAATTAAATAACATGACAACCATGAAGTTACACACTTTTTCACGGTGAAAATGGGAAATTACTTATGTTCTCCATACAAATATTGGTACCCAACCCACAAATGACGTCACATGTAGGTGGCCATTTGTGTGGAGCGTTTTTAGCGCTCCGTAGGAATGTTGAACTTTGACGGTAATTTCTGACTTTAAGAGCAGCCTAAGTGTAGTTTTAGTCTCATATAGACATTAGATCCAAATAAAAAATACAATCGATTGACATCCTCAAGAAAAAAATGGTCTACTCACCTATTTTTATCTGGCCCAGGACCGCCGGCTCAGTAGGCGCACTACAAACTGCACCAACCACAAATAAGTATGTGTAGAGTACGGCACTGACCTTTGCATCTTCAATTGAGTAATTGACCCTTCACGGCCACATCGATTTTTGCAAATGGAAGCCTATTAAGTCACATTGACACAGGCTTTCTGTAGGCGACCTATGCCTGACCTATCCAATCTAACTTTCATCCCGAGCGCGAAGTGTGAATCAGCCCGACCCTACCAGATTGGATCTGATTCAATTAGTGCTTTCCGGTCAGGCGACAAGCGGTTCCAATACATTATTTGCACAAGAAATTGTGTGGGTGGCAAACAGCTATCAAATCACTTCTATCACTTTTCAGATATTGAGATAATTTTTCGTAACAGGCAATATAGTAGGTAAATTATGACCATAAACTAAATTGTTCCCAAACGGGTCTAATGGTCGTTAATAGGTTAATAACGATAAAAGATACATTTGACATGCTTATTATTATAACATAACATTCAACGTAATTATTTTAAAGACATAATTATACATAAAATATAAAATTAATAAGAATAAGAGAAAAAATAAGCCTGATATCGTGTTGGTAGATAGATCCAAGCGCCAGGCAGTGCTCGTCGACATCACCATCCCGCATGACGAGAACCCCGTGAAGGCCGAGAAGGACTAACTCGGCAAGTACCTTGAGTTGGCTTACGACTTTACGAGGTGACCGCCGTGTGGGATGTTGACTCGACGGTCATTGTCCCGATAGTCGTTTCAGCGAACGGTCTTATAGCGAAGAGTCTCGACAAACATCTTAAGAGACTCTCGCTAGATGGCTGGATCAAGGGTCAGATGCAAAAGGCGTTCTTCCTGGACACGGCGCGCATCGTCAGGAGGTTCCTCTCTCCGCAGCCCTAACCACCGGTAGCCTAGGCCCTGCCCCGTTGCCGGCGGCACCCTAAAGAACCTAGCCTAGGATTTAAAATAAATAACGGTGATAATAATAAACACATAGCGGCAACGCACCTGTGACTCCTTTGGTATCGCAGGTTTCTATAGGCGACGCTAATCGCTTTCCATGAGGCGATCCGTTTGCTCGCCCCTATGCCAAACAAAAAAAAAAGAATCTTTTAATGTAGACTGCCAAAAGCACGCGCAGAGAGCCGTTACGTAGCGAATGCACTAGTGCATTAATATGCGGTGCGCGGACAGCTGCGCATCGCTATGTGCGCATTGTCAGGCTGCCGCCGGACAATGGGGACTGATATTGGTTTTGATGGCTTATTCCTGGGATTCGCCGCCCGTGGGGAAATATAAGACTTTTTAGGGTTCCGTAACCAGTGGGGTGAAAACGGGACTTTACTTAGACTCCACTTTCCGTCCGTGTGTCTGTCTATATGCCTGTCTGTCTGTCTGTCGCCAGGCTGTATCTCATGAACTGTGGTAGCTGGACAGTGAAATTTTCACACACGATGTGTTTCTGTAACAACAAATACTAAAAACAGAATAAAATTAAATAAAAATTTAATAAAAAAAAGCCTTCTTGAGCTTAATTTGGGACTAGATCGATTTGTGTGAGGTTGTCCGATATATTTATATTTAAGGGGGCTCCTACGGACAACAAACGTGATCAGTTGCACCTCATTTGTATCCGGCGTCATACATACCGGATGCAAACTAAACCTAACCGACCAGTCAAGATAGTATAAGCGTTTGTACGGAACCCTCGGCGCGCGAGTCAGACTCCTGTTTTCTTTCACATGACTCGATGTGAAAAAGATGTGTTTCAATGGAGATTGACGTGTTGTGGTGGGTAGAGATACATTTTAAGTACTAATTGTCCGAGCGAGCGAAGTGAATCCGTTTCAGCTTGGCCATAAATTTATCCAATTCGGAGGTCAAGTTGACCAGATTTCCGGCTGTTTTCGCCTACCGGTCGTATTTCACCACCACACCTCATGAAATTCGATTCGATAAGTTATAGCTTTTCTTTGTCGAGTCAGTTTTCAAAATTCTTCTGAAACTTCTGAAAACTGGAAAATAACAAATTTCTTCATTTCAATTTCAACATACTTGCGAGGCCTGTATTATTTTATTCTGTGGCTAGACTGAACGGTAGTCTAGGCACAGAACAGTGCGACAGTGTTCACTATAGTATAACTAGAGCGAGCCATATTGTTTTCAACCCCTCGCATAACGGGAAGGGTATTATCCACGGAGTATTCTTATGGTCTGTGGTGTTATCGGACAATATCGGTATTTCTGTAATCTGCATTCAGGGATTGCCAATGACACCCTTTTGTTGCCTGTCTGTCGTAAAACAGCTTGATCCATCTGTATGACATACCCACCTATCTTGCATGGGTTCCATAGCCAAAGTAGATGCAGATTTTACTTTAAGGCCCTATCTATAATTGACTATTTAATTGGAAAACCAAGTGTCAATTTATCTGTTTTAGTCATACCATAGTCACCAATAGCGTAAACAGTTCACCGCCAATCTTTATTGTTGTCTTAATAAATAATAATAATAAAAATTAGACAACCTTACACAAATCGATCTAGTCCCAAATTAAACTCAAGAAGGCTTGCGTTATGGGTACTAGACGACGATATGCATACTTATATAGATAAATATATACTGAAATACATAAAACAAATATTCGAGTTCATCACACAAATATTTGCCCCGGCCTGGATTCGAACCCAGGACCGCCGGCTCAGTAGGCAGGTGTCTTATAGGTACATCATTATAACTGTACAAATCTTCCACAGGTGGGCAAGGACGTTGCGCATCCAGGAGTGAGGAACCCGTACGACGGCTCCTCAGAGAAGAAATACTACACGTACTACCAGTGGGTATGCTTCGTACTCTTTTTTCAGGTAAGCTCGCATTATGAGTGCTCTTTTGATAATCGACGCCAATAATTTAGTGCTTGCCATTTTATAAATAAATAAATAAGTATGAAGGGGTCGCATTTGACCCGCCTTCCCCTCAAGAGATTTAACACTAGGCCACGAAAGCCACGGGGTATGATTATGACCCAGGTGGCGCCAGACAGGCAAGGCGCAGCGCGCCCATATAAAACAAAAGACTATCCTGCATCGTGAAATCATGCCCTCTCACCATAGAAAACTGATTTTTAATACAAATCTACATAGTAGTATAGACAACAAACATACCTATCAATAATGTGATAAACAGTAATATGAATTAATGAGGTATTCAGAAAATAGTGAAGGGCTCTTTTCAATCACTAACGGATCTCCATAATATGATATTCATTCTGAGTATTAGATTATCAGTATTATACTGTGTTGGTATTATCAAACTGTATGTCATTACAACGCTGAATACTACTTACATACACACATTATTATAATGGCAACGAAAAGTAAATACAATTACAGAAAAATAAATGCGTATCGGCGGCTCTGCCATGCTCATCTCATTACGCTGAGCTGCTGATAGAAGGTGCAACTCTTTAATGGTTAGGAGTTAAAGGATAATTCTTAGGAAATATCTACAATTTCTTCTCGAGTAGTCGGTTAGTTTTTGTAAAATCTGATTTTTTTAAAGGCGACAGGCGATCCACGCTCGGGCCGCTTTCTCGTGCAAAGGTTAGCCATTGCTATCCAGCTACCTACGTAAGGTACCCTATCACGAGGCCCCGATCTTTATAATACTCTATCTATCTATCTATATATCTATCAGCTATCAGCCACAGACATCCACTGCTCAACATAGGCCTCCCATGACTCGCCACAAAGTGCGATCCCGTGCAAACCGCATCCATTGATTCCCCGCTACCCTAACGAGGTCATCCGTCCATCTAGTCGGGGACCTACGCACGCTGCGCTTTCCTATACGTAGTCGCTACTCTAGGACTTAATATTAACCCATATTTTAAGTTACCAATTTGTTTTTAGGTTCTGTTAATGTTCAGCAAATCTAACGAACCATAACATAACAAAGTCCACGTCATGTTTTGCTGTGAATACGATAGACTGCAATATCACGTGTTGTTTTTCGGCCATAAGTCAATTGCTCTCATTCAACCGATATTGTTCGACTTACATTCCATATTACACAAAATATTTCAAACATTACACCATAGTGAATCACACTTGGCTAACTGTTCGTAGTCCGTTGAACTGCCGGCTTGACCGATTGACACCCATCCGCGGCCGTGACTGTCACGACTGTCACATTAACACATGGTCTTGGGCAATGGCATTACTATGACAATACTGTAAAAACGTAGTTTACAAACTTTCAGCTATAAACAGATGCAAATTGATGAAAATAAAAACAAATAAATATCAGACATCCTCACACAAATCGATCTACTCCCAAATTAAGCTCAAGAAGGCTTGTGTTATGGGTTAGTACCCGACGACGACGATATACATACTTATATAGATAAATATATACTTAAATATAAAGAACAACCATGAACCAAGCAATATTCGAGTTCATCACACAAATATTTGCCCGGGCTGGGATTCGAACCCGGGACCGCCGACACACACCACACACACACACCTGGGGTGGTTGCTAGCTTTCTTTTGTTTTAATTTAAGTGTATAATGTACCTTACCTAATTTTATACCAATTAAAATCTGATATCGTTACCTTTTCAAGGCCTCGTTAACTGCATATCTGTGGACATCTGTTATTGGCTTTATGTTCTAGCTATAAGCATTGTTATATATGTTCTGTAATGCTGTTGATGTTCCAAAAAAAAATATAAACTCAATTATTATATTATGTATATCTTCGTCCCCATAGTACAAGCTTTGCTTAGTTTGGGATTAGATCGATTTGTGTAAGATTGTCCCTTAACATTTATTTGCTTGGACGAATTAGCGTGGTTTGACTCTCCCGGTTGTTTTCAGGCGATGATGTGCTACACGCCCAAGTTCCTGTGGGACGCGTGCGAGGGCGGCCTGATGCGGACCATCGTCATGGGGCTCAACGTGAGCGTCTGCAAGAGCAAGGAGAAAGAGAAGAAGAAGGATCTCCTCATCGGGTACATGCTGCGGTACAAGACGGTAGGTCTCTTGCTAAAAGTGTCGAATAAATAAATAAATGAATGAACGAACGAACGAACGAACGAATGGCTGAATGAATGAATAAAGATAAAGATAATTTGAATGAATGTATGATTGAATGAAGAAACGAACGAACGAACGAATGATTGAATAAATGAATCAATGAATGAATGAATGAATAAATGAATGAATAAATAGATGAATGAATGAATGGATAAATAAATAAATATCGTACAACCTCACACAAATCAACCTAGTCCCACAGTAAGCTCTAGTAGGCTTGTGTTACACTAGGCGACGATAAACATACTTATATAGATAAATAATCGAGTTCAACACTTAAATATTTGCCCTTGCCGGGATTCGAACCCAGGATCGTCGGCTCAGTAGGCAGTCGCTTAACCACTGCGCCAACGCGTCGTCAAAGAAATGGCGCTGATGTTGAAGAAGATGGAACTCCTCATACTGTCAGTTTGAGAGATGAGATTGTGGTGTTGTGTCAAATTAAGTCCTTCTGGGTCAGAACAAAATCAATATCAAAATGTTTATTCTGCAAGTAGGCCACAAGGGCACTTTTACATGTCTGAATCTACCGGCATTTCACAAGAGGAGACCGCTGAAAGAAACAACAGTAAGTCATTTATTCGTAAATAATATTACTTGAAACTATTATGTACAATTATATTATAACTAGGTTATTGATGTATGACATGTAGAGGAGATATGCAAGATTCTCCAAATCAATGTTTACAGTAATAATTTATAAAATAAAGTGAATTCGGAGATGTAGAAGTTCTCTAGGCATCACGACATGCATAAAATTAATTAAATAATTGAATTCCGTTGAGATTATAATAGCTATCTAGGCGTCGCAATTTAGACCCTAGGATAAAGAAATAAAGTCCGTAAATTCATAGTTAAATGAAACCTTTTGAACGTCTTGGTATCGCTTTATAGTTCACTATGCCCCTGACGCGACAGCAATAAAGAAATGCCCCGTATTGATCAGGGATGGGGTTGAAAAATACATGTAGCGATTTGAATTAGGATTTTTTTGATAATTCAACTTTGGACGTCATTTGACGACGTTGGCGTTTGTGGCACAGGTTTTTGTCGACGTGATTTGCCGTTCTTGGTGCTCAAAGAATCACAAAATCCACTTAGAGGATACTGTGTCGTCTATATTACTTCATATGAAAGACGTGGCACTCTGTAAAAAAGCTTTCCCCTTCAATAGTTTTATATGATCTTGGCCGGCAGTATTATTTCTTGCAACTCTTATGTACTAGCAAAATTCGATGGATATTCGTTACATTGCCGAGATATTGCTGTATAGGAGATATCACCAGGTCTGGTCGAATTATGACCCAGATTTGAACTGTGTGTGTATATATCATCATCCTCCTAGCCTTTGTCCCATATCTTTGTAGAGAATGAATTCTCAATCGGGGTCGGCTACCTAAATCCCAATATGTGGCGTAGGCACTAGTTTTTACGCAAGCGACTGCCATCTGACCTTCCAACCCAGAGGGGAAACTAGGCCTTATTGGGCTTAGGTGGTTTCCTCACGATGTTTTCCTTCACCGATCCTTGTGTGTGTATATATATATCCATACTTAATATTATAAATGCGAAAGTGTATCTGTCTGTCTGTCTGTCTGTCTGTTACCTCTTCACGCTTCAACCGCTGAACCGATTTTGATGAAATTTGGCATGGAGATAGTTTAAGATCCGAGGAAGGACATAGGATAGTTTTCATCCTGGAAATTATCCCTAAAAAGATTGAAATGTGAGTAAGTAATTCATGATGACATTGATGACCCTGCAGAAAATGTAATAATTAGACCAAAAGCACAATTGCTCTTACATTTGCTTAGGCGCTTTTAACAATCCCTTTTGTTACGTGTGTGTGTTGTACGAGGTTGCTTCCATACTTCCAAGTTCCACGCGGATGTAGTCGCGGGCAAAAGCTAGTTATTGATAAAATTTCATGACAGTTGCGTAAACGTAACGTAAACGGAAACGTTATAAAGAATGAGCTAGTGGCTAAAGAATGATTATAGATTGAATTGTAAGATATCTTGCTAAATTTGCTCACGGCGTAAACGATATTTAAGAGTACATTACGCAATTTGAGATCATAGTTTTGCAACCGAAGGTTTCGTCATGGTTTCGCCGTGACCGCCATTGCTGTTTGGTCAATGTGGTCCAAAGTACGTGTAAACAATTGTCATAGAAAACTGTTTTTATTTATTAGCATTATCAATACATTGGCGTGTTTTACAACTTTATAATAGAATTGAAAAATATTTTCTTTATAATAATTAATAGATACATAATTTTATTTACTAACAACATAAAAATAAACCTAATTTTATAACGCCTATTTTTATAAAAGTTGTAATTCCCGTCTAGTTTTCAGACTGCTAAAAACTAAAACCACTAAATATAAATAGTTTTTCGATATTGTCGCATCAACTGTGGCTAACTTAAAAACTAGGCGGGAATTTCAATTTTTATAAAAATAGCCGATGATAGGAATCGCAGGCGAAGTCGCGGGGTTTTACAGTATTATTAAACTACTATCTAATGGGCCCTGTGCCATAGACGCCGGCAGCATTACCTCGCTGTATTGCGACACTGAAACGCTGAGCGAGGAAGCTGCCAGCCCTTTAGTCGCCTGTGGTGTCGAAGAGCCGTTCCGATAGGTCCTTAAATAGCACTCAAACGCTTTGAACCACCAAACTGATATTGGAAGCCGAGAAGTTACCCCGGTATTTGAGTTTGAGTTTTTTTGTGCCGCCTACGGGAGTATTAAATAGTTCATTGGTTCCCTATCATTCCTATCGTATTAAGATGTTTGATTTAACAGATAAAGGAGCCAATCAGTTACCTGTGCAAACAAAATTTCGGGCACCTTGTAAATTTATATAATACCATCCAAATACGTCAGACGCGTCGCATACATGTATAATGTATCCTGGCATTATCAAACATTGCCAACCTCAATCCAACGAGATAAGGCCCACAACTGAACATTAATACCGTTGACTTCACAGCAGCACAAATTTGCATTCAGCGGCGTGTTGTTTCCCAGGCGCACTTAATAAGGTATTCTAGACGGGTGCCATATGAATTCTGGGAAACCTATGCTTCTACGTAACTATATTTTTAATTATAGGTATACCGCCCTTTGCCGAGTTCTTAGGAACGTATGTCAAGACATTTAGAAACGTTTTATTTATTTATTATTATCATTTTCTTGAAACAAAATCCACAGCACAAATTACGGTAATTATGGTGCTTTCCTTCAAGATTTTGACTCATTTCGCCATTTATTAGTGACATGGTTTAAGGCCCGAAACACACATATATAACAATTCCTAGTTGCTTAGTTGCTGCGAATAGTCTTATAGCAAGAGGTTTAGCCGTTTGGAAGCCTCCTAAGAAGTAAGTAGAGACTAGAGACATCATAGGAGGCTACCAGGGAGACAGATATACAAGGCAGTACTCTAGACTAGACATGACGCTTATCTGCAGAAGGTTCCTTTCTACGACTCGAAGCGTACGAAGCCTCCAGAGCATTGCCCTGCTGTCTCTAGGTTTTTGTATGTATCCTATGTTGGTGTAACCATTGTCTATAGCCTAGCAAGCGTCGGCCCGGCCCAGGGATGGTGGCGCTACAAACAGCTTTCATATGGCAATAATGTGCATAGTTACGTCATAATATATTTGATTTATTAACTCGTTCTTCTTAAATACTGAATCCTATTGAAATAAAAATACAAAACATAAACATATAAAATTGAAGGCCTAGGCCGGGAAGTAATTTTTTTTAAAACATGGCGTCTGTGTTCATGAACGGGCTAAACAGCTGAATTAAGTATGTTTTTTTAAGTAGTGTATTTTTTTATTTCATTGCATATGTTTGAGATAAGCTCTATACATGCCTTAGCCGTGAAAATGGCTTGCCGGCCTCGATCCGGCCTCCCTACGGTCGTCCGTCTATAATTACTAAGCCGGCAAGCCCTTATTTCCCGGCGTCTCCAGTACCTAATGTACTATTATACTTTTTACAAACAGATCGCATTTAATATTGTTCTTACTCTACCATAACTTAGTGAACAAGTACATCCTAATTGTACTATTTAACAGCCGTAGGTAGTTCAATCACGCGGTCTTTAAGGGCATTCCGGACCGTACTAAAACGTGACTGGCGACATGCATTTTTTGTACCGGTCATTGCCTCTTACGCAAGCCATCCATCGACGGTTCTCTTCCACCACGACCGGTATGGCCCGTGGGGAGCCGGCGATGGTGCGCGCGGTCATCGGCTCTCTTGCGCAATCGCCGATCTGATGTGCTTTAATCGTACCGGTAAATCGAACATGGTGGTTCGAATCTGAGATGGTTGTAATAGTTATTGGCAAAGGGTCGTTGGTTTTGAACCATCTGTAATTGTATTTTTCGTACGTGAATCCTAGGTAGTAGATATATGAGACGTTTTGATGTCATTCCGGAACAGTTTGACGTTAACCGTTCCGTTAATAAAGGTTAGAAGCAACAGGTTTTAAAGGATTTATTTCTTCTTTGTCGGATTTATTAATTATTAACTGTCGCCATCACCATCAGTTACTCTTAAATTTGTATACTTATTGGAAATTACCGACTTAACGCCATATTTTGACAAAAGCAACTTTTCCTATTTGATTTTCATTTGTTAAAAGTTGATTTGACCTAGAGTATTCTTAGCTATGACCTTTTTTATTTGTGTCGGATACTTTTTCTTATCAGTGATTAGTTATTTCGGATTTCTTGTGTTCACAATAATTCTCTATCTTTCTGTCCATAAAAGCGATAGTGATTTGTGTCCCTTTTCAGCCTGCAGCCTTTCATATTGTTACGCAACGCCGACACTGTTACGCGCTGCGTGAATTTCGGTTACAGATTATTTAAGGTTGTTTTGTGGTCACCAATAACTACTTGACACTTGGCTCACGACTTACTATTGGAGTGTGAAGTATCGTTGGAACGATAAAACCCCGATACTGCTAGAAAAATTAGGTCTTCATGGGGACGGACCGATTGGTTCAAAGTGAAACGTTTTAACAATCAGTCGCTATACAAACGTTACAAAACTTAATTTAATTTATCATGTCTCGGTTTTCTTTTACAACTCTGAAACATATTGGTTCCCATCTGTAACGGTCCGCCAAAATCTTCATTTTTGTCACCCATAATAATTTCAGGGTTTTATAAACATCGTTTTAGAGAACCTGTTAGGTTAGGTTGGTTTTACATTATTCTAAAATATGTACAGTTTTCGAAAAAAATGGATTTCGGACTAATGAATATTTTCTAAACAAAAATTCGGACTTATGATAGGTAAACCATCCGCCAGTCGATTATACTATTTTTTAATGTAATACTTAAAGCTTTATTTTAAATCCATCCGTTTCTGTTTTATAAAGTACAGAGATTGGCAGATTTGTTTCCGCGCAGTTTTACCCATCGTTATCCGATTCCAAGAAATGCTTAGTCTTTTAAACTTCCTCGAGCGATGGCGGCGAATGAGGCAAGGCGAAGGTACCGTTGCGTAACCCGCCTCTCCGGTTTTGATATTTTACGTTTTTTGTCGGAAGCCTTAAGTCGGGGTATCTCTGTTTCTCTTGGTTGTGCCTCCAGATGGAAAGTTTACTGACACGGTAATAATATTGCATTTACCTCAGTCTTCACACGAACTTGTCCTTTTCTTTGCGTTTATTTAAGGTAGGTTGATAATGATAAGCACTCATTGATAATTATTGTCTCCTTATCTCTGAAAAAGATGTCAGAAACACGATGTTTTCTTTGCATCAGACCAACATCGTCTGATGTTGCTTACTTACGAGGCCTTATACTATACATTAAAACGTATTTTTTCATATTATGATTCATAATATGATTATGAAAAATATATTGATAATTTCTATCAACCAACTTTTTAAAGTGAATACTTTTCCCTGAGTTCTAGATAGTAACATAGCTATTTCATGCTTTCATTGCGTGCAGTCGAAAAAAAATCATTTATCTGCGTGAATTTTGTCAATTTTGAGTACCTAGTTATGGGAACTTAAATTGTCACTGAAAAATTCAAACTGCAGGTTTCAACTATATGCCATTAAATCGCAATAGCCTTGTTCTAAGTAGTAACATTGATAATATGTTATGAAACATGTTTGATCATAGAGAAAAATGTCTAAAACAATCAGCATTTTTGAACGGATCGCCTTAAGGCGTATGTTGTTTGACAGTTCATATAATAGTCTCCTATTTTGTTGACGTGAATTTTATGTAAGTTTTTTGTTCGTACAGGCGCATTTGGGTCCTTAACAACATCATATTATGAACATACCTAGGATAACTCGGGGCACCTATACGAAAGTGACGTAGCAAAATATTTTATCGACAAAAAATTATATCGATGTTACTGTCAACATCTAAATGTCATCGACATAAAATAAATATTACTTTATTTCTCCACATTTTCAAATGAAAAAATAAACATATTAAAACGTGTATTTACATGTCTATTTTAAAATAATTTTCAAAATATACGTAAATTGACATTTTGATTGAAATGACATCCTCATACTTTTATTATCTTAATTTAAGAGGCTCGATATCAGATCAGATATGACATCGAACCTCTTTATAGTAACCCAGAATGTTCATTGAGCACATATATTATAATTATATCGATATCTTTTTTATCGATATCCTATCCCTAGAACGTGCCCCGAGTTATCCTAGGTATGATTATGAATATTGAAATTTTCACGCTTAAACGACTGGACCAATTTTAATAAATTTTGGTATAAAAGTAGCTGACACCCTGGATTAACACATAGGCTACTTTTTATCCCGAAAAATTTAGTGTTCCCGTGGGATGAACGGGCAAGACCGCGCGGTGAAATTAGTGTGTTTATAATTAGAAGCGGGCCTTGGTCAAAATGTCGTGGGTAAAAAAAAGTGTGTGTGTCAGCTCCGACGCACGACTGGAGTTTACTCTTCAGGCCAGGCGCGCACCACGATTTTTTTTAGTCGCGCGATAATTTTGTCGCAGAAATAAGCTTACTTATGGGTTTATGAAAATCGTGGTGCGCGCACTCTCATATAAATAAACCCATAGACGCTGACGGAACAATTCTACGGGTATGGCTACGCCGGGATTAAGAGCCGTCCAGGCCGTCAAAGCATCGGAGGCGTAAGGAATGATAGCCTTGTCACCATCAAAAGATAAAATTTGAGTGACAAGGTCCACCACCCCACACGCCGAAGCCAGGAAGGCCGGGAGGCTCACATCTCGCGCGCGACGCGCGCGCCCAAATCACCAGTTCGAATCGGCAGAGAAACCTGGTCCCATTGACCTTGGTTAAGGGAGACGTTCAGCACCTTTTCCAAACTCTCCTTCAACACGAAGTCAAAGGAGTCTGTCTGGACAGGGTGCAGCCAGGCTGGCACGGTGCACAAGAAATATGTCAGCTTAGGCACGGCAAAGCAAACTCGCAACATAACGAGGGCTACGTGAGCCGAAAGTTCATTCAACCTCTGCGCAGCCATCAGCAGAAGCAGCTTTCTCTCCTCGAAGGCTTCAGGAATGGCTTCTGGGAATATTGGGGACCCCAAGAGGGTGAAAGATCTCGCCGACAACACTTTCAGTCCGGGGAGCAGAGCACTGAATAAGGGGAAAGAATCGTGTGAGTTGGTACTGCAGGGGAAAAATTCGCATTTGCTGAAATTAATATCTAAACCCAGAGCTTTTAAACGAGGCAGGAGCATGAGCAAGTCTTGTTCCATTTCTTCAGGTTTACCACCTAGGGTACCGTCATCTAGGTACCAGATATTCAATGGGGATTTAACCTCTGAAATTACCTTTTGTATGGCCAGACAGAAAACTAAAGGGCCTAGCGGATCCCCCTGCTGTGCACCAACTTGGGAAAGAACAAGAGGACCATTGTAGAAAAGATTAGAAGTGGAAGAATATACTTGGAAAATGAAGGGGTAGAGTGATGGCACTTTATCCTTCACTTCGGACAGTAAAACATCACGCTCCACTGAGTTAAACGCGTTTTTTAAATCAATTTTAATTAATAATAATAATAATGAAATAATGAACTTTATTCTGCAAGTAGGCCACAAGGGCACTTTTACATGTCTGAGTCTACCGGCATTTCACAAGAGGAGACCACTGTTGAGAAGAAACGCCGAAAGAAACTCAACAGATTAGGTAGATCTGAACAGCGACTGAGTAGACGTCATGTTTACACGCTCCGCGTATTTAAATCGAAAAATAATAAAATAGTGACTTATAAACATAGTGGTGAACGTAATTAAATACCGTGAAAAATCTTCGATACGTGAAGTTACCTTTCGTGCCTTAAATGAAACGAACACTTGTTATTTGGACTAAAAAGTGTATGTGATCAACGGACATTGATAGCCGTTTCGTTATCGGCGAAACGACCGCTCAGCGCTGCAGCTGCTGCGCATTCTTATTTCCCGTTAGACCGCAGCGCGCTGCTTATAACCAGTTACGCTTCCAGCGATTGCTGTTTTCGCTATATTGTGAGACAACTTCGTTTGATTTTAAAACTACTACTAAAATGAGTGTCGCTAATAGTTGCGTATGCGCGGGTTGTAATAATCAAATTACGAATGAGTTTTTGAAGTGCGGACAGTGCAAACTGAAATATGATCTGGACTGTGTGAGCATATCGGAACAGGTATTCCGTGCGATGGAAATGGAACGCAGAGAGAAGTGGACCTGCCCCGAATGTCGGAATAATATGCCTAAAACCGACAATCAAAACTCCCCTGTTAGGCCCATCAATACCCCACTTCCGAGCGGGAGCTCCAAAAGTACTACATCACTAAATAATAAAAACAATGTTAATTCGACGGTTGAAAATGTTACTGTGCGCAGAAAGCCAACCAAACAGGGAAACTTGCCTATTACAAAAGAGAGTAGTGCCCCAGAAAACTCCCAAAATTGTCCCACAAATATCACACAACAGATTCAAGCCAGCTTTAAATCTACTATGGAAACATATGTAATGTCGACGCTGAATGAATTTGCTGACAAGTTTTTCTCGCGCCTCGACAGGCTGACAACGACTATGGAGTCTATCTCTTCACGCCTCATCAGTTTCGACGAACGTATCACATCTTTGGAAAGCCGCCTAAATGACGGTGCAAGTACTACCACTGTGCAAAATCAATTATCCGCTGAAATTGAACGGCTTAAGTGTAACCTCAATGACCGTGACCAAGAATTACTTATGAACGATATTGAAATCACAGGATTGCCGGAGACTACAAATGAAAACCAGCTGCATCTCGTAACACTTGTAGCCAAAAAGATTGGGATGTCTGTTTCGGAACTCGACGTAGTTAGCGTTTCTCGAGTTGGTGTACGTCGCGCGCCGTTGGTCGGGGCGGGCGAGCCGGCGCGCCAAGAACCTTCTACTGCGCCAGAGATGGCAGGGAACCAGTCCCTAGCGGAGGTCACCTTGACTGACCAAAGTGGCGTGTTGAGGGAAACTACATCAAGTGACAGTGGTGCAGGTGCAGTGGGTTCTGCGGCACCGTACGTGGCGTCGCGCCCCCTTGTCGTGCGGCTAGTGCGGCGCGTACAACGTGACGACCTGCTTCGTGCGGCCCGGGTGCGCCGTGTCATCGATACCGTTGGCTTCGATTTACCTGGTGAACCGACCCGGATATACGTTAACGAGCGACTAACACATGCGAATCGGCAACTATTTTATAAAACCCGTATGGAGGCTCGGCACCTGCATTGGCGGGCCCCATGGACAAGCCGTGGTAATATTTTAGTCCGACGCGACGTGGGTTGCCCGCCCCAAAGAATTCGTTCTGAAGCAGATATTAAAAGGGTTTTTAGTAATGAATAAGTTTGCGCGTAGTATAATTTGTAGTAGTAGGATCTTTACTGTTATTTATAAAATGTGCTATAGTGATAGTAATTATGACTATGTGTGTCCAAATTCTATATACATGATGAGGTATGCTGAATTATTCATATTTGTAACACGTATAACTAAGCTAGTAACCAATGTTAATACAATGTGGCTACAAGTTATGTCTAGAAATAATATGTCAAATAATATGTGGTGTTTAAGCAACGTTTCACTCCAGCTTAAAAAATGTACGCATCTTGGAGTGTACACAATATCTATACATTTTAATATCTGTCACATTTACAACCTTATATTTTATGATATAAATATGTTTACATTTATACTGCATGTTGTTTATACTTGTAATCCTGCAAAATACCTATATAATATATACAACTTTAGCAACACAGGTGATAGTATGTTTACTATATTATCAGGATCCCTACTCTTGCTATCTCTCGAACGCCGTCACCTGGCCTACCTAAAAGGGTTTCTTTTATGTTGCATGTACTGCCAAATCGTTTATTCCTTTGTTATTCAATACCCAAAAAAGATGAAGCGTTATGCACTAGGTTTATTAAACGCTGGTTCTCTCGGGACTCGACATGATGAGTTTTTGGTGGCTCTGAACCGCTATAATGTAGATATTTTGGCGATAAACGAAACGTGGCTGCGAATAGGCCAAGAGGAGCGCGCGCCTGCGCCGCCCGGGTACCGTTTACGTCACACGCCGCGGCCGGACGGGCCGCGCACACGCGGCGGGGGTGTTGGTTTTTACATTCGAGACGGTATAAAAACAAGAACATTAAACTATCCTACGGCTCCTTTAATTGAGCAAATGTGGCTTAGTTTTACGCTTAATTGTACCAAGGTTGCTATTGGTACCGCTTATCGCCCCCCTTGGCAAAGTGCAGATGTGTTTTTCGGAGCACTCAGTGCCTCAATATGCTCACTTTCATCTTATGACCACATTGTTTTATTAGGAGATTTCAACGTTAACACCGCACGCGTCAAAGACCCCGACACTATCGTTTTATTTAATTTCTTAAGCACCTTGCAACTCACTCAGTATGTAAATAAACCTACCCATTTTACCGACCATTCTGAGACACTGATAGATTTAATTTGTTCTAGTTCGGATACGGATATAACTAATGTATGCGTCAACTTCATTTCTGATCTCAGTAGCCACGCTTTTTTAACTTGCGAACTAAACTTTAAAAAAAATGTACCATCACCAAGGTGGATAGTCTATCGCCCACTCAAGGATATTGATATTGATAAATTCTGTAATGACCTTGAGTCTATAAACTGGGAGCGCTTACGTTGTGATAACGTTAACGAAACACTATTTTATTTCAATTTCCACGTCTTAGACATTTTTGAAGTAGTTTGTTAGTAGAGAAAGTAGTTTGTTTGCAACTAACCGAATTCCTGGAAAGAAATAACATACTACCGATAAAGCAATCTGGATTTCGTAGAGCTCGCAGCACAGCGACTGCTCTGCTTGACGTAATCGATGATATTTTGTCGGCACAGGATAAGGGAGAGGCAACGTTGCTTGTCCTATTAGATTTTTCTCGCGCGTTTGACACAATTAACTCTTCCTTACTTCTCTCAAAACTTGCGTTCTATGGCTTTACCGACCAAACTGTAAAGTGGTTCGCGAGTTACTTGTCTTCTCGGACGCAGCGGGTTGGCATGACAAATTCATCAGGCTTAGCAGAGTATTCTCAAGATATCGCAGTGAACTGCGGGGTGCCACAGGGATCTATTCTTGGGCCCGTGCTCTTCATACTGTATATAGCGGACATTACAAACTGCATTAAAAACTGCAATTTTCACCTATACGCAGATGATTTGCAGATTTACAAGGCTTTTTCCCCACGTGAAACTCAGGATGCTGTAAGATTGTTAAATCAAGACTTAGCGCGTGTAGATGATTGGGCTGAGCATTGCGGTTTAGTTCTTAATCCCTCTAAGTCTAAGTACCTTATATTTGGTACGAAAGGTCTGATAGAAAAATCTCTTACATGGGACCCTCTTGTAGTACTCGGAAAGGAGCGTCTTGAGCGTGTTACTGAGGCCCGCAATCTCGGTCTTCTCATGGACGACAAGCTACGTTTCGAAAAGCACATCATAGATACGGTAAAAAACTGCTTTTACAGGCTAAAAGTTCTATACCAGGTTCGAAATTATCTCAGTGTTGATGTTAGGATAAAATTATGTGACGCTTTGATCCTGTCCAAGCTTAACTACGTCGACACCGTGATTAGCGGGTGTTTACTGGCACGCTCGAGGGCTCTTATCCAACGTGTTCAGAATGCATGTGCTCGTTTCTGTTTTCCCATTCCTCCTAGAGCTCATGTCACTCCCTTTCTTAATGATCACAGGTTGCTGAAGATGGAAGCACGACGATCTTTGCATTTTGCCTCATTACTTTTTGGAGTCCTTCATTCTCAGCAGCCTCAATACCTCTTTGAGAAATTATCATTTTCTACGCGGCCAGCCAGAGAGGCGGTCCGACTCATCTGCTCACGGCCGGGAAGGACAGCAGCGTTTCGTGGAAGTTTCCGCTACTCTGCCACGAGATGTTGGAACAATATCCCTCCACCCATTAGGAATGCTAAATCTTTAAGCACTTTTAAATTTAAGTTTCGCAGGCATCTATTAAATCTCCAACTCTCCAATTCTTAATTCCAGACACCTTGTCAATAAATTACACCTCCTTCAATATAGCTTATATTATCTTAAGTATGATACTTCCACTATTCTACTACTTATCCTATCCTATACACTATAGGTAACACTGCTCGCCATTTTAAGTAAGTATTTAATATATTTTATTTTATTTATATAAACTAATACGTCACAACACATCATACACATGAATTACATGCGCTGGAATGTAAACACACGTCACCATTTGCTGTTCCCACCTACCTGCTCGCCCTCTGGGTGCCACGGAAGACCAGCGTTGCGACATCTCCTGGATGCCGTAGCATATGCTGAGTGGTGTCCTTTTGGGATCTGACATGACAGCACCATTTATTTGTATTTCGTTATTTCTAATTACTTTGTTTGTTTTAATTTTTCTGTCTACCCATTGTTTAGATTTAAGTTTGTATTATGGTTTTTTTTTAGATTAAGTATGTTTGATTATTATGATTTATGGTTTTGGTGCTGTTTAGTTTGTCTCAATAAATTTATTTTCTTTCTTTCTTTCTTTCTTTCAACAGTCAGTAATTTTTTCAGAAAGCATAAGTACTTAACTATTACAATGATATGAACTTAACTATACGTATTAAAACGGATTCTAAGTTTTTGCTATCTACCGAAAAAGCCCGCGTAGCGTCAATTGCAGCCTCGCAGCCCAATCTTGTGCCAAACCCTAATTGGCAAGGTTGCAGATAAGCTGCCATTTCTTCTCTCACTGCACGGCATCCTAGCTTTGCCGTTAAGCGGCGGAAAGCGCTGCCTATGGCAATGGGTCTTATACCACCGTCTTTTTTTGACAGCGCACATAAGGAAGCACCATAAATATAGGAGCAAACTTCAGGGTTTAATTGACCACTGAGCAAAAAATTACAAAGCTTGGCCAGATGTTCCAGGAGCCGAAAATCGGCGTCTCCCGCAGATGCAGACGTAAGCTCCTTAAGATGAACAGGGCGGATACCATCCAAACCGGCGGCCGAACTATTGTTGAAAGAGCTGAGTGCCTGCACCACTTCCTCCGGCTTAACAGTTAAGGCAGAAATAGATATGTCAGGTTCCGGTAGAAGTACCAGCGGCCGGGACGGGGCTGGATGCTTCGACTGCAGCGTAGCTAAAGTCTCAGGGCTCGCCGGCGCCACGCCCTCATCCGACATAAGCACTCGCTCTGCACCTGAGATCCCCTTCATGTACTTTACGCTCAATTGTCTTCAGTATGGAGTGTGATCTCAAAGGCGTGGTCTCTGCACCGATGTTCCCACTGATATCAAAAGAAGCAGAGTTAATATTTCTCTTAACTTTCGTTGTTTAATTGCCCGTGGCCGACGCTTCAGGCGATTTGAGTGCAGAATAGGCAAAAGACAGTAAACTAAACCATTCGAGAGTGCCATTGGAGTCGATACACTTATCAATGAGGTCGCTCAATTTGGCCGCTGCCAAGTTTCGCGCCCCTTTGGGGATATGCCATAACACACGTACTGACTGCTTTAACGTAGCTAGATCACCAAAATCTAGATGAATGGGGTTTTTACCATGAGCTTGCTGTGAAACCGACAGTCTAGGGTTGGAGGGGATGACTTGGGGAAAATGTTTATGCATGTGCCCTATATGCACTTTAAGCCCATGAGGGGTAAAAGTTTGAGTTGAGTTGGGACAATGGGGACAGCGCAAGGATGAAGAAGGATCACTCATATTTATAACTAACACTTACAAATAAAAGTAAAAATACAAGCAATTATAGTAAAAAAAGATACAATTTAAAAGCCAACATCAAAAACATAACAATTTCGATTTAAACTTCATAGCTTCTTGTCGGTCGGCAAGACTCCCGTCTAGAAAATGAATGGCTCGGTTGTGTTGGATCCTTGATTTATGTATGTATTTATCCTGGAAAGTTTCACGAAATCAAAACCATTCTGCGGCTGAATGCAGGAAAATGAGAGCAGTGGTGATGGAAAAGTATTCACGCCTTCTCTATTTCTAAGCTTAAAGCTGAGTCACAATTAAAGCGGTCTCTCTCTCTACAGCAAGACGTCTTCTTCGATCTTAGCACCATACAAGCACGGCTTAAACACCAAGAAAACACGGTCTTTGCATTGCACGTTATAAAAGTTGTAATCTTGGATATCACAAAAATTCGGTAGGTTTGTTTGGGAGCTGAAACGAACACGTATCTTTTAGCCGATTGTGTGACGGGCGCTATTGTTTCAAAAGCAGCACATTTTACCCGTTAAGCGTAGATTTGATTAAATTTTATTTTATTTATAAAATTTTGTTGACACTCGACATGAAGTTGACATTGACAATTTTATAGTTTGTTTATGTGAACATAATGGTAGTTTAAAAAGTCGTTTCTCAGTATACGATCGGGGTAAAAATACGACTTCTTAATTTAGCAGGTTATGCGTTAAGCGTTATAGACTAAGATCCCGATATAGAACGACCTTCACCGAGATGTTTATTTGATGAATGTATTTTATATTTAGTTTAATATGTCAATAAATATATTGCATATGGGTTGCCTAACAATTTTTAGTCCAGGGTATGTTTAGTAAAAAATAAAAATATATATTTTCTTAACATTTCACCGATTTGATTATTAGATAAATTCATAATTAAATAATCTTTAATTTTATTCAGTTTCAATTCAATAATCAGACCGTTGCAAAATGCTAGTAGGTATAGATTTACCTGTTTATACCTGGCTACCCGATAGTTGTGACGGGAAAAGAATAGGTAACCTAACGTTTGCATATTCTATGGGCTTCATACTTTCGATTGGTATAGAATTTATCTAATATTAATCAAACCGGTGAAATGTTTAAAACATTTTTTTTTTATTATTAATTAAACATACCCTGGACTAAAATTTGTTAGGCAACCCATATTGCAATATATTTATTGACATATTAAATTGATTATAAAATACATTTCATAAAATAAACATCTCGGTGAAGGTTATTTTATATCGGGATCTTAGCCTATAACGCGTAACGCATAACCTGCTAAATTAAGAAGTCGTATTTTTACTCCGATCGTATACTGAGATACGACTTTTTAAATTAGCACGGCAGATACGTTCGATTTTATACCCCATATTTTTCATACCCCGGGCTTATATATGAAAATCGATTCTTAAGGAGTAAACTCCAATAAACTCCAATAAAGTCATGAGCCTTTTCATTGCTCACATAAACATATTTTTATTACCTATTTATCTACAAAGTTTACGGAAGTATTCCTATCCTGCAGCGAAAAGGATATAAGATAATGAGGAAATGAATCACATTTCAAAGAATTAAATATTTAACATCTAGATAATGTATGCATATATATGTATAATGACTCATTGGATTTCCATTTGCGCATTTGGATGTTATGAACACGGCTATAAGGACAATGAGATGGCGCCTCAACTTGTACCTAATCATAACATTTAAACTGCCAGCTAGTTTAATAGATATGTCCGAACTTATTACGAAAGTCCTTTGAAAGCTTTGCTTCTAAACAGGTACTATTTACTGACGCGAATTTTGCCTTCGATACCCAATAAAAAAAAAACCGGCCAAGTGCGAGTCTGACTCGCGCACCGAGGGTTCCCTGCAAACTTTCACTTATCCCATCTTAATTGGCCTGGTTGAGTTAAGCTTGCACCTGAAATGTATGGCGCCGCATACATACGAGGTGCAAACTTAACGCAACCGAGTTCTCCAAATATGATGTTTGAAAAGGGCTATATTTTTTATGATGTTATTACAAATGTATAGTTTTCAGATTTTTATAAGTATTTGTAGTATGTGACGATATTACTTGCCAAATTTCATAGTTCTAGGTCATCGGGAAGTACCCTATCATTTTGATTCCCTTGAGAGTGTCGAAATGTACGTTTTTTGCGACATAAACGGCCGTATCTTTTTTTCACGTTAACGTAGAAGTTTGATTTTTTCACAGCTTCAAGGGACCATAGACCATAAAATTTCAACTCGATACCTCCACGCGTTCTCGAGATCAAGGGTCTTGACAGACAGACAGACGGACGGAAGGACAACAAGTGATCCTATAAGGGTTCCGTTTTTTCAGATTGAGGTACAGAACCCTAAAAATTACAAAAAAAAACTGGTCGATGTCTGTGTACTTGGAATTTTGACATTGACAAGTGTGAACCATCGACCAGTTTTATTCATTGGTTTTTGTAGGCAGAGAACTGGTAAAATGTTGAAAACGTAAAAAAAATCAGATTACAGCTATTTAGACTGAAAGTCGTTGCTTGTTGCCATGGTGATGTCCCCTGGGTTACTATTTAGAACTAAGATTTTCGGCGGCAATATTCAACAAAAATGTTGTAATTGCAGCAGTTATAAGCCCGTTCTTATTTTGAATATCTCTTGAAAATACCAATATTATAAATCATCAACACTTTTCTTAGAAGTTTAATCACCATTGTCTCCTGGGTGATCGGACAGAATAACAACAAGAAAAACTTGATCCACCCAGTAACATAGTGCTCCTGTTTCAAGTGTAAGTGTATCCCTTCGTTACTTTACAGAAACACAGGCTTTTGTGTAGCCGCCGATTATCGGTTCAAATACAAGTGTCATTTTGAGAGCAGATGTCTATACTCTACCTTTTTTTCCAACGGTACTTTAGAAACCTACTGACGCTACCGTTTCGCTTTCGAGACACTTTTTTGTTTCAATTGTAGCTGTTGTAGTAAGTTTTTCTCATTCATTCTAAACTCAATCGCTTGAAGTGTCGGGGTTTGGTTTTTTTTATGTGAATGAAACCGTAATTAAATCAGCGCTGGGCTGCTAGCCTACCACATGCTGAGACTGGCACCCATTACCAAAAATGTTGACTTAATCATAACTATTAAAAATGTTTTTGGTTTATGCATAATGTACCTTCATTTGTGTATTAGATATTACTGTATTGTTAAATACTTTGTGTTCGTTTTGGTAATAATCAGTTTTTTTTAAAGTCTTACACCACTTTTGTTCACTCCTATGATCGTTGCTTTTATCACGCTATAAATAAGTGACAAAGCATCCGTCACGTGTTGTCAAAACGCGAGTGTGACTGACAGATGCTTTGTCACTTATTTATAACGTGATAAACGCAACCAATGCAACCATCATAGGCCTTCGGCCGAGATAAGGGTTGACGTTAGAACTATTATAACATTGTAAATTAACCTTTTTAATAACTACGAGTATACAATTTCCTTAACTAAAAAAATACTCTTATTACGAATATGGGAGATATCCAAATGTTTGAAATGCCTTTAAAGAACCGACAGTCCGTCCGTTAACTATAATACTGTAAATTTTGAGCCAAACACAACAGGTAGTCGTGACGTGAATTTTTACGTTGCATTTGTAGGTTTTTTGTTTTACGGACGCAACGTAACACGTCACAAAGACGTTCTACGTCCTGACCAAGACTTATATAAGGAGCCAACTAATCGGGTTATATTTACAGTGTCCAGCTTTTTATCGCTTTAACTGTTTACATCTTATTGCAGGCAAAGTAAATTAATAAATATGTATAATAAGTTTGTGTCAAAAATGACATTTTAGTGGCAAGCTTTTATAGCCGACTGTACTTTTCTTTGGATATCCATCAAATGCTCACTGACACGATTCTAAAGAGCCCAAACTCGGTAGGATTGCTTTTTCTATTATAGACTTCCTATGGCCACCTTCCGGCTCCATCATCAGATCAGCCCCATGGTAACATATTATTGTATTGTCATCAAAGTTAAGTAAGTATGCAAAATTTCAGCTCAATCGGTTGACGATATCTGCTTCAAACTTGAGTTGCAAGATTTCACCCGAACAAACATACTTAGATACGAGTACATACATACATACATACAATGCAAGTTAAATAAAAGCTTTTAAAAATCTTAAACAAATCGATCGCTTGTACTTAATATGGGTATATTGTAATAAATATACTCAGGAACAAGTATTCGAGTTCATCACACAAATATGTTGCCCTTGCAGGGATTCGAACCCCAGCCAGGCAGGTAGCTGCACTATTGACTGCGCCAACAGGGTCGTCAAAGTTGTGAGCAAAATCTACCTAATTAGTAATTATGATTGCGATCATTATACACGCGAAAAAAAATGGCGTCTACTATTGAGAAACATGTCTTAGTTGTCTAACATCTGTGCCGTATCCTGTCAGGTGCGAATCAACAAGTGCCCTGTACCAACATCTGTCATTTTTTGCACGGTTCTATTCACTACAGACTCAAATATAAAAAGGGTCGGCTAACAGAACTTATTGTTTTTAAAACTGGTTTATGAACGTCGTTGTGAATTTCTGAAGAACTATTTGAGGTTGTGCTCGTTCAAATACCAATAATGGAATATCATAAGCATACGATAGGGTTTCCGATGCACGAGTGATTTAACACAATGCAGGCCGACATTAGGCGTCAAATAAGTATAATTTGGATGACTAGCATCTGAAAAACAAGCAGAGATAACAATAGCAAAGTCACGGAGTTGCGGGCATGTATAGGCCACACAGCGTCGGTAGAACCCGATTAGCTGGATGGATCATCTCATGAGGGTCGCGGGGAGATGAGTGCGATATGCACAGCATCCTACTTCGTGGCAAACTAGGAAAGCCTTTGTACAGCAATGTTACGTCTGTGGCTGAAAGTAGAATGAGTTTCCCTCTGAGGTTAGGAGCGCTGAAACTTGGCTTTCTCGAAGGAACGAGTAACAGGGCACTTAACCTTTCGGCCGCTCAGCTCGTCGACAATGATTTATTTATTTTGCTCATACATTATAATGGATCCAGATCAACATGTTTGGCAGCAATAACATCATAGACCAGCATCATCAGCGACGTATCGGTCATAGTTGGGAATAGTACTGGGTAATGGTAAAAACCATTATTTCAATTGGGACTTTAGGACCGATCCGTCCTCAATTTGTTTAATGGGTGGATAAAGTTCTTGTGATTATTCTGTCACGTGACCCAGGGGAAAATAGTGAATAAACTTGATTACTGGTATTGTCACGAGATAGTCTACACTAGCTTTTGCCCGCGACTACGTACGCGTGGAACTTGATAAAAGGGATTATTAAAAGCGCCTAAGCAAATGTAAGAGCAATTGTGCTTTTGGTCTAATAATTACATTTCCTACAGGGTCACCGCACCCCAACAGAAATGTTCACTCACTGTTCAATCTTTTTAGGTATAATTTCCAGGATGAAAACTATCCTATGTCCTTCCTCGTATCTTAAACTATCTCTATGCCAAAATCGATTCAGCGGTTTAAGCGTGAAGAGGTAACAGACAGACAGACACACTTTCGCATTTATAATATTAGTATGGATAAGAGTGGACTTACAACTGTTGCACATAACGAAGTTTCTGGTAAATATTCACCGCCGAAAATCGTAGTTTTACAGTGACCCAGGGGAAGAACAACAGAAAACGCCTGATTGACTCTAATAGCAAATTAGATACCTATCTGAATATTGCGTCTTGGCGAAATATCATTATCCAAATTTCCACGATGAAATTGGCTCAAGATCTCGTTTCCTCATAAACACATTACCTAGTTGATACTGGAAGGAAACGGTAAAGTGGCCGAGCCGGCGACGTCATGCTACCGCTATGCTAATCAAGTGTGACCTAAATGCGCAGGATATCGAAGACTAGAGATTATGGAAACATCTAGACGCATACGAGTCAGGATAACTATACTAAAATTAAATATTTAAAACACCCCCGATACAAGTAGCTGGTCATCGTGAGACCATCATTCAATGAGTGATATAGAAAATGCTATTAAAACTGATCATAACTGCAAAATTTGGAATTATTCGTTTCAATATTGGCTGAGATCTTGTCACTTGTTCCAATTAAAGCCGAATCTTGGAAACTACTGGTCGTATTTCCACCAGACATAGCTAACAAGGAAGGGTACCCAACTGTCCGACTCCAATTTGATTTATTTTGATATATGTTATAGAGTAGTCTAAAATAGCAGACACGTATTTCAAAGTACTGAAAATTGGTCAAACCCGTGGTAAAGAGATGTGTTCAAGCAAATTGATAATTGGAGCGAAGCTCCCATGGATCGACTCGAATGGACTTTGTGACAATGCGCAGATCTCAGCGAGTTCTCAACCGATTTTAGAAATTTTTGTTTTAAGATGCTAAAATTGAGTTCTTAAAAAACTTTTTTAAGTTAAACGGTTTTATTGAAAATGTACTAAAAGGTAATAAAAGATTTGACCCAAATAAATAAACAAACAGGGCAAGCTAAATAAAACCGTTTAAAAAAAATTAAATTTCGCTAGGTCGTGACGAAGAGAAAATTTCGAACAAAAAAAAAAAACTCCGCTCCAATCTATGGTGCAAGCTTAGCCGGTGGCTGACTCTGCATCGACCTAGTTAATTATTGGCTTCACTATGTGTTGGAGAACATGAAAAAAGAATGGACAAGTGTTTTGTCATTTCACCAAAAAACAAAAATATTTGTCAAATATGAGTGTATATTTTTTTAAATATAAAATATGAGTTTGAGTTGAAAAAAAAAAACACTCAAATTGGTCCACCCGTTTGAGACCTACGATGCCACAGACAGATACACAAATACACAGAAAGTCGTGTTATACTTATAACACCCCTCTTTTTTCGTCGGGGTCGCGTGTGTCTGAATGCCTGTCTGTTAATTCATCACGCCAAAACGGCTGGACGGCTGCATGATATTTGTACAGAGATATAATCACATAATATACCTACCTACCCTAAACCTCGAAAAATCCCGGGTCGTGATAGTCTTTCCCGATTAAAATGAGAGCCAAGCAAGTATACCGGGTGTCCTAAGAGTATGGGACATCAAGGGAAACTACCTTAAATATCGTAGATAGGTTATTTAGCTGAAAGAAGACATATTATTTTTAAAAGTGAGTAATTCTGCATTTAAAGATTTTCTTAGAATTATTTGCTTAATTATTCGTCGTCGGCAATAAATAATATTCTTGAAATTTATATCAAACATTTTACGTTGTTCCTTTCTTTTAAGATACTATGGTACTTAGGAAGAATTATTATATTTTGTCAATTTTTTCGATTGGCATCATAAAAGTAGTGGTGATTTTTTTTCACATTTAAGTCCGTTTTATTCCAAGACGAAGCAAGTAATTCTTAGAAAATCTTTAAATGCAGAATTACTAACTTTTAAAAATAACATAAAGTCTTCTTTCAGCAAAATATCCTATCTACGATATTTAAGGTACTTTCCCTTGATGTCCCATAGTCTTGGGACGTCCTGTATTTATTTATAATGATTTACCTATACTTTTCAGAGTTCTTAAACATATTCTCAGAATTCTCGAATCATAATAAGTGTTCCAACCGTTATTGGCAGACTGAGTTGCTCCTTTAACAGCCTAATTAAAGCTTTCTTTTATGCTCGAGCCGAGCCTCCTTCCTTACAAAACAGACCCAGTGTATACCACAATAGATTTATTTTACTTTGACATTCATTTACTTTGCCGCAAGCTGTGCCGATAACTCAAACTTGTTAAGAGAGTTTAGTCTGTTTAATGTTTTCAAATCAAATTAAGGTATTTTACTCGTACTAAGTTTAATAACATTGCTCAATGAATGCTTTTCGTCATTGTGAAATCAACAAGTTGTGTGTTACTAGTTATTACAAGCTTTTATTTACATTCAACTGTCCCGGTGCCTCTAATCAAATCAAGTAAGATTTGAACCACTTCCCGGACACCGATTGAGCTGAAGTTTGATGTAGCTATGTAACTTCGATGGCAATACAATAATACGACACTGTCTGATTTTGGTGCCGAAAGGTGGTCAAAAAAAGTAACGTTGTAATGAGACGATACAATACCAAGTTTGAGCTCTGTAGAATCGTCTCGAAAAATACAGTCAGCAATAAAAATAATTGTTTGTCAAAAACTTAATGATGCGGTGTATTGAATACAAACTGAATTGGCTAATTGTGATTGCTAAACTGGTTCGTTATCGTTTTCCAACTGATTAATTTCCTGTAGTTTTTTCGGATATTGTTTAATTTTATAAAATTAAACGTCACAATCCATAAGTATTCTGATTGCATAGTCGCTGTCGCTTACTCTTTTGACATAGTCGCTGGTCAGGCTTCATAGGAAAGATTAAGAATGTTTAACGGATGCCTCTGAAACACCCAATACCGATATTTACCTCGTAGTATAATGTTCATTCGCCAACCCGTATCAAAATTAAGTTCCTTTTTTCAATACCTCGGTTGATAGGCACCTACGCATAGATTTTTTGCTAATGTTTTTTGCTAGTCTGCATTTGCGGAGTTCGTTTAACGATGTAATCTATAATCTATAAGGTCGACGACCTCAGTTTTTGCCAAAGTAGGCTTTGCAAATAAATTGACATACAGGTTTTGATTTCGGTAGAAACTAACCAGCAATCGAGTATGTCTAAGAAAGTTACCGAGAAGCTTGATCCTGATATAATTAGACACGTTGGGGGCAAAAATAATAAATTTTATTGTATGTATGTGAAAATCTACGGGCAGTGTATAAATTGACGGATGAACGTCGTGATACACATATATACACCAAGTAAATTACCATTAACCAGTCACCACAGAACAATGTTACACATGGTTTGAACCTGGGAGCACTGCGCTGGAAACGTGGGTCGCAGATTCGAGTCCTGCTTAAGTTGCAGTTCATTACGATCTAACTAAACTGGCGGTGTTGTGTGCTGTAGACCACGAAGTTGTTTTTTAATGACTGAATAATTATATTTGTATACGTTTTCAACCCTCGTATATCCGCCATTTTGAATGATTTCGAGATACTGAATCGACATTTAATCACGAGGACCCGTTGAGAAATACAACCTGTAAAGTGGGAACAGCCGAACGTTAATCATCCACCATTCGGAATTTGCACACATGAAAAAATTCTATTCTTTGGCGTATTTAAAAGTTTTTCAAGTGAGTTAATAACAGATCTTGAAAATAAATCTAGTTGCCAACAAACCATTCTTAAGAAATATACCTATATTTAAAAACCGGACAATGTTACCTTCCCACAATGCTGAAACAGTATATAGCTTAATCAGAAGTGCCATTAGAAGGTCCTTGACAACAAAAATCTTGAAAATTTAAGAGGCCTTATTCATTTTAAAATTATTATGCGGAATATACCTATTGATAATCTCAACCAACTTTTTGAAGTGTATAATACTTTTCCCCGAGTTCTAAGTAGTAAAATAGCTATTTCATGGTTTCATTGCGTGCAGTCGAAAATAAGTTGAAAAAAATAATTCCGCGCGAACTTTGTCAATTTCGAGTACCTACTTTTTGAAACATTTTAAATTATCAATTAAAAATTCAAACTTCAGGTTTCGAATATATACCAATAAGTCCCAATAGCCCTGTTCTAGGTAGTAACATCAAACAAACAGTTAAAATTTTCTTTTTTTTGTCCAATTGGAAACGTAGACGTTTCGCTTGCTCGGTCTATACGCCTTAGTTATAAGCATGTTCATTATAGGTATTTGCGGTACTTTCGAGGATCTCACGCGTGATGCAGATACAAGCGATTGTAGTTGCAGGTCAAATGTAGTTGCCGCGGCTTGCCGTGTGTGTTTACAGTGGGTAAAGGAACTTGATTCGCGTGCTATATACGAGTAGCTATCGCTATGGCGGATCTGGGCAAATCACCTTTTTACCATCACATATTTGTTCACAACTTTTATACTACGTTGTAAAATTTCACCCTTAAGGACTTCTTTAACTTTCTTTGATGTAGTGATATGACGACTGTGGTTGTAAGGTAAAATTTAAGTTTGACTACGGAATCCTAAATGTTTTTCTCATACTATCAGTTTACGTTAAGTTTTGCGCCTTGTAAATATTGCGTCGGACACAAATGAGGTCCGAACTTAACGTAAACGGGTTATCAAATCGAGGTTCTGTTTCCTACTCCATAAAATTTACCAATATTATCGAAATTTTGGCAAGTGAATGAGAAGAAATTGTTCTATGTTGGACCGTTTAGTTCTTTTTAGCGCAAATTATTATAGAATTGGTGTACTAAGGCGTTTGTTTGCGGCGTCATTTTGATCAAAAACAGACGCCGAGTACACGAAATTTAAAATACATAATAAGCGCAAAAATGTAAACGGTCCGACAAAAAAATTTCCTTCCAATTAGTTCCTAAAAGTTCGTAAAGGTTGGTCGAGTTTTAGAGGAGGAAGCAGAACGAAACCTATCGATTTGTATGAAAAAATTAGCAGTATGTCCTCTTAACGGTCATTTGAAACTATCTGCAGTTAACGCATGAACAATAATGCATCTTTCGTTCATTAGAAGATCGCGGCCTGCGACCTAACTTACCTAACAGTCTCTCTTTCAATGCCTATAATCATACCACATAACATACATACATAAAAATACCAGCGGCAGCGAATGTGGCTGTCTGTTCGTTGTAGATGGTATAACAAGCCTTTATGTGGTGATACTTGGGGCTGTCGCTCGATAACCACCCACGAGCTTTGAGCGACTTTATAGTCTTTATACCAACCTGAAAAAGAAGGTATGCTGTATGTATAAATAAACTAAATTAAAAATTTGTAGCACTCGACACAAGTAGATGGTCATCATGAGTCCCTCATTCAGTAAGTGATATAGAAAATGCTACTAAAACTCGGTTTAAAGATCTTTATTTTCTCAAAAGAATAACAATAATTCACTTACTTGAGAAAAAACATTACATGCATAAATTATAATAATCTAAGCTAGTTGAGCGTAATCATTGTTACAATCGCAAAATTATAAAAATTAGAATTTGCCGGTAGAATTATAAAAGCATACAAAACAAGTTAACTGAGTAAAACTACGATCGCTGTCTGCTTAGGAGCGCGCTGCGCTGCGCGATGCGAGCGCAGTAGTAGATAAGATAACAGTTTTCCATGGATATAAAGAGTTTGGAAGTGCCTTAACAAATGCGTGCGTACATTGAGCTTGCGCTAATCTGTTATTTAGTAAGTTTTATGTTTTTTTTTTATTGTATTATACGTAATTAAATTATGTAGTATTGATATTTTCCTGTAAATATAAATTTTGATTCTTATTTGGATTACTTTAGAATTTTATATACTTATATCGTTATAATTTTATATATAGTAAATTTATGTATACATACATATTTTACAATTTTAACATATTTATGGACGAGTTGAGAGATATTGTTTTAATAATCTTTTAAATGTGCGTAATGATTTGGCGTCTTTGATATCAGTCGGGAGTTTATTATAGAGGTTCGCTCCCTCGTATAAAATAGATTTTTTGCCATAGTTCGTCCGCGGGGGCCGTAAAACAAGGTTATTAGCGTTCCTGAGTTTAATTCTTTGAATTTGTTGCTTTTTCGTGAATGAAATTTGTATATGAAGGTCATTTGATAATATTTTTCTGATTAGGATACAAGTGTGATATATGTAGGAATGGTTAATGTTCATAATTTTGGTATCTTTGTAAATTTTACTCGTTGGCGTAAGAAAATTGTAGTTAAATAAGACTTTAATTAGTTTGTTTTGAGCTCGCTTTAGACAGTTTAAGTTAGTTGGAGGAGCGGTGCCCCATATTTCGATTAAATACTCAATATGTGGTTTCACGAGTGTGTTGTATATTGTGTATCGGACTCGTTTTGGAAGACATCGTACTATACCCTTGAGTGAGCCAGTTAAGGAAGTTATTTTATTTTTTATTTTTTCGATTTGCGGTTGCCATGTTAATTTTTTATCCAATATGAGACCCAGATATTTTTCTTTTTCAACTTTATTGATTGGCTGATTGTTTACAGTTAGAGGCTGGTTATTCGGAAGTTTTTTGTTTTTTGGCACAAAAATTATGTAATTTGTTTTACTAATATTTATAGTTAAGAGATTATCTTGAAACCACTTATTGAGTAGATTTAGGTCGCTTTGAGCATCAGATATTATATCATGGATAGAATGTCCGTAGTAAAATAGGCTTGTGTCGTCTGCATACAAAGTAGTGTCGCCTCTTAGACCAATTTTGCTAATGTTATTAATGTACACTAGGAAGAGCAACGGTCCTAAAATAGATCCTTGAGGGACACCAAATGTGATATTCAAACAAATGTGATATGAAAACTAATAATAATATTTGGAATTCTAAGCTTCAATATTGGCTGAGATCTTGTCACTTTTCCAATTAAAGCCGTAAAGACTGGCCCCACCCGTTTTTTTTCGTCGTGGGTCAAAAATATTCATAAAAGGTCTTTAGATAAAGTATGTGCGACGCAATATAGCCAGGAAGAGAGAGAGAGAGAGAGTATTCCAGTGTTAAAAGTTGAGAAACGACACTAAAATCCATATAATTATCGAATCTGTTCGAACCGTTTGAGAAATTGAGGGCTGAGCCACACATAGACACACAGATACGCATGTTAAACTTATGACACCCCCCTTATTATAGGATGGTATCAGTTGATTTTTCTGTTATCTTATCGTGTCAGGTTAAATGCTAAAATGTCATCGGTACATCTCAATTATAATTAACTCTTAAAACTAACAGACCCCCTAATATTCTCTCCGGAAGCACACATACGGTTGGGGACAAACCCTCTTAAATTTGTAATACGAGACTGAAGTAGGGTAATAAAAAAATGTCTCGCTATTTCATTGATTAAAATTCATTCATAGCTTCAAGTAGCAGTGTCACTTCAAAGTTTCCCATGCTGAAGTACTTTGGAAAAAAAAAAACACTTTTTTGGTACAAATGTGACCGTCATTCATAAGTACTTTTCTTTCACACGATTTATTTAATTGTTAGTGCTTAAGAATTCAGTAGCAAAAGTTTATTTTCACTTTCGCTTAGGGTTATTTGATCCATGGGTATGTTCTTTGATTTTTAAACCTGAATAAGTCCGCTTTTAGCGCATTCGTAACGTTTTTCGTTGTGGTTTAGGGAAGCCCAAAAAATAGTACCCCGTCTGGGCTATATAGCCCATCAGGGGATTTACAACCCACGCCATATTGCGGATTTTTAGTGGCAATAATTTATGTAACTGGCATAGACATTTTTTTGGTAACTGACGTTGAAAGTCGGTGAATGTCACTGATGTAAACAAAGAGGAAACAGGACTAAATACTCCGCAAATTTCAAGTAATTTTGGCATAATAAAGCCAAATCTATCCAGCAGTGATAAAAATCAAATCTTTAGGATTCAGTATTTATTTTGTTAGAAGAACGAAGGATTGAGCAGCATTCCGGTAAACAATGTTTTGAATATGGTTAGTGACAAATCGCTATTGACGTTTAATAATGCAAATATATGACGTATGGACATTATTGCCATATGAAGGGTGTTTGTAGCGCCACTATCCCTGGGCCGGATCGACACTTTTTAGGCTATACTAACATCAATAATCTTTTTTAAAATAACGTAACCCTCAAACAGTCGGGTAAAATATGTATTAGGACAGTGAAAGTGTTCATAAAGCCCACGTCCACGATAGCATAGGCCAATTGAGCTGATAGAGAAGGCATGCGTCTGTCAATTGATGCCCGATGGAGGCAAGTGTTCGTTGACCCCTGAACCTGGGCCGTTTCGTAATCAGGCATGCGGCTCTAATGAACGAATCGATGCTTCAACGAACTTCTACACTATACAACTACTATACTTCTTTTTGATACCTGCCTACTGCGCCGGCGGTCCTGGGATCGAATCCTGGCCAGGACAAATATTTGTGTGATGAAATCGAATATTTGTGCCTGGGCCAGGAATGTTATTTGTATTTATCTTTATAAGTATGTTTATCGTCGTCTAGTGTCCATAACACAAGCCTACTGGAGCTTACTGTGGGACTAGATCGATTTGCGAGGTTGCCCGTTTTTCATATAAAAATATAGATGGCTTAGATACTATGTGATGGTTCTCTGTGTGATCACCAAAATATTATGCATATCATGGTAGGTATACTCTAGCGATGCCATCGCGACCCCTACTTTAGCTGCACTTAACAATAACACCATGGTCGCGAGAGCGGGTGCGAAACATATTAAAGATTAGGGGTGTTTTTCTGCAGTTGCAAGTTGTGGTTACACAATCATTACATCATTAGTCATTACCTAGTTCGGTATGGTATTTATCTACAAACATATCTTCGGATTACGCTTTTGACGGGTCTGTGTGGTATACATATACTCGTAAATGATAAAATGTCGTCAGGACCTATGTATGCAATAATTAAAAAAATATATATATATTTTTTTTATGTCCACGACTGAGCGATTATAGGTTATTATTCAATCCGGTTTATTGTTTTTAGAAGTTGTGGTGATTAACAGAAAATTCGTTTGAGGAGGTTTAGCGCGTCCCTTATGTTCACTGAAGCCCGCACGAACGGTTTTCGAGACATATTGCGACAAAAAATAGCTTCGATGCTGAACAGGCTCAGGGGAGGAACCAACAGCTTTCAGTGTTCAGTCATCGTGACGCACTGGGTTACTCAAATTAAGGGGTTTGCCCTAGGTTATATTCCCGGTAGTCTGCTTTTATACAAATCCAGTACTAGAACTGGGTATACCCGGTTCTCACCATTCAAATCCAGAACTAATAATACAGAATACAAATCATAGTTTATAGTTTTAACATAATTTTCCTGGAACAACATTTGGAATAAGTCAATTTTAAAGTTGTAAATTAAAATTACAATGATTTCATTTACGTACAAGTAATATTATTTGCTCAACTAGCATTCTTTTTAGTTTAAATTTAAACTGGCAAGGCTTGAAGTGTCTGTTATTCGCAGGCAGCTGATGATGGATGATGATCCGATATTTATTTATTAATTATTGTTATAATTCATAGTTGTTAAGGATACTTTACGATCTGCATATCGGAAACTCTCAATCAAGACGCACGGACGAATAGTCAGGATTATACGGAACCCTTGATGGGGTCGGACCCTATTCAGCGGGATGGGGGACCGATCGGCAGATGTGTCCTCTACAACACACCTGCCTTTTTTTTTATAAGCTGCTGTGGAGGAATATGGCCCTTTTTCGACCGAGTTCAAGTGATAATTATCCCTATCCAGCACCTCTAGTTCAACTGTGACACGCAACTCTTTCTCGCGCGGGTTATACTACTTATCTCTTTCTGTACAGTACTGTGAGAGAGTGACGGGTGATACTATGTCGCGCGACATGAGTATGAGTCGTGAACCATAGTCGTGCTAGACGGGCAGATACGATATAATTAACTACAATACAAACTTTGACTTGAAGTATGCTGATGTGCGTTTTCCAAAAAGAATCCTACTCCCAGTTTCTTCTAGAACTTGACGATTTCGGGCTCATCTTACTCAGAATCGATAACATTTTAAATGTTTAGAAATAAGTGTCCCTGAACTTGTATGGGAATTTTAGCCTCCACTACGTAACGCTTGCGCGAATAAAAAAAGTTCATATTCAAACGTGTCCTATAGGTCGATTCACTAAAGCTGGCGCGAATGGATTGAATGAAAGTTATGTCACTTGTCACTTTGAGTGTTAGTGTGAGTGCCGTTCTTATACAGGGGCCTCCTAATATTTTGTAAACAACAACAAAATGGGTTTTTGTTATTCAAGAAAAATAAAAAATATTAGGTATAATATAAGCATAATCCGCACAATATTTAGACTAAACAAGTAATATATATGTCCGAAAGGTATATTTAACTGTTTGATACGAAAATATTTTACTATCATGGTGTTTTATGAAGACGCTAGTTTTTTGACATACTTTTGATTTTGACTGTTGTAAGGCAGTGTAATAAAATTGTACATATTGCTTAATATTCATGCAATCTGTGTATGACCAGAATTAGGATGTGGGATGATACCTATACTATTCCATTGTCACGTATGAGTTTAACCATGTGGGACTATGCAATGGTATTAACGTAACCCACATTTTCTTGTCTTCGCGGCCTGGTAAAGGGTTAATGTCAAGAATTAATAGGTGACGGACGACTAGTTCGAATTATAAAAAACCGGCCAAGAGCATGTCGGGCCACGCTCACTGCTCAGTGTAGGGTCCCGTAGTTGCCCGTCCTTCACAATAGACGAAAATTACGAGAAAGATTTCAAGCCCGATAAAAAGGTCGTACACGCCAAGAAACAGTAATTACTTATTATCTTTTGGAAGTTATCTATAATACGTGACAGATTGAGCAAAATGTTTTAATATAGTTTGGCACTTAACCAATATGTTTAGCGTTCGAAGTGTAGGGACACCGCGCGGCACTTAAGTCATTTTAAAGAAAATTATGAAATTTTGTAATAACTCAAAAACGGCTCGACCGATTTTATTCAATATAGTTTTCATTGAAAGTACTAGTATCCGAGGCTAAGACCCATTCGATTCAATAAGTTATGCTCAGAAATGGCTCGGCCCTCCGTCAAGCTAAGAATACTAAATTTTGTTTGTCCGATGTTATCCGAAGTTGACCGAATATTCAAAATCCGATTTCATATTCTGAGTCGGAGGACCCAAAAGCCCCCCAATACCGAGTTTCAGCCCCCTCGGACAAATTTGAAATTTTCGAAAAAAAAAAAGTCGCCCTTTTGTTTTTTTTTTCCACGACTGTACTCGGGTGGGGGTCCCCTATGATATTTGTTTGAGCATCCCCTACCCATCTCCAGCCGTTTACGAGATACGGGACTCCAAAAAAAAAAATTCCATACAAATATTGTTTTTTTCGATATTTTCCGACTTTGATCGAATTTTCGGACGCCGATTTCAGATTCATATGTGTGAGCCCCAAATGCCCCCCGATGCCGAGTTTCAGCTTCCTACCACCAATTTGAAATTTTGAAAAAACAAGCCATTCGTCATTTTGAATTTAATTTGGTTCGATAATTTTCACATTCATAATCACTTATTGTATCAACCTGTATGTAATCATTTTGTGACTCACACATAAATATTATCGTTCACTCATTCATTCCATTCGTGCCAGCTTTAGTGAATCGACCTATAACTGAACGGATAAATTTAGGATTTTTTTTTATACTTTTCATTAATTTTTTTTAGAAAACACCCCGTTATGTCGCCTAAATCTAACTAGTTTTAAGTCTCGTTTATATGCATTTTTGTAGTGCCTTAGTTTTATTATTGTAATGCTGTGTAACGTATTTAAATAATAAATAAATAAAATAATACTATATAAATAAATAAATATCAGACAACCTCACACAAATCGATCTAGTCCCAAATTAAACTCAAGAATGCTTGTGTTATGGGTACTAGACAACGATATACATACTTATATAGATATATATATATATATATATACTTATAACAACCATTACACAAGCACAAATTTTCAAGCTCATCCCACAAATATTTGCCCTGGCCGGGATTCGAACCCGGGACCGCCGCCGGCTCAGTAGGCAAGAGCTTACAAACGTGTCGTCCGAGTGCCGTCACCTACAGTGCTACTGTTAGTATGAATATTAACGTGTTTGCCTCTTATTTTCCAGGAGCACAAAATGTACGCGCTGCGCTATTTCGGCTGCGAGCTGCTCTGCCTCGTCAACATCCTGGTGCAGATGTGGATGATGGACAGCTTCCTCGGCGGGGAGTTCCTCAACTACGGCACCACGGTGCTCGGCTATAGCGATGTGCCACAAGAAAAGAGGTAACTATATAACACTGTGGGTAAACCGTTTGAGCCAGGTATCGCTTCCCAAGACCGATCGTAATCCTTAGAGAATTACAAAACACCATTTTTTTCTTTTAATTAAGGAGCTCAGGTTATGAATGACTGAATGAATGAAATCGTTTATTTCGAGTAACAAGGGTGACTCATGTTATTTGTTAGTACAAATCTATATCTAAAGTGTGAGTAAAAACATTACAAAAACTTACACAACATACACGCTTTTTGAGACATGCTGTTCACAGCAGGGTCTTGTGTAGGGAGAGTCACGAGCGTAGGATGGGGTTGGGGCTGCCCGCGCCCGGCGCACCAGGGATGTGCAGCGTATGCGCAAGCGCATGGTCGCATAGAAACAGTGTATGCCTGCTTCCGTAAACATCTCTGATACACTACAGAATTTTGACGAACATGTCAGCTCCAGCAGGCCTAAAACATAACATCATATATCATTAATAACACCTACTCGGCAAATCCGTGAAAGTGTAACGTATGTTATAATACAGGGTGTAACCGACGGTGTACCGAAAACTGAAACCATGGCTTCAGACCATTATTCTGGGCTGAGAGCGAGTTTTCATTTTTTCTTTTGTTTTCCGTTAATCGAACTCTATCGGTAACAATTTTTCATGAAAAATCGCATGAAAATAGCATTTTCCGCTAAACACGCAATGTATCACAAACAGTATTATGTAAGCTTTACGGTACAACACAGGCGCGTGGAATGGGAAAGATAACGGTACTGGCCGGTCATTGATCCGCCAGGCCAGTGCGCTCGCACTGTTTTAATTACCTACCCGCATTAATGTTTACCCACCCGCACATTTTATTTGCTTTACTTGCTTGAATGAAAATAATCTTTTTATACTGTTTTAATTCATCGGTCATTTGTTATTGGTGTTAGGTAGTACACTAGTTGTGATCTGTGGTTGCGTTGTTTTTGTGAGTGCATTCATTCATGTCATTCGATGAGCATTGGCGTAACGGTATGTTTTGCGCTGACGCGTGAGGGGAGTGGGGAGCGCTTGGACCAGTCGATGCTTGCCGCGTGCTCCCCTCCCCACGCGTCTGCACCCGAGAGAATTGGACGCAATACATTGCGCGTCGAGTTTTATAATTTATTTTAGAAAATCTTATCCTTGAGTTTTCCAAGAAAATGAACACTCGTTTTCATTTCGTGATTATGGTCTATAACTACAGTTTTCGTTTTCGGTACGCTGTCGGTTACACTCTGTATAGTGCTTCGGTTGGCGTGCGAACTCATCAAAGAAAACAGTACTGTTGTGTGGTTTTTTGCCTTATTATCGTCGGGCATCATAGATAAGGTGTCATTACGGTGGATTATTGCACTGCAATGCATGTTTTGTATGACATGGTCGTTATTAATTAACTTTCAGCAAAAAAGAGGTGTGTCACAAGTTTAACATGTGTCTCTGTGTGTCTCTCTGCGGCATCGTAGCTCCCAAACGGATGGCCCAATTTGAATGCAGTTTTATTTTGATGAGATGTTTTTTTAGCTATGTTTGATTGTTTTTAATTTTGAATTTAGGTTATAAATGTAATAATGCGCTTTGTGAATTTAATTTTCTGCTGCACAGCGCTTCGTTTATTTTCATTAATGTAAGAAATGCCTTGCGAAATCGAAATTTGAATGACATAGTTGCATGCATATCGTCTTCTAGTACCCATAACACAAGCCTTCTTCAGCTCAATTGGGGACTAGATCGATTGGTGTGAGGCAGTTTGATATTTATTTAGGTATTTTATTTATTTACTCACAGTTTTGTGTAAATGTAACGGTTTTTATGCACTGCTCATGTATTTTATTTTGTGTGAATGCGGCAACTGTGCTATGCGAATTCTTTAAATGATAATTTTGTGTTAAGATTCGCCTAAGATATCTTAGTTTTATATTTTCACCGCTCACCCTGCAGCCAGCACAGTCCAGTGCATTAGCTGTGTGCGATTCGCGTTTTATTACTGTCTCGCTTGCTTTTACGCAATCCAGATAAGAATCTCTCAGGTTTCAACCAAACCCGAATCTGAGAGCTGACTGGACTGTACATGTGTATGTAATAACTGCCAGATCGATTTTGATTATAATATAAAATATAAATAAATAAAATAATAATAAATACCGGACCACGCCACACAAATCGACCTAGTCCCACTGTGAGTTTTAGTAGCCACGGGCGTGCTACCTACTGGACCACTGAACCAGATGCAAGTGCCTTTGATTTTTTTAATCAGTTGCTTGGCATCGTGGCGCCATCTACCGTAAAGATTAGAATTCATGATCGGCACCATCGTCCTAAACTATGTTGAGAACCGATACCAACCGATGTGTTACACCCAAACTAATTATTTTTTTCTCAAACATGCAATGAAATATCGTCATAACGTGCGTTAAAACAGGCTTCGAAGGGTCACGTTTCGGGCGGAACAATTCGAGAGAAATTCAAACGAATTTCATACAAAATTGAACGCCCAATTTTTAGGGTTCCGTACCCAAAGGGTAAAAACGGGACCCTATTACTGAGACTTCGCTGTCCGTCCGTCCGTCCGTCCGTCTGTCACCAGGCTGTATCTCAAGAACGGTGATAGCTAGACAGTTGAAATTTTCACAGATGATGTATTTCTATTGCTGCTATAACAACAAATACTAAAAATAAAATAAAATAAATATTTAAGGGGGGCTCCCATACAACAAACTTGTTTTATGGTACGGAACCCTTCATGCGCGAGTCGGACTCGCACTTGCCCAATTTTTTTTTACATGGCGTCTGTGTTTATGGGCGGGCAAAACAGCTGAATTATGTTTTTTGAGTGGTGTATTTTCTTATTAGGGTTCCGTACCCAAAGGGTAAAAACGGGACCCTATTACTGAGACTTCGCTGTCCGTCCGTCCGTCCGTCTGTCACCAGGCTGTATCTCAAGAACGGTGATAGCTAGACAATTGAAATTTTCACAGATGATGTATTTCTATTGCCACTATAACAACAAATACTAAAAATAAAATATAATAAATATTTAAGGGGGGCTCCCATACAACAAACGGGATTGGTTGCGTTAACTTTGCACCTCATTTGTATGGGGCGCTATACATACCAGGTGCAAACCTAACTTAACCACTTAAGGATGAAAAGTGTTTTTAGGGAACCCTCGGTGCGCGAGTCCAACTCGCACTTGACCGGTTTTTTTCATTGCATATGTTTGAGAAAAGCACTATACCTACATAATAAATAAATAATCACTATCCGGTCTCCCTTACGGTCGGCCGTCTATACCTACTCACCCGGCAAGCCCTTATTCCCCGGCGTCTGCAGTAATGTACTATTATTAAAGAAGAAACGTGTACTAGCGTCAACCAAATGAAATAAATTGCTAATAAATAATATTTTGAAATACATTGTTTGACGACGCGGTTGGCGCAGTGGTTAAGCAACTGCCTACTGAGCCGACGGTCCTGGGTTCGAATCCCGGCCAGGGCAAATATTTGTGTGATGAACTCGAATATTTGTGCCTGGGTCATGGATGTTATTTGGATTTAAGTATGTATTTATCTATATAAGTATGTTTATCGTCGTCTAGTGTCCATAAGGGCTTGTGCACAAATCACGTGAGGTTTTTTCGGCTACTTTTTGATTATTATATACATTGTGCTCTTAATCAATTTGAATGCTGATGCACACCTGTTGGTTTTTATTTGATGGTTAACAAATTTCGTGTTTGAGTGTTTTATATAATATCTACTTGATGTGTGTATATGTACTGTTGTTGTATCTTATAATTGTAGTGAATAAACAAATGAAGCTAAATGCGAAAAACACTCCTTTGTCTAGAGGCGTAATTTTATAACATAACATAAATGATTAAATAATGAATATAAATATAATATGTATAAGGCGTGTTTATATTAGTGAACCACTAATGTTTGTACATCATTACATTATTGATAATGTAATTAGTAAATGAGCAGTTCTTAAAAAGTTTGTACACAATCAAGACGACAAAATTATATATTTTCTATTTTGTTAACATTTTCTTTGTGATTACCTATTGGTAATCACACACAATGTATTCATTGTTTTCAGGTTATATATAATAAATAAAAGTATAGGCATAACAGTACCTTAATTAAATATAGCCGTAACATTTATAAAATTACTAAAATAACTATATAGGAAAATTATATTGACGACACGGTTGGCGCGGTTTGTAAACACCTGCCTACTGAGTCGGCGGCCCTGGGTTCGAATCCCGGCCAGGGCAAATATTCGTGTGATGGATTAATTTGCTTTTGGCTCATGGATGTTATCTTTATGTAAACTTTATGTATTCTTATTCTTAGTTTCACAGTGTTTTTGTTGTAACTGTAATGTTTGAAATGTAATAAATAAGTAAATAAATAAAAAAAGTCTATTTATATATTATTTATATCGTCGTTCAGTAGCTTAGTTTGCTAGATAAGCTTTGCTTAGTTTGGGACTAGGTCGACTTGTGTATAATTGTCCCTTATTTACTTATTTATTTATTTTATTGAACTTTAATTGGCATCTTTTACAAACTTTTTGAGAACCGTTCAAATGATTATGAACTACAGACAGACTTGTACAGTTGCCGGCAAACTTTTAGAACAAAAATGACGGATCTGCGACGGATTTGTACGTAAATCGGCTACTGCGCAGTAAAGGTTGCGTAAATCGGCTACTGCGCAGTAAAGGTTGCGTAAATCGGCTACTGCGCAGTAAAGGTTGCGTAAATCGGCTACTGCGCAGTAAAGGTTGCGTAAATCGGCTACTGCGCAGTAAAGGTTGCGTAAATCGGCTACTGCGCAGTAAAGGTTGCTCTAAAAGTCTGCCGGCAACTGTAACTGGATTTTTCCATTTTGTCCCCCGACGAATAAACATGAACCCGTCGTCCTAATTTCGTACAAACTTTTTGAGCAACGCCAAAATGATTTTGAAGCGCAAACATACTTGCAACTGGAACTCATTGCCCGCTCCCAACCGGTTCCAGATTCGACCCGATGATCTACATATTCCCGCGCGTGACCAAGTGCACGTTCCATAAGTACGGCGCGTCCGGCGGCATCCAGACGCACGACAGCCTGTGCGTGCTGCCGCTGAATATGGTCAACGAGAAGACATACGTGTTCCTGTGGTTCTGGTATGTGGCGCTCGCGGCGCTGCTCGCCATGCTCATCGTCTACAGGTCAGTGATGCTTGGTTAACTGGTTGATAATTTTAATACACTTTAGTTAACTAGCCTGTGCGTGCCGCCGCTGAATATGGTCAACGAGAAGACATACGTGTTCCTGTGGTTCTGGTATGTGGCGCTCGCGGCGCTGCTCGCCATGCTCATCGTCTACAGGTCAGTGATGCTTGGTTAACTGGTTGATAATTTTAATACACTTAGTTAACTAGCCTGTGCGTGCTGCCCCTTAATATGGTCAACGAGAAGACATACGTGTTCCTGTGGTTCTGGTATGTGGCGCTCGCGGCGCTGCTCGCCATGCTCATCGTCTACAGGTCAGTGATGCTTGGTTAACTGGTTGATAATTTTAATACACTTAGTTAACTAGCCTGTGCGTGCTGCCCCTTAATATGGTCAACGAGAAGACATACGTGTTCCTGTGGTTCTGGTATGTGGCGCTCGCGGCGCTGCTCGCCATGCTCATCGTCTACAGGTCAGTGATGCTTGGTTAACTGGTTGATAATTTTAATACACTTAGTTAACTAGCCTGTGCGTGCTGCCGCTGAATATGGTCAACGAGAAGACATACGTGTTCCTGTGGTTCTGGTATGTGGCGCTCGCGGCGCTGCTCGCCATGCTCATCGTCTACAGGTCAGTGATGCTTGGTTAACTGGTTGATAATTTTAATACACTTAGTTAACTAGCCTGTGCGTGCTGCCGCTGAATATGGTCAACGAGAAGACATACGTGTTCCTGTGGTTCTGGTGTGTGGCGCTCGCGGCGCTGCTCGCCATGCTCATCGTCTACAGGTCAGTGATGCTTGGTTAACTGGTTGATAATTTTAATACACTTTAGTTAACTAGCCTGTGCGTGCCGCCGCTGAATATGGTCAACGAGAAGACATACGTGTTCCTGTGGTTCTGGTATGTGGCGCTCGCGGCGCTGCTCGCCATGCTCATCGTCTACAGGTCAGTGATGCTTGGTTAACTGGTTGATAATTTTAATACACTTTAGTTAACTAGCCTGTGCGTGCTGCCGCTGAATATGGTCAACGAGAAGACATACGTGTTCCTGTGGTTCTGGTATGTGGCGCTCGCGGCGCTGCTCGCCATGCTCATCGTCTACAGGTCAGTGATGCTTGGTTAACTGGTTGATAATTTTAATACACTTTAGTTAACTAGCCTGTGCGTGCCGCCGCTGAATATGGTCAACGAGAAGACATACGTGTTCCTGTGGTTCTGGTATGTGGCGCTCGCGGCGCTGCTCGCCATGCTCATCGTCTACAGGTCAGTGATGCTTGGTTAACTGGTTGATAATTTTAATACACTTAGTTAACTAGCCTGTGCGTGCTGCCGCTGAATATGGTCAACGAGAAGACATACGTGTTCCTGTGGTTCTGGTATGTGGCGCTCGCGGCGCTGCTCGCCATGCTCATCGTCTACAGGTCAGTGATGCTTGGTTAACTGGTTGATAATTTTAATACACTTTAGTTAACTAGCCTGTGCGTGCTGCCGCTGAATATGGTCAACGAGAAGACATACGTGTTCCTGTGGTTCTGGTATGTGGCGCTCGCGGCGCTGCTCGCCATGCTCATCGTCTACAGGTCAGTGATGCTTGGTTAACTGGTTGATAATTTTAATACACTTTAGTTAACTAGCCTGTGCGTGCCGCCGCTGAATATGGTCAACGAGAAGACATACGTGTTCCTGTGGTTCTGGTATGTGGCGCTCGCGGCGCTGCTCGCCATGCTCATCGTCTACAGGTCAGTGATGCTTGGTTAACTGGTTGATAATTTTAATACACTTTAGTTAACTAGCCTGTGCGTGCCGCCGCTGAATATGGTCAACGAGAAGACATACGTGTTCCTGTGGTTCTGGTATGTGGCGCTCGCGGCGCTGCTCGCCATGCTCATCGTCTACAGGTCAGTGATGCTTGGTTAACTGGTTGATAATTTTAATACACTTAGTTAACTAGCCTGTGCGTGCTGCCCCTTAATATGGTCAACGAGAAGACATACGTGTTCCTGTGGTTCTGGTATGTGGCGCTCGCGGCGCTGCTCGCCATGCTCATCGTCTACAGGTCAGTGATGCTTGGTTAACTGGTTGATAATTTTAATACACTTAGTTAACTAGCCTGTGCGTGCTGCCGCTGAATATGGTCAACGAGAAGACATACGTGTTCCTGTGGTTCTGGTATGTGGCGCTCGCGGCGCTGCTCGCCATGCTCATCGTCTACAGGTCAGTGATGCTTGGTTAACTGGTTGATAATTTTAATACACTTAGTTAACTAGCCTGTGCGTGCTGCCGCTGAATATGGTCAACGAGAAGACATACGTGTTCCTGTGGTTCTGGTGTGTGGCGCTCGCGGCGCTGCTCGCCATGCTCATCGTCTACAGGTCAGTGATGCTTGGTTAACTGGTTGATAATTTTAATACACTTTAGTTAACTAGCCTGTGCGTGCCGCCGCTGAATATGGTCAACGAGAAGACATACGTGTTCCTGTGGTTCTGGTATGTGGCGCTCGCGGCGCTGCTCGCCATGCTCATCGTCTACAGGTCAGTGATGCTTGGTTAACTGGTTGATAATTTTAATACACTTTAGTTAACTAGCCTGTGCGTGCTGCCGCTGAATATGGTCAACGAGAAGACATACGTGTTCCTGTGGTTCTGGTATGTGGCGCTCGCGGCGCTGCTCGCCATGCTCATCGTCTACAGGTCAGTGATGCTTGGTTAACTGGTTGATAATTTTAATACACTTTAGTTAACTAGCCTGTGCGTGCCGCCGCTGAATATGGTCAACGAGAAGACATACGTGTTCCTGTGGTTCTGGTATGTGGCGCTCGCGGCGCTGCTCGCCATGCTCATCGTCTACAGGTCAGTGATGCTTGGTTAACTGGTTGATAATTTTAATACACTTAGTTAACTAGCCTGTGCGTGCTGCCGCTGAATATGGTCAACGAGAAGACATACGTGTTCCTGTGGTTCTGGTATGTGGCGCTCGCGGCGCTGCTCGCCATGCTCATCGTCTACAGGTCAGTGATGCTTGGTTAACTGGTTGATAATTTTAATACACTTTAGTTAACTAGCCTGTGCGTGCTGCCGCTGAATATGGTCAACGAGAAGACATACGTGTTCCTGTGGTTCTGGTATGTGGCGCTCGCGGCGCTGCTCGCCATGCTCATCGTCTACAGGTCAGTGATGCTTGGTTAACTGGTTGATAATTTTAATACACTTTAGTTAACTAGCCTGTGCGTGCCGCCGCTGAATATGGTCAACGAGAAGACATACGTGTTCCTGTGGTTCTGGTATGTGGCGCTCGCGGCGCTGCTCGCCATGCTCATCGTCTACAGGTCAGTGATGCTTGGTTAACTGGTTGATAATTTTAATACACTTTAGTTAACTAGCCTGTGCGTGCCGCCGCTGAATATGGTCAACGAGAAGACATACGTGTTCCTGTGGTTCTGGTATGTGGCGCTCGCGGCGCTGCTCGCCATGCTCATCGTCTACAGGTCAGTGATGCTTAGTTAACTGGTTGAAAATTTTAATACACTTAGTTAACTGGTTGTAAAATTTAGTACACTTAGTTAACTGGTTGAAAAATTCAATACACTTAGTTAACTGGTTGACAAATTCAATACAACACTTAGTTAACTGGTTGAAAAATTCAATTTACTTAGTTAACTGGTTGACAAAATTTACGCACTTAGTTAACTGGTTGACAAATTCAATACACTTCGTTAACGGATTGAAAAAAAGTATGCACTTAGTTAACTGGTTGGAAAATTTAATGCACTTAGTTAACTGGTTAGAAAATTCAATACACTTAGGTAAATTGTTGGAAAATATAATACACTCAGTTAAATGTTGGAAAGTTCAATACACTTCGTTAAATGGTTGACAAATTCAATACAACACTTAGTTAACTGGTTGAAAAATTCAATTTTCTTAGTTAACTGGTTGACAAATTCAATACACTTAGTTGACTGGTTGAAATTTTCAATACACTTAGTTAACTGGTTGAATATTTCAATACACTTAGTTAACTAGTTGGAAAATTCAATACACTTAGTTACTGGTTGGAAAATTCAATACACTTAGTTAAAAGGTTGGAAAATTTAATACACTTAGTGGTTGAAAAATTGGTTTGGTTTGTATTGTATTTTTGGAAGTAAATAAATATAATAGCAATATAGGGCATTCTCTAATGTTTTTATGTTGGAAAATTCAATAACTCTCGCATCAGGTTTAAAAGAGTACCCTGAGGCGAGAGCCATTGAATTTTTCAACGAGGCAAAATTGAATATGATTAAATCATTGATACAAAGACCAAAGCACTAATAAAAATTGAAATGTGTAGGGAATCAAACCGTTTGAAACCCGTAACCGCAAGCTCTTATTTCCCGGCCTCTGCAGTAATGTACTGTACAGGGTGATCAATCCAAATGGGTCAGTAGGGAGAAAATGAAAACTATAAGAGATAGGGAAATCTGTTCTTAGGAACCATGAAGTCGATATTAGATTCAATACAAACTGCATTCAAAAAATTTATATGAACCTCGTGTATAACCGGGAATTGAACCTAGTTAAAATTCTGTAAGTAATCGCATATCTTATTGTAACATTTTTACAGCGGTTTTGACCAGGTAATGTATGAGATTTATAAAAAATAAATAAATAATGCCGTTTTTATTAAATCTAAAATCGACGCCATGGTTCCTAAGAACAGATTTCCCTATTTCTTATATTTTGTGACTTTTGCCTACTGACTCATTTGGATTGATCACCCGATATTTCAACTTCTTCAATTAAAAGTTCGGTGTCGAAGTTATCGCGCTCCATTTTAAAATAAAAGACATCCACTCTCTACGGACACGTTTGACGACGCGTTTGGCTCGGTTTGTAGACACCTGCCTACTGAGCCGGTGGTCTCGGGTTCGAATCCCGGCCAGGGCAAATATCTATGTGATGAACTCGAATATTTGTGCTTGGGTCATGGTTGTTCTATGTATTTAAGTATATATTTATCTATATAAGTACGTATATCGTTGACCCATAACACAAGCCTTCTTGAGCTTAATTTGGGACTAGATTGATTTGTGTGAGGTTGTCCGATATTTATTATTAATTCATACTACTGAACGCTCCAATGGCGCCAGAGTATCTCGACTCGCGCGGCGCTCGCGCGTAAAACGAGCGAGTCGAGAGTCCGGCGTATTGCACGCGTTTTACGCGCGAGTTTTGAAACGCGCGAGAGCATCTGGACGGGGTGCAGTAGCTGTAGTACCTCGACTACGCGCGAGTGCCCTCGCGCGTAGTGAGATAAGTCCATCTGGACAGAAGTGTCCTCATAGTATTGTACGTATAATTCCCTATATTTATCTATATAAGTATGTATATCGTCGTCTAGTACCCATAACACAAGTCTTCTCGAGCTTAATTTGGGACTAGATCGATTAGTGTGAGGTTGTCTGATATTTATTTATTTGATTTCCAGACTGATGATAATCTTCGTGCCTGGTATCCGGCCGCGGCTGCTGCACGCGCGCTCGCGCTCCATCCCCATGGAGACGGCGGCGGCGGTGTCGCGCGGCACCGACGTCGGCGACTGGTGGCTGCTGTACATGCTCGCGCGGAATATGGACCCGCTCATATACAGGTCAGAGGGGGGGGAGAGAGAGAGAGAGAGAGAGGGATAGAGAGAGAGAGGGAGAGAGAGAGAGAGGGAGAGAGAGAGGGAGAGAGAGAGAGAGAGAGAGAGAGAGAGAGAGAGAGAGAGAGAGAGAGAGAGAGAGAGAGAGAGAGAGAGAGAGAGAGAGAGAGAGAGAGAGGGGGAGAGGGAAATACAAAGAGAGAGAGATGCCGAAAGAGAGGGGGAAAGAAAAGAAAAAGGAAGAGAGGGGGTAGACAAAGTGAGAAAGACGGAGAAAGAGAGAGAGAGGAAAAGAGAAAACATTTATTCGTTTTACCCTTTGACCGCCAAAGACGGCAAATCACGTCATCGAAAATTGGTGCCACTGACGCCAAAGACGCCTCTTGACGTCAAAAATTTCAATGGTCAAAAACATGCAAATTCAAACCACTATCTGTGTCTTTCAATCTCTGTTGATTTTGGAGCACTTTTTTTTTGGTTTGGCGTCAGTGGCACTGTTAATTTGCTTTGCCGCTTGGCGCTCGACAGGTTAAACATAGGTCTGAGAGAGAAACTGCATGCTAAGGTGATAATTAAAAAGGTTATGAAAGAAACAGATAAAAAAAATTGGTATGTGCAATGGGGAATTAAAAAGGGAATGAGTTGTATGGATCAGATCTTCTCGTTACGATGCATATTTAGCTGAAAAATGCTTGACGAAAAGCCAAAAAGTCTATTGTGCGTTTTTAGAATTAGAGAAGGCCTATGACAGAGTGGTGAGGAATGAGTTGTGGTCAGCGTTGTCTGTGCATGAGGTGAGCAGTAAACTGATTCAAGCATTGAAATCTCTTTACGTGAATTCCATTGCTTGCGTAAGAGTCAACGGGGCATACACTGATTGGTTTAATATCCAAAAAAAATTAGACAGTGATGTGTAGCGTCTCCGTGGCTGTTCAACTTATTCATGGCTAACTGTCTGACGAATTTAAAAGAGTGTGACTGTGGGTTGAGGATGGATGAATTACATCTCAAATGTCTCCTGTACGCTGATGGTCAAGTATTGCTTGCATCGTCGGCTAAGGAATTACAGATGGTGACAATTATGATTTAAGCTTTGGAAAGAAAGCGAATGAAAGTGAATGCAAAAAAACGAAAATCATGATATACCTAAATTTAAAGCGTGTGTATGTATAGTGTGTCTCCGGTCGAAAGGTTAAATTGAAAGCGTACGTACATCGTGTCTCTGGTGGAAAGGTTAAATTGAAAGCGTACGTACATCGTGTCTCTGGTGGAAAGGTTAAATTAAAAGCGTACGTAAATCGTGTCTCTGGTGGAAAGGTTAAATTGAAAGCGTACGTACATCGTGTCTCTGGTGAAAAGGTTAAATTGAAAGCGTACGTAAATCGTGTCTCAGGTGGAAAGGTTAAATTGAAAGCGTACGTACATCGTGTCTCTGTTGGAAAGGTTAAATTGAAAGCGTACGTACATCGTGTCTCTGGTGGAAAGGTTAAATTGAAAGCGTACGTAAATCGTGTCTCTGGTGGAAAGGTTAAATTGAAAGCGTACGTACATCGTGTCTCTGGTGGAAAGGTTAAATTGAAAGCGTACGTAAATCGTGTCTCTGGTGGAAAGGTTAAATTGAAAGCGTACGTAAATCGTGTCTCTGGTGGAAAGCTTAAATTGAAAGCGTACGTACATCGTGTCTCTGGTGGAAAGGTTAAATTGAAAGCGTACGTAAATCGTGTCTCTGGTGGAAAGCTTAAATTGAAAGCGTACGTACATCGTGTCTCTGGTGGAAAGGTTAAATTGAAAGCGTATGTACATCGTGTCTCTGGTGGAAAGGTTAAATTGAAAGCGTACGTAAATCGTGTCTCTGGTGGAAAGCTTAAATTGAAAGCGTACGTACATCGTGTCTCTGGTGGAAAGGTAAAATTGAAAGCGTACGTAAATCGTGTCTCTGGTCGAAAGGTTAAATTGAAAGCGTACGTACATCGTGTCTCTGGTCGAAAGGTTAAGGTGTTGGACCGGTAATCGGTATCTTTGGATCCCAGACCCTGTGTGAGCGCTATTTAATTTTTAAGCGTGTTGATCTTTGTATCTACTTAAAAGGCCAGTTAAAAAATATGCTCTTAATTTACCCACATTAAAAATCATTTTGAAATAAAATATTATAATGAACTCTCTGCATTGCCAGATTGGTATACAAATCCTTATTTTAACGTAAACTGCTCAATTGACAACAAAGCTTATTTTAAAATTACCAAATTACTGACTATTCTAGACTAAACTAGAGACAAGTTTTTCAATTTGATGGGTAATAGAACACTTTATCTTAAGGATATAATTAAGTGTTCAATTACATATCAAATCGCAAATACCAGCACCGCTGTAACCTAAATCGAGAGACATATGCAATCGAGCCAAATATCCAATTTATTGATAAGTATTTTTTTGCGTTATTTAACGCCGTGCCTGTTCTTGGCACCAATGTTACCTAGTACGGTAGCTAACGCTGAATCCAGGCTTATAATGTAGGTGAGCTTTTATAAAGAATAAGTTTCTGTCAAAAATGACATTTTAGTGGCAAGCTTTTATAGCCGACTGTACTTTTCTTTGGATATCCATCAAATGCTCACTGAGACGATTCTAAAGAGCCCAAGCTCGGCAGGATTGCTTTTTCTATTATAGAGTTCCTATGGCCACCATCCGGCTCCATCATCAGATCAGGCCCATGGTAACATATTATTGTATTGTCATCAAAGTCAAGTAAGTATGCAAAATTTCAGCACAATCGGTTGACGATATCTGCTTCAAAATTGAGTTGCAAGATTTCACCCGAACAAACATACTTAGATACATACATACATACTTACATTGCAAGTTAAATAAAAGCTTTTAATAAAAGCTTTGGTTGATTTCAGCTAGTTGCACTGTTTTTTAGAATATTACGTATTTCGAGTAACATTAGTTTCGCTACTCGCCCCTAGGTGGCGTTAGTGGTTACACGTTTGCGTCACACTACCGCCATCAGTGGCGAGTGCCGTGAGTTTTGTGGGTGTTTTATCCAAATCGGTGTTTTTTGACATTGTTGACTCATGCAAAATTGTAGAATGATGATTTTTGATATTTTAATGCATTCATATTTTAATATAATAATAATAATGTATAACCACGCTTTGTGGGCTGTTGGCAATTTTTCAATTTGGATTCTTGTTATTCAGTGCGGTACTAGCTTTGGGCTCCGCATGTTTAATAAATCTGCAAGCTTGTTCGGAACAGACTAATGTTTATTCTTTCAAAGTAACTATACATTAAGTACGCCACTCAAGAGATGGCGTTACTAGTACCATAGAAAAGAAACTATTTTGTTATTGGTATTTTATTATAACGATGCCAACATGTTATTCGTTAAATTTATGTAACATCTAATGTCTCATTATGCCTAATGTGGGTTCACCACATTTTTTTATAGTGTACCAATCAAAACACGAAAAAAAAATGCGTAACCTGGCGGAAGAGACCTGAATAGAACCCGGTGCCTGGATTACCGGTTCAACGTGTTAACCTTTTGAGCGCCACAGTCGGCTGTGGCCGTCAACAAAAAATCGTGCCGCTGACGCCACGTCGGCCACAGCCGTCCAAATTTCAATGATCAAAAACTTTGTAATTCTAACCGCTACAAGTATTTTTCAATCCCTGTTGATTTTGGTGCACATTTTTTTTTACTCTGGCGTCAGTGGCACGGTAAATTGCTAGACAGCTTGGCGGTCAATAGGTTAACCTCTCCACCACCCTAACGCCAATTAACCTTTCGAAATTTTCCTAATGTTTTGTGTGTCGATCTTTGTATTGTTTATTCGAATGTTGCTTGTTGTTTCCAGGGAGTTCATCGCTGAATTCTCGAAGCGCATGGACGAGAAGCCGCCGTCGCGCGCGTGACAGTCCGCCCCCGCGCCCGCCCCCGCCCCCGCTGTCGCCTTTGTCGGCGTGTGATGCAGAGCGGACAAGTCCGAGGTATTCACGGATAGTGTACGGATGTGAATTAGTACGGTTCGCGAACCGTTGCGATCGTGTGTCCTTGTTACGTTAATGAAATTATGCACTTTAATGAAATTGTGAAATTTGGCCGCGTTTCAGATGTTTCTGGTCGAAATGATCACATTTTATAATTGATTTCAACTGTCGTATATTTTACTCAATAAATAATATTATTCCGATCTAAATGTAATCGCCAGTGGAAATTACGAAATATTTTAACGAATCAGTTCAAATCAGTTGGTTATTTTATGAATCGTAATATTTTACTGTACATTTATTTATTTTATATTTGACGTTTACTCTGTATGTGCATGATTTTTTTTTAATAACTATTTTTAAAATCATCAATCAAATATGAAATTATTTCCTAAAACATGAATTTTACAAAGTGTTAATGAAATCAAAGGATAGTGAACCTATCAAATTTTCTCATGACAATCTGTAAATTGTACATTTATATAACAATTTTATACTCTAAATGTATCTGTACGTTACATTTATATAGCTTTATACTCCAACTGTATGTCCGGCAGTATAGTTTATACATTTTGCTCATTCAACCCATGGTATAGGAAAACACGGTATGCTACTCCGAAATGACAGGTGGACTTTTGACGTCATCGCGTCATTGGTTGGTTGGTGCTATCCATGTTTTTCTGCGTTGCCACTGCCGAATCCCTTGTTACCTGTATGAATCTCATAAAATCGCCAGTGTTTTAACCCTTTGACCGCCAAAGACGGCAAAACACGTCATCGGGAATTCGTGCCACTGACGCCAACGACGCCTATTGACGTCAAAAATGTCAATGGTCAAAAACATGCTAATTCAAACCACTATCTGTGTTTTTCAATGTCTGTTGATTTTGGAGCACTTTTTTTTTTTGGTTTGGCGTCAGTGGCACGGTGAATTGCTTTGCCGCTTGGCGCTCAAAGGGTTAAATCAATTATAATGACAAAATACAATTTACTGAAAGTGCATTACAATACGGTGTTTGACTATAGTGAATATAAATTGTGTCATTGAAACCACTAGACACACATTAAAAATACGCGGAACCAAATAAACTATCACTAATTTTTGAACGTTATACTATTTTTAATTGTACGATAACTAAAAGAAAGACGTGTATTGACAGCTGCTTTATATGACGTCACATGCCTGTATCATCATAGAAGCTTCATTCTAACAGATCGTTTTTAGGGTTCCGTACCCAAAGGGTAAAAACGGGACCCTATTACTGAGACTTCGCTGTCCGTCCGTCCGTCCGTCCGTCTGTCACCAGGCTGTATCTCAAGAACGGTGATAGCTAGACAGTTGAAATTTTCACAGATGACTTATTTCTATTGCCGCTTTAACAACAAATACTAAAAATAAAATAAATATTTAAGGTGGGCTCCCATACAACAAACTTGTTATAACTTGTTATAGTACGGAACCCTTCATGCGCGAGTCGGACTCGGACTTGCCCAATTTTTGACATTTCATAAAGAGTAGCTGATTTGAGCTGTCATAAAATACTGTATTGGCATGCATATATTTTTTGTATGACTGGCGGCAAACATTCTTCTCTTCATAATTATTTTGTTACCATAGAGCGGCATGTTGCATGCTAGCATAAACTTATCAGTGACGTAGAAAGTCTCACTAGCCGGTTATCATACCTTGTATGTACCTTGTTTTTTTATACCATGATTCAAATATACCTTACTTGTTCAGGTATTTTACTATTAGTAACCGAAAACCACACGTCATTTGACTGTGTTGACTACAAATAACTTTCATTGACGAAATGGCCATCAACCGATGTTTGGTTCATATCTTCCATCTGATTATAACAGCGCTTCGGAAATGATGGTTGGCGAGGAAACGATTGCCATTTTGATGAAAATGATATGTTGAATACCTCAACAAATGAGTCACTTTAATTGGTGTATACCCGTTCCGTTACTTTGATAAAAATGTAGGAAACTTATCGAAAACCACGGACTTGGGTTGTAGGACGTAGCTCGTGATTCAAGGTTCGAATTTTTGGGTGCAATCGAATTTTAGATGTACATAGATATAGTCAGAATGCCTGCTTACAGCATTTACTGCGTTTTAGACGTTTTGAAAGCTCAATGTTATTCCGCAATTTTTGTACGTAGGCTTAATTAAAGTTCCACACGAAAATGTGTGTAGCTGAACCGAATATCTACTATATTAGATATGGAAATGAATTTATTAATGAACTTAGAGCACACATGTGTATGGTGAAACTGTCGAGCGATGCTTTAGAGAAAACAGCTTGGGCCCTATGACGCGCGGGCTATTAAGGACGGATTTAACCAAACTATTATTCCAAAAATAATTATATTCCCTCGGATAGTGACGTCGAACTTATATGCGGTTTTAGGAGTACTATTCGGAGGCAAGCGTTATTTTTGGAATTAAAGAGTGTAAAAGGGAATGAGTAGCATCTTTCATAGGTGAATATTTGAAAAAGTGTCCAGCGGTAAGCCGTAAATAATAGTTCCAATGCCATCCGCAATAGCGTTACAGTAGCAAGAAAGCATGAAAAATTCCAAGTCTTAGAAAGGAGCAACTGTCTAATTGAAAATTTAACATTTTAAAGTAACCAGAGTACTACATAATTAAGTTTTATCAAAAATGAAACTAATTTCAGCCACAGTAGCGCCACCAATTTAACACCTTTCAGCGGATACTTGAATATATAAAGTTGCTGCTCCTCCTTTTTACACTCCATACTTGAAATATAAGTTTAGTCGAATCCAGCCCAAGCTAAAAAAATATATTTCATGAAATTGCATCGCGTCTCAGCTGTTAGAGTCGAATCGAACCCAAGCGGTTCATAGAACTGTTGTACAGTTCACTATTCCTACAATTTGATATACAATGTTTAATATATACGTCGAATTTTTTGCGTTGCCAGAAGTGTACAAAGTCCATTCAAATTTAGGATTCTTAGGTTGTTTTTATAATCATTTAGGTATAGTGTTGATGGGAGTTGTAGGAGTTTTAATTTAGGGATCGGGTGGCGCCCTGGATAGTTCACGTGATTTTATACGAGTTATGTTATCAAAGGAACATATGATTATAATTATCATGTTTAGCCTCTATTTCACCAAGCTCTGTCAGTTCTTCTGATAACTTGACCATTTGAGTTAAAAATAATTTTTAACAAAAAAAAGAACCGACTTCAGTAAAACTAAAAAGCAATATTCTTGGCTTTTTAGTTTTACTGAAGTCGGTTCTTTTTTTTATTAAATTATTTTTTTTGCTTTTTAGTGATTCATATAAAAGTTCTAGTGGCCATCTGTGGTGTTCATCATCAGTTTCCTTACACCAAATCCTATTTACTGAATGTAAATTCTTGACTTTATCAATAAATTACCGAAAGCGCCGTACATGTCCCTATAACATTTGAAGAGTTCCCTCGATTTCTCCAAGATTCCATCATCAGATCCCGACTTAGTGCCAACGGGACCAACTCGGAGTTATACCCTTTTGATAAAAAAAAAATTAAAATTGTTCACGGTTCTCGGAGATATCGAGTAACATACATTAAAAAAAAAAATTAGTTCGAATTGAGAACCTCCTCCTTTTTTGAAGTCGGTTAAAAATAACTCTTTAACATCTTAGGGTATGGCTAATGCGCTTAAGAATTTTGTACACATATGACGCAGAGAGCGCTTCAGTAGCGTAAAATTATGGAACGAAAGATGTGGTGTGATCGACGTAACATTGCAAGATAGCTCAGAACGTAGGGTCGTAGGTTCGAGTCCTGCTTACATTGTAGTGGATCACATTACATTTTTCCTTCATAATAAAATTTACCTTTGTGTGTATTTATAACTCTTTAACAGCTGAAAGGGAACTGTGAAATAGGGTCTAATTTTGACAATAATTGTCATAGGTATATTATCCGAAATGGATAAACGCCATTATTATAAATAGTTATTATGCATGTATATGGTATTATAAATATTATAATTATGATTACTAGTGTTCTTTTCAGGGTAGCCACGAATAGGTAAAACTAAAGGATGTCTCACTGCCGTATATCCGCGACATCCAATAACTAAGCTAATTTTAAGTGTGGGTCTTACGGTCTATTCCAAATTGAAGGCTACCTAAAACTATCCCATATAATAAAACATATCCCCTTGAAAAGGCTAATACTTACTTACGTAGATTTTATTTTCAATGCTGATAAATTATGCTTTAAACATTCCTCGTGAAACACTATCTATTAAAAATCTGCATCAAAATCCGTTGCGTAGTTTTAAAGATCTAAGCAAAAGGACAGACAGACAGCCGAAGCGACTTTGTTTTATGCTATGTAGTGCTATTGACCAAAATCAATGTTTCTATTTTTGTGGTAATACCACATTTCTTATTTTGTATATAGATGCAGTCCCAGTGTGACTCGAACACGCGACCTCTGTTTAACCGGAACATTGCTCTTCCAACTGAGCTACATACAGGACAGCTATGAAGACCGCATGAAAAAATGCCTTCTCATCCCGCTTGCAGGTGCTTGTACAAGCGGTCGTGGGTTCGAGTCCCGCTTGGCCTGCAGTGGAAAAAAGTCGCATAAAATTCTGACTTCTTAGTTATCTCGTTTGTTTTTCTGGAAGGATCTTAATGTTGTGAGATTTAGGAGCAAGAGACCGTTAGCAGATGTCCAAACATAATGCTATTTAACGATCTGTTAATATGTACGTTAGCTTTTCTAAAATCTTAGGCATTATTGCCTGACGCCAAAAGGAGATACTTCCGAGCGTGATGTCTCTTAATTTTCAAAAGGGTACATGTTAGTCTTCAAATTGGAATCGACGAAGGACCGGTCCAAATTCCAGAACAATAAGTGTAATAATTAGAGTAGACACGATGACTAATTCGGTTGCCATAAGATCGAGTTTCAAATAACTAATATGCGAATAATTAGTATTAACATTTAAATTTTTAACTGAATTTTGTATTGAAAAACTTGACAATAACTATTAAACAATTGGTTCTTTGCAGTGTGATGAAATACTAGTATTTATAGCCTCACAAGCGTCGGCCCGGCCCCGGGACAGTGGCGCTACAAACAGCTTTCATATGGCAATAATGTGCATACGTCATATTGGCATTATTAAACGTCAGTAGCGATTAGTCAAGGATTTGACATCAAACAAATTCACAACATTGTTTACCGGAATGCGGCTCAATCCTTCGTTCTTCTGAGATAAATACTGTAAACTATTGAAAAAAAAACTTGACTTTCATCACCGTGGATAGTTTTGGTTTTATTATGCCATAATTACTTGAAATATTTAGTCCTGTTTCCTCTTTGTTTACATCAGTGACATTCACCGACTTTCAACGTCAGTTACCAAAGAGCGATCGTTGCCAGTGAAATAAATTAGTACCACTAAAATCCGCAATATTGAATCCGCTATAATTATACAACGTCTCATATAATTTCACTAGATATACTTAACGACATTTGATATAACGTCTGTAACATTTTGAGTATAATCTGATGTCACTGTATGTATTTCTTGACTTTCGTATTTTATTTTATCAAACTGCGAAGCATCAATGTCTTTCATATCACCAATTGACTGAAACATTCAATTATCATTAGATCTGACTGAGATCTGTAAAAGACAATCATCCCTATACACAGCCTCTATTGGGCTTCATTGTACTAGGAACAATCTCGAATATGTGAATCATCAATCGTGGAAAACGTATATCTAAGGATGTTACCACACTGGTGCCGCATCCCGCTGCGAAGTGCGGACGGCAATGAAAAATCGCGCGAAGATGCGGAGTCCGTGTTGGACCATACTTTGTATACAAATCAAGATATTTTAAATTAAAAAAAAAAAACACAGTTCGCAATTCACAGCGGAATGCGACAGCAGTGTGGTAACAGTAAATGTTTTGGTTATTTTGGCTAATCAACTAAGATTGTAGAGAACTGCCAATGGACAAACAAGTCTTGCATGTTATCAGTGTGCACGTTGTTTTAAAACCTTTGACAATATTTTCGATTTGACATTTTAGACGAATATTTAGTTTTAAATAACAACTGGATGATTTTTTTATTTGATGTCATCCATGGTCATGTTCATCAATTCATTTTTTAATCATTCTAATCTGAACCAAACTGAGTCAGGTTAGGTTGATCCATACTATGTAGTAATTGTGATATATCCATTTAGAATAATATCATTTTATGTCTATTATCGATATACGTAGTAAGTTTTATTACATTACTTGTTATATGCTGGTTGTAAGCAAGCACGTGTCTTATAGACATGTATGAATCTCATTAGTAGCATTGGTCGGCCCAATTTTAACATGCTTCGTTCCGCTCTGAGTATTCGGCGAAATCAACCGTCAATAACTAACAGTGTGATATAAAATAAAATCGGGCCTTAATTCTGTGCACTTATTCAGTACAAAATGATAAGAAACCAAATTTAATCGGATAAGTGCACAAGTAACTGTATCCCAGAAATACAAACGTTGTGGCATAGTAAGGACGGAAAATGTATACTAATGTTTGAAAAGACAACAATGTTCTATAATTGATTTGTACTCATTTGAGTCAGGTTGTAATGAAGTTAGGAAGTCGGGTGTCTCTGGCTCTTGTTTCACAAGCGTGACAATTGTGATAGACAACTTTACTTAGTATAGTTTATTTCATAAAGACCTAATTCCACTCGACAACATCTTTAGACGTTAACTATAGAACAAAAGGTAAGGTAATAATAGGAACGACACGTAGCAATTTGAAAAGATCGTAAAACAATTAGTCAACAAAAGAGAAACGTTATGGTTCGCATTCTGTAGTCTCAAGTGTATAGGAAATGAACTATACCTTCGCGATTAATACGATATCCGGACAACTTCAGAACATCGCAGACTTGACGACGCAGTTCGAATCCCGTCAAGGTAAATATTGATTGTTGTATGTATATAAGTATGTATATCGTCGTCTAGTACCCATAACACAAGCCTTCTTGAGCTTAATTTGGATCTACATTGATTTGTGAGGTTCTGAGGTTGTCTGATATGTATTTATTATTTTATTTATTTATCAAATTGTCGTTGTGTTTTGTTAATTGACACGTTTGTGAAATGGCGCCTAAAATCTTTCCGGACTTATGTGTAAGTGTTTGAAGACTTTGAGGTTATAATAATTGGGCCTTATATTTGTAACAGTAGGTTGTAAACGAGCGACTCAAATCGAAGTGTTCATTTTGACGCCCCCATTTCGGGGGCTTTTTGATACTTTTACAAAATGTCAATTGTTCGTGTTTTGTACGTGTTTTCTATGGATCGACATAGAAAAAATGTGTAGTGTGGTGTCATGTTGGCCCCGGTTGTGTGATGGTTAAGTGTATTCACTAATTTGTAAACGATGAAATGTGTCTTTTGTAAAACGCAATCCTTATAAACCTACTGAGAAACGATAGCATATGATATCTACGTTGATGTAACATTCCCTTCTGCGGCTATAACGATGAAGAACAAAAACACAAAGTATCCTTCCATGAAAAAGAAGTTTGTATGATACGAGTATCAAATCTACTTTTACATGTATGTATGGATGTGAGCTAAATTTCATTTGTATATTGTGAATTTAACTAGTATTGGTCGATTACATATGTCTGAGCACGTTTCATTAAAAAAAATATGTACCACCTACAAAAAAAAGGAGCCGGGTCTCACTTGACGACGTCATTAAAAAAATAGTTTATTTTTTCACTGTTTCGTTTTTAATAATAAAAAACGTTTGGCGGCGCGCTCAGACACATTTGAGAGGCTGTTAAGTGTTATATAATTTTTGTTTGTATACCATGTTATTGGGAAGTTTCAAAAGCTCACATTTTTATTGAGCATTTATTTACAGTGTCTAGGTAAATACACTGATATCTTTATTCTTATGATATTAGGCATCTTATCTGACTCTAACTTTATCTATACTTAGTGAGACGATTTGTAAATTACGAAATCGACTTTATAAGATATCCACTAAATACGAATCATGCCCAAAATGCAACTCTCAAGAGGCATTGGTCTCTCGCACTACCTATAAGATAGTTGAATGCTTTGTCGCGTCAAAATAAAATTAAGCCAGTGGTGCTAAATAGTGCGTCTAAAGCAATATCCTGTCACAAACAGCCTCGTGGACTCCAAAATATTTTTACACAATTTCAATTTTATTTCAAGCAATTGTTTGTGTCTTTATACATATTGTTTGGAAATTTAATTAGAATTTAATTAAAATTTCTGAGTATATACATAGTATCGCATTCAAAGTTACGAGTGTAAATAATAACATACATCCTGGTCACGGCTCCAAAATGTAGTGAACCCACGTAGTAATTTTAAGGATAAATAATGTACCACAAACTGACTCGCATTTATTTTTAATAATATTAAGTAGAACATTTAATCGTTATCCTTTAAGCGAATGTTTTTGTAGATTGAATTATTATTTTTATATTTTCCTAGAGTTTCGGCTAGCGAAGACTGGATGATATTCCTATAATATTTCGTAAAGTCGTTTGTTTTAGTGTCGTAAAAGAAAATGAAGTGCAAATTATATTTTTTATTTAAGAAAATTATGAAATCCATGTAATTTATATATTTTTTGGCTCCATTAAGAAAATGTTTTGTGTAAATTAGTTATGGCTTATAATATCTGACTATAGAAGATTTGAATGTGTGACACAATGTCTTCTGAAGTAGTCACTATGATTCAGGTCTTTAAAGATTCTTCATTTTGATATTATAGGTGACTATAATTTAAATACGTAATCACGACTATAATATTTCGAATCTGTGAAGAAATCCGATGATATCTCTGAATTAAAAAATAAGGCATGTATTTAATCAAATTATGAGTTTATTTATTTATAAATGCATTTTTATGGACACTTCTCAATCAATGTAACTAAAGTTAAGTTAAAAGTGAATATATTATTTTGATTTTTGTATGTTTACTTTCATTGTTATCCCCTTGTAATTTCTACAAAAATAATACGCATTCGTATAATTTTAGCGGAAATTGTTGGCAGAACTTTTGCCAGTATAATTTACAATGCTCTAAAGGCTCCAAGCCTTAGTAATAGCATTAAAATCTGTAGTAACTTAGGTTCGCTGAATACATAATAGATCGTTTATGATGATAATAATAAAGATGATCAGTACAATTGTAGATTACGTCGATTTTAAATCCTAAACTCAAGTTTTGATGCCCAACATTAGATATAACAAGTGAATAAACTTGTATTATCTTATTATTATATAAAACAAGTGTGGTGAAATCTGGGCATTGGCATACACCGATGAAATAACGATGGTCTTTCCAGTGGTCAAATTAAAAGCTTACAACATTTAGGTTTGCACATGGATTACGTTCTTGTTACATTATTGAAGAACGGCTGATACAGATATGGACGTAATCAAAAAATATGCCTTGATATCTTGATACAGGATAAGTTTCATACGTGTGCGTATCTGTCACAACGTCAATGTCACAAGCAAAACGTATTATTGTTTCGTGGACACGCACACACATACCATTAAGCGGCATCATCTTTGCAAATCTGTTTTATTCAAAGTTTTATCTGGGTTATTCAAAGAATAAACTACTATTTAACAGTTATTACCATTACAGTCAATCTATGTTGAGCGTAAGGGCAAACAATTTTGACTGCCTCCGGCGTCACTCAATACGTCTCCGGAGTTACCAACAAATCGTGCGTCTAATACATATCTTCTGCTTATTAGGTTTAACAGTTGGGACGTTTAAAGTTTTAACGTCAACCATAAAAAACATAATAAGCCAACATTTTACAAAGAAGTTTCAAAGTTGAGTTCTTACAGATTAGATCCTGATCGGTCAAAAACTTCATCATGGGAAACCCGATGGACGGCATGACCCAAATCTGTGTTCGACCCAACACGCTGTAGCACACACGCTGAATAACCGCTTATACACCCCTTATATAACTTAAATTAGCTGTACAAGGGCTCTATAAGCACTTATGAGTAATTTTCAAAATACATGTACATAGTTAAGGGCTTTAATTTAAAAACAAAACTTAATTGATTCCTTTGTGTAACGATAGTTACCCATATCTTTTGTGTGAGTTACTTTCGTAACACAAAAGAAGCGATCGTAAGTTTGTTTTTATTAAGTCTTTAACTATGTACAGGTTTTTTGAAAATGAGTCTTATGCAGTCTGCATGTGCTACTGGGGAAGTATATGTTTCATCGTGCGCAAATCACTACCCACTCAATTGCTTATTGGTAACTACGGCTACCTGTCACCGCTCTTATTTTATTATATAAATAGAGTCCAACTCAAAATTTAAAGCAATTGAGTGGTTAAGGTTTCCCGCACTTGGCCACTATGCTATGCAGCAGGGATGCAATGTTGAACTTGCAGTCACACACAGGTAATAAACCCACCATTTTATTTTGGCACAGCGCAGCCCGGATCATCTGGTCGCGTTGGCACGCCGGCCGGCATTAAGGATTCATTATAACAAACGATTCGACTACTTGAATGGCCCATTTACTGTTTATTAACATATTTCAAGTGTGCGAAGACCCTATGTTAAAATTATTTGAAATTAACGTGGTAAACTTTAATTTTAAAGTAAACGCGGAAGGGCGTCATCAGTAAGTGATGATAGGGAAATTTCAGTAATTTTCTCGCATTCGAAAGTATTCCTTCGACAGATAAAGACATTCGACAAATTAATACATATGTTTTAATTCGTCGAATGTCTTAACATTATGAGATTTGTACATACACATATGGATCATATATACATATACCTAAAGAAAAAATTAAAAATAATGCTCTTCCAATGTGTTATCATTATCAAATGTACATGTAAATACAAAGTTGCTACAGATTTAAATAGGGGTAGTAAAAAAACATGAAATTAAGGGTTAAAACAAAACTTAATAGATTTCTTTATGTAACGAAAGTTACCCATTTATTTGTGACACAAACTTTCGAACCGTAACACAAATGACGCGATTGTACCTACTTTTGTTTTTATTAAGCCGTCTGTTGAATACAGACCCTTACAATATAAATAAATAATTATAATTGCTTAATATAGGTTAAGATAACGATGACCCATTTTTTACATGATTATATAACGAGATAACGTAATGACGTAATATTGTGTAATTACTTACCCTTTTGTTCAGATAAAGGACAATAGTTATTGTGTAACATGACTTCCGGGTATCGTTACTGATTATGTAACTATTTTTATATTATAATTATTTTAAGGTGTTTAATTAAGTGAATTACTCTATCAGAGAATAGGTATAGATTAAGTAAAATCACATTATAAAATTAAGTATGATTATCAAATTAGCATAGGTTGAACCACTTCCTAACCATAGGCTAATCTGGCTATTTCTCTTATCTCCTTTCGTATCTTTTACTTACGTAATCCATGAAAGTGACCTTGAATGTTGTTGACCTACATTTCATGTTGCTTACGTAACTAAGGGAAAATATCATAGTTCCAATTAGAATCCAATACGCATAGCCAGAATATTGCGATAATCATAAAAGTTGTCAGATCTCAGGTCTAGATATAAGCTTTAGGTATTTATAAGAAATAAACATTTGATAACATGAATCTATTATTCCCCACTTTGGAGATCTGACTAACTGAAATACATATGTAAACATTTTGTATGTACCTAAATAAACATGAATATTTTATTGAATAAATGAGTGAAACAAGTTAGATGAGCGCACGCGCAAACAAACCACGCCCCCGCACATCTTATAACTCTGATTCGGTCTATCAAGGACGGAATAAAGATGGCGGGCGCAAAAATAAGATTAGTGTCACAGCAAGCGTCGCCCAGCTCTCATCTCGCTCCAGTTCACCTTATGAAGAAAGAAACAGTATGTTTTTATTGTGTAACCCAGTCAGCAAGTAATACAGTCCTATCATGCAGAACGAGTCGCCAGTAGCAAGTTAGGCCATTCGTTTTAATGGTCCCTTCGAGTAGCCGGATCAAGAATTAGTGCAATAATTACGTCAATCGCCAAGTGTTTTGCGAATTTTCGCGACACCCCCAAGTGGTCTCTGTCTGACAGAGAAATTCGGACCACAACTTTAGTTGCGGTTATGCTGCATTTCAATAAGTAACGCTAGTAAAAGTTGAAATTGCAGTCGTCGTTTCGTAATCGTGCAGGCTAGTGCTTTCGAGCGCAGGCAGCCCTTTACTTCGACACAGACTGAGTGACGGTCGAGCCTTGTCGGTACTCTTAAAGAACGTGAGCAGCTCACTTAAATGTGTTCAGCTATTGATCTATAGAGTATTGGGCGACGCTCTGTAGACACTCATGCACCGTACCCCCTAATTTCAAAAGAGAATGCGCAGCGCACCTGGTGTCCAGCTAATTCTCAAGTGAAAACTGGCGGGTCAGTTGCAAAACAAGCGGCAGTGGACCTTGCGGTGTTAAACCCACAGAGTGTCGTACTTCGTGAGTTATCGGACGCGCTCACCTTTCCACGGTGGTGGATCGTACAGTCCGGCCGTGAATACGGTTCCACACTTCCCCAAGTCCTAGCTGGATTCCCCACATAGTGTGTCCAGTTAGGCCACAGGGCCCAGTAGGTCGCACGGAGCCAGCCTATCAGGGGGCTGGAACCGTTGCTAGGTCGTTAGGAAGTGGTTCATTAGGGACATACGGTCGGATAAGTGTTTTAATTGTGTTTTGTGTATAAATGTGTTTTTTTATATTTTTTATTTTTTTAAATTCTCGCGCAAATAAGTGTCTAAAATTCGCGTAAATAATTGTGTATGAAAATTGAAATTGTTTGATTAATCCGTGTAATAAGTGTTGTTTTTTTGTTTTATAATTGTTATTGTAATCAAGTCAGTGAGCCCAAGTTGATTCGTTTTGTTTATTTTGTTGTTTAAGTGTTAATGTCCGTACCAGAGATTAACGTAAGGGTTTTGCGCTCGGGAAAGCGAACACCTTCGGTGTCTCCAGTCAACATGTCGGCTAGCGGCACCCCTCCGTCGGGGTTGACTACTTCAAATGAAACGAATACTTGGGACAAGGACGTTGATAGTGCAAATAAAAATACGAGCAGTGACGCAAGGGCAAAGGCCACCGCGAGTCAGGAAACATTAACGCCAAAAAACGTAACTCACGCGCAAAAAGAGGCTCCTCCAGCCACGGATAATGCAAGCATCTCTGTGCTTATGGCAGAATTAGAATTAAGGAAGGCGGAGTTGATCCAGGCTAGGGCAGTATCGGCGGAAGCTCAGACTAGACTAGAAATCGCCAGGCTAGAGGCAGCTAGGTCTAGTAGCAACACGTCGCAGGACTGTGATAGGAATTCTCGTGTAGAGGGTTGGATTCAACAACAAAACGTCACTAATTTGCCCGGGGTGTGCATTAGGGAGCCGCGTAATGAGAACACGTACGGTCAGTTTCAAAACAAGGACCTTGAGTTGATGTCACACAGGATAGAGACCGCGGTCACTCGTAAGAACGCACCAATTATTCAACGGAACGTACCGGAGCTATCGCATTTCTCTGGGGCACTCACGGAGTGGATTCCCTTTAAAGCCGAATATTTAGACACCGAGTCGCTATTCACAGACGTCATGAATGTAGCTAGAATACGACGTAGCTTACGAGGCGACGCGAGAAGCGCAGTAAAATCAATTTTGTATACAGTATCGGACCCGAATGAGATAATGGATTTGTTAGAATTGCAGTTTGGCAATCCTGAGGCTATTATTTTAGCCGAAATCGAGGAGGTCAAACGTTTGCCTAAATTAACCGAAGATTGCGCCAATATTATCTCATTCGCGGGGCAGGTAGCTAATGTAGTTTCATGTATCAAGGCGTTGAAACAGGATCAGTACTTGTTAGCCCCCGAACTAGTAGGTAGGTTAGTTGAGAAGCTAAATCCCATTTTGCGATACGAATGGAATAAATATCGCGTGGCCAACTCCTCAATACCTACTCTAGTAGCATTATCGACATTTTTAAACGACACCAGTAGAGCTTCAGGTTTAACCCGTAGGCCGATAACGCGACAACAGCGCAACCCGGTCCATGCAACTAGGCTAGCGCAGCGTAGGTCAAGGTCGTCGTCTCGATCTTTAAGCAGGGATAGTGTAGGATCAGACGTCAATCACAGCGTTAACACCCATAGAGTCGTAAATAATAGGAAAAATGTCGATAAGCCTAGGCACACAGTAGCTCAGATAAATAGTAGACCGCAAAGCAGACCGAAAAAACCCACACAGCACGCACCGGCACAGTCTCGCGATAATTCGAGTAAAAAATGCACCATTTGCAGCGGCGATCATACAGTAGCCAAGTGCGCGGATTTTATTAAATTATCCGTAGATGATCGCTGGGCAAAGGCTAAAGAGTTTAAATTGTGTTTTAGATGCTTAAATTTCGCTCATAAAAAGCCGTACAAGTGTGCGTACGTGCCGTGTGGACACGGAGGTTGTGAGGCAGGTCACAATAAGTTATTACACGGAGTGTCACGGGACACTCCCGCGCCGAATAACGTAGCTAGAATTAATCACGTAAGGCGACCAGCGACTTATTTAAAAATAGTACCCGCTATTATTAGCGGCCCGTTAGGATCGCAGGAAATCTTATGTCTACAGGATGACGGCAGTAGCTTAACAATTTTAGAGCGCAGTGTAGCCGAAAGAATCGCTCCGCTCGGCGCGACTGAGAAACTCCTTATTGAAGGGGTTGGTGGATGCGTAATAAACGAAAGCGAGTCATACCGTTTAGAACTAACAATACAGGGCAAATATCGTAGAAACATTGAGAAAATAAATGTATGTACGATTGATAGTTTGAACTTAGGTACTCAACGCGTAAATAAAGAGTTGATCGATAGTTGCCCACACCTGTTACCTATAAGTGATCAATTGTGCTATGATGAAGGCACGCCTAAACTGTTAATAGGCCAGGACAATTGGCACTTATTAGTGACACAGAATGTTCTAAGCGGTAATAAATCGCAGCTGATAGCTAGCGAGGGTCGATTAGGTTTTAGCGTGCACGGTTCAATGTCTATACCTAGGTCTCTGATAGGTTATGTAAATCACGCGAGGTGTAGTAACGAACAGGACATGTACGACTTGATAAAGCAACATTTTAGCATAGAGTCGTTAGGTATAGAGCCGCGAATACCTAAATCGGACCCCAATCAGCGCGCATTAGATATTCTGAACGCAACATGCAAAAAGGTACCAAATGAGCGCCGCTTCGAAATAGGGCTGTTATGGGCAAGTAATGACGTAATTTTGCCGAATAACAAACAACAAGCGCTCAACCGGTTGTACAGTTTAGAAAGAAAGTTAGATAGAGACGAAGCGTTACGGGTCGAGTATTCTAAACAAATACAAAATTTATTAGATAAAGATTACGCGGAGAAAGTAGAAAGCGCCTCGACCTCTTCACGAACGTCGTATTTGCCGCATTTCGCGGTAAAGCATCCGCAAAAGCAACGAGTACGAGTTGTTTTCGACGCGGCTTGCAAATATAACGGTGTTAGTTTGAACGACGCCTTGTTAACAGGACCGGACTTATTGCAGTCACTATTCGGAGTCCTTATAAGGTTTAGGGAGGGTCGTATTGCCGTTATTTCGGACATCCGCGAGATGTTTTTACAGATACGAATTGTTGAAGCTGACCGGAACTCACTGATGTTTCTGTGGCGGGGAGATGATAGACAAGGCCCAGTCCAAGAATATCGCATGAAAAATCTATTTTTCGGCGGCTCTTCAAGCCCGACATCAGCGATATTCGTTAAGAACAGAAACGCAGAGAGTCACGCGAAGCAATACCCACTCGTATATGAAAAAACTATAAATAGCTTCTACGTCGATGACCTGTTAGCTAGTTTCGATGACAGGCAGGAGGCTAAGCGTTTGGTAGCCGATATGAGTAAGGTATTCAAGGAGGCGTCCTTTGAATTGTGCGGGTGGGCGTCAAACGACCCCGAAGTATTAAGCGATGTAGTCGACGTTAAAAAGGACGAAGCTACGCTTTTAGGCAAGTGTGACTATGAACGAACATTAGGAATGTTATGGCATAATTCTCGCGACACGATAGGTTTCAATGTAAACTTTCGAAACTTACCTCCGGAGATAGTAGAGGGCCAAAAAATACCTACGAAACGCCAAGTAACTAGCGGTGTAATGGGTCTGTTCGACCCGAACGGTCTCGTCTCGCCCGTCAGCATTGCGGGCAAGACATTAATTCAAGACATGTGGCGTTTAGGTATCGATTGGGACCAATGCATATCACCGGAGCTAAACGAGAAATGGCGTTCGTTCATAGAAAACGTAAAAAAGTTACGCGACTTAGAAATAGAGCGTTACGTCATAGCCCCAACTAGGCAGGTAGTTTTGCATACATTCTGTGATAGTAGCGAGACAGTCTACGCAACTGCCGTGTACATGGTAGGGTCAGACGAAAAAGGCGAAAAATACTCTACGTTAGTAGCCGCGAAGGCTCGAGTAACGCCATTAAAGAAAATTAGCATACCTAGACTAGAACTGCAAGCGGCAGTCTTAGGTTGTAGACTAGCTCAATCGGTTAAAAAGGAGACTAGTTATAACGTAACGAGTTGTCATTACTGGACAGATTCGAAAACTGTTCTAGCCTGGATCAAGTCGGACCCTAGGACGTTCAAGTCTTTCGTCGCGCACCGTCTGTCAGAAATAGAGGACAGCACGCTGCCCAGCGAGTGGCACTGGGTGCCAACCGCGCTGAACGTCAGCGACGACGCAACTAGAAACGTACCTATAAATTTCGATAAAAATCATAGATGGTTCCACGGACCCGAGTTTATCAGATTGGATACAGATAAATGGCCAACTGATGGATGCGCGTCCGTCGAAACGTCAGACGCGTGTGAGGAACGAATAGCAAAAAAGGTTTTAGTCGTAACTAGGCGCGATAAATTTGCTCACTTACCCGATGTAAACAAGTACTCGAAGTACTTGCGCCTGTTACGCGTCACTGCTCGTATCCTGTTAGCCGCCCAAATGTTTAAGGCTAAATTGTTAAAATGTAACGTTGACAAAAGTGTGAATAACGAACACGTTAAAATTGCCGAATTATTGCTCTTAAAGCGAAGCCAGTACGAGTCGTTCTCCGAAGACATCGAGCGTCTTAAGGCTGGGCGGCCAATCCCTAAAAAATCGACGTTACACAGACTAGCAGTAAAGATCGACAGACACGACACGTTACTGCTCGACGGGCGAATCGACCGAAGCGAGAGTATCCCAGTCCTACATGCCAAAGAGTCATTCACGAGATTAATTATAGCACATTACCACGCTATTTTTAATCATGGCAATCACGCTACCGTTATGAACGAGTTGCAAAAATCGTTTCATATAATAGGACTGAGAAGCGCTTTGAGGTACATAACTCACACATGTCAATGGTGTCGAGTATACAAAGGAAAGACTCCGAACATACCTCTCGGTGACATACCGCCAGAAAGGCTCGCAGTTAATCAACCAGCGTTCACGGCGACAGCTTGCGATTACTTCGGTCCCATGCACATAACCATCGGGAGGAGGAGAGAAAAAAGATGGGGAGTCTTATTTACTTGCTTAACCACGAGAGCAGTACATTTAGAGCTCGCAGCATCCCTGTCGGCATCGTCAATGATACTAGCATTACGCCGTATGATGGCTAGACGCGGCACTCCGACGGTGTTCTACTCGGACAACGGCACAAATTTTATCGGCAGCGAGAGAGAGATAAAAGATGCTGCAGAATCAATCGACAACGAGATGCGAGCCTACTTAGAAAACAAGCAAATAACTTTCAAACGAATACCGCCCGGGAACCCATCGGCCGGAGGTGCCTGGGAGAGATTAGTCGGGTCGGTGAAAACCGCTTTGCGTGTTACATTGAAAGAAAAATCGCCGCCAGAAGAAGTCTTGCACACACTGCTTTTAGAGGCCGAGCACGTTGTAAACTCGCGCCCCCTGATACCCGTAATGCCGTGCAGTAAACAAGAGGCACTGACCCCCAACCACTTTTTATTGGGCCGGTCAAACGCCATGTCACCATTCGGGTCTTTCAGCGACATAACACTAAACGAAAAGTCATGGAAAGCAGCGCAAGTACTAGCAGACTCTTTTTGGAATCGATGGGTAAAAGAATATCGACAATCTTTACGCCCACGAGTAGTCAAGAATGCCCCAACTAATAACGTGAAGATCGGCGACATTGTCATAATCGCAGATGGCACTATGCCCAGAGGTTCATGGCCGAGAGGCGAAGTCGTAAAAATCTATCCCGGACCAGATGGCAGAGTTCGTGTAACCGAGATTAGAACGACAGCAGGATTAATACGTCGCCCAGCCTCTCGTCTCATCGTAATTCACACACGTTAGTTTATGGTGTTTGCACACGTTGGGGGGAATGTTGAATACAGACCCTTACAATATAAATAAATAATTATAATTGCTTAATATAGGTTAAGATAACGATGACCCATTTTTTACATGATTATATAACGAGATAACGTAATGACGTAATATTGTGTAATTACTTACCCTTTTGTTCAGATAAAGGACAATAGTTATTGTGTAACATGACTTCCGGGTATCGTTACTGATTATGTAACTATTTTTATATTATAATTATTTTAAGGTGTTTAATTAAGTGAATTACTCTATCAGAGAATAGGTATAGATTAAGTAAAATCACATTATAAAATTAAGTATGATTATCAAATTAGCATAGGTTGAACCACTTCCTAACCATAGGCTAATCTGGCTATTTCTCTTATCTCCTTTCGTATCTTTTACTTACGTAATCCATGAAAGTGACCTTGAATGTTGTTGACCTACATTTCATGTTGCTTACGTAACTAAGGGAAAATATCATAGTTCCAATTAGAATCCAATACGCATAGCCAGAATATTGCGATAATCATAAAAGTTGTCAGATCTCAGGTCTAGATATAAGCTTTAGGTATTTATAAGAAATAAACATTTGATAACATGAATCTATTATTCCCCACTTTGGAGATCTGACTAACTGAAATACATATGTAAACATTTTGTATGTACCTAAATAAACATGAATATTTTATTGAATAAATGAGTGAAACAAGTTAGATGAGCGCACGCGCAAACAAACCACGCCCCCGCACATCTTATAACTCTGATTCGGTCTATCAAGGACGGAATAAAGATGGCGGGCGCAAAAATAAGATTAGTGTCACAGCAAGCGTCGCCCAGCTCTCATCTCGCTCCAGTTCACCTTATGAAGAAAGAAACAGTATGTTTTTATTGTGTAACCCAGTCAGCAAGTAATACAGTCCTATCATGCAGAACGAGTCGCCAGTAGCAAGTTAGGCCATTCGTTTTACCGTCAACTATGTATAAGTTTATTGAATACGACCCATTATAGTATTTAATAGGATATAAAAGAAAAAGTAATAAGGTAAGTACAATTTTAAACTAAAATATTATTTTAATTACAGCTGACTTAAATATTTAAAGTAAAGGAACTGGCATGGTCTGTGTGATGCTGACAGCATTTTCGCTCATTTAGTTTTTGGCTATGGACCTGTCAGCTCTTTGATCACCGTGTGTGGTGTCGCATTCTTCATTCAAATTACAATCAACGTGCCAATAATGCCACAGCAACGAAAAAAATGCTGCAAAATCAGCAGCGATAAAAAATACTTATAGCAATTTGAATTACGAACTTTTTGACCATTGAAGTTAGGACGTCATTTGTCGGACTTCAGCATTGCATTTTTCCGATATTGTGATTGATATAATATAGGTAATAGCTGTGGTGTATAAGGTTAAAATTATGTAACCTCATAGGAACTACGTTTCTATACGTCGCACCCGCAGACAGGATAATAGTGTAAAACTACAACTTTTACTTCGACGTTTTAAATGAAACGTTTTTATTACGTGCCCCAAGCGGCGAACAAAGTCTAGTCCTTAAGAGGCCTTATTCCTTTTAAATGTAATTTTATTCATATTATGATCTACTTATATATTAACATTTTCACCCTACTTTTAAAGTGAATATAGGTACTTTTCCCTTAGTTCTTAAATGTAACATAGCTATTTCATGCTTTCATTACGTGCAGTCGAAAACAGTTCTCTGCGTGAATTTTGCCAATTTCGAGTAGTTTTTGAAACAAAAATTATCATTGAAAAATTCAAACTGTAGGTTTCAAGTACCAATAAATCGCAATAGCCCTGTTCTAATCAGAAACATTGACATTATCTTAAGAAACATGTTTGACCATAAAGAAAAATGTCTACAACAATCAGCATTTTTGAACGGATAAGGAGCCTAAGTCATTGTATAACTAACATATTATATATATACCTTCACGATCCTACAAAAAAATGCCTCAAGTTCATACTTCTTAACAACAGACGACGACCTTCAAACGATTTGCCTCGATTCCACCCTCCGGCGCTTTGGGGCCAACATGGCAGCGGGCTTGGTGTTTATTTATTTATTTATTTTAGGAGAACCAACAGCAACACTAAATATAGAAACTTAAATAGAAATATAGAGCCAATTACAGGAACTCACAAATAGTTGCTGTACATGATACATATACACTTAAGTAACAACGCACATCGATGTACCGACGCGCACTTGCAGCAAATACAGCGTGTATATTTGATTAAACCGCAAACTTTACGGGTCTTAGTATAGGCACTTATTAATATATTGATCCGTAAATTATTAAAAATATTTTTTTTTTCTATTTAAAATAATTCAGCACGCAATGTATTTGTTAGTTGTTGTTTGTTGACACTTAACATGGTGATGTCACAACCTGTCACCAGTAATAACTACGGCATACATTGCTGCTCAGAAAATTTCCAAATATTAATTATGCTATGGCAGTTAACGCTAAATTAAATTGTTATAAATATCAGATTATAGCACTAAAAACTCCGTCTGGCTTCAATTTGCGGTTATATCAAATATACACGCTATATATGTAAAAACTGGACATTGATTAATCTATAAACTTGAACTTTTAAACCTTAACTTTTAGAGCCTTGTTGGGCTGACAACCTAAGTACCTAATACACAATAACAATACTGCACTAACATGTTATAAAAATCGCTCAATCAAAAAACACATTAGCTAAATTTCGCCTTCCTGAAGGAATTACATAATTGAATATGTCAATATCAAGCTCTTGTGTCGTATTATCCACTCAATTGCTTCGAGATATTTTTGCAAAGGCTCGATCTCAACTTATAAATTCGTCTTTTATTATGTAAAAAAAAACCTTACTATTGCAAAAATAAAGAGAAATAACTACCTTCTTTTACCTCTCCTCCTCGTTGGTCGGTCCCCAAGTGTCAATCCTTTATATTTACGCAAGACACTCATATAAAGTTAGTCCAATAAAAATAAAAATCGACTCGTAACGTAAAATTTAACTACGTTTTGATATTGCTCTGATTACCCAAGATAACATTCTATAAACAATATAGTTAACACATAAATACTAATATTATAATGTACTTTTCACTTCTCATGCTCTTAAAATGTTACTTTAGTCTCTGCATATCGGGACTAAAGCTCCTTATTAATCTCTAGGGACTAAAGTAAAATTGTTTTAATTTACTTTGAAAAACCCCTAAACAGCCAATCACGACGTTCGTGAATGGAGGTTTATAGCCATTTTCAGTGATAGGTATACAAACTTTTTGGTGCGTGAAAATAACCTCAAAATTACAACTGCTCAAAAAAAGTAAAATAGTTTTAATTTACTTTGAAAAACCCCTAAACAGCCAATCACGACGTTTGTGAATGGAGGTTTATAGCCATTTTCAGTGATAGGTATACAAACTTTTTGGTGCGTGAAAATAACCTCAAAATTACAACCGCTCAAAAATTCAAGATTTTATTTAATGAAACACGATTAATTATTAAGAATACGAATGTAATTTTATCATGCATGGTCCATAAGTCCATATTAGTCTTAAATAAAATAGTTTTCAAGTTTGAATCTGTTGGCTAAATATGCAAGCATTTAAAGCGTCACTTTACAAAAAAAAGAAAAAACCACGGAACATTTCTTTTTTCCATTAGAATTTTGAATGAAATGAGTAGATGTCCATTACTTGGATTAAGCTTGAATTGTAATCACGACGCGTTTGGCTCGGTTGGTAGACACCTGCCTACTGAGTCGGCGGTCCTGGGTTCGAATCCCGGCCGGGGCAAATATTTGTGCAAAATATTTGTTCTTGGGTCATGGATGTTATCTATATATGTATTTATATATATTATGTATATGTATATCGTCGTCTAGTACCCATAGTACAAGCTTTGCTTAGTTTGGGACTAGGTCGATTTGTGTAAGATTGTCCCTTAATATTTATTTATTTATTTATTTAATTAGACCAATTAACTGTGTCACTTTATAAATTACGGACAAAATATGTAATCATCATCTTCCAATGAAGAAGAATAAAGCTGAAGGCTATATAGAGGAGTCAATCCAAAATAAACACAGTATCTATCGAAGGCTATACTATATTGAAGGAATTAAAATATCCTCAAAGCAAAAATCACAACCAAGTGACAACCAACATTTGACCCACGCCCATCAACATCGCGGGTTGAGAATGAGCCTAATGAAATGACCATCGGCAACCTTTTTGAGAAAAGGTTAACGTCTCTACTATACCTACTCTCCATTCTCTCCTACTTTTACTTCGACTTCGAGTGAAAATATTGAACATACTTCTCAATTACAAACCACGCCGACCCAGCTTAGTTTACAGGGGAAAACCATACATTTAAATGTAAAGAATTGTACAAATTGCCCTTTAAATTTTTCTGAGGTTAGATTAACGGCTGTACTACGTAATTGTAAGAAACTTTGTTATAATAAATATCGTAATTTTATATTGAAATTCGTTTATTTTCCTCGCATTCAAAGTGAAAAGTAGAGTGTTTAACGCGAGACTAAACAACCATAATGACACTCGAACTATTAGCCACCCTCGCTTAGCTCGGGTGGCTAAAACATCTCGTGTCATTATGGCTTGTTTTAGTCCCTTGTTGAACAATCTACTATTTCACTTATCATGCTCTTAAAGTGTTACTTTAGTCTCTGCATATCGGGACTAAAGCTCCTTATTAATCTCTAGGGACTAAAGTAAAATTGTTTTAATTTACTTTGAAAAGCCCCTAAACAGTAGCTCGGGTGGCTAAAACATCTCGTGTCATTATGGCTTGTTTTAGTCCCTTGTTGAACAATCTACTATTTCACTTATCATGCTCTTAAAGTGTTACTTTAGTCTCTGCATATCGGGACTAAAGCTCCTTATTAATCTCTAGGGACTAAAGTAAAATTGTTTTAATTTACTTTGAAAAGCCCCTAAACAGCCAATCACGACGTTTGTGAATGGAGGTTTATAGCCATTTTCAGTGATAGGTATAGTTACAAACTTTTTGGTGCGTGAAAATAACCTCAAGATTACAACTGCTCAAAAAAAGTAAAATTGTTTTAATTTACTTTGATTAACCCCTAAACAGCCAATCACGACGTTTGTGAATGGAGGTTTATAGCCATTTTCAGTGATAGGTATACAAACTTTTTGATGCGTGAAAATAACCTCAAAATTACAACTGCTCAAAAATTCAAGATTTTATTTAATGAAACACGATTAATTATTACGAATACGAATGTAATTTTATCATGCATGGTCCATAAGTCCATATTAGTCTTAAATAAAATAGTTTTCAAGTTTGAATCTGTTAGCTAAATATGAAAGCATTTAATGCGTCACTTTACAAAAAAAATAAAAAACCACGGAACATTTCTTTTTTCTATTAGAATTTTGAATGGAATGAGTAGATGTCCATTACTTGTATTAAGCTTGAATTGTAATCACCAATTAGACCAATTAACTGTGTCACTTTATAAATTACGGACAAAATATATGTAATCATCATCTTCCTATGAAGAAGAATAAAGCTGAAGGCTATATAGAGGAGTCAATCCAAAATAAACACAGTATCTATCGAAGGCTATACTATATTGAAGGAATTAAAATATCCTCAAAGCAAAAATGACAACCAAGTGACAACCAACATTTGACCCACGCCCATCTACATCGCGGGTTGAGAATGAGCCTAATGAAATTACCATCGGCAACCTTTTTGAGAAAAGGTCTACGTCTCTACTATACTCGTACCTACTCTCCATTCTCTCCTACTTTTACTTCGACTTCGAGTGAAAATATTGAACATACTTCTCAATTACAAACCACGCCGACCCAGCTTAGTTTACAGGGGAAAACCATACATTTAAATGTAAAGAATTGTACAAATTGCCCTTTAAATTTTTCTGAGGTTAGATTAACGGCTGTACTACGTAATTGTAAGAAACTTTGTTATAATAAATATCGTAATTTTATATTGAAATTCGTTTATTTTCCTCGCATTCAAAGTGAAAAGTAGAGTGTTTAACGCGAGACTAAACAACCATAATGACACTCGAACTATTAGCCACCCTCGCTTAGCTCGGGTGGCAAACCATCTCGTGTCATTATGGCTTGTTTTAGTCCCTTGTTGAACAATCTACTATAATGGATCTTTAGTAAACATTTTACAGTACAAAAATACACTGGATGTATTTTCATTTCAGTTTGTCTCTAGGTACCGATTTTTTTCCTCTCCTACTACATAAGAGTCGTTTTTAAAAGACATGTACCTACATAGTCTCGCCACCTCCTACGTATACTGATGCAACTGACATTTTTACGATTTTCGTTTTTTTGCATATTTGGGATCAAAATACTTATATCTACATGCTATACAATTTTCATGACACAATTACTGCTAGTTTTCGAAATAAAGTGACGTATACTGATACAACTAACACCGTTTTTTAATTTAGAACATCGTATACTGAGATAAGTCACTTGTACCACTGTACGCAGTACACCTATCAAGTACAAGTGTCAGTTATCTCAGTATGCTTGCTCGTCATTGTTGCGGACGTAAGATGTCCCACTACGCGCGAGTCGATGCGGCCTACGTCTTTTCTACCTACTACGTATCAAATCAGGCTTAATTTTGGTTATGATACAGTTTTCTCCAATCAGTACCGATGGTTGTTTGGAGTACAATAATAGCCATATGTCGCCATTACAGTGAACCAGAGTCACCACTAGGGCTGCCATCCAACCGGGTTACCCCGGATTTGTCCTAGTTTGAAGCCGTCCGGGGGCCGTCCGGGGGCCGTCCGGGGTTTAATGTCAATAAAAAATAAAGCATTTTTTTTTTATTAATGGGGGAAATCCAAGTTACGCCAAATGTCCGGGTTTTTAAGTCTTTGTCCGTATTCGGCAAATTTAGAGATAGAAGCTGCTTAGTTGGCACGACAGGCAATTGTAAAGTAAAATAGCAAAAAAGATGTCGGTAACTTACGTGTAATTTAAAAAATATTTGGATCAACGAACAAAGAAAGTAAAAATTTAATCAAGAGTTTAAATAAAAAAATAAATACGGGAAAAACAAGCCAAGAAAACAAATAATAAACATATAAGACAGAAATTACGTTAAATTTTACTGTCTGAACGGATTTTTTTTTTAATAATAAATAAATTTTAAGGGACCATCTAACACGAATCGACCCAGTGTCCCAAGCAAAGTAAAGCTTGTACTATGGGTAGGTACAAGATGACGATAATATATATACATACTTTATAAAGTACATGTAGAGATAACATCCATGACCAGGAATAAATATTCAAGTTCATCACACACATTTTTGCTGGCGGCTGTTTGAATTTGATTGAAAGGTATAATTTGTACAAGGAGTCGTTTAATTCTACCAAATACGAAGCGCAAGCTTAGTCTGTTCGACAATACCGTGATATTTTCAATCAAAATATTAAGTTGACGCTTGTCACATTTACGAGAATTTGAAAACACCTACTGAAAAACAAACATCCAAACACATTGGCACATGGAGGTAAGAGACTTGAAATAAATAGGAAAAAAACTCAAACTTAACAAAAAATGCGACTGCTGTATTCGACCTTCAAAAACCTTGTCATCTCCTCACGGTAATATAAGCATGTTTTATTACAATAAAAACTTAAACTGTATAATTCACAGCATTTGGTTTGGGCATGCTACTTGTTAGGTACTGTTGACATGACTAAATGACAAATTATTTGACTTAATTAAATTAATACTTCAAGATGATGTAGATGAATTCAGGTTTTGGTCTGACAATTCTGATGGACAAAATAGGAACCGGAATCTACTATGTATTAATATTAAAACAGTAATAATGTTGATAATACCGCTGTAACAAAGATAAAAACATCATTCCCTAAATGCAGGCTGTGATTTTAATTACCTTTTAAATAAACGTAATTTTAGTGTAAATTTGCTTTATTTATTGTCTTTCAAACGTAATTTGCTTAAATATCCTAAATACCAACCTCTGAACTTACTATATTGGACATAACATACAAAATAACCTTAACAGTATACTGGTACATAACGGAATGATTCAGGCGTATACTGGTACAAGTGACAAATCAGATGAAACTAACCGATCAGATCCATCCAAACACGAGCTATGAGTTTGTTTATATATCTAATAAATGATAAATGTCCATAATAGGCAAAATAATAATATAATTATCCATATTCATCTAATCATAGTTTACGACGTATACTGGATCAAGTGGTAGTTGTATCAGTATACCAAGAACTTAGAACGAGTAAATTTCACGTATACTGGTATAACTACCTTTTTTACTAAAAGTACAATTAATTTTAAAATAGTAAATATGTAGATTTAAGGAAAATATATTCATTAAAAGTATTTGAAATTTTCATTACATTATTTCAACGTATGAGTTAGTTATGGCACTTCATACCTTTGAACAGCCGTCCTGTAAAATCGTGATTTTGCACTTGTATCAGTATACGTAGGAGGTATCGGTCTATAAAGGCTTAATAAAAACAAAATTACGATGGCGTCTTTTGTGTAACCAAATTTAGTCATACAAAAGATATGTATAACTGTCGTTACACAAAGGAATCAATTAACTTTTTTTTTCATTATAGCCCTTAACTATGTACCTGTTTTTTGAAAACTCATAAATGTATTTAATATCTGAATATATCCCAACGCTGCCCAGTTGGCTCCGCCCTTAATGTGGCAAATATAAACATCATAAGCATCAGCCTCGATACCGCGAGTCCCGCAGCTAATAAAAAGAAGAAAGGACACTTTGCCAACACGGATCTATATAGTCCCGTCAAATTAGACTGAAATTTAAAGACAACCTTTCGCAATTAAAGGGCTTATTTTGAATGGAGCACCAGATGTAGTAAAATGTAACGTCAGTAAACTTTTCACTGACAAAAATAGTAAATGGGCACCAAAATTGATCCCCAAATTAATTTAAAATGATAACCAAAGGTTTTATTGACACGGATTTCGCCTGATGACTACAGAAACTCACTAAAATTTCTGTCACTTACTCTTTAAAGACTCGTATCTAGTTTGTGGTTTGATACTGAGATACGAGGTATGATTTAAGTAGGTATTTTAGGTAGGTATAATACTTAGTAATAGGTAGCGTAGGTATTTATATACTTCATGAGTTTTGGTTGTCAACAGACTATTTATACCTAGTCTCGTCAGATTAGACTGAAATTGAATGTCAACCTTTGGCAATTTTAAAGCCTTTGATCATGGACAGCATGTCTATTTAGCTCCATGCCTTTTATTTTTGGCATGTGGATAAATGATGCCATTTCAAATTATTATCAAAATGTTAGAATGCTCATGCATTCGGTATAATTTTTTTTCATATTATAATTTTACGTATTTCTAATGTACCTACAAAAGTAATCACAATTTTTAAATGGCAATAACTCGGTGCCTAAATTTTCATTATGATTTGTGGCTATAAAATAAAATAATTTTTACTACTCTATTATGCTGGAAATCACAAATTTTCACTTACTTTTCGCGGTTTTCATTTTGAATGTAGTTAATGCGGATAAACTACTTAGATAGAATAGAGGAGACTCGTCTACTGCCACTTATGGCTTGTTTACACGTTGATTAGTTATTAGTGTGAGTTCATTCAATTCTTACTTGCGTTTAGCAGCAAATGTATGGACTTGGCCTAATCACTAATCAATGTGTAAACAGGCCATTAAGTTCAGCCAAAGTGGGTTACTATATTTTCACGATAAAGGATATTACAGATTTTTCCACAGAGGCAGGCAGATATCACTTATTTCTTCTCGCTATGAGTAGTGCATTTAGGTAGGTACCTCTCTTGGTTCAACAACTTTTATAAAATCCTTCATTTATGCTTGGCGACTTTGTGCTCCTTTATTAGACCTTCTCTAGACGTTCTATTTGGCATATAGTAATGTTCGCCTAGATCTTTTTCTAGAGTTGGAGATGTAGCTCGCTGGCAATTCACTTTTGTGTCAAAGTGAAGTGGAAATACTTACGAAAAGACCAAACTCCATGCCTTAGATGACATCAGAAACTACTCGTATGAAGCAAATCGCTTTCTTAGAATAACTATGAAGACGCTGGGTCACATGGATATCATGTTGGGATTATAACACATTCATTAACAACGAAAAGAAAACAAGTCTTAGCGATGTCTAGAAATGAAAATCGGTTTATTTTTCTTTTGTTTATTACATATATCTGTATCCCGTAGAATTTTATTATTATTGTTAGAGACAGTTTAAAATGGTCAGACTTGTTTCGTCACCAATTTCCAAATCAAATTGTACAGTGCAGGAGAAATAAATAAAAGAGGGACAAATATTACATCCTGTTATAATTATTAATTACTTATTTAATTGTCATATTAATTTAAGATTGGCAGTGCTACGAACAGCTTCCAAGCATCTAGTTGGTATCCATCGCCATGTTTTTGTGTTCTTATGGCAGAAACTCCTTATGCGGCTATTAAACTCTCCTAAATTAGTCACTGACGAGAGGGATGTAGCAATATGTGAGACACGTATGGAGATAACTCCATCTCACTCCTACGTATTGCTGCATCCCTCTCGTAAGTGACTAAATTTAGGAAAGTGTTATTTATTGGAAAACGCTGGAGCTGGCGACAGATACGATTCAAGTCTAATATTCTATGGCTATTCATGTAGTTACAAGCATTTTTATTATTACCTTTAAATCTAATAGTTTAATACGTTGATGTTCTTTGGACTTTTCGACACGGATCTGTATACTTAACTTTGATTTCAACTTAGGAGTTGCATACATTTTAAGAGCACTAAAATCAAATTCATGTTTTTTGTACAAATAAGTTACTAATACCTCGTTTCATAATACTTAAAGTGTAATAAAGTGCTTCGTTATTAGATTCTTTTTACATAGCTTTTTCCCGCGGCTTCGCCCACGTTGAAATCGTACGCACTATCCTACGAGAACCATGTTTTTCTTCAAGATCAAATATTGTCTATATATAAAGAGTATTTTCAAAAGGGCTTAGTTTTATATGGCTGCCATAGATGAATAAGTCTTTTTGAAAAGTCACTCATCATAATATTAAGTCTAGTTCGAAATTTTATGCAAATCCGTTCCGACGTATCAGCGTGAAGAATTAACAAACATACGCACAAACTTTCGCCTTTTTAAGATTAGTGGAATTCGTAGTTGCTATTAAGATGCATGTCATTGTAACATTATCTATAAAAGTCCAAAGCAACAGTTTACTGTTTTTTTTTGTCTTTTGCTCCATTTTCGTCCAGGACGTCAAATCTAAGTCACGGCGAGGCAATATCTAGTGTCACACAAAGTTTTCCAATTACATGTGCTATTTAAGAACTTTGAGGTTGTTTAATTATATTTCACTGTCGAAATATATTAAGGTTAGTTGATCCGAGACACGTGCGACGACGGGACGCGCAAGTGCATCATTCCATATCAAAATATCGAAAAGTACAGATATTATATACTACTAACGCAAACATTTAACTTTATTTAGGTGTGTGGTTGTAATATGGCGTATGTAATATGTACTTTTTGATGTTTAAATATGGTAGGATTGGTAGGTACGCTTGCCCCGTCGGGGCGTTTGTCCCGACTGACCTTATGTTCGTATTTTATAAAATAAACTTGCTTCTTTCTCGGTTATGTAAGGAAGGAGAGAGAAAAAGGCCCCGAGTAGAGCAACACGGCTGGTAGCAGCATGCCGCGTGCTATGAACCGGACATTGCCTCGATGTGAGCACAATTTAATTCATATTTATAGTAATCCGAACTATAGCTACTTATTGGATCCATTAATTATTGATCGTTCCATTTGGTCTGTAAAGAAGCTTGAAAAGTGCTTAAGAGTAGCTACAATACAAAAAAGCTTAGTTAAAGACTCCATTACTAAAAACCAGCTAACGTTAGTTGAACTAGTTAGCCATTTACGGCAGAGTTTTTGAAATTAAGCTAATTTATTAATTTAACTGCCTTTTAGTAACGGACGAAAGTGCCGTAGTTAAATACGGCAGTGGTACATTAGAACCCAAAGTTGCTCCACCAAATTTAGGCACCATTTCTGTGTCACGTACGACATGCCGCGGAGCAAGAACACCACTGTTTGTCTCATCTCACGCGTGTACAACTATATAACTGTCCTCGTCACTCACTCACATGGCAGTCTCGTATTCACTTCAAACGTTTGGCTAGCGAACTTTGAGTCAGCGTTAAGTGTCTCCAGATTCGCTCGAGGGGAACCCGGACACAATCGATACATTTCAAGACTACCGGTAAATCCTCAGACATATTGTCGATAAATTCACTACTAAATACGTCAGCATCCGCCGACTCGAATGGCCGCCGGAACCGGCGGAACGTCCGCTCTAGTCCGAAAACACTAAAGTTGAACACTATCTATAGGCCAGTTCATTAACCCGTGAGATCACTTAAGTACGAACTATTATTGCTTTGCACTTCAAAGTTCAGTTCAGTTCACACAGGGGGCATGTCCCTCTGCAGCGACGTTAGTCAGGTGTGGAATACCCACCCTGGTATCGGCGGTCACGCATCAGGCACGCCGTGGATGTGGTGCTGGTAGTTGTGGTTCAGCTTGTTCGCGAACTCGTGCATGATGTCTCTGAAGATGACGGAGTCGAGGTTCTCGCCGAGGATGTACAGGAGGTACCAGTCGCCCATCTTGGAGCGGCGGACGATTGTGTCGACGTTGTCTCGTCGGACGAGACGGAACCGCATTCGCATCATGTACACGCGCATGCGCGGGGAGAAGATGATGACGAGGCGGTAGAGGAGGGTGATGAAGGTGAGGATGCCGAGGATGACGAACCAGAACCAGAGGAAGACGTAGATCTTCTCGTTGACGACGTTGAGGGGCAGGATGCAGAGCGCGTCGTGCCGCTCCACCTCGCCGGAGGAGCCGAACTTGTTGAACAGCGTGCACTTTACCATTCTGGAACAATAATGGTGACGAGTGTTCAATAGGGATGTAGACATGTTGAATTATACAACATAATGTAGTTACATGAATAAAATTTGCTCAATATGTCTTGAAACCAAAAAAAAAATAATTTTAAGGTAGGTTAAATCCAAAAGAAATTATGAAATGTTTTCAGAATCTTCATAATTTAACAAAACATGAATTGGCAGTTCACGGTAGGAATGTTGAACTTTGACGGTCATTTCTGATTCTTAGAGCTGTCTCAGTGTAGTTAGTCCCATATAGATAAGTATTTGATTCCAGAAAAAATATAATCAATAGATATCCTAAAAAAAAATGTCTATACGCCTATTGATGATATTATGAAATTGATGATGGTGTAATATTTTTGGATCTACCTTTAAATGAAAATATTCGGACGGGACCCCGCAAAAATCAGCGGCAAAAACTTTAATTTTACAATTTATATTTTAAATTTTAAGATTAATGGGATCCAAACGAAAAGTGTAATAGAAATAGATAACGAATATAATTTAATTGTATTGTATATTTGGAACTACCACATAAATAGTAGGTACTTAGTGCCTGAAAATAAAATTGGCGTTTTTTAAAATAGTAGTTTTTGATACAAGTGTGGAAAGTATGTAATTTTGAACGAGTCTCGAGGTATTAAAAAGACGTTTTTTAAACCAGTATTTGGTTAAAGAAATAGACGTTTTATTTTAGTAACATCAGCACACCCCGGGGATTTTTTGTCCACGAATGATATAACACTAGGCGTCAAATCATGCATGCAATACAAAATACAACCCCCGTGGTATGATCATCTCATCAGACAGACACTTTCTGCGTCTGTCAGTGACCAGCGAGCAACTCCAGGTTCAATTTAGAACCCAAACTGCCTGCCGGGCAGCGTCGTGTTTTATTGGATGTTTTTGCGTGGCGATGTTTGTGTCTGTCCCTGTCCTTCACTCCAAGTCCGTCGAACCTCCAGTCTGGACTGGCGGCCGACGCGAGCCAGGGGGCGACACGCACAGACACAAATATCGCTCGAATAAGGAAAATCTCCGGAACCTTATACGTGATCCCGGTCGACACACCGTTAGCTAGTTTCCCGAAGTAACAGCTCCATCTGTCGTATAATGTTGTCTGCATATTTTCATATTTCGTATTAAAACGCGATTTTTGGCACTAGTTGCACAAATGAATAGTGTTGAGTGTGTCGACATGGTTATCATATTTGATTAAATCAAGCTGTTTAATAATAATTATAAGTAGTGCATCACATATTTTGGGGTAAATATTCAAAATCAAAAAAAAAAAATCAAAAATATTTATTAGGTTTAAAAGTTTATGTTACAACATGAAGTGTTGGGACATTCCTTTAAGCACAGTTTGCTTGTATCGGAACGACCCGCTCTTCCATCACTCGGAGGTTTGCAATAAACCAAATAAATACAAAATTACTTAGGTGCTATTTACTATATCTACTTAACTAGAATGTATATACAAGAGTGTGTGAATATGCATGAGTGAGTGCTTGTTTTTATTATTACATTTAGACAGTTTGACTATGTTAATATATTTTAAATTCATTACATTAGATTTATTATATTTATATATACGTTATTTACGAGAGATGTTTTAGGAGTGCCTCTGTTTCATCGTAATTTAAATTCATGATCCACAAGGTAACTGCTTTTTTACAATTGTGAAGTTGCATTGGGTAAATATCAAGATGGACATCAATGTAGTTATATAGGTAGGCAGCTTGTGCCGCGAACTGTTTCATGGCGAAACTAGATTTAGTAAAAGGGATAGGGGCTACTTTGGCTTTTCGTCTGCGCATAACAGTCTGCGGCACATAGCTTAGGGTTCTATGAAGTTTAGTCACGCTGAGTACAATATACAACTTACGCATTGAAAGGAGTTCACATTCTCTGTAAAGATCTGTTGTGGGATATCTAAAGGGTTTGTTGAAGGTTACTTTAAGTAGACACCTTTGCGCCCGCTCTACTTCAAGGAGTTTAGTTTTATTTGCACCACCCCAGACAGGTATACAATAAGTCATTATTGATTGTGCAAGAGTTATATAAACTTGTTTTAAGAGTTTGAATGATGCCACATGTTTTAAAATTTTAAAGATCCACATTAATTTCCTAATGCGCCCATTTAGGTGCTCTATATGATCATGCCAGGACAATCTATGGTCAAGTACAATGCCAAGGTATTTTATAGATGGGACTTTTTCAATGATGGTAGAATTACAGTGTAAAGTGTTCGTCTCTATACTTTTTCAACCTCGTATCTGATCGAATAGCTTGATATGAGAGTATTCTTTATTATTCTGGGAACATGAGTTCTTTTCCTACATACCCATCCAATCAGATAAGAGGTTAAGAAGTTAAGTTTAGAGACGAAGTGATAGGTTCAATTATTATATTGACGATGACATTATACTCGTATGATATTATGAAGATTGACGTGTTTCGGAAATAAGTTGATTACTTTTTCATTTATTGATTGTTTTCTTTGCCCTGCTTTTCCTTGTTTTAGGAGCCCTATGTTTTTTAGGGTTCCGTAGCCAAATGGCAAAAAACGGAACCCTTATAGATTCGTCATGTCTGTCTGTCTGTCTGTCTGTCTGTCCGTCTGTCCGTCCGTATGTCACAGCCATTTTTTTCCGAAACTCTAATAGCTATACTGTTGAAACTTGGTAGGTAGATGTATTCTGTGAACCGCATTAAGATTTTGATGCAAAAATAAAAAAAATAATAATAAATATTGGGGGCTCCCCATACTTAACTGAAACTCAAAATTTTTTTTTCATCAAACACATACGTGTGGGGTATCTATGGATAGGTCTTCAAAAATGATATCGAGGTTTCTAGAATATTTTTTTTCTAAACCGAATAGTTTGGGTGACAGACGCTTCCAAAGTGGAAAAAAGTTGGTCCCCCCCCCTCTAACTTCTAAAATAAGAAAATGAAAAATCTAAAAAAAACATATGATGTACATTACTATAAAAACTACCAACGAAAATTGTTTTGAACGAGATCTAGTAAGTAGTTTTTTTAATACCTAACTTTGCACCTAATTTATATAGGGCGCTATACATACCAGGTGCAAACTTAACTTAACCACTTAGGGATGGAAAGTGTTTGTACGGAACCCTCGGTGCGCGAGTCCGACTCGCACTTGGCCGGTTTTATAGCTTCATTATTCTCAGACGTTTTAATTGCTTCAGTATTTTTCAAGGCGCATGGCTCCTATCCACTATCCACTGACCTTTAGGAATGAGGTAGTTCACATGTCAGTAGTTTAATATATTTTCTTACTTAGTTTTTATCGATAAGGAAAGATGATTTGTATAAAATAAACTTTCGTACTTTGAAACTATCAATCTTTGAAAATCATCGATTTAGTAAGTTTCTATATGAATTCACTACTATGATCTAGTAGGGTAAAGGTAAAATACGGTCACGCGTTACTAAATAACAACAGACAAATTATTTTATGTATATATGATTTTTTCTGTAGGATTTTAGTTCATTCTCATCATAAATTGAGACAACTCGCGTCGGTGAAACTAATGTAATATGTAGCTGTCTGCATCTATCCCTATTCATATCCACTTCCTTAATTTCCCTATACGACATGACGTTTTCTTCTTTTTATTTGTTTTATTCAGCTTATTCTTGGTGTTCCCCTGCCTCGTTTGTAACTATTTTAATTAGTCTTTATATTTAATTCCGGCAATGCACAATATTCTTGATGTAACCAAATTACACGAATGAATAACGATAGCACGTTTAAATGAAAATTTAAAAGACTCGCCTGAAATGCCTGCAAGTACCTACCTTTAGCTCAAACGACTCTAACAAGATATTTAATAACTTGTTTGTATCGAGATAACGACGACTGGCACCCTCTCGGGGTGGATAGGAGTAACATTCTGCGGATACTTCCCGCTAGGCGGCGGGGTGATAACAATGCCTGCTCGTTATAATTATAAATAAAAACAGTAAAATAACGCGCTTCCAATGAGCTCTAGTGTACTGATATACTTTATAATAAACAACGTTAATATAAGTCATTCAATTGTAATGATTGATGTTGTTATTAATACCCAATTCAGTTTTTATTGACTACCTATTCATTACTACATTATTGTTAGAACACGAAGGAGACGCTTTCTTATTTAGGTAGGTACCTGTATTGTTTTATCTTTTAATCGACGTATCTTATTTATAGGTAAATGTACGTAATGTCTCATTATTTTTTAAAGTGGGTACAATACAATTTTATTTAAAACATTGATAGGTACAAAGATCAAACCTTCAAGAAAAGTTGAAAAAACCAAGCTAACTCCTTTTTCAATTTTTCTTTAAGCTTTGATCTTTGTACCAATGGTATCTTATTTAATCAATATAGCAACAGATATCGTATTGTATTGTATAGTATTAGGTGTGCCACAACATTACCTGGGGAAGACGTATAGTTGAAATTTAAAAAAAATGACCGAAATAACCACAGCACACAACCAAAACCAAAAATTCCACTTGAGAGCTTATCTTGTATCATGATCATGACTACACAAAGCGATTGATTAACTGCTGTATAAAGGAGCTCATTTGGTGCAAATTAAAGTAAGTAACAAAACAATGCAGATAAGGTCTTTTACTCGTATCTTGTTTCAAATTCCTTTTCTGAGTCACAAGGTTGAAATTGCAATATTGATTACATTAGACTAAGATAATTTGGCGTGCATTGGCACTAAAGCCATTAAATTCGAAAAAGGGTCTAATTTGATCATGCGCGGGTGTGGGAGGTATTGGATGTGACTCAACATTACCTGGGGAAGACGTAGATCATGGGGTCGATGCGGTCCTCCTGGTCGGACTCCATGTACTCGATGACGTTGAGGCCGAAGGCCATAAACTCGCCGTCGAAGAACCGGTTCATCAGGAACATTTGCCCTGGAACAAAAATAAGTGTGCATAAAATACCAGGAGATTGTATGGTCACCTTAAACTAGCTTATAATGAATACACCCATATTAATTATTGTTTTAAGCGGTTTACACTCACGTGAAATTGTCAGGAACGGCCCGACATGTTTCGAACTCGTATGAAGCGCTTTATCACTCATCAGGGACTGCTACCCGTTCAGCCGCGCGGTAACTTTGTCACAGATTCTTTAATCGACGAAGTCTACGAAGAGCTCTATACGAGTTCGATGGCATAAGCGAGGGGTTGGACATAAAGGAAATCCGGCTAGGTGACGTTTAGAATGTTGTAATTAATTAATTTGGTTAGACAGTGACTGTGTTGAAGAAAAAATATTAAATTTGAAATTATAACATTATTATAATGGACATAATAATGTAGAACATTTTATAGTCAGAATACAAGTGTCGTACAGCAGTCAACTTCATTTGACCTACCATTTCTTCAGGTTCTAGCAATGAAATTTGGTATAAGCAACCAAAGTCCAACATAGCCGCAGCCTTACCTGCACTTGTATCGTACTCGCGTCGGCGACCCGCGGACTTCCCGGTTCGTTTTACGCGCGTTTTAATTCAATCCGCATGATTTACGTCGGGGTAGTTCGGATGCGGCTGGCGCCCGCCGCAGATGGCGTTTGATATTTCGGTTCCTCATGCGAGGCCATTAAACTTGCCGACCTGTCTCTAAGAGACCGTTTTTTTTTAATATATTATGTCACTTATATTGTTAACCAACCTTTTGAGGTGAATGTTACTTTTCCCTGAGTTTTAGAAAGTAACATAGATATTTCATGCTTTTATTCAGTGCAGTCGAAAATAAGTAAAAAAAAAACTGTTTTCTGCGTGAATATTGTCAAAATCGAGTAGTTTTTGAAACAAAAATTATCAATGAAAGATTTAAAATGTAGGTTTCAAACATATACCAATTAATCGCAATGGTCCTTTCCTAAGTAGTAACTGCTCACTCCTCTCTAACCTCTACCACTACATCGCCGCTTACATTATCCATTTTATTCTTCGATGACGCATGAGCGTATTGAAGTTTAGTTTTTTTTCTGACTTTCCTTTCAGGCGTGAAGACCCTAAAAAAACATATACGTACAAAAAATTCTAAGGATTCAGTGACCGTCAAATCTATAAGATTAAGTATACTTTTTTTATAATTTTACAACAGTATACGTAGATGACGCACGCGGATCTCGTGGCCCTCCTAGGCGCCTCCTCAGCGGATCTGGGCCTGTGTTGTTATTGGATCGCGAGCGGAAGCGGCCTGAATAACAATCGCCGGTCACCGGCTAGGCCGAGACACTAGCGGCGACAACCCCAAGCGATCGAGTGCCGGCAACATTCAATGTAAGACTATAGTCATGTATCTATGCACTAGGGCGGTAAAAAAAAGTATATTATAAATCTCCACGGGGTTCTTAGAGGTCACTCTAAATGTAGTAATTTTTATATAGAAAATAGTATGGAACAACTTTCAATTAGCTTTATATGTAGGACAAAGGAAATGGAAAAAAATCTGTTGTCATTTTCATCAACTATATAGCAACAGAACATTCATTAAAATCTTGTTTTGGTTTTGTTTTTAAAATGCACTTTATATGAATATCAGAAATTTTGCTTTCATTAGAGTGACCTTTAATTAATTTTAATTTGGTGCAATGATTATTAGGTACCTGATAACAAAAAAAAAATAGCCATGTGAAGCTAAGATTAAAAAAATATATTTGTATCTATCTAGTTTGAATCAATTGTATCTATTATTTTCTGTACTATAAAAGTGTCTTGAAAATCGTTTTTCTATGGATAGGAGTGGTGTGGCTCTAAGTGTTGTTACTGTTAGCCCTACAGACATAGGATCGAATCACATCCTTAAAAAAATTACATCATTTCAATTGGACTACTGAATCGCAATTTTCGTAAAAATTGGTTAAGTTTTTGAAAAGGAAACAGACAAGAACGAAACCTCTATTTGTATGTAAAATCTAGCAGTGTAATTGTATATAGTAAGTCGTAATTGGATTTCATCACGAACATTATCACCTTAAAAAAATGCGAGAAATACCATCCTAAATGATTAAGGAGAGTTTGCTTACTAGTTGAGTATTTAGCCAAGCATCTGATGCATAGTGTCGAAGTTATCAGCTCGTAAAATTTTAAGCATGACTGGTGACGACGCTGCGACGGTAATGATATACTGACGGACGGTGATGATATCATGTATACCACTCACCTATAACATTGATAAGAGCGAGCCCCTCGCAGAGGTAATACCGGTACGCCCACCAGTTGTGGTAGCGCAGGTTCTCCCACAGGTAGTCGAGGATCAGCTTCTTCTTGGTCTTCTTCTCGATCTCCGTGCACACGCCCACGTCCAGGTCCATCATCAGGGCCCGGATCTTGCCTCCCTCCCAGGACTTCCACAACCAGCGGGGCGCGTAGAACAGCATCGCCTGGAACAAACACATTATCAGTTTTTTTTTATGTCATAGGGGGCAAACGTGCTAAAGGATCGCCTGATGGTGTGTGATTACCATCGCCCATAGCCACATGCAACACCAGAGGAGTCACAAGTGTAGCCGGCCTTACAGGTGGGAGTACGCTCTTTTCTTGAAGGTTTAAAGGTCGTATCGGTCCGGAAATACCGCAAGCGACAAATCATTCCACAATGCAGTCGTGCGAGGCAGGAACATTCTAGAAAAACACACTATTGTGCACTGCCGACTTTCTAAGTGGTGAGGATGAAAGGATTGTCACGTAGATGGCGGATAGATGCGGCAGGAATCAATCCGAACAATCCCTCGACACAAATTATAAAGAAAATGCTACTAAAACTGAACATAACTGCAAAATGTTGAATTCTTAGCTTGAACATTGGCTGAGATCTTGTCACTTGTTCCAATTAAAGCTGAATATTTTGGAAACTACTGGCTCTATTTGTACCAAACATAGCTAAGAACCATCTCCACGGACAAGTCTTTCAATTAATAAGCCCGCACTCAAATTGGTTCATCCATTTCGGAGTAACGATGCCACAGATACATAAATACATGGACGCAGAACGCAGATACATAATGTTCAACTTGTAGCACCCCTCTTTTTTCGCCGGGGGTTAAGTTCACAAGAAACGGGCTTACTCAAGTTGTAGAAGTTGAATATCGCTCGATATTGGTAGTGTTCGATTGGCCGCTGCCGCTGGCTCTCCTGATGTTGAATCCCGAACCGGTTCGAAACAGGTCCGGTGATATTCGACTTCTACGACGTGAAGTAAACCAGTTCCGTACGTATTTTTATATATCTGAGACTTTCGGGAGTTTTACATATAAAATAATTAACTTTAAGTATACAGCATTATAACTTTAGATATCAAGAAGAGACCAGTGTTGAGATGAAAGCGGGAAGAACGTCAGCATTTTTTTTGTAAATGATTCTAATATCTATTACAATGTGCTTAATTTGAAGGAATTACAATATGCGTGTCACCGTTACTATCGTATGTTTACATTGAGGCTAAACATTTAAAAATGTGTGTTCGGGTGGGCACAAATCGACATTCGATATTAGATAAAAAGATACCTAATTATAAAAAAGCCAGTCACTTTCGAGCCAGACTCACGCACTGACTGAGGGTTCCGTACGAACTATGGAAACACTGCAAATTGCCTAACGAAAAGATAAACTGTACTGATCGACAAAGTTAACTTTACCGTTGGAAAACTGTTTTACGTACCTACTTTAAATTAAGGTTTTTTTTTATGATTTATTTTAGTTTTTTATGCAACCGTTGTATAAGAGGGGGCAAAAAACGCGAGTGGCATGGGTTACGATGTGAGCGTAGCGAACATCGTAAGAAAGATGCCACGAGCGTTTTTTGACCTACTTATACAACGTTGCATACAATACTTTTTCTACGACTCGACATTTCATAAATAAAATGCAAATAAACAACAAAGAAAATAATTACATGTTCCCGCTCGGAATCAACAAAATTAATAAGAGAAATTGTCTCTGATAAACTTTTTTTTTATTGACATCCATCTGTCAAAAAAATATTTACTTATACATAAAGGTATACGTTCACCATACTAAACATCTGTCAAAAAAATTAAACTTATACATAAAGGTATACGTTCACTATACTAAACATCCATGCACTGAAGATAAAACTTTTTTTTTAAGTTGGCAGCAATGCCTTAGTACAATAAGTTTTTTTTTAATTTGTAAATTGTGTGAATGCACCTGTTCATCTTGTAATCTGTGGTACTAAGTGATGTTTTTTTGGCGACATTATAACATCGGTTAGCAGTGTGTTTTTGGGCAGTAGAGTATAGACTTTTACAGACTTTCATAATTTATGTCTTTATATTAGAGTTAGTAACTATATAAATGACAGAAAAAAGTACTGGAGTAGAAAAACAAATATATAGGTTTCTGATTTCCCTATACTTGTAGAATAAGTACTTGCCAAATTTCATAGTTTTTGTCTATAGAAAATAGCCTATTGGATTCCCACAGAGTGTCGAAATATATGGCCTCTTTTTTATGTTGACTGGTAAGTTAGATTTTTTAACGCTTTAATGGTCTGTAGTTTTAATTTCAACGCGATAATCCTCCACGCGTTCCCGAGATAAAGGATCTTGACCGAGAGACGGACGGACAACATAGTGATCTTATAATCCTTTCGAGGTACAGAACTCTAAAAAGCAGAATAAAGTGTAGATATCTTGGATATATAAATATAAATAAATATCAGACAACCTCACACAAATCGATCTAGTCCCAAATTAAGCTCAAGAAGGCTTGTGTTATTGGTACCAGACGACGATATACATACCTACACCTATATACTTAAATACATACAGGGTGTCCCTAAAACCAACGCCAAAATGAAGAGGGGTGATAGAACAGCTCATAAGCAACCATATTAAGTTAATTTGACCTTAATAAAAAGTTCATGGTTTTCGAGATATTTGCATTTTTTTTAAACTCGTGACTTTTGATACCCTGCGTCAGTATGTCGATTGCCACCACTGCAAATTTAGGTATTTTGTAAATCTGTTTTTTGCAGGATGTTACTAAAAACATATCCTATCGAATGTAATTTAAATTTATTACATATTATGATGCTTTGTTGGTAAAAATAATTAAAAAAAACGAATTATAGCAATTTATAAAATTTTGCCTGCGGTTTTGATCGATTTTCATTTAAAAAAAGTATTATAAACTAACATGGCACACAACATAAAAAGATAGACAATTTATTGTAGTTTTCAAAAAGGTACAGCATTTTCTAATTTACGCAGCAGTTTACGAGATATTGATATTTTACACCAAAAGGAGCTCATACTGCAGTTATTCCATAGTATGGTACCAGAGCCCCTACTAGGCTCAGAGTTTGAATTTTGAACAAAAAATCGATTTAAAGAATACTTTATTTAGAATAGGAACACAATTCAATTTTAGAATAAAAAAAATTGAAATGTTCATAGCGAACCTGGCAAATAACGTAAAAAGATGGCAAATTTAGTTGTTTTTTAAAATGGTATTGAAGTGACTTATTTATTTAGCGGTTTATGAGATAATGCAAAAATAATACTGGTTGCCATTTTTTCTGTTAAGTGAATAAAAAACTACTAGGTCGATGCAGAGTCAGCCACCGGCTAAGCTTGCACCATAGATTGGAGCGGTTTTTTTTTTTTTCGAAATTTTCTCTTCGTCACGACCTAGCGAAATTTAATTTGTGCATTTTAAAACAAAAATTTCTAAAATCGGTTGAGAACTCGCTGAGATCTGCGCATTGTTACAAAGTCCATTCGAGTCGATCCATGGGAGCTTCGCTCGCTTCGCTCGCTCCGCTCCAAAAAACATTAAAAAAATACGAAACCTGTTTTATGTAACTAAATTAAATGTTCAAATTGTCCGCCATTGACTTGAATACAAACCCGGCATCTCCTTAAACATGCTCGACTGATGTGACGTGCACTTCTTGTTAAGTCGTTCTGGGCCTCTGCGTAAATGCGTTGTCTCAGCTCCGCTATACCGTTAATCGGTTCATTGTAAACTTTTTCTTTAATATAACCCCAGTAATAGAAATCCAGAGGATTTAGGTCTGGAGATCGAGGAGGCCACAAAATGGGACCCAGACGGCCGATCCATCTCTGTGGATAAGTTTGGTTTAAATGTAGTCGCACTTCGCGTGCATAATGTGCTGGACAGCCATCATTCTGCAGCCACATTGACCTCCGTGTAGCTAAAGGTGCGTCGTCGAGAAGATTTGGCAACTTATTCTCTAAGAAATGCAGATAACTTGGACCATTCAGCGTTTCTGGTAATTCAAATGGGCCAATTATTTTCCCATCTAATATTCCAGTCCAAATGTTCACTTTAAATTGGTACTGCGACCGATCTTCCCTCATTAAATGAGGATTTTCTAATGCATAACTGTGTAAATTGTGCATGTTCATAAATCCATCTCTCTTAAAAGTGCTTTCATCAGACCATAAAACCATATTTATGAAATTGGGATCCTCTCTGTGTTTTTGCAGCATTTTCTGGCAAAACTGAACACGAAGTGGGTAATCACGGGGCAGCAACGCTTGAACACGTTGTATGTGGTATGGATGAAATCCATAACGACGTAATATTCTATTAGCAACAGATTTTGATATCCCTAAATTACGTTCAATGTTCCGTGTCGAAGTCGATGGGTTGTTTTGAATCTTTTGTAAAACATCTTCATCGTAATCTCCTCTAGGTCTTCCTAATCCGCCACGATTGCCAAGCAAAACGCCTTGTGAGTATGCGAGATGAACATTTCGAAATACTCGATGGTCCAGATGCCTTAAATTTGGATATCTTTCTCGATAGAGTCTAGCTGCAGCACAAGAGTTACCTTGACATTCCCCATAGACAAAATGCATGTTGGCATATTCTTGAGGAGTATAATTCTCTGGCATATTTTTAACAAACGCACTACAATTAATCTTAACAGAGCCAAAGTTAATCGAAGTTAAAATCAATAGGCAGAACTCGAGTCCAAGATGCACAAAGCAAAGTTAAATTGTACCAAAAATTCAAATCACAAGGCCAACACGAGTTTTATTGGTAAAGCAAGTCTATTTAAGAAAATAAGAAACCAATCTAAATAAAGCACATCAAACGAATTGACGAAGTGTACTAAAATTACTAAAATACTCTTTAATCAGAAAGCCGACTTGAATTCGAATTTCGAATTGTGTTCCAATTTCAAATTGTGTATTCTTTGATTCTATTTTTAGTTCGAAATTCAAACTCTGAGCCTAGTAGGGGCTCTGGTTCCATACTATGTAATAACTGCAGTATGAGCTCCTTTTGGTGTAAAATATCAATATCTCGTAAACTGCTGCGTAAATTAGACTAGGTCGATGCAGAGTCAGCCACCGGCTAAGCTTGCACCATAGTTGGAGCGGAGTTTTTTTTTTTTTTTTTTTTCGAAATTTTCTCTTCGTCACGAGCTAGCGAAATTTAATTTGTGCATTTTAAAACAAAAATTTCTAAAATCGGTTGAGAACTCGCTGAGATCTGCGCATTGTTACAAAGTCCTTTCGAGTCGATCCATGGGAGCTTCGCTCGCTTCGCTCGCTCCGCTCCAAAAATGCTGTACCTTTTTGAAAACTACAATAAATTGTCTATCTTTTTATGTTGTGTGCCATGTTAGTTTACAATACTTTTTTTAAATGACAATCGATCAAAACCGCAGGCAAAATTTTATAAATTGCTATAATTCATTTTTTTTAATTATTTTTACCAACAAAGCATCATGACATGTAATAAATTTAAATTACATTCGATAGGATATGTTTTTAGTAACATCCTGCAAAAAACAGATTTACAAAATACCTAAATTTGCAGTGGTGGCAATCGACATACTGACGCAGGGCATCAAAAGTCACGAGTTTAAAAAAAAATGCAAATATCTCGAAAACCATGAACTTTTTATTAAGGTCAAATTGACTTAATATGGTTGCTTATGAGCTGTTCTATCACCCCTCTTCATTTTGGCGTTGGTTTTAGGGACACCCTGTATAACAACCATGACCCAAGCACAAATATTCGAGTTTATCACACAAATGTTCGCCCTGGCCGGGATTCGAACCCGGGACCGCCGGCTCAGTAGGCAAGCGCTTACAAACTGAGCCAACCGCGTCGTCGAATATATGTAACTACAAACGGTGAATTTACAACCAACTGTTATGCTCGAGGCGATGAGATCCGCAATAATATTTATCATCGTAAACGAGTGACGAGCGACGCGACGGCTCCATCCACCATAAGACCTGCCGCATACTACGCAGACGACGCGGTTGGCTCAGTTTGAAGTGCAGCCTCCTGAGTCGGCGGTCCTAGGTTTGAATCCTGGCGAGGGCAAATATATGTGTGATTAACTTGATTTTTTGTTCCTGGGTCATGGATATTATCTATAATTATATGTGTATTAGTATATCGTTGTCTAGTACCCATAGTACAAGCTTTGCTTTAGAACTAAGCCGATTTGTGTAACATTCTCCCTTAATAGTTATTATTATTTTCACCTCACCAGCTCAAACATGGCGGCTATGCTGCGAGATAACAGTGAACAAAATGCGATTTAGTTTCGAGCGTGAGTAGAAAGTAATTTTTTTATTTTTAAAACTATTGTCTACGAATTGTGATTTCTCAGCCACAGGTTTATTATAAAATTTTAATCATTTGAATTTTGATGCACTCTGTCTCTTTCATATCTATATGAAAAGGAGAGTGATAAAGACATATCGATTCGAAATTCGATTTTCGAATCCGACTTCGAATAAGAACACGTTCCAATCGACGCGATGTACCAAAAAAAAAATACCCGAAGAAGTTTTTATTACAAAATACTGTTTTGAACGACCGAATGTTTAAATAATTGTGACTTTTATATAAATCAAATAGATTATTGTTTAAATAAGTTAAGATTTTTCAACTTTATACTGTAAATACCTGTAAAAATAATTTATGACTTCACCAATTTATCATAGACGCAGTTTCGAATCATCTTTAAAAAAATATCGAGTTCAAATTGTTATCCTCGTTTGTATTAATTTTGTTTAGTGCCTTACGAGTAAAAATATTAATAAAATTAAACTATGAACAAAATCTCGTATAAAATAAATAAACACGTAATGTATCTGCTCAATCTTCCAATTTTATCAAATAATGACAACCATGGTGGTCGTGAAGGACTGGTACAGTGTTGGAACGTATTATTTCAATTTATTTAGATTTTTATTTCATTTCAAGCAGCGCGGGTATCTTTTTTCTAATTAATTATGTCATTGGAATCAGCAACAAAGACAATACACATACCTACACCTGAATGGTTGGAAGAAAAAGTACAAAAAGTCGAACCTATGTTCTCGCTGTCGAGGTGAAAAGTTGTGTGTGCTACACGAGAGCAAAGTTTTTTGCATCTCGTGCTGTTGAGTCCCTCGCTACACTTAGGATTCTAAATTAGAATCACTCGCTACGCTCGTGATCCAAACATAGAACCCTTCGCTTGCTCGGGACTCAAAATCAGCACTCGCAACAAAAAACAACTTTGCTCTCTTGTTGCACAAATAACTATTTTACTATGCCACGACCAAGACCGAAGTTGTGGCTGACCCGTCACCGTAAGCACTGTGTGACTCTAGGTTGATAAACGGCGAGCAAGAAGATAATTTAATAAAAATCATATTTTCTTGAGACACATTTATTGGCCCGACTATACTTTATTACGTAAAGGTTAATTACTCATCAATGCTAGTCAAATGAGCTCAAATGCGATGGATTTATCCTGTGCTGTTCAAGTGTTTCTACGGCCATCTTCCGTCTTCATCATGAACCAAATCATTGTAATGTCACGTAAAGTAACATATCTAAAGTAACAATTCGCTACGAGAGTAGGTAAGTAAAAATTGACGTGTAAATTTTGATAACATACATTGTTAGTTGCTTACAAACGAAAAAACTACATTACAAGTGCACCTATTAAAAGCTTACGACATGTCGTGAACTCAAACAAATTAACATATTACGACTTTATTATGGCTTTACTAAAAAACAGTAGTAAATAGATAGTTTCCAATCAAATTGGCTGAATGGATCTTTGCCTCCGAAACCGAAAATTCCTTCTCGTTTATAGTTAGAGCCCGTGTTGCTACGCGCGGCGCTTGCGCAGCGTAACCACCACATTAACTTGACCTGCGCCGCGTTTGTAAACACGCACATTCGCTCTTGACACACTTCTAAAGAGGGAAATCTTTCAGCAACAAACTGTGGATAACAAGCTCCACGGCGATGATGAAATTCACCGTGATTGTGTCAGGCTTACCTTTCTTTTAAAATATTAAATAATAAAAGATAAGTTAATAATTGATTACATTTATAATATATAAAGCAACAATTTAAGTACGGAAATGTGTTTAAGTAATACATCACTGGGAGAGGACTGAGCACTATGCTATGCCTGTATAAAAACTTCTTTCTGCAGTAAAAACTTAGATGTCCTTCGCTGTGTTTGAAGCTATCACCATACGAAATTTCATCTAATTTGGTTCAGCGTTTAAGTGTGAAGAAGTGACAGACAGAGTTACTTTCACATTTATGATATTAGTAGTAGTCCCGTTTCAGTAAGAAATACTTAAGTTATGGGTCAATAAACTTTTTTCTGTTACTCGAGGCCATAGTGATGTCCCCTGGGCCAATCTTAAAAACTACCATTAAAATTACAATTTCGGCGGTTTGCAAAAAACTTTGTAATTGCAACAGTTCAAATGCGGACTACCACATGTAAATAGGTACCAGTCATAAATTATCAACACATTTCCAAGAAATTTATTCACTAATTTGTCCCCTGGCTCACGGGACAGAATAACAAAAGAAATAGTCGATCCACCCAGCTATGAGTGTGCGGCCGGTCTTATGTTGTATGCAGTCAGTCTATCGATATCTCCTAGTGCTGCCGCATTTAGATCCAGGTTAACGTTCTGCGAAAAACGTTACACTAAACCCAGACAATTCAAAAAGGTACCAAGTGTCTTCCCATCCCACGGGAACTTGCGGCCTTTTTGCAAACACCACATGAATACACATCAGACGTACGATTGTAGAAGGTATTATGTGTATTCGCTTTAGAAAGGCGCTGGCGTCATTTTTGACTGGTTACACGTCCGTTTTGTAGGTGAGCTAAGTGTCAGATTGACAGATTAGTTGATACGCATTTTACTCTAAGATATGCATCAACATAAAGCTATAAATGAGAGTTGCACTCATTGATATTAAGTCCGTCATTTGTACTGACTTTTGTGTGCATTTGTTTTGTGTTATAAATTTTAAATAAATAAATAGGCGTTCATAATTTCGACGTAGTGATGCCCCTAATAGAGGCTAACCATTAACGTGGGAATAAAGTAAGTCGTACAGAATACTCAGAGGGCTACTAGTTATTAATGAATTATTATAGTAGGCACGTACACGGAAGTACCAAAAAGATACTCTTACGTTAGGGTGGTGAAGAGGTTAACCCGTTGGACCGGTAATCCAGATTCCCGGTTAGTCTCTTCCGCCAGGTTACGAATTAAATTTTTTCTTCGTGGTTCAATATAAAAAAGTGGTGGTACACCCTATTAAAAACTACTCTTGTCATTTGTATGGTGCATTTAAATTAAAGTAAAATAAACTGTCCAGTAAAGAGGCGGTTGAACCGATCATTCCGGCTATTTACGAACATTGAAAATGATACGAATGAACGGAATTAACAATAATTACCGAGAATTCACAACAGCTCGTAAACTTTTTACTCATTTCCAATTTTACTCAATTCCCAGATATGTGAAGGGAATATCAGTTTCAATAATTATTTCATTTCAATTACAAGTTCACATGTTCGGTTCTCGTAACTATAATTAATGTACCGAACATGCTTTGGCAAGAACACCAAATACCTTTACTGCATTTAGTGCAGCAATGTTTTTACTAAATTCACATTTTTATTAAAAAATTGGGCAAGTGCGAGTCCGACTCGTGCATGAAGGGTTCTGTACCATAATCTATAACAAGTTTGTTGTATGGGAGCCCCCCTTAAATATTTATTTTATTTTATTTTTAGTATTTCTTGTTATAGCGGCAATAGAAATACATCATCTGTGAAAATTTCAACTGTCTAGCTATCACCGTTCTTGACATACAGCCTGGCAGATGACAGACGGACGGACAGCGTAGTCTCAGTAATAGGGTCCCGTTTTTACCATTTGGGTAAAAACAAGGGGGCACCTCCGCCGCTTATTTTTGTCAACTTCGTCCGCTTTTTTTTTCTTTACCGTAGTCGGGTAAGAAGTATCCTATAACCATCTTTGGGTGTCCAGCTATCCCTGTGCCAAAAATGGTTAAAATTTGTCCAGCCGTTTCAGGGTGATGAGATCCCGCCATCTGTCCTCACTAAGATATGCGGCAACACACTGACCAAAGTTGGGCGAGGCGAAGTTGGTCGAAGTATGGGTTTGCGCAGCGAAGTGCCCCTTGACACTATATTCGCCCAACCTCGGCCAGCTTGGCGAGTAGTGTAGATAGGGTATTCTCCCAGCTGTCGAACAGCTGGTAACGGCGCCAAGCTATCGGCGCGCCGTGCGCTCAAGTGTGAAGATAGAAGAAGACGCGCTCCCCGCTGAGTCGGGCGAATAAAATATTCGCTGAGTAGCTTGTGGCTTTTTATCGCGGTTGGTTTCCAGCACAGCGAGCGAAATAGGGGATGATGTTGAATCCTACAATAGTAGTTATATGACTAAAATTGGCTCAATGACATGAAACAAAGATTTTTGTTTTTTTTTATTAGTGCCAAAATTAATTTTGAAATTGTTTTCAGAATCGTCATAGTTTAACAAAACGATTTTTGTATGACAACTTTGAACTCCATACAAATACTGGTAACCAACCCACGAATTACGTCACATGTAGGTGGCCATTTGTATGGAGCGTTTTAGCGCTCCGTAGGAATGATGAACTTAGATGGCCATTTCTGACTTTATATCGTAGTGCCCATAAAACAAGCCTAATAGACCTTACTGTTGGGACTTGATCGATCTGTAAGATGTTTTTGTATGGTTATAGGTATTTCCTTTTAAAGAACACATTTACATTTGGAATGTTTATAAATATTTAGTATTTTAAAATTGTCTTGTGCCTAAGTGTGCCTTTCATAATTTTTATTTTTTTACACTGATATTTATTACGATATGTGTGTTGTTATAACTGTATTTGCATGACTTTAGTCGGATTTTAGAATAGAATAGAATGAATAAAATTTAATAGAATAATTTATCAAATAAAGGAACTTAATGCAATAGTTGTGAACTTAGTACTTTTATTTCAGGTAATACTAGCAGTGAATAAACTCGCATTTACATTCTTCACAGATCAGGAAATGAGTAAGCGTTTCCGAGCTATGGGGAATTATCGATAATGATTATGTAGTCGATACATTTAAATAATTATTAATGTTCATAAATAGCAGTGATGTTCGCATCAACTGCTCAAATTTTAATGAACAATCGATTGTGCGTTTATTTTATTTAAATATAATATGGGGGCATGAATGTGGTATAAATCAGTAAAACCTTCAAGTAAATTACACTAAATCATGACGTATGGAATTTTAATTTGGGGACTGGCTGTTGCTGCAGCTTCAAAAGCTTTTAGACTGCAAAAAAGAGCTCTCAGAAACAGGGACCTAATTCGAGAATGCCGTTTGAGAGATGCACGCAAAATGCCAAAACTCTATTAGATAATAGTGTTGTCGCCTTTGACCTGTCATTAAAATGCGATGAGTTTCAAGTGACATATCTCATCTCAATTTTGGAAATACGAAAGCGATATTAATTGTCAAAAATGCTATTCATGCATATGAATTTCTGTTTCTAACGAAACGCAACTGACTAATTTCACGCACTACACGGTCAAGTTAAAGTATGCGCCTGTTATTTATGCCGTCACATACAAAGGAAACGCAAATTAAGCGCGACCGGATTGATGAAGTTGCGATGTTCTAGGGATATCGCCACTTGTCAAGTAGGGACACGCCAAAAGTGCGGGAGACCTGCAGAGCCATATTCAGGGAGTATTGTATACTGACGTTTTATTCACTGTTCGTGTAGGTATACAAACTTACTGTAGGTATGCACGGAAAAAACATCAGTGGCAGTATAAGGAGAAAAGATGTTCATAACAATCCCACATCAAACAGAGATAAGTTGATTCTTCCGAGAATTCGACTGAAAAAGTCACCTCACTTAATGTTACTAAAATTGTATTTAAAAAGTAAACGCACTGTATAGGTCGATTCACTAAAGCTGGCACGAATGGAATGAATGAGTGAACGATAATATTTATGTGTGCGTTACAAAATTATTACATACAGGTTGATACAATAAGTGATTATGAATGTGAAAATTATCGAATCAAATTAAATTCAAAATGACGAATGGCTTTTTTTTTTCAAAATTTCAAATTGGTGCTAGGAAGCTGAAACTCGGTATCGGGGGGCATTTGGGGCTCACAAATATGAATCTGAAATCGGTGTCCGAAAATTCAGTCAAAGTCGGAAAATATCGAAAAAAAACAATATTTGTATGGAATTTTTTTTTTGGAGTCCCGTATCTCGTAAACGGCTGGAGATGGGTAGGGGGATGCTCAAACAAATATCATAGGGGACCCCCACCCGAGTACAGTCGTGGAAAAAAAAAACAAAATGACGACTTTTTTTTTTCGAAAATTTCAAATTGGTCCGAGGGGGCTGAAACTCGGTATTGGGGTTTTTTTTTTTGAGTCCTCCGACTCAGAATATGAAATCGGATTTTGAATATTCGGTCAACTTCGGATAACATCGGACAAACAAAATTTAGTAATGTTAGCTTGGCGGAGGGCCGGGCCATTTCTGAGCATAACTTATTGAATCGAATGGGTCTTAGCCTCGGATACTAGTACTTTCAATGAAAACTATATTGAATAAAATCGGTCGAGCCGTTTTTGAGTCATTGCAAAATTTCATAATTTTCTTTAAAATGACGTAAGTGCCGCGCGGTGTCCCTACACTTCGAACGCTACACATATTGGTTAAGTGCCAAACTATATTAAAACATTTCGCTCAATCTGTCACGTATTATAGATAACTTCCAAAAGATAATAAGTAATTACTGTTTCTTGGCGTGTACGACCTTTTTATAGGGCTTGAAATCTTTCTCGTAATTTTCGTCTATTGTGAAGGACGGGCAACTACGGGACCCTACACTGAGCAGTGAGCGTGGCCCGACATGCTCTTGGCCGGTTTTTTATTATTCGAACTAGTCGTCCGTCACCTACTTATTAATTCTTGACATTAACCCTTTACCAGGCCGCGAAGACAAGAAGAAAATGTGGGTTACGTTAATACCATTGCATAGTCCCACATTGGTTAAACTCATACGAGACAATAGAATACGAGGGCTGCTACTTATGTATCCGGAATCTGGGATTCCAACATTTTTAAACGCAATGTCTAACCTCCATGGTAAAATTTGTATTTTTTTTTTAATAATGGCCGCATTTTTTTTTCTTATGTACGCTAGTGTTTTGTTTTTGTTGGGTTTAAAATGTAATATCGCTGAAATGATGGAACTCACTCGTGAAAATATTCGTGCTATGATTTATTACGATTTTCGACATGGTTTAACGCAACAACAGTGCGTAAATCAATTAACTTCGACTTTTGGTGATGAAGCTCCATCGAAAACCACTGTGTATCACTGGTTTAGTGAATTTAATCGTGGACGGAGTAAGCTCACGGACGAAGTTAAGGAAAGTCGCCCGAAATCGGTCGTTGTGCCACAAAATATTGAAGCTGTGCGAAAACTTATAATGCAAGAACCGTCATGTTACGTATCGCGAGATAGAGGCCACTCAGGGCATATGTACCTATGACGAGCATTCATAAGATATTACATGAATATTTGTCTGTAAAAAAAATTTGTTCGCGTTGGATCCCGCACAACTTAACTCAGGATCAAAAAGAAGCTCGCGTCGAATGGTGCAAGAAAACGTTAAAAAAATTTAACCGAGGTGAATCAAAATCTGTTTATAATATCTACACAGGTGACGAATCCTGGATCTATGCATACGATCCCGAAACTAAACAACAATCAACAGTGTGGGTGTTTCAAAATGAGCCGAACCCTACAAAAGTGACTCGTGCAAAAAGCACCTTAAAGCAAATGGTGGCCTGCTTTTTTGGTATTAATGGCCATGTGGCTACAATTCCACTGGAAAATCGTAAAACGGTTAATTCGGACTGGTACACGACCATTTGTTTGCCGGAATTATTTGAGGAAATACGCAAAAACAACCAGCGACGCAGAATCATACTTCACCATGACAATGCCAGTTGTCATACATCACGCGAAACAACTACATTTTAGGAAGGTCAAAAAATAGAGTTGACGGGTCATCCACCATACAGCCCTGATTTGGCACCCAATGATTTTTATTTATTCCCAAATGTAAAGAATAAATTACGTGGTCAACGATTTTCGACCCGTGAAGATGCCGTCGATGCGTTCAAACAGCACGTTTTGGAGATACCTCAATCGGAGTGGAAAAAGTGCTTTAAAAATTGATTTCAACGAATGCAAAAGTGCATCGATCATCGCGGAGAATACTTTGAAAAACAATAAAACCATATTTAGCCATATACGTTTGTTTATTTTTTCTATTCCGGATACATAAGTAGCAGCCCTCGTAGTATCATCCCACATCCTAATTCTGGTCATACATAGATTGCATGAATATTAAGCAACATGTACAATTTTATTACACTGCCTTACAACAGTCAAAATAAAGTATGTCAAAAAACTAGCGTCTTCATAAAACACCATGATAATAAAATATTTTTGTATCAAACAGTTAAATATACCTTTCGGAAATATATATATTACTTGTTTAGTCTAAATATTGTGCGGATTATGCTTATATTATACCTAATAATTTTAATTTTTCTTGAATAACAAAAACCCATTTTGTTGTTGTTTACAAAATATTAGGAGGCCCCTGTATAAGAACGGCACTCACACTAACACTCAAAGTGACAAGTGACATAACTTTCATTCAATCCATTCGCGCCAGCTTTAGTGAATCGACCTATACAACATAAAGGAATAAATCGACATTGAATTTAAATTAAATGGTACTGAATTTAAAATGACCTATCTACAAAATATATAACATTAAATAATAATTGTAATGTTTCGTGTAATATTAGGATAATATTGTATTGTAACTTTATGATCTATTCTATATATAGTGTACTAGCGGCCGCCCGCGACTTCGTCCGCGTAGATTTTTGATGATGACAAAGATTTTAAAATAGGTAAGTGAATTTTATTCTTAGTTAAAATGGTCTAGACATATTACATTTCAAACAGTGGCAGACATTGATATGCAATATGCAAATGTTAAAGAATTTTTGAAGATTTTCCAATTAGATTACGGGAACTGTTTGCAGGATGCTTAATATTTATTCCGTCAGTTACCTGATGCTTTTAATCTTTGGCAAAAATGACTCTGCATGATATAGAGCGACGCATGGATTTGGAGTTAGAAAATGGGGATCTTAGTTATTATGAGTGAGATTAAAAAAAAAAGTTAAATATCGTAAGGCTGGGAAATCGAGAGATGGAATAATAAATAATAAACTTTATTTCATAACAATAATAAATAATGACCTCTTTTCATAAGAAGGCAGCACTGGTATTTGTACACGGCGGCCTGCCTATTAAACGAAAAGAGTGGTGTGGCGGAGTTCCCGAGGCTGGCCAAAATGTTTCTAAATGGTCTAGCAGGTACCTCAGTTATTAAAAAGGCTAGTGTTTAAAGAAAATGCTGAAATGTGACCATTAAAAACTAAATGCACATAAGCGAATTTAATGATGCGATTACTATTTTGACCTACAGGCTAGTAGTATTGTTTGAAGAGTGATTCAATATATTCTGGTGCTATAGTTCTCTATATTTCTCAAGAAGCTAAATAAAGTAAGAATAGGTATATAAAGTATAAATTATTCATGTGCTGATAGACAACTCACTAAATATAGGAACACATAAAGTTTGGAACACAATAAATAAATACATAAATACATACATACATATTAAGGGACAATCGTACACAAATCGACCTAGTCCCAAACTAAGCAAAGCTTGTACTATGGGTACTAGACGACGATATACATAATATATAAATACATATATAGATAACATCCATGACCCGAGCACAAATATTTTGCACAAATATTTGCCCCGGCCGGGATTCGAACCCGGGACCGCCGACTCAGAAGGCAGGTGTCTACAAACCGAGCCAAACGCGTCGTCAAATAAGAGACAGCACTAAGAAAATATTGTTGACAGTCAACCATAGAAAAGGGGGGTGCAAGTTCGTTTTAAAAAAAGGACTTACTGGGTAGTAGACAGGAAATAAAAAATATATAAACTGATAACCTTAGCGTAACACTTCTTTATAAACAATATTAGCGGTGTTCCCCATACAAACTTTGCACTCCTTTTTAACCCCCTTAGAGGTGAAATTTTCCAAAACGCTGTAATTAGTTTTTTTGTATTTGATTAAGTAAGCTATCTACAAAGTTTCAAGTCTCTAGTTCAAAAAATAAAGTTTCTCCCATATAAACCTGGCACCTTTTTTTAACCCCCTTAGGGGTGAAATTTCCTAAAACGCTGAAAGTACATTTTGTGTTTTTGAATAAGTAATCATTCTACAAAGTTTCACGTCACTAACTCCAAAAAAAAAGTTTACCCCATACAAACTTTGCACCCCTATTTAACCCTCTTAGGGGAGGTTTTTCCAAAAATCCCTTCTTATCCCTAGCCCACGTTATAAAAGTAACCTACTGTGCAAAAATCAACTCTCTAACATTAGTAGTTTCGGCTGTGCGTTGATGAGTCAGTCAGGACTTCCTCTTTTATATATATAGATAATTAATGTCAATGGAATAGATTTTTTTTTACTTTACTTTGACTTTAAAAATAGCAAATCGTTGAATATAAAATTACTACACCCATTTACATGTTTAGTTTATTTTGTGTAAATTCTTAACATCAGTCGCTCGTGCTTTTGCCAAGGTCTCGTTTCAAATGTACCCACAAAAGCGTTCATGTGACTATTATAACGAAATGCACCCATTTATTTTGGTGTTCTTGCCAAAGCATGCCGGTAAATAAATCTCCAACGACAATTACACATTATATTTATTTAAACAGCTGGTACCGTTGCAAGATTGTAGTTTGAAATGGGGTAATGCGATCGACTAAAGAAAGATTGGGCTGCGAAGTCTCAGTAATAGGGTCTCGTTTTTACCCTTTGGGTACGGAACCCTAAAAACCAAAAAGCTTTCATCTCGGCCCTAATTCCATGCATGTGATACCTCGGAGAGATTTTAAAGTGACGGTATTATAATACGGATTAAGTTTTCTCCTCATACACTAAAAAAAAAAGAGTGCCCAAAATGATACTAATTTTACACATCTTATTTTGCCCTCAATTTGTCAGTCCTCCAATTTTTTAACTCTCAGCTAACATTTGGGCTGGGGCTGTTAACAAATCTTTTTTTCCAGTGTATAATATGCGATACCATAGATACGTCATAGTCGTAGTGTGTTTGAGAAATATAGGTATACTTCTCGGTAGAGGATGAAACACGTGTCGAAGATTGTACGATTGTTGTTATAAATAAAAATAGGCACAGACCTATGTATTATATCAAATTAGATGACAAACACATGAATGACTTGAATTTCGCGCGGTAATAGTTAACAACATCTCCTAATTTGATTTTGATTGACTTATGTTGCGTTCCAGTCTCACAGCCTCCAAACATCAACCATAGTCTAGAAAAACTATCCAACTGTACCGTATTGAGCTTTAAAACTAGAACAAATAACAGTTGAAATGAAGATACTAATTTCCTTCACTGGTGAGTATTTTCAACTGCACGAAATTATGGCTCGCGTAGAAGCATAGAATCGGAGGCGTAATTTATTTAGTTATAGATCTGTGAAAATGGATGTTTTATAAACTTAGGTAAATATTTACAATGAAGTGAAAAATTGAAAGGTTCAAGCGGGCTCGAACCAGTGGTTCAAAAAATGAACCAGTGGATTGGTTCAGTGTTCCAATAGGAAGTAAAGGAAAGTTGGAAACGCGGGTTCAAGCCCCGCCTGAACAATTAAATTTATCCATTTTTTGCTTAATTTTAAACATTTGGTTTGAGTCAAACGATGTTACAGCTTCAAAAAAAAATGGGGCTGTGGGCGGACCTTTGCATGAGTGCACCAGAATGTCTGTGAATCGCGAGAAATGGCGCAAAATCATACAGCAAACAATATCTGCCTCTAATAGTACTACGAGTTGATCACGACCGCTCTGTAAAGAGTGAAACGACTAAGAAGAAGAAGATAATTATAATAATGGTGTTCTCTCGTGCCCGTTGTGCTCACGGGGCGGGGCTTTAATAGCTAGATCGGCTACGTTAGCCACATGAGAGCACACCAACGCCAACAGAGGAGCTGAAGCAGTCACCGTGGCCGAAAACGGTCAGGAGGATATATATATGTATATACCGTGTCATGCAAATGTTTCGTGCCAACAACAAAGCGGCCAGCACACCCCAAGCCCCTGGAACGCGACCGATTCAATTATAAACGTGTGATTTTTGCCGGACGTATCTTTACTGATCAATAAACCGTTAATGCCGTGATTAAGGAAGCGGGCGGCGACCGCGGGTTCGATTCCCGGAACAAACTTTATTAGGTTCGTGGAGAGGTAACAGAATGTTCGCTTACTTAGAAACGCGGCGTTTTTTTTCACTATACGAATCTTTACTGATCAATAAACCGTTAATGCCGTGATTAAGGAAGCGGGCGGCGACCGCGGGTTCGATTCCCGAAACAAACTTTATTAGGTTCGTGGAGAGGTAACAGAATGTTCGCTTACTTAGAAACGCGGCGTTTTTTTTCACTATACCAAGACGGGCCGCTAGTAGCTTACACACCAGCGCGCATTAGTGCATCAGCTCCGTCTTACACCTTATGTCATGTAATGTAGGTTGAACAGGTTTGTAGTTTAACTGGAAGTGTCGCATTTCCTGGCATATCGATCCGATATATAGTTAATGTATGAGCCTTTTTGCCATATTCAAATACAAAACGTAAACCCTCACATCGTAGAAGTCAAATACCGCTCGGTATGTTTCGAATCGGAACGCGATTCTTCATCAGGAGAGCCACTCTTTGTCAAACCAGCTCGAGGGACCGATGGCCGTTGGGGCAGAAAGGTTCTCGAATGGAGACCACGTACCGGCAAGCGCAGTGTAGGACAAGGTGGTCGGATGACCTGGTTAGAGTTGCGGGTCGCTTCTATTCGGCCTTGGAGAAGTCTTTTGAGGAGGCCTGTGTCCAGTAGTGGATGTCCTATGACTGAATTGATGATGATGATTGTCAATCACCGCACCAAAACCCCGGGATAATAATATAAGATAAGTGAACAATGCTGCAGCGTTTTTAAAAACGCGCGTTTCATCGGCCGCCTTGTCTGGTTTGTCTGGGCGCACTGTTGGCTAAATGCAGTTGCAAGGGCATTGCTCCCAGATATATTAATGATTGAGTGCAAATGCAAGATTTATTAGACACTGGCTCCGCCAACATCCCTTCCGAGTTTTATCTCGAGATCGATCTTGCAACTTATCCTCTGATTTATCTTGAGACGTGCGTATGAGTTGAATTGTCCAGGAAGTCGAGTATTAAGTGGTTTAGTAACGTTTGGTGCTTTAAGGGTTCAAAATATCTGGCTTTGGAATTACTAAGAAACTAGAAGCCGCAGTGTGGTCCAGCTGCTAACTGAAACGTGGTCCTGGGTTCGAATCCGGCAGGGGCAAATATTTGTATATTTACTCCGGGATTAGTTATATCGCCGTCTAGTTCCCATAATATAAGCTTACTAGAGCTAAGTTTGGGACTTGGTCAATTTGCGTAAGGTGTCAGATATTTATTTATTATTTTCACACTAATATAAAGGCGAAATTTTGTAGGTGTGTTAGCCTAACAAACATACACATAAACATGTGTATGTTTGTTATTTAAACCTAGATAGCGTTCAAATGGTTTTGTTATCCACCGAATAAAGGAAGAGCTTTCCGATACAATCATTTATATGCTTAATGGAAGGTTCTAACCCTATATATCTATCTACAAACATTGTAAAAACCAAATATATTTTTTTGAATTTTGAATTTTTTTTATTTTTTTGAACTTCTTCACCCTCAAACGGCTGGACTAAATTAGACAAACTTTGGTATGGAGATAACTGACACCCTTTATTCCGAAAAAGTGGGGGGCACCTAGTTATCCTATAAAACTCTCTGAAATATTGGAAATTATTCTTTTGAGTTTTTTGTACGTTACGTTGTAACGGCTGGGCGGATTTAGAGAACTTGCATACAAGTAAAGTATTTTTTGTTCAAAATTTCCAGTAAATAAGCGCTGAAAGTATACAAAGCATTTTTGGCGCTCAGTGGCGGAGTTCAATTTATGACTATTATGGTGTTATAAAAGTTATAATGTAGTTGGTCCTAAAGTACACCCGTTTAACTTCCGCAATAACCTACGGGCTAAAACAAGCTATTATATGACACGAGGTAATTATTTGGACGAGCAAACGAAGTGAGCGAGGCCAAATATATCTGAGTGTCATAATGGCATGTAGCCCCGTGTTAAACACTCTGCTTTTCACTTCGACTGAATAAAAAAAGACTGAAATAATTTATTTTATTTTATTATTTAATATTCTCAGCCAAGATGAAATCTTTAAGATTAAATTTCTTTTCGTTGATTATAAAACGTGCTAAAATAAAATTTCAGTTAATATTCCAGTACATTGTGAATAAAAACTTTTTAGTTTATTTTTTTTGTTGGGTCGATCTGATCAGGTTGCAGGTTGATTTACTTTATTTGTAAATAGTATGTAGCTGTCATAAAAAATTGTATGGGATTATATGGTTTTCTTTTAAACCGTAGGGGCTAAATGTACTATTTTAGCCCCGCTTTGCGAACTTAAAACGACGTACTTTTTGAGCAGGAGAAGTGAAAACAAATAAAAACACCCTCGACACAAGTAGCTGGTCATCATGAGACCCTCATTCAATGAGTGATGTAGAAAAGGCTACTAAAACCGAGAAATTAACTATAAACTTTGAAATGCTTAGCTTCAATATCTGAGCTGAGATCTTGTTCCAATTAAAGCTGTATATCTTGGAAAACTGGTCCTATTTCCACCAAACATCTTGACAGACATGTCTTTCGATTAAAGAACACACTCAAATAAGTCCACCCGTTTGGGCGCCACGATGCCACAGACAGACACACAGAGGGGTTAAAAAACGCTTAAAATAGGTTATATCTAAATTTTAGGTCTGAACTTGCATGCTTTAGTCTTGCTGCACTCTAATTGGCTGACACAGATACAAAAATAGACACATACACATATTAAACTTATATATACGTAACACCCCTCTTTTTTCGTCGGGAGTTAAAATTAGGATCAATTGACAGATTGACACTTTAAAAGTAAACGACTTACTGCACTCATCTTAAAAGCGACTCCATCCTCAAAGAACTCGATAATTCAATTCATTTATTTCAGCCATCTAAGGCCCATACATAAATACCTTGTAATCGAATATCAATAAAGTACCAGAACCTATTTAACGCCCCCAGCGCTCCGCAGTTGGGTAAAAATACGTCAATACCTACAATGCACAAATAATGTATGAGCACTAGCCGGATTAGACCTAGTCTCGGGGGGCCGGGACCGGCCGGTTATCTGATCCGCCGCGGATGAATTATCTCCGCTGGTGCCAGGCCGGCTTTTGGGAGGCTGCGCTAATTTGAATGCCTTGTTTAGGGGCTAGGGCCCCTAATTTGACGGTGCTGATATCCTCAATATCTATAATGTTGCCAGTAAAGAGACAGACGCGTGGTCGCTCGTAATGGATCGCATACGAAGGCTCATAGATACTCAATGTGTCTGGCAATGGAGCGAGTTACGCTCGGAGTTTCCTTGGTTGATGGAATCCGAAATGAAGAGATCAGAAGGAGAACTAAAGTCGTGCATGGACATAGCTGCAGGAGTTGCTGACGTGCACAGAAGGCGCAGGCAGTAAGGAGCAGTGGGCTAGGGACTCACACAATAGGGTCCTACTCGTCTGGGGGGAGTCTAGCGCACAGACTCTCCCCTCCTTTGGTGAGGGTTTCTCAGCAATGCTGCCGGGGGGTGGCGTGATAGAATACGGCAGCGAGGATGCGCTGGAGTGGGTTTAGTGGGAAGTCTCTTTCTCCCCCTCTTCCTAAGAGGGACCAGAAAGAGGAGCTCCACGTAACCCCCCAGATGGCTTCCCTAAGCCGGGGGTATGCGTAAAGGCATTGCCGTTTCGACAAAAAAAAAGCATTGCAGGACTTTAATGGCAGTGGGCATTGGTGGTAGAACCGATGGCTTAGTTAGGAGTTAGATCAGAACGCTTCAGGAGTGGGCGTGGGATGCAATCTAGTGGGGATCGACAGAAGTTGTTGGTTGTTGGATGCGGGTGGCGTGCGGCAGGTTGTCCTTACAGTGACTTCGCTTGTCACGCGACTTAGTATCCTGTCTAACTCGCACGGCATCGAAAGGAAAGTGCCAGATAGTTATTGTCGCGCGACTAAAAGTTGTCGTACAAAGTTATGCTAGACGTGCTGCTGTGTTGCGACTATCGACGCAGTTTAATTCGAGTGCCGAGTTTCGCGATATTAACAAAGCTTGTTAGTACTTACCTATTATACAGGGTGGAACATTTTTATAGACTAGTGTCATTTAAGTGATCTAGAATCAACCTATTATAATTGTAAGGCTAGATTTATAAGTAAAAAAACAACATCAAATAAAATATTTTAATATCAGTGACAACCCTACTAATTCAAAGGTTTATTTACATTTCAAATTGACACCTGTCTTTAACTTAAGCGATGTTCAAAAGTTGCTAGGGTTGATACTTGCAGATTTTTACACTAACGTTTAACAAACTGTATCTCAAAAACAGATAGAAATATTTATAATTATAGTTTATTGGTGTAAATTAAAGTACTCAGCCTGGACAATTTACTGTTTGCTTAAGAGTCCCTCGATCTGTTCCACCCTGTATGACTAGCCCAACAAGATGTTTTTCAGACGACGCCATATTTCGGATTTTCAGTAATACTTATTTTACTGATAACGCCACTTTTTGTAACTGACGTTGGAAATTCTTTATAGCGGTTTTGACCGAGTTATGTATGAAATTATGCATGAGATTTATATATAAAAAATACAGTTTTTATTAAATCTGATATCGACGCCATGGTTCTCTTATAAAATTTAAATATAAAGATATTCTATTGTAAATTCAAACTTCTCCCTACTGACACATTCGAATTGATCACCATTTATATATTAGCATTTCAGAGACAGACCTAATAAACTGAGACGTTTTTTAACGTTGCATTATTGTATTGACACGGCCAACAATCACAAATGTGGAGCGGCAGTATGTTATATAATGTTTATTTAATTTTCTTACCCGTCAGTTATATGCCAGTTAAACCCGAAGGTATTTTATTATGTGTTTGTTTATAGAGCCGACTGTCCGACGTCCAAACAGTGCTGACGTGGCAATAGAATATTTATTGTCTACTGTGATGTCCAACGGATATACGGGGTGATTTATAAGTAGCGGACATTTTCGAGAACTGTTGGATTTGGGAAGTACGCTGTGTTTTTTACCCGAAGTACACCAACGGAGGCTCATTACTAAGTTTCGCTGTACGTCTGTAAGATTATTGTAATGTGATTATCTCGAAAACGTGATGCATATGCCGGTGGGCTCAGTGGTTTAGTAAATGTTGTTATTGATTTTGTTTTTGTAATAGAATCACACGTAAAATGATTTTGATTTTAAAATCGTATTTGTTATTCCGCATAGGTTTCCATAATTATATAGCAAAGGCAGTAGATTTACAAGCAACATAATTAAATATTTTAACCCAAAGCTGGTTATAGGATATTTTCTAACAGTCTACGGTAAAGAAAAAAATGCGGGCATGTCCTAATCATAAAATAAAACCTCTAACCCCAAACGCAAGCGCACTATTGCCAACTAACTGTAGTTGCATGGTTGTAATGTAAGATAGCGTTAGTAGTATAAAGTGCGTACTTCTCGATATTTCGATAAAATGTGTCATTTGAATCGATAGCAGTTGTAAGACGGTTAAGCGCAGTCCTCGACCTTCTTTATTGGTGGAAAAATCCCAATACCGATTACATTAAACCTCCATTCGCACCATAATTAACTTAGGGATATCCCTTAAAGCGATACTTTTAATATCAATGCGCAATAATGGCCTGTTTGTAGCGTAATTATGCTTTTTAAGGTTCCATACCCAAAGCGTAAAAACGGGACCCTATTACTACACTGTTTGTCTGTCCGTCTGTGTGTCTGTCTGTCACTAGGCTGTACTGTAACCCATGAACCGTAATAATTTTTACAGATGATGTCTTTCTATTGCCGCTATAACAGCAGATACTAAAACAGAATGAAATAAATATTTAAGTGGGCCTCCTTACAACAAACGTGATCGGTTGCGTTAGCTTTGCACCTCATTTGTATCTGGTGCCATACCAGGTACAAACTTAACTGAACCCGGCCAGTTAAGATGCTATGTGTTAGTACGGAACCCACGGTGCGCAAGTCAGACTCGCACTTGGCCAGTTTCTTTAAAACGTAAAGTTCTTCAATCAGTTTCTTAAAATTAAGAATAATGCCATTTTAAATGAATTTATAATGGCATCTTACATGGGCATTAATAAAATCTATTCAGCCGTCGGAAGATTATGTTTTTTTTGTGTTTTATCGATGATTTGTTGATCATTTATTTCGTATTCGTGTTTTACAGTTGTAAAATTCCAAATTCATAAAATAAATTGCCTACTAGTAACCAAAATTATCGCACAGCTTATACCAAATTCATATTTAAATTTGAAAAAGGTTTCTAACCATTATAACAATGACGCCCTGAATCTTAAGCCGCGATCGGAAAGAATGTCGTATGGGCCAATAGCGTCGTTGGCGCTTACAACGTTTTGGCGAAGATGGTGCTGATGTAAGAATTCTGGAGGGCCGCTTAACGTACCTGGATGCAAATTGGAGGGGTTCTCAAACTTAGGGTCGCTCGCTTAAGTGGCCGATAGTCTGTACGTCTGGGTTTATAAGAGGTCTGTGTTTTACGAGTCAAACAAGGGATGGTAACCATAAATGACATGATGTTGGATGACTTTCTCTTTATTGTCGAATTGTTGAATTAGGAGACATGATCGGGACCAAATCGACTCAGTCAGTCTGAAATATATGAAAAAAAAAGGTTAAGTAAAAACACATCATAATGATTTATGCCTTTGGGTCCTGAGCTAGGATTCCCTGTGTTACAGGACCCAGTAGGGTATCAAGAAAAGTTATTACATTTGGAGGCCAAGACTCACTTTGGGTTACTGAGCCATCGGAGTAAGTAAGTAAGTAAAATATTACAAACGTTGAAAAAGAACCTACTTGAACAACTCTTTTACTATTAATTCGACGGCTTCGCATACAAATAAGGTCCAAACTTATCGTCTGTTGACAAATAAAACTAAGTAACAAAAACTTCAAACAAATCTCGTATCTCAGTATCAATTTTCAAACTAGATACGAGGTAATGAAGGGTAGTGACAGAAATTTTAGTGAGTTTTGATTCAACCAGGCGTTATGGTAAACGGGTTGTAGCCATCCTTTTTTTAGAACACTCAATAGACCCTAGTGTGTACGCAGCCTCATAGACTCGAGGAGGCCTATTTCCACAACGATGTGTACATAGCTTTACAAGATGGCCGCTCATTATGTATGGTCACGCGCAACCGTAAACTTAACTACAACTATGAGTGCTTATCTGATATAAGGGCAGAAAATATAATGTATTATTTAATTAGTACGTGCAAACTATCTTGCGCAGAAAAAATCATAGGCCTTTAATTTCTTTGTTTATTTATTTTAACTTTATTGCAAAATACACATAGGTTCAAATAAAAATATAGCCTGAACATTTTCCACTCTTTTAAAAACATTTTTTTTAATATTTTTTTAACCCATATTGATTAGAATAAATGTTGATCCTAAATTTTATGTGTTAATACCACATTTCTTATTTATATAAAAATACAAAGGACAAATAAGAAACCAAAATTTTACGCAATCCACTGAAGTGCAAGTGCCAAGGGATCGAACCCACGAGCTCTGCTTGACCGGAGCAGTGCTCTCACCACTGAGCGATTGCTACAAGGATAGCGTGAATCCACCACCATCTGAAGCGCCCTCTGTATTTTTCTGTTTTAAAATGATAAGCGCATTAGCCGACCTCTTGAACGCACGCATCAGAGCAGAGTGCGTTCTTTCCTTGAAGGTTGTACTTGTTACGCCGACGAGGTGCTAAAGCGATCATCGTAAGATCTTAAGGAGCCAGCATCCAGCAAATTGGGTCACAGTCGGGTCGCATTCAGATGCGATGCTAATCGGTCGATATTATCGCGAGCACTGTTCTCCTTGTTTACATTTTTATTTTGACGCCAGGTTAAGCGGGGGTTCCGTTGGACCGTCTGTTTTATTTAGCATTTAAAAACGCGTTCTTGAGTTTTTTGTATTATCGTATCTAATACTACCCCTACTCATATTGTTGTATGAATTATAATTTTATTTTTAAGACGCACAGAGCATAATTTTTACGTACCTATGTTGAAATGTGCACACCGCCCAAATAACTTCTAACTCTTAACTCTTTTTTGAATAACGGCCTCTCGAGTGTGTTTTATTCCTCATTTTCATGATTTTTTCAAATATCATCCTATTCATTAGGTTAGGTTAGGTTTGTTTGATAACAATCCCAAACAGTTTACGGTATTAGAGAAAAAGGCTTTTTACGAGATGAGACTTCCGCGAAATGATATATTCGACGAAAAATAATTCGGCAAGAAGGCAGAGAACCGAACTTATTATTGCTCTAGAAGACACAATTGACTTAGTCATGTGCACGTACGAGTACGAAAAAGAAAATCGACTTGTTACACATGGCAGATGAAGCCCGACAGAAGTCATATAATAAGGGTAAGGACGCTATAATAAAGAGTTACAACAGAACCTAACCGTATGTCATTCGTAGGAAATTCAAAACCGTTTTTTTTTTCAAAAAACTCTTGCTTTAAATAAAACGTTTTTTTTCGGGTTTCGGGTCCGGTAGGTTTTTGACTTTTTTAAAACTTTGATTAAAATTTCAATAGAGTGAGTTAAGGTAGTAAACTTTCGGTCGTGACCCATAAAGTCGGGCTGATGGAACCGCGGGCTATGGCCACATTAGCATCCTAAGTATTTGCATAGATTCCACTTGGTTTCAGCCCGACCGGTAAACAAAGCGACTGCCAAAATTAGCCGTATCTCCAAAAACGTCGTAAGTGACGTTAGATCACTAAAGAATTGCGTCGTTTTTTATAATTAGCTCTTCTGGCCTGGCACGCTAGTGGCACTAGTTGGACATTCGCGCCGACGAGAATAGCGCTTTTAAGAGTTAAGGGTTGGCATTTATACAGCTTTTTAGTCGGTTAACAGTGGCGTTGTGACATTTTTAGTAGGTACGAGTAGTTTCACAGTACTTACTAACGTCACATTTTCAGAAAATTATTTGAAATTTGTCAGCTGTAATAGTAGCATTTGTGAAGTATTTTAGAGTTGGTTAATTTCATCATTCTACCGTGCAGAACCTTAAATACAGCACGTGTCATACGTGTTCATTGAGTTTATTGTACTTTAGGTTTTGCACAGAAGAATTGAATTGTCTTTAATGAGACTAAATTTCAAATTGTGGCCTTACTATGCCTAAACGACTCGATAGATTTAAAGTATTCTTGGTTCGCTGGTAGATAGACTAGACATCAACGGACTATGCATTATTCCTCACCTGGTTTGACAGGCGTCAGAATCAGAATCAGAAATTCAGAATCAGAATCAGAAATTCAGACATTAATAACCGAGAGAGAATGGCAAAAACATTAGATGGAATCAGTGACATAGTTACCACGTGACAGTAAGGGTCCTTGATGAAGAGCTCCATACGAGTTCGAAACCTGTCGGGCCATTCCTTACAATTTCACGAGAGTGTAAACCGCTTAATACCGTCCGTAAATATCTCTCACGAAAGATTTAATAATATTGTTGGGAGAGAATGTAGACGACAGAACGAAAAATTACAGAAGGTTATCTACAAAAGCACGAGTATATTATTATGTACGTTTATTCAAGTAACAAGTTTCTTCTAGCTTTTTAATCAAGTGTCTAAATTTTTAATCTGGGGGCACGGTAGTGCCCCCGCCAAGACGAACAAAAAAGAAGGGGGCACTACCTACCTTTTCTCGAACCGTTTCGTCTCATATTCAAACCCTCATAGTTTCGTCCCAGTTAACACTAGAGCGCCCAAATTCTCAGGTTAAGATGCAGGTAGCAAACATATAAAATGTACAAAATTTAATTGATCTAGCTTTTATACTTTAGGTTTTATAGGTACCTAAAATACGCCGATTTTGCCACTCACTCACTGACGTATCAAAACCTCTGGGGTACTTCCCGATGACCTAGAAAGCTGAAATTTGGTATGTAAGCTAGTATTAGTACACAAACAACAAAATAATTCTAAAACTTGGAACTTTTATCCCCCAACCCCTTAAACTAGGGGATGGAAGTTTGTATGAAACTTCCGCAAATTTTGATACTAGAGGTCTGAAAATTGAAACCTATAGGGACTCATTGTTATAAACCAAATACATATTGTAGGACTTTTAAAAAATCACCCCCCACCCTTTAAATAAGGGGATGGAAGTTTGTATGGGTTTCCCATAATAGGGGATAAAAGTGTATATATATATGGGGCTAAACTTAAGTATTTCTTAAATACACAATTGTCTACTTCAGTTGACGCTCAAGAAACCCTACAGCACAAAAAAATTAAAAAAACTAAAGCACCTTACAAAAAGAAATGAGATCCCACCAAAAACATTTCATGTAAAATTGACGGCCAAGACTCACATTCTCATAACGCTTTCGCTGTAAAAAAGTTATCAGATCCCAGGAAAAGCCAAGCCCCTAAGCCCCGACTTTACTAATCCCACCACCTTGGTTTAAAAAGTATGGCATCAACTGGCTTCAAGCCCCTAAACCCGGAGTTTACTAACCCTACACCTTTGTTTCAAAAGTATGGCTTGGCCGTTTCATAGACTACCGTAAATAAGTCTAGCGGACTGTCCGGCCTATATCGTAAGGAATTAAGTTTATAAGTATATATTATCAAAGACAAAAACTTAGTTTCTTGATACCATATGGGCCAGACGGTCCGTTGGACTTATTTACGGTACTCTATGAAACGGCCAAGCCATACTTTTGAAACAAAGGTGTAGGGTTAGTAAACTGCGGGTTTAGGGGCTTGAAGCCAGTTGATGCCATACTTTTTAAACCAAGGTGGTGGGATTAGTAAAGTCGGGGCTTAGGGGCTTGGCTTTTCCTGGGATCTGATAACTTTTTTACAGCGAAAGCGTTATGAGAATGTGAGTCTTGGCCGTCAATTTTACATGAAATGTTTTTGGTGGGATAATTTTTTCCGTTCCTGCCTCCATTTCGCCACCAATTTGAAAACCGGCCAAGTGCGAGTCGGACTCCCGCACCGAGGGTTCCGTACAAACACTTTCCATCCCTAAGTGGTTAAGTTAAGTTTGCACCTGGTATGTATAGCGCCCTATATAAATTAGGTGCAAAGTTAGGTATTAAAATATAAAAAAAAAAACTACTTACTAGATCTCGTTCAAAACAATTTTCGTTGGTAGTTTTTATAGTAATGTACATCATATGTTTTTTTTAGATTTTTCATCTTCTTATTTTAGAAGTTAGAGGGGGGCAACTTTTTTTCACTTTGGAAGCGTCTGTCACGCAAACTATTCGGTTTAGAAAAAAAATATTTTTAAAACCTCGGTATCATTTTTGAAGACCTATCCATAGATAACCCACACGTATGTGTTTGATGAAAAAAAAATTTTTGAGTTTCAGTTCTAAGTATGGGGAGCCCCCAATATTTATTATTATTTTTTTATTTTTGCATCAAAATCTTAATGCGGTTCACAGAATACATCTACCTACCAAGTTTCAACAGTATAGCTCTTATAGTTTCGGAAAAAAATGGCTGTGACATACGGACGGACAGACGGACAGACGGACAGACAGACATGACGAATCTATAAGGGTTCCGTTTTTTGCCATTTGGCTACGGAACCCTAAAAATGTATCAACAAAAATATCTATTATATACCTACTTATCTACCTATATGCGAGAACAGCCGGACATCTGAACATCCATAATTCGGACTTAAAAGATTTTTTGGCCAAACTGAAAGCGTGACTAGCCTCACTCGCTCGCTACCCCGTGAAAAAAAAACCTACTGTAATAAAACACAAACAAACAAATGTAACTTTATCGCAGAACAACATATGTATTCTTATTGTCTTAAAAAACTGTAACCCCGAAATTCCGATTCGCTTTAAAAAAGGTACAGTAAGCTTTACAAATGCGTAGAATTTGTGCACTGCGTTCATTACCGGCCACAATGAAGCTAACTAACGGTTATTTTATTCAGCTCTAAAGCACCGCCCATTGTAAGCTGCTCACGGTTTTTTTAACGCATATATACCACAAATATAACGGGAGAATTATTTAGAATTGTTTTTGGTTTGCGTTTTTAACCATTCGACAGTTATGCTTGAGCACTTTTTAGGGTTCCGTAGCCAAATGGCAAAAAACGGAACCCTTATAGATTCGTCATGTCTGTCTGTCTGTCTGTCTGTCCGTCTGTCCGTCCGTATGTCACAGCCATTTTTTTTCGAAACTATAAGAGCTATACTGTTGAAACTTGGTAGGTAGATGTATTCTGTGAACCGCATTAAGATTTTGATACAAAAATAAAAAAAATAATAATAAATACTGGGGGCTCCCCATACTTAGAACTGAAACTCAAATTTTTTTTTTCATCAAACACATACGTGTGGGGAATCTATGGATAGGTCTTCAAAAATGATATCGAGGTTTCTCAAATATTTTTTTTCTAAACCGAATAGTTTGCGTGACAGACGCTTCCAAAGTGGAAAAAAGTTGGTCCCCCCCTCTAACTTCTAAAATAAGAAAATGAAAAATCTAAAAAAAACATATGATGTACATTACTATAAAAACTACCAACGAAAATTGTTTTGAACGAGATCTAGTAAGTAGTTTTTTTTTAATACCTATTAATACCTAACTTTGCACCTAATTTATATGGGGCGCTATACATACCAGGTGCAAACTTAACTTAACCACTTAGGGATGGAGTGTTTGTACGGAACCCTCGGTGCGCGAGTCCGACTCGCACTTGGCCGGTTTTTATTTATTTAGTCCAATAGTCAAAATAGAGTGTTAATGATCAAATATACAAATCACGAAAATTGGTGCCTGCTCTGAGCGCAACCCTGGTACGTTAGTCACCGCTATAAGGTAAGGTTTATTGTCTAACGGGGTATGTCTGACAGTTAGTTAGTTAGTTATTGGACTGTCGCAGTTTTCCCCGGTGATACTCTTACCCCCCTTACCTTAATATAATCCCTAGCCCCTACAGTCTAGTTGTTCTTATGTAGGTACTTGTTCGATTTATTAAACAAGATTCAAATGTCACTATTTACATTTAATACCAAAACTAGCTCATTTCTTGCAAGTAAGTAAAACAATTTCGTTTTTAATATTTGATAATTCATCACATCTGCTTTATTTAAGAGATAATAGAGGTAACATACAATACAAAATAGTAAATATTACAAATGGCAGACTTAATCTCATTATATTGATTATTGATGGTAAGTTAAAAAAACTTGAACTACGAATAGTCTATTCTATACTGTTGACTAATACGAGTAAGCATCGTCCCTGAAGTTTATTATCTGTTTCCTTGTAAGTACGAGACATATTTTGCATTTTCTTCGTTCCAAACGCAAAAAAACCTAGTTAATCGACAGCTTTGCGCCCCATTGCATCGTCCTCGAATGTAAATTGACGTGTAAAAGAGTAAACGAGGCCAAATGGGCGAAGAAATTTGAATGTGGATTTTTTTATCAGTTTGTTTTTTTAAACAGCCACCCGCTGGCATTACGAATTAGGTCGGATCGTGTTGCAGTGGCTTTAGAATCTTAAATGAGTGCCAGTAGATATTTCCTTTTATTTTCTTAGCGCCATTGCAGATGTGTATCGGGTACGTTCGAGCCCCGCGAGTCTTTGTGTGGTGTATGCACAGACTTGGGAGAAATGGTGAAATCTCGGCATTTCACGTACTGCAGTTAATTGAAGTAAAAGAAACATATTCGATGGACGTACACGTAGTTAGACGAAGGCGATCCGTCGTAACGTAAGTGGAGTAATAATGGACGTTGCACATTTCTGTGCGCGTTTCAAGAATTTATTAACTACTTAAAAGTGCAGAACTTAATTATACGGAGTTTTTTTTTTTTACAAAAGTTTTTACCGTTCTTATCTACTTACACTACTACCTATGTATCAATCAATATATTTGTTAAAATACTAGATTATTATTACTAAGCGGATTGGTCCACTGGTCCATGTGTAAAATTGACCCATCACATTTCCCAGATCATGCTTCTTCGGGTTTTACAAAGACGCAGCCTGATTCTTTAATTTTCCGCGCTCCGCCGCAGTGGACGTGCAGCCTAATGACGTGATGTGGCCACAAACATATTTCGACCGACAGATGGCATCATGGTGGTGACCGTTACAGTGAATCGAGGTACCTTTGACCCATCCGTAGGAAACATTGACTACTTGTATTCCAAATTGTAAAGAATACATATTAGAGCTGTAGCCATAAATAAAACTGGCAGTGTGTACGGTACGTGTGGGCCAAAGCTACCCCCATTTGACTGTGTTCATTCGTTAACATTTTATGAAACTACGATCTTCACGTGGCGCTTCTGAGACCTTTCTTGAAATATATTTTTGTTGATTTTGTTCTTGAAACGATGCGTAAGCGTTCGGTAATGTTAATTAGTTAGCTTATAATTGCCTGCGTTGAGCTGAAACTGCTACTTTTGCCTTTGACATTAACGGCTTGGCAGTTAATTGCTCTATTAATAAGGCTCTAAAACTACTTATAGCTCGAGAGCTGAAGTAACAATGCATTAGTGTCTAGATTTGTCATGAATAAATAGGACATATTGCTGCCAAGTTTCACTAAACTAAATAATGTTCTCTAAATTATAGCCCTTTACGAGTAGATGACCTAATTAATTTTATCCAACACAACTTGAAATCACAGGATAATTAAAAATGTAGTTTATTTTCTGGGCATTTATGGATTGAAATTTTAATTTAGGTACTTTTAGGAGTAAGAAAACGCATCTTGTGACAGGTTACTAAATTGAGTAATATGTTGACTGGCTTTTTCGTGAGCTGTCAAGATAATTGAGTTACTTACTATCACCCTAGTTATTGAAAATCAACTTGTAGGCTGTAGTTAGTCGTTAAGAAACATGTTCTGATATAAATATATTTGAATGTTTGAAACTAAAATATAGTACTTACGTAGTTATAATAAATATTCTGGCGGTGGCTTGCACTCCTTCGCGGACATCTGCAATACCAGGGACAGCGTTAGCGAACCGTTCTGAATCGGTCGACGCGGTTGCAACTCTTTGAATTTACTCATAGAAAAGGAGAACTTGTTGCTCCGAAGAGTACTCACGATCAAAAAAACTTTGATGTGATTATATGTAATCAATAAAATTTTGAAATATAACTGACGTGGAAATCGTTTTTAGGGGCTTAACAGACACTTAAGAAGTCGCGCGATAAAAGTGATTGTTAATTATATTGTAAGCGTCACTATAATAAACTTTTAATAGTTTTTCATGGCAAATAAATGCCACTTACAAAGAAATTATTGGTTTTAGAGGTAGAATTGTGTCAATTTTCAAGAAATATACAAATAGGTTTAAGGCGTTGCAACCACGCTTCTCCATAAATAATCAAGAATTCGCTTCGCTCGCAGTTGTCTGAGGAAACATGGGAATGGACTTTCGTCGAATTTGGATGGAACAGAGGACACCATACATGGCGGGGGAACATTCGCTTGGCGGCAGAGTCGCAAGCCACATCCACAATAATTGTCATAACTACATCAATTTAGAACATCCATCGATGCTGGCATCTGAAAGTTAAATGGACTCATGATAATGAAACTAGCATTTTAATTCATTAGAAATGTGAATGTCTCCATTATTAGAATACAGACCGTTAAAGGAGAGCCCACACCGCTGCTCGAAGGAGGTTGGCGCGCCGATAACAATCAAATGACGAAAGGCTAATGGCGCGTCGACTCGTATACGCAACGTCAAGCAGCGGTATGGTAAGTCCTTTACTCGTGTCATTAAGCTCGACATGTTTTAATTCATTATGAAGACCTTAATGACCGACAAATAAAATTTGGAAAACGACAGCAAACATTGTCTCTCCTGTGGTGAAAAGTGGTACAGATCTATAATGCTTTTATCGCGTAGATATCCCTTTATTTGGCAATGTCCAATATACCGGACAAAACCTATGACCCTCTTTTTGTATTTTTTTCTGCTATCTAAAAAACTATCGAACTTCGATGAGGCTCGAATTATGGAACTTTAGTGTTTTTTGCCAGAGAAGCGGTGGTAGCCTAGTGGTTAGCGCATGCGACTTTCAATCCGGAGGTCGCGGGTTCGAACCCGGCCCGTACCAATGAGTTTTTCGGAACTTATGTACGGAATGTCATTTGATATTTACCACTCGCTTTTCGGTGAAGGAAAACATCGTGAGGAAACCACCTAAGCCCAATAAGGCCTAGTTTCCCCTCTGGGTTGGAAGGTCAGATGGCAGTCGCTTTCGTAAAAACTAGTGCCTACGCCACATCTTGGGATTTAGGTAGCCGACCCCGATTGAGAATTAATTCTCAAAAAAATGGGACAAAGGCTAGGAGGAGGAGGATGATGAGTGTTTTTTGCCAAATTAAAGCTTATAGATGAAAAATTGACGTTTTCACGGATACTTTTTTTTTTATTACGGCACAACATAGTGGCTCCACTTCGCCTGATGGTAAGCAAAAAGGGGAACCCAAGTCGCAATGGCAACTGACGAGAAACCAACGAAGTCAAAACGTCCTTCTCCAGTTAACAAAAATCTTCAACATTGTATATGTCCACAGGAAAAACACGAGCCGTAAACTATTAACGTATGTTCGAACGTAAACTATTAGGTACCTAATACGCGACCGGGTTGGCAAAGTTGCCATCTTCTAGAGATATCGCAACTTCGTCAAAACGTGACACGTCAAAAGTGACAGAGAGCGAGATGATGGAGAGATCTCCAAAATTGGTTGAATTGAGCCCCAGGGACCTAATTCGAGAATGCCGCTTGAGAGATCGCAAAACGTCAAAACTCTATTAGATAACAGTGATATCGCCTTTGAGCTGTCATTAAAATGCGATAAGCTTCAAGTGACATATCTCATCTCAATTTTCGAAATACGAAGGCGAAAATGATCGTCAAAAATGCTATACATGCATATGAAGTTCTGTTTTGAATGAAACGTAACTGACTTATTTCACGCAATACACGGTCAAGTTAAAGTATGCACCTGTTATTTATGCCATACCGTACAAAATAAACTAAAATTAAGCGCGATCGGATTGAAGTTGCGATGTTCCAGGGATATCGCCACTTGTCAAGTAGGGACACGTCAAAAGTGACAGATAGCGATGAAATGGAGAGATCTCCATCATCTCTCTAGTATTGGTCGAATTACCGCCCAGAATTGATACATTTTGATATAGGTAGCTGACACCCAGGATTCACACGTAGGTTACTTTTATCCCGAATTAGTGTTGTAGTTATAGAATTAGTTCAGATAGTGAAACTACGATAAATAACTGATTTGCAGCCAGCGCACCACATAAAGTTGGAGAATGTTTTCAAACAAATTGTGCACGTTTCCGCGGAATTCCGCGTGTTGACGAGTTGCCATGCGCCGGTTACCTAACCGTTCTAACGAGACCCCATCAAAAGTCTGGGCTAATTTGATTGTGATTTGAATCATTTGATACGTCGCCAAATACCAGTATACCTCGGGTAGGTCGTTGCTTGTTTTCTAACCCCCCAATCTCTCCCAGTCATTCTCAAGGGCACAAAAAAACGTAGCTGATTTTTTGAAACTGTTGAGGGGTCGCTACCGGCAAATAAAAAATCAGAAAAAGAAATGAATAAAGACAGTTTTTTTCATCATAATCATCTTGACAAAGAAGGCCCTAAGAAAGTTGCCCTACAACATTTACAATTATCTTTATAATAACGTATCGTACAAAAGGCGGACTTAATGCCATAAGGCATTCGCTACGAGTCCGAAGGTTGACTGGCAAAGCAGATACATTAACATTAACCTGATCGGACGATATTTCTTATTTGTCAAATCCATTACGGTCACGTCATGTAGAGGGCCGATTCTTAAGTGACCCTTAAGAGTAAGACCCTGCTTTAATTTTTCTTTAATATTTTTTTTAAACTAGTCGGTATACTAATCAAATAAAAAGAATAGGTGTCTGTTATAATACCTACATTTAATTAAATTAGTTGAAAGTTTAACACAATTTTATTTGAAATGTTGTCTATTAACTTGTACATTAAATTGGTATGCTAACCTAGTTTCGGTGACAATGCGTCAAAATTGCACCAAAAAAAAGCTTGGATTAAAATGTTATTTTTCATAAATTAGAACATCGTTACTATGCGGCACGTTCAAAGGTAAATCGATTACATTTTAAATATTCGCAAAAGGAACGTAGTCAGCTACGTAATATATTTATAAATATCTAAAGGTAAATGAAAGAAAAATGTAATGTGATCCACTGCAATGTAAGCGGACTCGAATCTGCGACCTTACGTTTCTGGCTTAGTGCTCTGACAACTGAGCTATCACATCGTTACGTCAATCACACCAAATCTTCGATTCCATAATTCTACGCTACTGGAGCGCCCTCTGTGTCATGTGTTTGAAATGCTAAAGAACACGAGCCCGCGCGTCATCGGCCCGACCTCCTACGAGCGTCTACCCGCCGAAATACGTACTGAACCATCTGACGAAACATTTCGACGAAAATTGAGAAACTTTTTATTGAAAAATCCATTTTATTCTGTTAGTGAGTACATGGACATGAAATTATAAAATGACATTTGTTTATTTAGTTATTTAATGTTTTTCTGACGATCCCATGGGAGATATGTATATCTATTATAAGTTGTGTAAACTAGTTTTTTTACTCATAGTGATATATATTTCTGTTCTATCTGACATTGCATTTTATGTTTCTATTATTATTGTTGTAGTTATATTATGAGTGAGTGTATATTTGACTTAATTGAATGATTATTATCTTAATGTTTTTATTGACGATCATAATATCAAGATTCATGTAAATTAACTTAGGATAGGTAATTTATAATGTAATTTGTTATTATGAAATAAATAAATCTAATCTAAATATATATATTTTTTTAAATGAAAACATGTTTTTAATTGATCGATTGATACAAAAATTACAAAGATCGAAGCTCAAAGAGAAATTGAAATGCGTATCCTGGTGGAAGAGAATGGGAATCGAACCTGGTACCTCTGGATTGTCTCATTTCTTACTCGAATCTCATGATTTTGTTTAGTAAGGTTTGTTAATTATAGTTTTTTTCTTGATTCGTATTTTTGAAATTTTGTAGAATAGCGGTGGTTGAAAACTTAAAAGATAAAAATCTTGGTGCGTAACGGTTGCTATGACAACTTATGATATAATATTGGTCAATATAACGATCACGTCGTATAATAAACGTAAACATAAAAGTAAAATTGCAATAGAGTCATGGTTAGGTACGACGACGAGCGAAGCGAGGAGGAGTGTTAGGTTATCTTGTGAATATAAACGTTATATCAAATGTCTTTTATACTAATTATTAAAATTATACCCAATGAAATTATAACTAATGTTGTTATATCAAATGAAACATTATATCAAATGTTGTTTTATCTATTTAAATTATATGAAACGTTGTTATATCTATTATTACACACCCAAAAATCTCAGCTATTTCCACACAAAACCCGTGAGGTAATCATATTAAAATTTTCGTGACACATATTTAATTGTTGTATTGAAGTGACAAGTTGCCACGCCGGTGTACTCGTATGTACAGTATGGGACTGCTCCCTGATAAAGAGCTCCGTACGAGTTCGAACAATGTCGGGCCGCTCCTCACAATTTCACGTCAGTGTAAATTGCTTAATACAGTCGAGTTCATTTACATCTACACACTTACGAGAACAAAAATATCTGAACACGACCCTATTGTCAGGAGCATAAAATCGTGTTCACATATTTTTGTTCTCGTAAGTGTGTAGATGTAAATGAACTCGACTGTTCAATAATTAAACTCGTGAGGTACCTATACAGCCCACTAGGATAATTATATATACATATATATTTAGGAGTTGAATGCAAAAAGTCGTGAAATTTGGTTATATCGATTTAAGTATCGGTGTGTCAGGGTCCACAACTAGAGATATGCCGTTCTCCAGGATGTTTCCCGATGTGTATGGAGGAAGAACGTCTCGAGAAAATTTCCCATGTACACCCCAGGCTAAAATATGGAAACAAGCTTATATGCCAATATAAAGCTGTGATTTCCTTACGGAATAAATTACAAAATTACACAATAAAATAATTATAAATATTTTAAAAAGTCAATAACGCAAATTCTGCTTATGAAAATTGCCAGTGTAGCCCAACAATTTGTAGAAAGGCAATAAAAAAACGACATGCATGTTTTAATAGAGGACGTTCTTTTTTTTTCTTTTAGGGGTGACCTAATGGTTACTAACATTTACACAATGAATAATTATAGTAAACTTGAAATATTAAAAGAATAAACTTTGCTTCCATACTTTTGGCCTGGGGTGTAATTCGGGAAACTTTGTCGAGAACACAAATCTCTCACATCAGCCTGTATAACTCGGTCGGCACGGTGCGCGCGCGCCGGAGATCCGTCGCGTCAAACTGACAGGTATCACCGTAGCATAAACACTAGCAACAAAGCGGCTATTCACGGCCTGTTTACCGTTACCCGGGGACGGCGACTAGTTTCGCCATTTTTATCGCGCGCCCGATCATAAACCCGACTGTTAATCAAAATGTAATGGAATTTTGGTGATCAACATATTTCGGGGAATTGTGTCAATGTTTCGCGGGAGACTCGGTAGTTAAAAGTAAACTCTGTAATTATACATGCATAATAGTCAACTTGCTGCTTTTAAATTGGGATGACGACTGATTCTAGAGCATGCTGTAGTTCTATGAATAAAATTAGCTTAATATGTCATAAATAAAAGTTTAAACAAGAGCAAGTCGGGCCACGCTCAGTGTAGGGTTCCGTAGTTGCCCATCCTTCACAATAGATGTCCTTAAAACAGCGGTTTTAAGCCCGAGGTTTGAATTACGAGAAAGATTTCAAAAACGTCGTAAACGCCAAAGTAACTGTAATTACTTATTACCTTCCGAAAGTTATCGATTATACGTGCCAGATTGAACGCAATGTTTTAATTAAATTATGAAATTTTGCGTTAACTCAAAAACGGCTCGACCGATTTTATTCAATGTAGTACTCATTGAAAGTACTTATAAGGCCTCATTTTCATGAATTTTTCCATAATTTTTTGACTATACATACAAAATTTCAGCTGTCTAGTACTAATGATCACGGAGCTAAGCCGCGAACGGACAGACAGACGGACATGACGAAACTATAAAGGTGGATACCCATTATACCGTATCATGCTATGACCGTAATATGAACGTATCAGGCACGGAATGTAACGCGACACGGACCGCTATGCCCACTACAACGTGCCCACATTATTTCATATCCGTGCATATCGAGCTTAGTGACCGTAGTGTCCGCGTATCATCCCCGTAGCATATCATAAGCGAGTTTAGTGACCGTCGTGTCCGCGTATCATCCCCATAGCATAAGCGTTCATACCCGGCGTTACAGTTCTATGTAGTAGCATCTGTGTTTTCGTGTGAGACTATCTGGAAGACCAATCCATTACTTTTGACAAGAAAATTATGCCTATACTTACCTATACTTTTACAATGCCTATTAGAAAATTTACCATGAGGGAATTAGTGCCCTTATCTTAGACTTGGAAGATCAAGAAAACAACAGAATTCATATTTTCGGTGTCCCCTTGTTTCGCAGACAGAAATCTCACAGAATTTCGTTTCGCAGAAAATGTTTTAATGAATATGTGGTTCATGTATTTTCAGTTAAAATATTATTGTTTTAAAGACTATATATATATAAATAAATAAATAAATAAATATTATGGGACAATCATACACAAATCGACCTAGTCCCAAAATAAGCAAAGCTTGTACTATGGGTACTAGACGACTGGGTATTAGATATAAATACATCCATGACCCAAGAACAAATATTCGAGTTCATCACACAAATATTTGCCCCGGCCGGGATTCGAACCCGGGACCGCCGGCTCAGTAGGCAGGTGTCTACAAACCGAGCCAAACGCGTCGTCAAATATTTACTTGAAAGAAACATATTTCACAGAAACACATCCACTATAATATTATAGTATTGCAAATAACGAGAGTCTTCTAAACTGACGATATCAGACTGGTAAGAGCGGGTAGAAATATGACAACGCGTTTATAACGTGCTTAGAACGGTCCATACGCGGTTTTAACCCGTTTGGCCGCCTGCACGCACCGTTCTACCACTGTTGCGTGCCATTCACGGAGCGTTTCGACACCGGCAAAATATCCTCGCCGACAATATTTGACGGTCCGTGCATGGCACGCGACGGGTATGATTGGTGACGGAACGGGCTAGTATGCATAGCCTCATACTTTGTAATACAAAGAATATTTTTTTGCCTGACACGTTCATAGCACGTTCATAGAATGATACGGTATAATGGGTATCCACCTTAAGGGTTCCTAGTTGACTACGGAACCCTATAAAAGAACTTTTTTATAATATGTGTACTTAAATTGTTTGTTTTTATTTGTAATCCAGAAGAAATTTTGAATTGTTATTCAGAATCACTGAATAAATAATTGGATGATAACCATGAACTAGTACGGGGAAAATAGCAAATTACCTACTCCATACAAATATTGGTACCCATAACAGAGAGAGAAGGATGAACTTTGACATATTATTGCGCGTCACAGTTAATCTTGTCTGGAGCGGTAGTATTATATCATGGACTTGATTATGCACACCAAGTATATACAGTAGTTAAATATCGACTAGTGACTCTAAGACATCACAACCCATTATTTGCATATCCATCTTTTTACACAAACCAACACAGATACACTACACGGCACGCTATTCTACACATACTCTGATCTGGATCCACGGAAGATCAGCGTCGTGGTGCTCAAGAGTGCTATGAAATACCACCGTTACAGAACACCGTTTTGCTCACAGAATTACTATAGAAGTATAGATTTTAAGTTAAATTTAATATAAAAATGTAATATTTAAATGTAATTGGTTTGCAAAATAAATGTATCTTCTTCATAATGACGTCACGATTAGGCGAGCATTTGTATGGAGCGTTTTTGGCGCTACGTAGGAATATTGAACTTTGACTGTCATTTCTAACTTTTAGAGCAGTCTAAGTATAGTTAGTAAAAAAATAGAATCGATAGACATCCTCAAAAAAATTTTTCGTCGTGGCTATTCTCGCCACTCCTCCAAAAAATACATGCCTACTAAACCATAAGACACTTATAAATTTAACTAATATAAGTTTCTGTCAAAAAAGACATTTTAGTGAGACGATTCTAAAGAGCCAAAACTCGGTAGGATTGCTTTTTACAAGCTTTTATTTAACTTGCATTGTGTGTATGTATGTATGTAAGTATGTTTGTTCAGGTGGAATCTTGCAACTCAATTTTGAAGCAGATATCGTCAACCGATTGAGCTGAAATTTTGCATACTTACACCATACACCATGGGGCTGATCTGATGATGGAGCCGGAAGGTGGCCATAGGAACTCTATTCCTATATCCTACTTCTTCCACCATCACTACCATTCCTACTCCTTATAATGACAGCCTTTGTGATTTTGAATTTAGAACGACGCGACCCCCGCGTGCCCTTTAATATGTACATAATACCTCCTCGCGGCCCACCGGTAACAATATTTTAAGGTTAAGGTTGTTTGAGGCGTTGCGTTAGTGAAACCGTGTTAGTTAGATAGAATAGATGGCGCCAGTTATTAACCAACACAGACGAAATGTAAGTGAAATGTTCGTGATGAATTGGCTCGTTAAAAAAAAAAAGACAAACATAAATTTCTTTAAAAACACAATTTGCGACAATAGGAACTAATGCCGTTTTATTGATTATACAATTATATTATTCTGTAGTTTGTAAATATTAACCTTCTGTTCATAAAAAAAAACCAGGAGATGCAATAAAAGTGTAAATGAATAAAACCTGTTTATTGCTATTTTATCGAGTGTAATTGAAATAAAGGTATTTCGAATCAATTTAAGTTAATTAAATACATTTTTAAATATGTTTTACCAACCATCATTTACAACATTAGGCGCAAATTTTGGTATTGTTTGTGTTTGGCCTAACTTACTAATAATTAAAGTAGCGAAATGTATAATAAACGATAAATATACGATATATTTAGCCCCAATTTTGCATCTATGTCTATGTTGTTATTATTATATTTTTGACTTTGATAACTAAGTATCCACAGGTTATAAAAATATATTTGTGAAATAAAAATTAATTTCAAAATAGGACTTTATCGTTTTAACATAATATACGTTCCTACCTTCTAATATATCAAGGAGTTTACGTACGTTAATGTGACAAGGTAATAAAATGCTATTTTCGGCGCTAGAGGGCTCCTTAAGAAATTACTATTAAAACGCCCCTGAAGAGTTTAAAATAGACACGATTAGGAGCTAAGTCCGATGGTTATTTCTCTAATAACACCTGATTCACTATCACTACATATTATAAAACAAAGTCGCTTTCTCTGTCCCTATGTCCCTTTGTACTTATGCTTAAATCTTTAAAACTACGCAACGGATTTTGATGCGGTTTTTTTAATAGATATAGTGATTCAAGTGGAAGGTTTATATGTATAATACATGCATAATTTATCAGCATTGCACCCGTGCGAAGCCGGGGCGGGTATCAAGTAAATCAATAATTAAGATAATCTCATGATCTGAACCTATCCGTAACCCACCACGTGCCCGTGGATGACCACCCGCCGCTCGGCTGAAGACGGTTGAAAAAGACCTCAAAGAAGCTCATTTGATACCATTGATACCATTGATACCATGGCATATGGTATAAGAAAAGAAAGTATGACACTCGGGCTAGTGAGACTTTCTACGTCACCGATTAGTTGCCGCGTTATGGTAGCAAAATAATTATAAGGAAAATCAATTTTACCGCCGGTCGTTCTAATAAATAATTTTGACTAAATTTTATTACAAGCTTTTATTTAACTTGCATTGTATGTATGTATGTAGGTAAGTATGTTTGTTCGGGTGGAATCTTGCAACTCAATTTGGAAGCAGATATCGTCAACCGATTGAGCTGACATTTTGCATACTTACTTAACTTTGATGACAATACAATAATATGGTACCATGGGGCTGATCTGACGATGGAGCCGGAAGGTGGCCATAGGAACTCTACAATAGAAAAATCCTACCGAGTTTGGGTTCTTTAGATTCGTCTCAGTGAGCATTTGATGGATATCCGAAGAAAGGTACAGTCGGCTATAAAAGCTTATCACTAAAATGAAATTTTTGACAGAAACTTATTTTGTCGTTAGAATTGATTTCATCACTCACGATTGTATAAGGTTCACACAGGTAACACGGGAATCAGGGAGTGTTATATTATGATACTCAATTGATAAAAATCTGGATGCGAAGTGTATGGTTTATGTTTAACAGACTTTACATATTTAGTTATGCTTCTTAACCACAGATGCCTCCGGAGGTACGGGTTTTATTACCTACTATTTTATAATTACGCTATCTTACCATAGATGATTCCGGTGGTATAAGTTTCTAACTATCTTTAATTGTTACATTTGATACTAGAGGGCATTAGTAGTGCCATATTTGTGTTATATTTTTAATGTAAAATATTGTTAAACAGTGTCACACCAGATGTCACTAATCCACTCAATGGATTTGCTGAATCGCGCTATTAAGATTTCTCCTGTTTTCATAACTCCGCTCGAATACATTGTCAAATCATTCCAAAAGAACCAGTGAAAACCAGTGTATACAATAGTGTAAACAAGTATAACTAGGTCGATGCAGAGTCAGCCACCGGCTAAGCTTGCACCATAGATTGGAGCGGAGTTTTTTTTTTCGAAATTTTCTCTTCGTCACGACCTAGCAAAATTTAATTTGTGCATTTTAAAACAAAAATTTCTAAAATCGGTTGAGAACTCGCTGAGATCCGCGCATTGTTACAAAGCCCATTCGAGTCGATCCATGGGAATCCTCCAATTAAAGTATACGGGAAAATAAACCATACCTATAGAAACAAAGTGAAGTTTCAATATTAAACAGTTTATGTTCAGTAAAAAAAAACAGCTCGATTTGCGGGCAAAAATGTTGTATGAAATGAAATTATTTGTGGAGGTACAAACTTTAAAAAAAGTTTAAAGACTTTATAAAAAAAAGGCATAGGTCCTAAGCACCCAAAACTGATGATCAGTAGATTCAGTAGCTACGACGGCTTATCGCGACTTTTTAATTGGCTCAAATAGCTTATAGCGTTTTTGGAAGAAAACACACTTCTAACTTACAATTTAAAAAAATAAAAAGGCGGCAATGTGAGAATTCAGTTTTGACATATAATGGCTATTAAACTTATCTGTATTCGTTTTGTTTTCTTGCACCATTTTTGCTGGCTTCGTATTAAATTAAAAGGACTTCCAAGGCCGTCAGTTTAAAATAATTACTCAGTCAGCAATTGCCTATTTCCCTCGCTTATATATATACTAGCTTTTGCCCGCGACTACGTCCGCGTGGAACTTGGAAGTATGGAAGCAATCTCGTACAACACGATAGATATCCACTTAATCACCTTAATTAATAAAAGGAATTATTAAATGCGCCTAAGCAAATGTAAGAGCAATTGTGGTTTTGTTCTAATCATTACATTTCCTACAGGGTCATCAATGTCATCATGAATTACTTACTCACTTTTCAATCTTTTTAGGGATAATTTCCAGGATGAAAACTATCCTATATCCTTCCTCGGATCTTAAACTATCTCCGTGCCAAATTTCATCAAAATCGATTCAGCGGTTTAAGCGTGAAGAGGTAACAGACAGACAGACACACTTTCGCATTTATAATATTAGTATGGATTTAATTTGAACGTTGATTGTCTTCGTTATCCTAATACCAATCAGACTGAGACATCTAGTTCAACACAGCTAGAAGTAAGTACCTATTATATTTTTCATCACACTTTGCTCGTAAACAAGGGTTTACATTTCATGCTAGAAAAGCGGGTGGTAAGTCGTAAATTACGCCCTAGGGCGGTAAGCGATTTTTATCACACTTTAAGTGATTACATGCTAGATAACCGGGCGGTAAATCGTATATACCGCCGTAGGGTGGTAATTCGTATATTACGCCCTAGGACGGTAAGTAATTTTGGTATTGACTACTATACTACTTTTGTTTTATTTCCTCCAAAGTGTGATGAAAAACGTCGTACGTGACTCTGGTGGTAAAGGAATTCCTAACTCGTGTCATTAAAGCCCTCGCCTTCGGCTTCGGGCTTCTAATAGACACTCGTTTGTAATTACTCGTTTACCACCCTTGTTACGTAATGTACTATTAATACTAATTCAGATGTTACGAGGGGCGTCTGAAAAGTTCTAAGCCTAAGATAGAAAAAAACAATTTACACAAATGAACTCGTGTTTATTTTTCAATATAGTCTCCTCCTAAATCAATGCATTTTTTACATTTTTTATACAGTGCTTTTAGGCCATTAAAAAAATAATCTTCATTTTGCCCTTCAAAATGCTCCTGTACAGCCGCCTTCATCTCTTCGTCACTTCTAAATCGCTTTCCCCTCAACTCTTTCTTCAAATTATTGAATAGAAAATAATCGCTTGGGGCTAGATCTGGGCTGTAGGGTGGGTGGTCAATTTCGTCAAAACCAACTTCCTTCAGAGCACGCCTCGCAACATTAGCGGTGTGAACGGGTGCGTTGTCTTGCAAAAACAAAATGCCTTTCCTTAGTTTACCCCGCCTTTTCTCAACTATGGCTTGTCGCACCTGTCTTATTAGATTTGCATAATAAGTTCCGTTTATCGTAGAGCCTTTTTCTAAATAATCGATTAAAAGAATGCCATCACAATCCCAAAATACCGTAGCCATTAACTTAGAGGCCGACTTTTGCACTTTAAATTTCTTCGGCGGCCTTTCACCCTTTTCAATCCACTGCATCGACTCAGACTTACACTCCGGATCATACTGTCTGATCCATGTTTCATCAACAGTTACTATTCGGGAACAAACTTCATCTAATCATCTTCGCACAATTCTAAAAACGCCCGAGAAGTTTCCACACGACGTACTTTATCGAAGGCCGTTAGCATTTTCGGTACCCAACGAGCACTGACTTTACTCATGTACAAATGTTCATGTAAAATTTCTCCGACTCTTTCTTTACTAATACCTAAGACCTCAGCTATTTGCCAAACCTTAATTCTTCTATCTTCTAATACCAGCTTTTTGACTTTTGCTACGTTTTCTTCGGTCACTACCGATATTGGCCGCCCTGAGCGGGGGTCGTCTTCGATCGATTCCCGTCCGAGTTTAAATAAGCGACTCCACTTTTTGACTGTGGCATAAGAAGGCCCAGAATCACCGTAAATAATAGCCATTTCCTCAAAAATACACTGCGGTGATTTGTCACTTTTTGTAAGGAATTTAATTACAGCACGGTGCTCAATTTTCGTAATATTCGTTGGTAATTCACACATGATGTACTTTTCCATTGAATATCTCGAAACAGAATAATAAAAACGTGACATGTTATTTTTTAATAATTTGTTTTTAAATGGCCTTTCTAGTGGCCAGTATCATAAACGCATATATAACCTCGAAATACCTTAGGCTTAGAACTTTTCAGACGCCCCTCGTATAATAATGTAATGAGGGTGCAATGCTGTAGACATCTCATCTTTCACCATTAATTCGTTCATCATTTCTATTATAATATGCTATAGAAACTTAGAAACTAGCACTCACCTGAAAAAACAGGCAGAAACACACCCATTGGTAGTATTTGTATATCTTCCTGTCACTCATATCTTCCTTCCCCTTCTCGCGACTGTTGCCGATGCCCGGATACGGCACCTCCACCCCGACCTTCTTGTTGAAGAAGCTCTTCAGAGTATACGTGGAGTGGATCCAGCAGTACGTGTTCAGGACGTCCTCTGGAATGTCCTTCGTGTGTATGCAGTCTATGGGGTTGCCCACGTATTGCCTCGTGGTCACTATCAAACTAAACGATATAAGGAGTATCACTGTGATAGAGTAGTGTAGTCGAAATACTGGCGAGTCGATATGTACATAGTTCACTTTTATGAGATTTTTTAGGCCGCGAAAAACGTCTAACATTTTAGACGGTTGGCCGGTTTTCGTGTTATCATTATTTAATTTTAAGGCACTTTAGTCTTGGTCTCACTTTTCTTCGTTTCATTATCGTTGAGCTATCGCGTCATCGTTTTGGGGTCATTTGTCGTCACTGTAATTATATCGTCGTCGTGATCTAGTTCATTGGGTTAGTGTTGCGATGATTTACGATCCATAACGCTGGCCGTTTTTTGTAAAGGAGGGTTTTTTGAAGCTGGCTAAACCGCGCTAGCTGAGACATGCTAACACTAACACTAATATAACTATTATAAATGTGAATGTTGGTCGCGATGTTTACATATTAGTTACTAAAATAAACACTAGGTGCGCTGCGCAGTGTTACCCACTCATCCCACAGGGACACTTAATTTTTTCGGGATAAAAAGTAGCCTATGTGCTAAACCAGGGTGTCAGCTACCTTCATATCAAAATGTATCAAAATTGGTCCAGCCGTTTGAGCGTGAAGATGTAACAAACATACAAACACAATCACAAACGTTCACCTTTATAATATTAGTGTGATAATTTAGATGAAATATGACGCAGCTGTGATAGTAATTTATATTTAGGCATTAATAACTAATAGTTGGTGTAATTAGGGTTAAAGAACTTTGACTTTGACTATATTAAATACTAGCATTGACCTGCGGCTTCGCTCGCGTTCCTATATAATATACATTATCCTGGGAACGATACCTTTTTTTCAGGATAAAAAGTAGGCTATTTGTTAAGTTACGGTATAATCTGCAATCTGCATATGCATATCCGTCCAGCCGTTTTAGCGTGAAGAAGTAACAAACATACACAGGCTTTCACTTTTCTAATATTAGGTACTGGGAAGTACTTTATATGTTATCAAAACTCCACTTTATCAAATAAAACCGAAAACTCTAGCACTCAAATCAGAGATCCCAGCTTTTACTGTATCCAAATAAAGTTCACTTCAAAATTCATAACTCGAAGTGAAGCTAAGACGCCGGGATATGTGTGCATTTTATTTGTATATATAAAGCTTTTCTGCGCACGCGATGACGTTTCATCTGCTTTTCCACCATGGTTAATAGCTCGCAGCTAAGAGGTGGGGTGAGGTAAATTTATAACAATTGTGAAGTATCCTGTGTAACGTGGTGTAACTAAAATGTTTTTATAATTAGTCCATCAGTAGGGTTATCAAAAATTGTTGAGAAATATTTTTTTCTTTTGACTATCGAATAAAAAATAACAACGATAAAGCGTGTCAAAGCTCGGGAAGGGAATAGTGACGTCAGGCCTTGCTAAAAAATATAGCATGGCGTGACGTCTGACTTTTAACGGACTATAATATCTTGGTAATTTTTAGTTAAAAAAGAGTGTAAAACTTTTTTATTTAATATAATTGGCGGACTAATTTTTTTTTTTAGAAAACTTCTATTGTTTACCGTGTTCGCTATTTCTGTATTTTTCTCGCACACAGCTTTGCTGCATACTTAAGCTCTTGTAGAGCAGTAGGTTTCGTTTGAGGACACTATAACCGGGCAAAATTATCGAGGTAAATCATAAAATCAGCACATACATACTCATTTCCTGTAATACGTTTTTAAATCGGTCTACTGTAAGTAGTTTGAAGTTTTACTGCTGCGCAATAAATTTAATCCAAATGACAAATAAAAATCGTCGTGCATAAAACCGGCTTACTCTTTGTTTTATATTCGCTTTGTGTTTTAAATACGCGATGAATCAAATCTATTACGTATTTTGTAAAGTTCGAATAGAAAATCATGATACTTGCGCCGATAAATTTAATGTTACGACTGTATTAATCATGGTTTGTCAAAAACATTGCGAATATTTGTTATTCTAAATATTATTTACAAACGAGTAGGTTGTCATTAACGTCGTAGATATCTCTTCCATCTTACGATATATTAAACCGATTTCAAATAAAGGAGTTCTGAGTTAGTATATTTGCGCGTTTTAGGATTCCGTAACTCTATCGGCAAAAACGGAACCCTTGCAGGATCACTGTGTTGTCTGTCTGTCTGTCTGTCTGGCAAGGCAAGACCTTTTTTCAGAAACGCCTAGATACCTCCACTCAAATTAAAATTAATATTAAATACTTTTGAGTATCCCCTTCCCTTTGGAGCCATGAAAAAACCAAACTTTTAAGAATACTATAATTAATGTTGCATTCTTTGTTTTAAGTAATAACTTTCAGATATGCGGTGACCGTTGCACTAATTTAAAAGCCTTCCCGATTTCATCATTAGTGAATTGGAGGTAATTATTTTTTTATTAAAGCAGTATCATCTGCTAACTTAAACCAAATGTTTACACAGAAGCGAAAAAATTAAAAATTTAATGGTTCAGACAGAATTCGAACCTGCGTTTCCAACGGCTTTCCGGGCCAACGCGGGCTTCTTACCAACTGGACCACCGAACCAGATGTCAGAGCCATTGAATCTTTCATCCTTTGCCGCCCTCGGCCGACAGCGGCCCGTCGCCCGCGGTGTCTGTATGGTATGTTTGGGAATGTTCGGGAGCGGTCGTTTTTGCCCGCGCGGCGGGGGAACGCTGCACGCGGCGGGCAAAACTACCGCGGTTACAGTAGGACGAAGGAAACCTAAAAAGATAGCCAGTATCATTTGAACCATTTGAAACAAACGTTTCAGTTAGCATGGTCTTGGTCATCGGTTCTAAATCGGGAGCACCGTGAGTTGTTAATGAGCGACTTAATATACTGTCACTATCCTGCTATTTCTGTCGCCGTGACAGATCTGGCACTTAACGCCGTGACGCGGCCAGTATATCTGCTCGTTCGTTTGTTGTCGATCGAGTTGTGCGGACACTGTACGAAGTCAACGGCCCGTGTCTGTCACTGCCCTATTCGGGGGAGCATTGCGTAGCGTAATCTTCGATTTTGCAATATCTCGGATTCATCCCGTCTGACGTGTACTCTTTTTTGCTGCGTCCACATTGAGTGAGATTGGCAAGATGACACTTTAAATATATAGACAAGACAAAATAAGTGCCAAGACAGTCGCTCCGTGAAGTGCTCAGTTGCAAGAAGTAGATTTTTACGAAGTTAAAATAAATGAAATTAATATATTTAGTAAGTAGGCCATATGACTTTTAAGTACAAGTAAGATTGTGAATCTAGCGGCATTTCCAACCCATCAATATAGTATAAAAAAAAAATTAAGCACTTTTTTCCAATAAAATTACCGACTTCAACGAAATGAAATCGAACGAAAGCGAATTCCTCGGCAGAACGAGTGTGATATTAGAACGGTTATCTTGATTTCTCCAGGACCCTGACCCTGGTGACAAACAAATGGGACTAACTAGAACGCAAAACGCTTGCGAACAAAAAAAACCTAATCAGTCCAGCCGTTATTGATTAATGTGGGAGCATACAATATACATTAAACAAAAACAAACATCCTGACGAACTAAAATACTCCTGCTTTTTTGAAATCGGTTAAACGCACGTATTTTAGTGTTGCATAGTCTGTGGAACTGCAGTTTCTGTCCAGAGGTTTCTCACCGAACATATGAGCCGGGCGCCGCCGGCCGCTGTCGGTCGAATGATTACACACGAACATAAACATGTATAGGAGTAACATAACTTCCTAACTTGAAATATTACTTATGTTTGCGTAAGGCTCGTTAGCGTTCAAAACGCTCCTTGACTTATGTTTTCACGAATAATTAACATCATTTTTGCAAAAAAAAACTAGACAATATGTTGACTTTTTTTTTTGAGAATGTCAATCGATTATATTTTTTACTGTGATCAAATGGGAAATGTGTCTATATGGGACTAACTACACTTAAACTGCTCTAAAAGTCAGAAATGACCGTCAAAGTTCAACATTCCTACGTAGCGCTAAAAACGCTCCATACAAAAGGCGTCCAGGCTAGTGACGTCACAGGCCGGTATAGGTACCAATAATTGTATGGGGAAATTAAGAAATTTGCCATTTTCATCGTGAATGCGTTTAAATTCATGTTTGCCGTACAATTGTTGTTTTGTAAAATTATGAGGATTCTAAAAACATTTTCAAAATTTCTTTTGGAAAAAAGAAATATATCATGCATACCTTCGAAGTCACATATTTCCAAAAAAGATTTATTTTTCTGGTTTTTTTTCTTTGTTTCGTGATATATTTAGCTTATTTTATTCATATGAATACAGTACGCTGTAGAAATCAACATCAGTCAACATATCTATTGGTGAGCTCATAACTGAGCGACTCCAAAGATAAGTCAAAAAAAAGTCAAAAGTCAAAGTGTTTATTTGTTAAACACAGGTAAATACACAATACACTGGTGCAGGTGCAGGTGACAATACAGTTTGGTAACACTATGTTTTGCCTTCCGGCGCACAAAAACAATGATTAAGGTGGTATTCATCTGAATTTCGTAACACAGGACAGTTAAATCGCTCCTGAGCCTTACCCTGATACCGAAACCAACAATTTTCTTGCAAGTAACAGGACATTACATAACTAGGACGGTGAATTCGTAAATGTCCCAGATCGCAGATGTTTGTGTCCATAAATATGATGACGCGGTTGGCGCAGTGGTTAAGCAACTGCCTACTGAGCCGACGGTCCCGGGTTCGAATCCCGGCAAGGGCAAATATTTGTGTGATGAACACGAATATTTGTGCCTGGGTCATGGATGTTCTATGTATTTAAGTATTTATATATCTATATAAGTATGTATATCGTCGCCTAGTACCCATAACATAACACAAGCCTTCTTGAGCTTAATTTTGGACTAGGTTGATTTGTGTTTTAATTTGTCTGATATATATTTATTTATTTATTTATATGCCATCTCGGGCTTTACGAATTACCGCCCGTGGTTGTCTAAAGTTTTATGTCTTGTCTTGGTCAGAAAGTGAGACTTTCTCCGCAGAGGGCAGAAAATCCCACTACGGCCTAGGGTAAGGGTTACACAACATATTTCCTAAAAAGTAATGGCCGTTTTATTTATAAAAAAACGGTCAAGTGCGAGTCAGACTCACGCACCGAGGGTTCCGTACAAACACTTTCCATCCTTAAGTGGTTAAGTTAAGTTTGCACCTGGTATGTATAGCGCTCCATACAAATGAGGTGCAAAGTTAACGCAACCAACCCGTTTGTTGTATGGGAGCCCCCCTTAAATATTTATTCTGTCAAGACAGTCTATCACCGTTCTTGAGATACAGCCTGGTGACAGACGGACGGACGGAGAGCGAAGTCTCAGTAATAGGGTCGCGTTTTTACCCTTTGGGTACGGTACCCTAAAAATGGGTGTAGGGATATTGAAGGTAAAATCTTGTATTATGTCTAAATAAGACAATATAAGGGAAAATTGCATTCAGTTGCAACAATTAAAGTATAAGCCATCGAGAATGTATACCTACTTGACTAACAACATATTTGCTTTAATATGTAAATAATTCGTCTTAGTGAACATCTTAATACCATTTGTTATTGGTAACACAGTTCAAGCAAAGTAAAATATGTCGTTCCTAATTGGGACTAAAGCATAAAAATTGTATAAACAACATCAAATAAACTCACAGTCCCACCTGGTATGTCGTCACTAAATTTATCATATCACCCCTAGCCGTGAGCGCAGTAACTACTTCCGAGTCCCAATAAAAACTGAGCCTTACGCAATGAGTTTGAAGTTTATTTTGGTTGGATGAAAGCGAGCCGGTTAGGTTTGAGCTGCGCGCGCGCTCGTAATCGTTTTATGTCAGTAGTCGTTAATTCGGTCGTAAAACTCTTTTCAAGCGCCGGCGCAGCATCATCTGCCGCTATCTATCCGCGTCTTCACACTTAGCTGTACTATTATCTATTCTGTGACTTAGCTTACGTTCACTAGGGTTGGGTAAGTTGGATCACACTTTCCTGCACACGGACGCTGTCGCTAGCGACCACGGTCATTAACTCATGGTAAGGATACAAAGCCCAATTGACAATGCGAGTGGCGAGAATCGGTATAGGTACTTTTCCAACTTGAGGCTAGTTTTTCTTCATTTTCAGGGTTCCGTACCCAAAGGGTAAAAACGGGACCCTATTACTGAGACTTCGCTGTCCGTCCGTCCGTCCGTCCGTCTATCACCAGGCTGTATCTCAAGAACGGTGATACGAGTAGCTAGACAGTTGAAATTTTCACAGATGATGTATTTCTATTGCTGTTATAACAACAAATACTAAAAATAAAATAAAATAAATATTTAAGAGGGGCTCCCATACAACAAACTTATTTTATGGTACGGAACCCTTCATGCGCGAGTCGGACTCGCACTTGCCCAATCTTTTAGTTTTTTAGCTTTTAGGTATCTGTACGAAGTTCGATATCATATTTGTAGAGAAAAGATTTTTAAGAACACCAGATTTTTTCCAAGTTCGTTGTACAATTTCCGTGATCACATGGGAAGGAAAGGGTTGCCCATACCTACAGGGGCCTAGCGAGGCCTAGCGAGGCCTTTCAGTGGCATCGGTATATTGGGTCTCCCAGAAAGTAGCGTACATCAGTATTCCGCAAACTTTTTATGTCCAAAGTACGTAGGAGCTCCAAATAATTTGAAGGTACCCCATAAATTATATATGTGATTTGCAGCTGAGTGGGTTTTTTTTTCCATATTATGTTTAACTTTATGATGTTTCCTTATTTTTCTGAGACACACCAACTGCCCTGGGAAATAGTGCATGACCTCATGGATAATACGGTTTTGTTAGAGAGTGACCTTTCTGTTTGTGAGTGTGCTAGCTCTTGTTCAGTTCAAGTCGTTAAGAAAAGATCAAGCTTCGAACAGCTCTACAATTCGACACTAAAATTAGAGCCGGATCTAGAGCCAGAGAATTGCAGGTGATATGATAAAGCATCCGGAACGCTCCGGAGATAAACGAGTTCGTGTCGGTAAATGACAAATGCCTGAGAGCCGACGCAGGATATTTTCACACTAACTCTCTTAACTGTTTCCCTGTGCCATACTAGTTAACAATTGTTTTAAAGATAAAACCTTAAAATAAGTTAATAGCCTAGAACGAGAGTAAAAGAACCGTTCAAGTGCGAGTCGCACTCGCGCACCAAGAGTTCCGTACAACTAAATGATTTTTAACGTTTTTGTTTTCTGTATTTGTTGTTAAAGCGGCAATAGAAAAACATCATCGGTGAAAATTTCAACTGTCTAGCTATCACGGTTCATGAGACAGTATCGAGCAAAGAACGGCAGTTGTATGGGAGCTCCACTTAAATACTTATTTTATTATGTTTTTAGTAGGTATTTGTTATAGTGGCAACAGAAATACATTATATGTGAAAATTTCAACTGTCTAGCTATCACGGTTCATGAGATACAGCCTGGTGACAGACGGACAGCAGAGGCTTAGTAATAGGGTCCCGTTTTTACCCTTTGGATACGGAACCCTATGAACAACACACACCCGAATTGAAAACCTGCTCCTTTGAAGTCGAAAAGCAGTTCACGTCCATGAACGCGTAACGGACTCTTGGAGATACATGATCACCCGAGCCATGTGCTAATTCGATTGACCTTAAAACAGAAACCAACATCCGAACTGACATTAGACTGAAAATTCATGTATTTAGAGGCGAAATTGCAATGCGTAACGCCTGTTCTCAAGTATGTTATAGGCCTAATAAAGAACTCTTAAATTCCGGTTACAATAATGATATAATTGTAATGTTTGTATGTATATGCGGTGGGTTGACGATGAGTCGATGACATAGACCTTGTTGTTGTATTATATGTATGCCGGGTGATCAATCAAAGTGGGTCAGTAGGGAGAAGTCAGAAACTATAAGTGATAGGGAAATCTGTTAGGAACCATGGTGTCGAATTTTATTTGATAATCTCATAATGCGCCTATTTAAATAACGATCCTGCATCACGCTATTAAGCTTTTTCCCGAAATCGTGACCTCTCTCCTAGAAAACTGATTTTCAGTACAAATCTGGAATTTTACTATAGTATACAGGGTGGAACAGATCGAAGGACTATTAAACAAACAGGGAATTGTTCACACTGAGTACTTAATTTTTTACCAATGAACTATGTAATAATATATTTCTACCCCTTTTTGAGATACAGTTTGGTAAACATTAGTGTAAAAATCTGCTCATCCCTAGCATCTTTACAAATTTAAGTTAAAGACAGGTGTCAATTTAAATTGTAAATAAATCTTTGAATTAGTAGGGTTGTCACTGATATTAAAATATTTTATTTTGTGGTGTTTTTTTAAAATCCAGCCTCACTTATTAACTTTAGAATTATAATAGGTCGATAGTAGATCACTCAGATGACACTATCCTGTCAGCTCAGTCTTTACAAATGTTCCACCCTGTATATGTTATAGCGAATAATGCAGGTATTCATTTAAATCCGTAGCTTGAGCAGCTAAACCTACATTGGATGAACACGAGTCCAATACCCTATGAACCGAAACCTTTATGGACTCTAATATATCATCTATACCCAATACCGTATATCATCTAGAATTCTAGAGCCATATCTCCGAACAATGACATTCAGTTTTGTCATGCAAATCGATAGAACTCGCACCGCTACGGTTTCCCATAGGTAATAAAATGAAGACGTTAGGGTCGCGCGCGGCGGCCGAAACCAGACGTGACTCGGCGCGCCGGATACCGATACCGGAACTGCTATTAAGAAGGGTTAGGGTGCAAATACATTGAGACATTCGTTGGCACTCCAAACGGAGTACCGCGTCTGTGTAAAAACTGCGCAAAGTGTACCATAGACCCGCTAGATACAGGTATAAAGAACAAGGTTGAGACTTGTCCGAAGACTTGACTTACTGTCAGATCACTCCTGTGGCGCTGAGATAATCCCATTAGCGGGTTATGCTCCCACACAAAGTCCGACTCACTGGTAGTGAGGGCTAACCAGCGCTGGTACAGTTGAAGTCATGTTTAAAAAATAAAAATAAAAATAAAAATCCAATAGTTATGTGATCGTACCGCAATTGTTCGTCTTTTCGTAATGTTGAAGAACTGATTAAAGCTATGTTATAATAAATTGTTACTATTAAGAATATAGATCAATTTGGTCTGTAATATTATCTTTTTTTTAATATATTTCTATTGTAATTTTAACCATTTATTTGGTAAACAAGTCGCTTGCAAATAATTTAACATGACATCCGTCCGGTGTTATTACAAAAATCATGTTAACATAAAGTAGGTTAACTTTAATTTTTATGGCTCATTTCATTAGTCTTTAATTAAGTCATTGAAAGTATTGACCTTGTAAATGAGTCGTTTAAAAAAATATATGTACATGAACTTAACCTGATCTGTCCCGTATTTATTACTCCATTGTGACAAACTTTACCCAGATAAATTGTATGTATAATGCCGTTACACAAAGGAATCAATTAAAGAAGTTTAAGTTAGGGCCTGAAGTACAAGTTTTTTGAAATCAACCCGAATAGGTACTTAACTTAGTTTTAACTTGATGTTAATTAAGAGTTACTATTATTGTACTCACCAAAAAAGAGGTTAAAAATAGCTATGTGTCTCTGTCGCCGCACTGCGTCACAAATTCTCGACGAACTTCGATTATCCTTGGCAAGTTATAGAATTGGTAATTTTTAACAGATATGTATAGGTAAAACAAGCCTACGTCTTTTCTTTCGACCGAACTAAATATTGACATGCATTTGTGATTTATTATTGTATATAGCTAGTTATAAAAAGTCGGTTAAAAATACTGTACATTTATTTGCCAAACAATTCGCTTGTAAATAATTTATAACAGGTCGGGCTGTTCTTGTCATTTTTTTAAAGTTTTAATCTCCTTTATTCATTTGAATTCTTAAGTTAGGTTTTTTACAATGAAGTAGTTTAAATAATATTATATTAATACATTAATATGTTATTTTTTTTATTAAAAATAAATAATAGAAGCTTGTTTTTAAAAATGATTTTTTCTTATGCTCGTAAACCAATAAAACTTGGCTACATCGTCCAGACACTACCGCCGGGAATACTTTAAAGTGTAACAAGCTTCTTGTAAAACGTGGGCTTACTGAAAAACATAATCTTTAACATTACTTAGCAGGAAATATACGGCGTATGACAAGGGGGACTCAATCCTAGCTTAGTGCACATTATGTTTCAAACCCTCACATTCAGTCATGATTCGGGGTTCGTGGAGTTATATGGGTTTTGGTAACTGACGTTGAAAGTCGGTGAATGTCACTGATGTAAACAAAGAGGAAACATGACTAAATATTCCGCAAATTTCAAGTTATTCTTGCATAATAAAGGCAAAACTATTCACAGGGATGAAAGTCAAGTTTTTGTAATAGGACATTGTATTTATTTCGAAAGAAGGACGAAAGATTGAGCAGCATTCCGGTAAACAATGTCATGCATTTTGATGATCACAAATCCAAGACAAATCGTTACTGACGTTTAATAATGAAAATATATGACTTATGCACATTATTGCCATATGAAAGCTGTTTGTAGCGCCACTACCCCTGAAACGATATGTTCCATTTACTTTTAAATAAACGAGATGTAGTAAATGAAAATAGATTCTATATTATTTGTAATACTAGGGATAAGAAGGGATTTTTGGAAATACCTATTTTTATATCTTTGTCATCATCAAAAATCTACGCGGACGAAGTCGCGGGCGGCCGCTAGTTTGTAATATTATCTATTCGGTGATATTATATTGATCTCGTGTATATTAAAATGTATGCATAATCTTTTTAGTGTAGCTTTATGTCGGAGGCCTAATTTATAACACGCTTAATTGATAAAACAAACGACCCTACAACCGATTTCCAACATAAAATAAAGAACATCAAAGCTTACACTAAAACATTCCCCTAACCATTTAGCAAACAGAGAAATACTAAATATCACCCGAACGGCTGTTAAAACATTCTAAAAACGTGTTCAAAAATCTACTACCACTACTTATTTTAAATTATGGCAACCCCGCCCGAAAAGGTGAAAGGACAACGCCACGCGATATTTTTAAACAGCAATAAATATGCCAGTGTTGCCATACCTTTTTCGAAATAAATACCATTCGGAGTCGTTGACTCCTAAAGAGCGATTCTAAATTCAACTACTTCCGAATGTATTTGTATAGATAATCGAAGCCAGACGTGCCGACCCGATGGATTAAGAAAAACAGGTAACGCGATGTTTATTTAGACTGTTGTCCAATTAAATGTATCAATTGCTGACAAATGGCATTTTTACATAAACAAATATTATGCCAATCTTATAATTATAGCTAAAGTAGGTAGGGTAGGTGTTTTTGAAAAATATACGTTCGAGAAATAATTATAGGTTATGTTTTCAGTGACGGTAATTCTAATTGTTGACATTTCAAGGATTCTAATACATGGGTTATCACAGCCGTAATAGTACATTACGTAACAAAGGGTGGTAAACTAGGAATTACAAACAAGTGTCTATTAGAGAGTAGGCTTTAATGACACGGATTTGGAATTCCTTTACACCAGAGTCACGTACGACGTTTTTCATCACACTTTGGAGGAAATAAAACAAAAGGAATAAAATAGTAGTCAATACCAAAATTACTTACCGCCCTAGGACGTAATATACGACTTACCGCCCGGTTTTCTAGCATGTGAACCCCTATGTTTACGAGCAAGCGTTATAAAAATTACTTACCGCTCTAGGGCGTAATTTACGACTTACCGCCCGGTTTTCTAGCATCAATAAACTTAAGGATGCAAATCGACACCGCGGTGGCGAATCGATTCGATACATTAGTGGCTTTTTTTGTTAGCTCAAAGCATAGACGGTTACATCCAATCTAACTGCAAACTATTGGAATAGGCATGATGACTATTTTTTTGAGGATGTCAATAAGTTTATAATTATTATTTATATTTTTTCTTCTTCTCTCTCTCCAATCGGAGGTAACTTTACTACCATGCCCGCGGGCTTTTGGCCAAACGAACATGGCAGAGCATGTAGTAGGGTAATTTATTTACTGGTCTAATGCCAGAAATTTACGTACGATTCTACAGGTATTTAAAATTACTGCTTTTTGTAGTGCTATAAAAGTGAGTGGGTGGACATCTATGATTTTAAGGCTATCGTGCAGATTTCGCGGGATAACACCTGTAGTGGATATAATGATTGGGACTATCTTCACGGTATTAACTGGCCACTGGGCTTTTATTTCGATCGAGAGGTCTGTGTACTTCGTTATTTTTTCTGTATAGGTGGATGCAAGGTTGTGGGTATTGGGGATTGCTATGTCAATGAGATATACGGTTTTAGTAAGTTTGTTGAGAAGTGTTACGTCAGGTCTGTTGTAGTGGATTGTTTTGTCCGTAATAATGGTTCTATCCCAGTAGAGTTTGTATTCTGATGATTCTAGAATAACCTGTGGTGTATATTTATAGTAAGATGTCCGGTCTTTAACTATTATTTTTTTGCGTCAAATGTGTATATGGACTAAACTGTTCTCAAAGTCTGAAATTACTGTCAAAGTTTGACATTCCTACGAACGCTAAAAACGCTCCAGACAAAATGCCACCTAATTGTGACGTTATTATATTATAATTATTATGTTATGTTATGAGTACTAAGTATTAAGTAATTTGCTATTTTCACCCTGACAAAGAGCGTTTAAGTTCATGGTTTTCATACAATTTTTGTTTTGTTAAATTATGATTATGACAATTCTGAAAACAATTTCTACATTTCTTTTGCATTTAAAAAATAATCATAAATTTTGCGTACCGTTGAAGTCACATTTATGTTTTTTTTTTGTTTTTTTTTTTGTTTTTTTTTTTTTTCTGTTTAATGACATATTGAGTTAATTTTAGTCATGTAACTACAGTATGCTGTGGAATTTGACATCAGTCGTCATCACTAACTGTGTGTTATTGTTTTGTCTTCTATACTTTGAAACAATCAAATTTTATAATTATACCGGATAGATTTCATATTTCGTAACCGAACACCCGATCCGCTACTCTTGAGGTACCTAATCCTTTATGAGTGCCTTCTTCAGATGAAAATACGAGTACTTGCGAATCGATTCATGCAATTCCAGTGGAAAAAAGATATTAACACCCCTCATTTAAAAGAAAACAAAAAAATTATATAAAGGCAATTTTTACATCTAATGTTTCAGTTATGGTAAAATTTTGCACTGTGCTGTCATATATTAAACGGAATGAAGACATTATTGATTGTGTGTCGGTATTTGGAAGCAATAATGTTTTGGTACTAAACAAAAAAGGATTTTTCACTTCTCATGCTCTTAAAATGTTACTTTAGTCTCTGCATATCGGGACTAAAGCTCCTTATTAATCTCTAGGGACTAAAGTTAAATTGTTTTAATTTACTTTGAAAAACCCCTAAACAGCCAATCACGACGTTTGTGAATGGAGGTTTATAGCCATTTTCAGTGATAGGTATACAAACTTTTTGGTGCGTGAAAATAACCTCAAAATTACAACTGCTCAAAAAAAGTAAAATTGGTTTAATTTACTTTGAAAAACCCCTAAACAGCCAATCACGACGTTTGTGAATGGAGGTTTATAGCCATTTTCAGTGATAGGTATACAAACTTTTTGGTGCGTGAAAATCATAACATAATTATGAATGGAGATAAAGTAGACGCAGTTGATGGTGTAAAGTTCCTTGGGGTACATATTGATTCAGCACTAAAATGGAAGCAAAAGCTGGAATCAATTGAAAAATCCATCCATTCAGCCTGCTACGCACTGAGAAGTCTCAGGGATAAATTGACAGTGGAGCAACTCAAAACAGTATATTATGCTCTAGTTGAATCCAAGTTGCGTTATAGCATTATGTTCTGGGGTAATAGCTATATGTATAATATAAACAGAGCTCTGATTGCTCAAAAACGAGCGTTACGATCTTTTTTGCGTTTGCCTCAGTGGGCCTCCTGTAGAGAACAATTTAAAAAGTTAAATATTTTAACAGTCCCCAGTTTGTATGTACTCGTCTTACTTACTGCGCTAGTTAAAAACATCTCAAAATTTGAGAATAGCGAAGAACAAGAGTTACGCTTCCTAACGCGCACCAAGAACTTGAAGCCTAGTTTCTGTCCTAAACACAAAGTGTCGCAGCATTGCGCAAGAAACCAGGCAGTAATCATTTTTAACAAGCTTCCCACTAACCTAAAAATGATGACAGACTGTGTAGAGTTCAATAAGCAATTAAAAACATACTTATTGAAAGAGTGCTTCTATAGTATTCAGGAAATATTTGCATATGACCAAAAGTTAGTTCCTAGTAATTTTTAATCAATTGTTGTGACATGACTCTTTATTTATTTCTATTATTTAATGTATCTAATTAAGTTAGTTTTAGTAATTACCAATTGTTTTTCTTTTTTTTATACTTATTTCTATTATTAAGTGTACCAATATCAAACACAATCATTGTATTGTTTTATGATTAAATGAATTGAATTGAATTGAATTGAATTGAATTGATCTCAAAATTACAACCGCTCAAAACTTCAAGATTTTATTTAATGAAACACGATTAATTATTACGAATACGAATGTAATTTTATCATGCATGGTCCATAAGTCCATATTAGTCTTAAATAAAATAGTTTTCAAGTTTGAATCTGTTGGCTAAATATGCAAGCATTTAAAGCGTCACTTTACAAAAAAAAGAAAAACCACGGAACATTTCTTTTTTCTATTAGAATTTTGATTTTTTTTTCAAAATTTTAATGGAATGAGTAGATGTCCATTACTTTTATTAAGCTTGAATTGTAATCACCAATTAGACCAATTAACTGTGTCACTTTATAAATTACGGCCAAAATATGTAATCATCATCTTCCAATGAAGAAGAATAAAGCTGAAGGCTATATAGAGGAGTCAATCCAAAATAAACATAGTATTCTATCGAAGGCTATACTATATTGAAGGAATTAAAATATCCTCAAAGCAAAAATCACAACCAAGTGACAACCAACATTTGACCCACGCCCATCAACATCGCAGGTTGAGAATGAGCCTAATGAAATGACCATCGGCAACCTTTTTGAGAAAAGGTCTACGTCTCTACTATACCTACTCTCCATTCTCTCCTACTTTTACTTCGACTTCGAGTGAAAATATTGAACATACTTCTCAATTACAAACCACGCCGACCCAGCTTAGTTTACAGGGGAAAACCATACATTTAAATGTAAAGAATTGTACAAATTGCCCTTTAATTTTTTCTAAAGGTTAGATTAACGGCTGTACTACGTAATTGTAAGAAACTTTGTTATAATAAATATCGTAATTTTATATTGAAATTCGTTTATTTTCCTCGCATTCAAAGTGAAAAGTAGAGTGTTTAACGCGAGACTAAACAACCATAATGACACTCGAACTATTAGCCACCCTCGCTTAGCTCGGGTGGCTAAAACATCTCGTGTCATTATGGCTTGTTTTAGTCCCTTGTTGAACAATCTACTATTAAGCACTCCTTTGGTCTATTAGAATATTAGGAATATAATTATGTGTGTTTGTTGAATTGCCGAATTGCTCCTTCTGTTCCAAAGCTTCCGTACCTACATGTACTGTATGTGCAGTATACCGAAATAAATAAATAAACCAAAATCTCTGTTGCTTCAGGTAGTGTATGTAAACCGTGTATTTACGCCAACAATAAAATAAACTATAAGAAGTATAAAATAAATTCAAAAACACGAACATGAAATGGAGGATAGATGACAATTTTAAAATACGTATTATTTATCTAGTATTTCGTATTGTTCATATCTAAATAGTTCCTTGCGGTTTAAGAGCATTTTCCTTGAAATGGTTTTCGTATTACGAAAAATCATAAAATTCGGTACATTTCGATTTCCAAACCAACCATATTTAGTTAAAAGTAATGATATATAATATATTTTATTATAGCCAGCACGAAGGATAGGTTTATAAACGCTGATTTGACGACGCACGGAGTATTTTACAACATGGGGCAAATACAACTCCACGCTATGTCGTCGTGACGTTGAACGTTACGACGACTGTTTTATCGTTGCTTTTTGACTTCTTGCTTTTACTGATATTATATTGATTGAATTGATTGATAGAATGACGAATAGACTGGAAGAGCTACTGGTTAATGAAAGATCTGATGAAGGAACCCACAATCCCTAAAACGAAAGCATATCGACTGACTGAAATGAACAAGCCCAAACTCAAGGTCTCCCAGCGTGCAATAGGACCGAAACGAGTGGAAATACATAGGAGAGGCCTTTGACCAGCTAAGAAAATAAAATATCGGACAACCTCGCACAAATTGATCTAGTCCCAAATTAAGCTCAAGAATACATAGAACAACCATGACCCAAGCACCAATATTCGAATTCATCACACAAATATTTGCCCTGGCCGGGATTCGAACCCGGGACCGCTGGCTCAGTATGCAGGTGTCTACAAACTGCGCCAAACGCATCGTCAAAAAAGCTAACAAAAAAAAGTGATTGGTTGTGGTTTGTTGTATTTGCGTGCATTATATTATATTGTTGTATTTGTGAAGTGGGACACTGCATGAGCACATCTCAGACGCTTACTCACGCAATGGCAAAGGCAATTTCTAGTAATATACCTACTTCATTGGGGATCCCGCGAAGTAATGGCCGGACTACTTCATAATTATAAAGAAATTCAACGGTTGCGATTATACTATAATATAACAAACCCCACACTCACTTGTTATGTTATTACAAAGCTAAAAAGATACATAAACGCAGTCAATAACCAATCGTAATCATATAAATGTTTACGAGATTGTACAATCGAAATAAGTGGGAACTACGATCGGGTCGGAATGAACATAAACATCGTGCGATCAAAAGAGTAACATGTTTACAAGATATTGTACACAAGTTTTATATGCGGAGAGTACAAACACTTTACCGTTTGAATGAAAACTCATATTAGTCATATTTAACCCCTGTACTAAAAGAGAGCTATTTTAGGGTTCCGTAATCAAAGGGTAAAAGACAGGACCCCATTACTAAGAATCTGCTGTCCGTCTGTCTGTCCGTCTGTCAGCAGCCTGTATCTCATGATCCGTGATAGCTAGAGAGTTGAAATTTTCAAAGATGATGTATTTCTGGTGCCGCTATAACAAAAAATAGTAAAAACAAAATAAAATTTATATTTAAGTGGGGCTCCCATACAACGTGATCGGTTGCGTTAACTTTGCATCTCATTTGTCTGCGGCGCCATATCAGGTGCAAGCTGCAAACTTTACTTAACCCGGCCGAATACACAACAAACACTTCCGTTTGTACGGAACTCTCGGTGCGTGAGTCCGACTCGCACTTGGCCGGTTATTTTTAATGGTTTAAGTACCCTTGTTTTACAGACAAATGTTTCATCGAAAGCATATTATTCTGAAACCATAGAATATTTTGGAATGTTATAACCAAACCTAACCTAATCTATACGAGTAGGTTGACATTTCCAAGATTTCTGAAAAATGTATCAGTTCCGAGGAAAAAGTCTATAAAATGAAAATTCTATGAAATTAAGCATTCGGTGAAAAGTCTTTCTATAAAAGAAGACAAAATTTATGTCGCTTCAATAATACGATTTAACCGAAATGTATCGTGTTCGTTTCAAGTCTTGTTATTCCCTTTTTGGCTTTTGCACACTTCCAGTAGGTTCAATTGAATCGAGAAATTTAACATATTTATAAGTATAATTTCAATCCCATGATTACCCGGCAAGAGATTTTATTTGTAGGTAGGTACCGTGAGCTCAAATGTGTATTATATGTCGTTCGGGGTTATTTTTTTCTTCATTCCTTCCCTTAGTTTCCGATGGCTCGTTTTATGCAGTTATATCAAAAGAATCGAACATAGAAAAGAAAATCGACACATGAGACACTCGCTTATTTCGCGAGTATTGCTTGGGCAAAAGTTCTGCAATAGATAGAGGCCTATTTTAGTATTATTATACTGAGTCGAGTCTTGTTATTTGAGTCATAATAAAAATACTCCCAGAGCTCGAGCCTTCACAACACTTAGCTGCGTAGCCTAGTGTAAAAGGAGCCTAATCGGCCCTGCCATACTTAGATGAACTGGCTAAATGAAGCGCCAGAAAATATTCTACTGAAGACATTAGGTGAGCCTTGTACCACAAATATCTGATTGAGTCACCCGACACTGGCGTGTAGTCGTATTAGCATTTCCGGAGGAAATGCTTCGTGTAAGCGTGTGTCATGCAGAGGAAGTAGTGTCTAATTTATTTTTACTAATCCTCCGAAGAAAATGTGAAGCCGAGGCGTGTGCCTAGGGTTTTCAATTGTAAATTTAATGTAAAACCTTTATGCCTTAAAGAAAAGATGGTTAAGACTAATTCTCCGCGCGGACGAGACCGAGACCTGGTCTAGTCGTAGTCGGTCGCGCGAAGATAAGTCTTAATCATCTTTTCTGCTTCTCTGTAATCGGAGAAAAAATGTCTTACTAATCATTGTCAACAGTGTTCCAAAAATAGTTACGATTGCTGCAGCGAATTAGGCGTGATGAAGCTCCAAAAACACGAGAATTAAATTACAAAAACTTGTTCTCCCGATACTTGTTGTTGAAGACGGTATTAATTGCCAAATTTCATAGTTAGGACTGGTATGTCAACCGAGGACGCGGCCGTCCTGCTAACCAACCTCATTTCTGGTAGCCTAGACGGTGGCAAGAAGTGCATCGGAATTTTTCTTGACTTTGCCAAAGCGTTTGACACCGTTTCGGTAGCCATACTGTTAAAAAAGCTTGAACACTTAGGGATTAGAGGAGTGGCTCTTGACTGGTTCACTAGTTATCTTACGGATCGTGTACAAATGGTGAAAATTGGTGAACTGTTTAGTGAACAGCTTCCAGTGAGGTTCGGGGTCCCTCAGGGGAGTGTACTTGGCCCATCTTTGTTCACACTCTATATCAATGATATCTTTGACATAGCCTTGCCGAACGCAAACCTTATTTGCTACGCGGATGACACTGTCATTCTGGTGAATGGTGAGTCGTGGGATGACACCTTCCCCGAAGCTGAAAGTGCACTTAGAATGGTTGGTTCGTGGCTGAACAAGAGTCTTCTGACACTGAATGTCGAGAAGACTAATTTTATAGCTTTTTCCAAATCTACAGTTGCTTTGCCTTCAGCAGAAAGAAGTATTAAATTTCACTCCTGTTCGCTCAACAGCTCAACAGTTGGGTCCGACTCAGTTCCTTTGTGTGACTGTCAGGCTATAAAACGGCAAACCGTTGTCAAATACTTAGGCCTTTTATTTGACCAACACCTCTCTTTTTCACAACACATCACCGCTCTCGCTGCAAGAGTTAGAAAAATCATTTATGTAATGAAGAGACTGCGGAACTGTGCCACGCAAGAAATACTTACACTTGTTTACCATGCGCTGTGCCAATCCATCCTGCAGTATGGAGCCGCTGTATGGGGCGGTGCTGCCAAGAGTCATATGCTGCTTTTGGAGCGTGCACAGAGAGCTGTGCTCAAAGTAATGCTCAAAAAACCATATAGGTATTCCACAGATTTGCTGTACCATGAAACCAAACTACTAAGGGTAAGGCAGCTCTTTATTCTTAAAGCAGTAACTCGTACACACACTGATATCCTTAGTAGTACGGATCTACACGAGAAAACTCTTCGTAAACGTCACTACAAGTTACCGCTACCTCTATGTAGGTCCGCCCTTGCTAGGAAATCACCCGCCTATTCACATTGCTGTATTTACAACTACATATGCAACTATTGTGACATCAAACGTCTCACAGTTCCCAACGCACTGAGAATGGTGAAAAGATGGTTAATCACGCTGAGTTACAGTGACACCGAAGACATTATTAAAACTATTAAGATAAAATAAACCCCTACCGTAAAACAAACACAGGGTATGCATTTGATGCCAGTGGGGTATTAGGTGTATATTTTGTGTGTAGACATATAGCCATGCACACGTACACACACACACACACACACACACACACACACACACACACAATTTGTTTGAACCTTGTATTGTATAGCTCGCTTTTGTTTGTTTGTTTGTTTTTCATTTCTTTTTAATGTATCGACACAATTAGTTACTAACATAGTTACACATAGTTTCCTAAGATAAAATTTAAGTAACTGTTACATTAATTATTATTGTCAAACCGCACTCGCAGACGGCCAAGATACAGGCTCAGCCTAGTTTGGTCTCTGACGGATAGCTTCATTTATGTAAAGTATTGTTTTTTTGTCAAATAAATTATTTTGTATTTTGTATTTTGTATTTTGTAAATAAAATTGTATTGAAAAAAAAAAGAAAAAAAAAAAAAAAAAAAAGTTTAGGCCAACGGAAAGTACCCTATAAAATTTTGATTCCCATGAGAGTGTCGAAATATCCGTTTATATTGCGGCATAAACGGCCGTATCTTTTTTTTTACATTAACTTAGACGTTGAATTTTTTAACAGTATCAAGGGCCGATATGATTTTAAATTCAACTCGAATAACTCGATACCTCCATGCGTTCCGAAGATGAAGGGACTTGACAGACGGATGGAAGGACGGACGGACAACAAATTAAGTGATCCTATAAGATTTCCATTTTTTAAAAGCTTTTATTTAACTTGCAATGTATGTATGTATGTATGTATCTAAGTATGTTTGTTCGGGTGAAATCTTGCAACTCAATTTTGAAGCAGATACCGTCAACCGATTGAGCTGAAATTTTGCATACTTACTTAACTTTGATGACAATACAATAATATGGTACCATGGGGCTGATCTCATGATGGAGCCGGAAGGTGGCCATAGGAACTCTATAATAGAAAAAGCAATCCTACTGAGCTTGGGCTCTTTAGAATCGTCTCAGTGAGCATTTGATGGATATCCAAAGAAAAGTACAGTCGGCTATAAAAACTTGCCACTAAAATGTCATTTTTGACAGAAACTTATTATTCCTTTTGAGGTACGGCACCATAAAAGTATCGATTCAGTTACTATGTTATTTAAATTTTGTAACAGGCAGTATAGTTGTGTTTTGTGGTTCCCCTCCGTTAGCCCGAAAAACTTTTATCCTCATTTCATTGGCCCTAATTTTGGTAACCCTAAAATCACTAACCCGAATTTGCATTCATCCTAATTAATGAATAGCCCTAATTTCAGGATTCCGAATTTTCATAATGCCTAATTACTTAATACCAAATTCTCACTAGCCCTAATTTGCACTTAGCCGATTTTTTTAGACTACTAATATTATAATACCTAATAATGCTAATGCCTAAATTTTATTAAACCTAATTATCCATAAAACTAAGGCGAGGGCTGCTCTCCCTCCGCGCCTCCGGTTTTGGAATAACACTCTAGGGGTAGGACAGACAATACCTACTACGTGGAGTCGGGATTGCCATAGACTGGATGTACATAAGAATCTTTTGACGCTCCGCTCGCTTTGCTCGCTCCGCTATACGTGGTCACAATACAAACCTAACCTAACCTTCAGTTTTCGGGGTTCAGCCAGTTCGATATTTGTCCAAATCTTTTTTTTTTGTTTTAACGTAAAAATAAGGTTAAATAATCTTTAGTACTCTTGACATTTAGTTTCAGTAATGATTAGGTCTAATAATCATTAGGTGTGGTAATTATTAGGTTATTTCCTATTAGTATTGTTGACAATTAGTACAAATTATTATTAGAGTATAGGATTATTAGGTCTAACAACTAATTAGGGTATACAAATTAGGTGAAATGGCATTAGGGCTAATGAAAATTAGAGCTAACGTTGATAGGTGTAATAATATTAGCACTTGCGTTATTAGGTCAAGTAGGGGAGTACCGTGTTTTGTACTAGGTACCTACTCAATAAGATACTTATGTTATGGTAACATTTTGTGTGGCGTGACCAAATTTTTGCCTATTTAATGGATACGATGACCAAACGATTCCGAGCAGTATTGCGGGCAAAGGTGGGGGCGAAGCTTGTATAATGTATAAATACCGAGATGTGTGGAGCATTGCAGTCCGGTTGACTCAAGTGGTTATTTTTATGCTTAGGTATGCATGAAAAACGGGAAAACACAACGGATGCAATTCAGGAAATTCGTGTCTTCTCTCTCTCTGTGCGGAAGAAAAGGTCAAAAGCCTCTTTTTTGGTTTTCTGTAGTCGGGCCATGTACCGAAAGTGGATAAATCGGTCCAACCCACAAAATACTTATAGTAACAAGTGTTGGCTCGGTCCAAGGATAGTGGCGCTACAAACAGCTTTCATGTGGCAATAGTGTGCATACGTCATTACAGCAGCACTAATGCAGGCTGCAGCAGGCAGTATTTGCATTATTAAACGTCAATAGCGATTTATCAAGGATTTGTCATTAACCAAATTCAAAACTTTGTTTACCAGAACGCTGCTCAATTGCTCGTTCTTCTTGCGAAATAAATACTGAATCCTTTTGAAAAAAAAACTTGACTTTTATCACTTTAGATAGTTTTGGCTTTATTTTGCACAAATTAATTGAATATGGCAGAATATTTGGTCCTGTTGCCTTTTTGTTTACATCAGTGACATTCACCGACTTTCAACGTCAGTTATCAAAAATTTATCGTTGCCAGTGAAATAACTTAGTACCACAAAAAATCCGCAATATGGCGTGGGTTGTCAAACCCCCTGTTGGGCATTACGTATAAACAAAAAAATAACGACTCAGTGACCTCCAAATATCTTATTTAATTTTTTTTGTATATAAACCTTTAATGTAATGCATTTTTGTTGCACTGTACGCGTAGCAGTTCCCGATAAAGAGCTCCATACGAGTTCGAAACATGTCGGGCCTTTCCTGACAATTTCACGTGACTGTAAACCACTTAATCATCCTCCTAGTCTTTGTCCCATTTTTTGAAAATGAATTCTCAATCGGGGTCGGCTACCAACGGCTACCTAAATCCCAAGATGTGGCGTAGGCACTAGTTTTTACGCAAGCGACTGCCATCTGACCTTCCAACCCAGAGGGGAAACTAGGCCTTAGGTGGTTTCCTCACGATGTTTTCCTTCACCAAAAAGTGAGTGGTAAATATCAAATGACATTCCGTACATAAGTTCCGAAAAACTCATTGGTACGGGCCGGGTTCGAACCCGCGACCTCCGGATTGAAAGTCGCATGCCCTAACCACTAGGCTACCACCGCTCTTGTAAACCGCTTAATACAATAATTAAATTAGACATATTCCTGAAATTCTTTGTTTTACGGCTCAGGGGTTAAATCCGGCTCTGAGGGTAAATCCGGACTTGAAACAAACACGTGCCAGATGGATCCCAATTGTAAAAAACACCACCATGTTCCACTCCGGCGCACATCGTAAACCAAAAGTATTTATTTGAAAACGCCGACTGAGTTCAAACGTTTCGCGCCTCCTCTTTTGCACAGAAAACATTATGTTCTCATTATTTGACACAGTGCAAGGATGTGCTGTCATTCAAATAATCCGTCATAACTGGTTTTACTATGTAAAAATAGCTGGCTCTGAATTCTCTACTTCTGAGAGACAAGGCTTTCTACAGTTGAGTTCATAAAGGAGCAAAAATTTGACCATAAATACGTGAACTTGTGGATGATCAAAATATTCGTTTAGAAGCTACAAGGTCACAGACACACATAAGCTAAGCTTGTGAGACCTCTCTCTGTTACTATAAATAAAACCATAGCCTAAAGTACCTATTCCTATTGATACAAGGAAGGAACGAATAAATTATGCTAATACGGTATTTGAGTATAGTAAAAATTAAATAAACTACCACCAACTATTGGACATTTTACTATTTTTAAATGGACAAAAACTAAAAAGAATACTTGTTTTGACTACTGATTTTTATGACGGCAACAGCACAAGGCAGTGTCTTCACTAAATAATACACATAAGACTGAACGGAAGTCACAGCGTGGTTAGAAAGACCAAAACATGGCCGGACGCTCCCGTTAAGGCGTACGACTGTTCGCAATGGAAATCTTTGAGGAAGACCTATGTTCAGCAGCGAACGTTTATACTATGAAATGATGATGATATAGACGAAAAGCCTTTTTTATGTCTTAGGGGGTCAACGAGCAATCGGATCGCCTGATAGAAAGCGATTACCGTCGCCCAGACACCTGCAACACCAGAGGAGTCACAAGTGCGTTGCCGGCCTTTCAGGTGGGAGTACGCTCTTTTCTTGAAGGTTTGAAGGTCGTATTGGTCCGGAAATACCGCAAGCGACAATTCATTCCACAATGCAATCGTGCGAGGCAGGAATTTCCTAGAAAAACGCTTAGTAGTTGTGGACTACCATTGGTAGTGGTAGTCCACAACTATCTAAGTGGTGAGGATAAAAGAATTGTCACCAAGTAACCAAGTATTCCTAGTATACGCAGAATATCTTGATGTTCCGCCGAAACTACCAAATTGGGTCAAGGTGGGCATTATTACGGTTAATGTGCCGATGAATTTCAGATGAGTCCCACTTCCTATTTTTTACTTCGTAGCCAAAAGTAGACCGACAACATTGGAGTTTATCTGAGGTTGTAAATACGCGTAGCGACGTGGATTTCGAGCGATCAGATGGAGTTTGCAAGGCGGTTAGAGTCCGTGCGAAGAAAAGAGTTGTGGAAACGGGGACCTAACATTACGAATTTTACATGGCAATCGAATCCATGACACTTGTGTTATAAAAATAGGTATTTCATGCTTTCATTGCGTGCAGTCGAAAATAAGTTGCAATAGTCAGTTTTGTGGGTGAATTTTATCAATTTCGAGTAGTTTGCGAAACTAAACTTATTCATGATAAACTCAAACTGTAGGTTTCAAATACATACCAATAAATCGAAATAGCACTATTCTAAGTAGTTACATTGGTGATATGTTAATAAAAATGTTTGATCATAGAGAAAAATGTCTAAAACAATCAGCATTTTTGAACGGATAAGGAGCCAGCGTTAAAAAGGGCGCGTGTTTATCTGACTCAGAAGCTTTGATACGTCCATCATCGATAATTTCAGTATTAACATAAAAAAATACTTCCACAGAAACGAGTGAGACGGCTTTCATTGCGTTCTTGTTTATATTATCGCACATAATACCGGGTAGAACAACGTTGTTGGATACAGTTCACTCGGATTAATGTTTAAGATATGGGTCACCTGCTGTTTGGTTAAGATTCAAAGCATTCTTGGCATTGATCTTAAAGATATTTATTTTATTAAGTATATTATTTTGGCAGTTATTGCTTTCTTTATCGTGATTCACATTTTTAGGGATCTCTTATTATCTCTCTCTCTCGTGAGCAATTACTATCGCCATCTGATGGTTGGGTCTGCTTTCTTCGTGTTCTTCCATTTATCTGTGTCTAACGCATCAACTGTCGTTCTCAAACTGCCCATTAAACTGCCTGTCACACGCGACTTATTCTCGCGCGAGATATATTATCTATCTCTTTCTGTACAGTACTGTGAGAGAGTGACAGGTGGCGCTAAGTCACGCGACAAGAGTCGCGAAGCATAGTTGTGCTGGATGGGCTGGTATAACTTCATGAGATCAGTCCATCGCCTCTTAGGGGATACATTTCTTATTAAGTAGGTTAAAAAATGCTGGAATTTAGCTGACATGATAGCCGTAAAAAAGAAAGGCATTGAAGCGTTGAGTTAAAGCGGTCAGAGAAAGATAAAATATCGGCCAAGTGCGAGTGGGACTCGCGCACGAAGGGTTCCGTACCATTATCTTTAAGTTTGTTGCATGGGAGCCCCCCGTAAATATTTATTTTATTTTATTTTTAGTATTTGTTGTTAAAGCGGCAATAGAAATACATCATTTGTGAAAATTTCAACTTTCTAGCTATCACCGTTCTTGAGATACAGCCTGGTGACAGACGGATGGACGGACGGACGGACGGACGGACGGACGGACAGCGAAGTCTCAGTAATAGGGTCCCGTTTTTACCCTTTGGGTACGGAACCCTAAAAATTGACTAATTATGAAAGCGGTCAACTGTCAAGTGAATGATAATTAGAGATGTGTAGCTCGCGAGTGAGTGATTCAAACGAGCTATATCATTTTGATTAACTCACTAGCCCTTTCGCTCAATTATTCAAGTAGCTTCAGTATATCATCTATCATCTCAGTATTACTCGCTCCCTCCCGCACATGAAATTAATGTTGCTATGCTGCCGTGAATCTTATTCATCGACATCTCTAGTTCTCTGCTCACTCGTGAACGATATAGTCTAAAGATCTACTGAGCTAAATGAGCTAAATGAGTGATACTCGTACATACCCCGGTGAGCTAAAGACACATATCACTCTTTTCACTTTAGTGACACATTCTGCGCATCTCTATTGATAATGCTAAAAAGGAAAACTAACGTGAGTCTTAGACGTATTAATACATTCGACATTCGACTTCTATGACGTGAGGGAATCCGTTTCATATGTAATAATAGAAGTGCTGTCTACATACAATTGAATAAAATTATCTTTTACGAGTATATCTATATCCGTGTAGGTACGGAAGAACAAACAGACACATCCATCTAACATTTTTTTACCTACTTGCGTTTAACACAATCTTACTAATGAAATATAAGCGAAAGTTTGTTTGTGTATATGTGTGTCTGTGTGTGTGTATTATGTGTTACGTTTTCACGCTGAAACGGCTGTTATAACTTATCACATTGGCTACTTCTTATCGAGAACCTGAAAAAAACATGGTTCGCGTTGAATAGTGCATAATTGTTTTACGTGAGCGAGATCGGTTGCTTCAAAAGATTTAAAATAAAGAAAAGATTTAAAACCTGTTAATATTTTTTTTCATCACACATGTTCGTAAATAAGGATTTACATGCTATAAAACCGGGCGGTAAGTCGTATATTACGCCCTGAGGCGGTAAGTAATTTTGGTATTGACTACCATTTATTACTTTTGTTTTATTTCCTCCAAAGCGTGATGAAAAACGTCGTACGTGACTCTGGTGGTAAAGGGATTCCAAACTCGTGTCATTAAAGCCCTCGCCTCTTTCTTTTGTAGTCTGTCAAAAAGCGAAAGCTAGTGCGTGCGGCCATCACTGTTTGGTAGATGCCGCGAAAAAAGCGGTACAATGAATTAACCCAGTTGCGCGCTATTTCGGGATCGCGTACGCGCGGCCGGCGCGTCTGGAGCGGTCCTCAAACTGCAAGCCAATCGGAAAATGGACAAGCGCGAGGCAAGTCCGAAGGGTTGCGGACTGTACGTAAAAAGCGCTGTGAAAATGGACATGTTGACTGATGTTGAATGCTACAGCGTACTGTCGTTATACGAATAAAATTAGCTAATAATATCACGAAACAAAAAAAAAAACACGCAATTTTTTCGTTCTTTTTTTTTATCCAAAAGAAATTATGAAAATGTTTTCAGAATTCTCATAATTTCACAAAACAATAATTGTATGACAACCATGAACTTAAAACGCACTTTTTCACGGTGAAAATGGCAAATTTCTTAATTTCTCCATACAAATTATTGGTACCTAAACCGGAATGTTGAACTTTGACGGTCATTTCTGACTTTTAGAGCAGTTTAAGTGTAGTCAGTCCCATATAGACATTTGATCACAATAAAAAATAGAATCGATTGACATCCTCAAAAAAAAACAGTCTACATGTCTATTGTATTTATGTCATGACTCCTGTCCTTTAATTATTAACTTTATTTATCCGTTAATTATTTATCATCTTACGAAATAGTAAACACATCAATGTTTTAACCTTGGGTGTTGCCAGCAACGGGGTAAAGCCCAAGCTACCGATGGTTAGGGCCGCGCAGAGGGAGGAATCGCCGTATCTATTGGGCTTACGATTGTACCGTTATAATCACGTGATAAATAAATGATAAAGCAAAAAGCAACTATCACTTTTACACTCCAGTAAGTACTTATCAAAACTTGTTGGTTGCTTTGTCACATATTTAAGTCACATGCCCGCAGGAGTGCCTAATGTGTAACCCTTGATAAAGTCATCTGGCAGAAGTGTCTTGGTGTATGTTGAGCATCTCCTTGAGACAATGATCGTCGGATCAACATCCCACATGACGGTCACTGTATGAACCAAGTCTCGTGTGCCTAGGGAATGCTGTCCTGTATTTTTGGAGTTTACTCCTTAAGAATCGATTTTCATATATAAGCCCGGGGTATGAAAATTATGGGGTATAAAATCGAACGTATCTGCCGTGCTAATTTAAAAAGTCGTATCTCAGTATACGATCGGGGTAAAAATACGACTTCTTAATTTAGCAGGTTATGCGTTACGTTAAGCGTTATAGACTAAGATCCCTATATAAAATGACCTTCACCGAGATGTTTATTTCATGAAATGTATTTTAAATGTACTTAGCATCGGGAAAACATGGCTCCCGTTAGAGAAAATTAATATTAATTGTTCTCTGCCATTTATTTATTTTAAATTACCACAAGAGGCTTAACAAATAACATAGACAAGAAACATATTCATAATTTCTCCGCGGAGACTGCGGCGGCGGCCGGCGGCCTACACGGCGCGTTGCTGCGCAAGTGCGCATCGGGCAGCTTGACTGACAGTTGTCAATCTACAAACGCTGAGAAATGTGTTTTTGTTTTCAAGTTTTTGCTAATATTTTGCGTGAATCTCTATCATGTTACGAGTGTGATTGCTATCAGTGCATGAGTACTATCTAGTTATATGTGCAATTATAAACCACCGCTTCCCCCAGGAACTTTATGGGGCAATTTGTATGCCGAAACTTGGAGCGGTTTTTTTAAATACTTTATTTGTTATCGTAGCCGTAAGTTTTTATCTATTGCGTTTTTTAATAGTTTACTTGATGAATGCTAATAGCACGGGCTCCTCTCAGAATGTCGCTTCCAGGTCTGTGTCGCTGTCGCTGGAGAATTCCGTACAGTGCCCACATTGCTCCCAGATTCGTTTCTTTAAAGGTCAGAAAGGACTTAATATACACATCAGTAGAACCCATGGCATTCGTGCTGGCGCAATAACGTCGCCACCAGGCAAACAATTCACAACCAAGTCAGATCAGGCCTTTTTCTGAAAAAATCAGTGAGCTTAAACATTCAATTCCAGTGGTCAAACGAATTCCTCGCAGCGCTCGAATTCAGGTTGCACAAAAAGTGTGCCTACCTTTTCGTTCTTGTTTGCAGCGCCCAACAGGGTACATAATGTGATACTTAAACTATTTACTTTCACCTGTATAATCATTATGTGCAATAAACGTATTGAGTATTGAGTATATATTTTATAAACGTTCTTAAGGCCAGGCGCGCACCAAGATTTTAGTCGCACGATAATTTTGTCGCATAAATGCAAGATATGGGTTTATATGAGAGTGCGCGCACCACGATTTTCATAAACCCATAAGTACGCTTATTTCTGCGACAAAAAAGTGGTGCGCGCCTGGCCTGAAGAGTAAACTCCAGTCGTGCGTCGGAGCTGACACACACACTTTTTTTTTCTATGGAAATTGTCGGTAACTTACTGGTAATGCGGTAATTTCCACACACAAATTTACCAGTTTTCATTTCCTAAGCGTGACCTTCTCAGCAATCACGGTGAGCTGTTTTATTATTGTTATGTTATAATATTCATTCTCATTTAATTACTAAATGAAGTATCATTCATTAAAACAGTAATATTGCTTTGCTAATCCGCGATATAATAACGTGCCTATCAATTAGTACTAACCCGTTATACTAATTTGCGTATTTTTTATGAATTCATGTATTTAATGGTAACTCTCTCCCGCCGCGAAAAGAAAAATAAATACACAAATAAATATAACAAACCACCACCAAAATAAAACTTATTCGACACGTGTTTCACCCTCTACGAGGCCTCGTCAGATATCAGGAGACGTTGATAACCTGGAGTCGAACAGCTGAATCATTGGATCTATCAAATGAGTAGGTATCTAGGCGTATTTATTCTAATTCCTAGGTATGAAAATGACATCACAGAAGAATAGGTACTCGCGTTTAGAAGCTTCCTAACCTATAAATGGTCCACATCATAATTATGCAATCCATCTTCTATTACGAGGTTTCTATTTTAAGTCTTTAATGTATCAAAATAAGTTAATATTTTTATATTCCTTTCAAAATGAATGTACAGTTTGAGAACCGTCAGACCGTATTATTAAGTATTGAAAACATCTCAACATTATTAAAATAGGTTATTTTATTATTACGCAGGTACATTGACGTGATTTCGTGAATGTGCTTCAGTTGCTATCGCCATAACATAACAAAAAGCGGCCAAGTGCGAGTCGGACTCGCGCACCGAGGGTTCCGTACAAACACTTTCCATCCCTAAGTGGTTAAGTTAAGTTTGCACCTGGTATGTATAGCGCCCCATATAAATTAGGTGCAAAGTTAGGTATTAATAGGTATTAAAAAAAAAACTACTTACTAGATCTCGTTCAAAACAATTTTCGTTGGTAGTTTTTATAGTAATGTACATCATATGTTTTTTCTAGATTTTTCATTTTCTTATTTTAGAAGTTAGAGGGGGGGGACCAACTTTTTTCGACTTTGGAAGCGTCTGTCACGCAAACTATTTGGTTTAGAAAAAAAATATTTTAGAAACCTCGATATCATTTTTGAAGACCTATCCATGGATACAACACACGTTTGTGTTTGATGAAAAAAAAAAATTTGAGTTTCAGTTCTAAGTATGGGGAGCCCCCAATATTTATTATTATTTTTTTATTTTTGCATCAAAATCTTAATGCGGTTTACAGAATACATCCTACCTACTCGTACCAAGTTTCAATAGTATAGCTCTTATAGTTTCGGAAAAAAATGGCTGTGACATACGGACGGACAGACGGACAGACAGACAGACAGACATGACGAATCTATAAGGGTTCCGTTTTTTGCCATTTGGCTACGGAACCCTAAAAAGGAGCGGCCTCACCGCGGGCATTAACATATAGTTTTGTTAGTGTAACAATAAATAATATGAAAACTTAGAATAAGTACGCCTAGAACGAGTCTTCATACGACACATTTGCGAAAGATGATGCAGCTTTTGGTTTTATGTGTGCGTGTCCACGAACCAATCATAAAGTGTTGCTTGTGAGCTTGGCGTTGTGACAGATGCGCACGCGGACGAAACTTAGCCCGCGGCTAACCGAAACTGGCTTCACTTTCAAGAGTTTCAAGCGCTGACTTCTGGGCATATTGGAGAGATTATTGGAGATATTGGCGACATCAAAACGGATGGGAAAATTGAAAGCGTACATCCAGTGCGCCTCTGGTCGTAAAGTTGAGACGTTGGATCGGTAATCCAAAGATACCGGGTTTGAGTCCCGTGTGGATCACGTATGAGCATATTATTAGGGTTCCGTAGTCAACTAGGAACCCTTATAGTTTCGCCATGTCCGTCTGTCCGTCCGCGGCTTAGCTCCGTGATCATTAGTACTAGAAAGCTGAAATTTGGTATAAGTATGTGTATGTATAACGCCGACATAACGGTAAAATAAAAATTTAAAAATTTTATGTTTTTCGGGTACCTCTCGAACACCTAAAGTGGGGGTGAATTTTTTTTTTCTTTTCAACACTGGTGTGTGGGGTGTCGTTGGATAGGTCTTGTAAAAATAATGGGGTCTTCTAACATTATTTTTTGGTAAAGTCAGCAGTTTTGTAAATATTCGCTCCAAAAACAAAAAAAATAGTGTCCCCCCCTCTAACTTTTCAACCACGGGTCAAAAAAAATCGGAAAAAATCATGTAAATGAAGCCTTATAAGTACTTTCAATGAAAACTATATTGAACCAAATCAGTTGAGCCGTTTTTGAGTTATCGCCAAATTTCATATTTTTTCTTTAAAAGGACGTAAGTTGACTTCCAGAAGGTAATAAGAAACAAATATATTTATTACAATGGAAAATAAATTAAAAATATACATACTAAAACTTAAAATTAAAAAGAATCCCCCAGTACTGAAGCCGTCTGAGGCATCGTCCCCAGCACGCTCGCCGCGTTTCCCCTTTGAATGGCGAGGCTCAGTCTTTGAGCGAAAAAGGAGCCCGCTCTGATATTACCCGATACTCCGATTAATGTTTGTGAAATTTCTTTTACAATTTTCTTTGCATCCGAAGACCACGGGCCAAATGTTTCCACCGCCAGTGCCGCAAATTCGTAATTTTTATTTAAGAAGGCATATTTGCGGCGCTTGATGATTTGGGCATCTTCTGCGGCCATCCCCGGTTAGGTAATAAGTGATTACAGTTTCTAGGGCGTTTACGACCTTTTTATAGAGCTGTAAATCTTTCTTAACTTAAACCTCGGGCTTAAAACAGCAGTTTATTGTGAAGGATGAGCAACTACGGAACCCTACACTGAGCGTGGCCCGACATGCTCTTGGCCGGTTTATTTTTATGCATGTTGTGTTATTTTTAATTTACCCAGATTAGTAAATAATTTCTAGAAACATATTTGTGTATTGAAATTTTTATTTTTTTTGCGGTATCCTTCGGATATTCTATTTCATTATTTTCAAAGAACACAATCTCCATACATTTAACTTGTACAACCTCATAATCTTGATTTATACATTAATTTCAATAAGAACATGGAATCAAAAATAGCCGAATGTCCGGATCAATCAAAACTTTGATTGAAGTATTGTTCAATACATTTATCAATGTATTTTATTCGAATGAATGGCAGGCGATGATGGCGGCTGATGCGGCTTCAGATCGCTTGCCAAGTCTGATTGTATCGCGCTTTCATGTTCGCGCATTACAGTCCACAGACAAACACCGATACTCTGAGGTAGGCGAACTTAGGGTGCGGTTCCACTGAGCGGAGTGGAGCCACGACTTTGCGCAACCAACGTCAACTACCAACCAAGCGATTATTGAAGCATACCACGAACTGAACTGCCAAGCGCGGTGCTCGGTTTTTGACAAGAGAATCGCGGCACAGCTCGCAGCGCGGGAAGCGGCGGGAACAAATGTATCGGCGACTAGGATGCCACAGTTTCAGCCCGTCACTCTCTCACAGTGCAGCGAAGAAAGAGATAGGTAATATGTCTCGAGATTATGGGTTATAGTTCTGCTAGAGGTACAGAGCGCGGCGTGCGGCCACGCTCGCCGCTACTATACCTACAACCGAAGTCGTGGCCAGTGCCACAGTGAAATCGATCGATCTTTCGCTGCCAAGGTGTCATCGTACCGGTGCCTTTTATGTCTGTATGTGCATTACTACAGTCTACAAAAAAAAACATTATAATCTCATAGTTAACGAAGAGTACGATGCCACCGATACGAAGTGCAGAGCGGGATAAAGGGATCACAGTGTTTGTTCGATTCATTGATCCTCTTATGGTAGGCTACGATTCCACTGAAGTAGAGCTTGGCAGAGCAAGATCGTGGTTATTTGGCCTATATCTTATTATTTACTTGACATAACCGTCAAAGGCGAACCTGAATTATCGTCTTTCATGAGCGTCAACCACGGGCTCGACCATAGACCTTAAATAAAATAATATAATATTAATTGCTAATTCATTTTTCTATGTTACATTTCTCATATTAAGTGAATCAAATTCTTATGAGAAATAAATGTCTTAAACCACTTGAAAAAACCGGATAAGTAGCAGTTGTTCACGGTCCAAGTCCACGTATCTAAGTCAACTAAACAAATGACAGGATAAAACTTAAAAACAAAAACCTCCCATACAAGATGGTTCTGGCAGAAAACTTTTGTTTTGGGTCTTGGCAGTAAAGCCGAGAAAGCCACGTAGTTTATCTCTTTAAAACCGGGAATTACTTTCTAGTAGACTAATAGCAGTGTTTTTACGACGGGCAAACTTTTTCACAAAATAAAGTTACCGCAAGTTTTTGAGAACTCCCAACAACATATTTTTCACATCAACGGAAAATGAACAGGATTCTACCCATTTCTTTTCTAGCTATAATTCCAAATATAATTAAGCTTTTTTCTCAAACATGCTATTGAATGTCGTCATAACGTGCGTTAAAACTGGCTTCGAAGTATCACGTTTCTGGCGGAACAACACGGGAGAACTGTAAAGAAGTTTCATAAAAAATTGAAGACCCAGGCCGGGAAGTATTTTTTTTTTGAATGGCGTGTGTTCATGAACAGGCTAAACAGCCTTTTTTGAATGGTGTATTTTTTATTTCATTGGATGTGGTTGAGAAAAGCACTACACATGCCTAGCCGTGAAAAGAGCTTGTCGGGTGAGTAGGTATAGACGGCCGACCGTAGATGGGCCGGATATAGTGATACGAATGTACCTATACCTAATGCTTTTTTCAAACATACTTCTTTCCCGGTGACTGCAATAATGTACTATTTTATAACAATTTACTTTTATCATTATATAAAGGGCTAAGGAAAGAACTGCCTCGTCACATTTGTAAAATTTTACAGTACAGACAAATTTTATTGAAGTTGTGAAATTACCTTATGGGTGTAAGACGTACCTACGTAAAAATATAATTATAAGAAAAAACGGGACCCAGCTAATTTTTCTTCTGTTTTCGATAGCCGTATTACAATGAACGGGGTAATATTATTGCCAGATTAAAAAAAATATTAGAAAATACATGCACTATACCAGTTGTTTTCTTTAGCCTTTAATATGTCTCTTATATTTATATGGCCGTCACGAAGCTGACGTATCGCTAAATTAGGGTTGTCACAACGCTTTGCCCAGATTAACACTATTCTTGCTCTCATTTCAGAGAAAAATATGTAAATAGAACCCACCGAGTTTCACCTTGAACGTGGCTTCAAACTTCTAACAAATGTTTTTTTTCTGGACGAGTTGGCTTTCTAATAGTGCGTAGGAATGATTTATCAGAGACTTTTTTATTTAAATGAGGTCGATTTTAATAACAATTTGCGTTTTTTGACGAGTTAATCATTTAAGATTTGATTTATATATATGTAAGTATGTATTCGATTTTTAGAGATGGTGGAAAAATGACGAAATAAACGTCAGCATCATATTTTAGTTATTGTATAGACCAAAGTGCCCCAATAAAGGTGCTTACAAATGAAGTACCAATACTTTTAGGGCTGGTAGTAACCGTCTCTGGGAGTACACGTAAGTATAAATCAATAAATAGTTCATGTTAATTTTAGAGAAAATTAGCGATTGTCCTTTGGTACCTACGTAACGACAGGGTGTCTAAGTAATGAATAATGATTAATAGAGCATTTCTCAATAAGATTGTACATAATTAAGACAGAAAATTCGTCGTATATATTTATGTATGTATCTATTTATATATATGTATATTATATATATGTATGTACCTAATATGAGTATTTTAATTATATGTAATTATGTTGTCTGATGCACCGCCTACAATTTCTCTGCTTTGCCCTAAGGTTGACTGGTAGAGAATGCCTCATGGCATTAAGTCCGCCTTTTGTACGTTAAGTTTTTCTTTTGTCCAATAAAGTTTAAATAAATAAATATAATTTAAGTCCAATATAATTCCTATTTTGTTACCTTAATGTATTTGTCATAATATTAAAACAAGTGCAAGTCCGACTCGCGCATGAAGGGTTCCGTACCATAATCTATAACAAGTTTGTTGTATGAGAGCTCCCCGTAAATATTTATTTTATTTAATTTTTAGTATTTGTTGTTATAGTGGCAATCGAAATACATCATCTGTGAAAATTTCAACTGTCTAGCTATCACCGTTCTTGAGATACAGCCTGGTGACAGACGGACGGACGGACAGCGAAATCTCAGTAATAGGGTCCCGTTTTTACCCTTTGGGTACGGAACCCTAAAAAATATAGCATAGCGGGGCGAGCCTTATGCAGCTCGAACTAAACGCCGTGCAAACTGTCAAATGGCACGCTTTGATTGGTCGTTAGTCGGCACATGACCATCGTTAGTGAACCACGCCAATTTGGTAGCCGTTTGTGATATAAAAAAAAAACCGGCCAAGTGCGAGTCGGACTCGCGCACCGAGGGTTCCGTACAAACACTTTCCATCCCTAAGTGGTTAAGTTAAGTTTGCACCTGGTATGTATAGCGCCCCATATAAATTTGGTGCAAAGTTAGGTATTAAAAAAAAAAATTATGGTTTTCGTAATTTTTCCTTTATCTATGCTATAAGACGTTGCTTCGTACCAAATTTCAAGATTCTGAGTTCACGGGAAGCACCCTGTAGGTTTTGATTCCCTTGCAAGTGTCGAAAATTTGCGTCATAAACGGCTGTATCTTTTGATTGCGTTGGCTTAGAAGTTTGATTTTTTCACAGCTTCAAGGGACAGTAGACCTGAGTAATTGATATAAATTTCAGCTTCATACCTCCACGCGTTCCTGAGAAAAAGGGTCTTGACAGACGGACGGACGGACGGACAGACGGACAACAAATTGATCCTATAAGGGTTCCGTTTTTTCCTTTTGAGGTACGGAACCCTAAAAAATATATTGAAAACATTGTTTTTCTTAAATTTTTAAGTGATATTGTAATAGCAATCCTTTCTAATTCTCCTATTGCGGATTTATCGTGGTACTAATATATGTTACTGGCAACGACAAATTTTTGTTAACCGACTTTGAAAGTCACTGATGAAGTAAAAGTTACTGATGTATGCAAAAAGGAAACGGGAATAAATATTCCTCAAATTACAAGTATTTTTTTCATAATGAAGCTAAAGCTATCCACAGTGATGACAGTCAATTTTTTTCAATAGGATTCAGTATTTATTTTGCAAGAAGAACGAGGATTAAGCAGCATTCCGGTAAACAATGTTTTTAAATTTGGTTAATGACAAATCCTTGACAAATCGCTATTGACGTTTAATAATGCAAATAGACGAGTGTGACGTATGCTTATTATTGCCATATAAAAGCTGTTTGTAGCGCCACTATCCCTGGGCCTTACCGACATTTGTTAGGCTATTTCTATTAGGCCACTATACTGCTACTAACAATATTACCCCGATTGTGTACCTAAGGGCTTGTCATTCGAATAGAGCATTGAAAACTCACAGTTCGAGATATATGGTGTTTTAACAGCACTAATAGATGTGTGTCTGTCTGTGCAACATAAACCAGAGGTGCCTGCGATATGGATTTACGGCGTAAACTGACCGATTGGCGTCAATGAGATAAAAACGTTTTGAGTACGGAACTTAAAACTTTAACCTTTGAATGAATGAATGAATGAAAATAAAAACCTTTGTAATGTCGAAAGTTAAATATGAAATAATGGAAAACTCTACGGTCGGCTGTCTATACCTACTCAAGTACTTACCCGGCAAGCCCTATTCACGGCTAAGGCATGTATAGTGCTTTTCTCAAACATATGCAATGAAATAAAAAAATACACCACTCAAAAATGACAAAATTTAGCAGTTTAGCCTGTTCATGAACTCAGACGCTATGTTTAAAAAAATTACTTCCTGGCCTAGGCCTTAAATTTTGTATCAAATTCTTTGACAGTTCTCGAGTTGTTCCGCCCGAAAAGTGACACTTCGAAGCCTGTTGCAACGCACATTATGACAACATTTCATTACATGTTTGAGAAAAATAAGTTCTTTGTAGGCTATACGCCCATGATTTGTGAAGTTTGATGCGTTAATGCAGCCGTTGTATTAATTCGTACCAGTTTTGTGAAAATTTCAAGTGTGACCGATTACATACGTGAAATCTACGTGAGTGTTTTTTTTTTACAAATAGTGTGTAAACGGGCGATCTTATTGTCTGGTATTTACACGGTTATATTAACAATAGTAAATAAAATACAATAAAAAAACCATCGTTTCTGCAAATGCCACACTATGTCTCGTTATATAAAGACAAATGTGTTGTCAGCGCCATCTATCGCGAGTTCCGTGTCTCCTCCGCGGTGTTACCATTAGTTAATATTAGAACTGCCGCTTTAAGATGAACGAGCCTTGAAGCGGTTAACTAATTGGTGTAATCTAAACAAAATATACTCCGTTTCACTAAAGGCGATTTGTCAGCGCGCACGCACCGCCACGTACTTAATCGTCGGTAACGGAGCAAAATCATTTGGAACCCTAGAATGATTTTTGAAGTATTGATATAATTATTGATGAAGTATTGATACAAGTATTGATAATTGTAGTTTGTGGTACTGTTACCCACTAGATTGCTTTTGGTAACTACGGCTACCTGTCACCGCTCTTATTTTATTATATAAATAGAGTCCAACTCAAAATTCGAAGCAATTGAGTGGACGACAAGAAGTCTTTAAACACGAGCCGCAGTCGAGTTTCATCATAGGATCATACAAGGTTTTTAAAGGCTTATGGAACCACTTTATCTACACACATTATAAGTATCAGATACCATGTTTATTAGCTATGTTCGGTGGGATTTGGATCAGTAGTTTCCAAAATGTTCAGCTTTAACTTTTGTGACTTAAATTTATTTATAGTTCAACCAGTTTTTCTGTGAACACACACAGAGCACTCCAATAACGCAGAAACTGACAATCGTACATACATACTTTGGTCACACTTTACACCATTTTAATACCTATTGTTAGTAGGTAATTACGGACGAATTTTTAACTATTATTTACTGTTTACCGCTGGACCCTTTTTCAATTTCATCCATAATCACCTATAAAAAAAACCGGCCAAGTGCGAGTCGGACTCGCGCACCGAGGGTTCCGTACAAACACTTTCCATCCCTAAGTGGTTAAGTTAAGTTTGCACCTGGTATGTATAGCGCCCCATATAAATTAGGTGCAAAGTTAGGTATTAAAAAATTTTTTTATGGTTTTCGTAATTATTCCTTTATCTATGCTATAAGACGTTGCTTCGTACCAAATTTCAAGATTCTGAGTTCACGGGAAGCACCCTGTAGGTTTTGATTCCCTTGCAAGTGTCGAAAATTTGCGGCATAAACGGCTGTATCTTTTGATTGCGTTGGCTTAGAAGTTTGATTTTTTCACAGCTTCAAGGGACAGTAGACCTGAGTAATTGATATAAATTTCAGCTTCATACCTCCACGCGTTCCTGAGAAAAAGGGTCTTGACAGACGGACGGACGGACAGACGGACAACAAAGTGATCCTATAAGGGTTCCGTTTTTTCCTTTTGAGGTACGGAACCCTAAAAATACTTCTTTTTTTGTCATAGGGGGCAAACGAGCACACGGTTCGCCTGATGGTGCGCAAATCTTGTATTAGTGGCCACCGGCTTGGTTTGACAGATCACGATGATGAGAACTAGCGTACACATTAATCCGTGCATGTATTTATTTGTGCACTCACAATATTGAGCGTATCTTAAAATAATCGTGCGTGGATGCGGCACCTCGACAGTAACACTAACCAACGTCTACGGGTGCCGTCGTAAATTCTACTCCGGTGGTTTGTTTTTTTAATTCAACTCATCGATCGTAATTGACTGGTTGAGGAATCAGATATTTGCTTTGAAATGTTTAAAAATGGAAAGGCGGAAAATAGTACATTGTATACCAAAGATAACTGGCCAACAAGGAGTGTGCATGCGAATCTATATTCTATTTTTACATATGTGACAGCTATAAATCTCAGTAGTTTTAAGGGTTCCGTACCCAAAGGGTAAAAACGGGACCCTATTACTGAGACTTCGCTGTCCGTCCGTCCGTCCGTCTGTCACCAGGCTGTATCTCAAGAACGGTGATAGCTAGACAGTGGACATTTTCACAGATGATATATTTCTGTTGCCGCTATAACAACAAATACTAAACAACAGAATAAAATAAATATTTAAGGGGGCTCCCATACAACATACGTGATCAGTTGCGTTAACTTTGGATCTCATTTGCATACATACCATACGGTGTAAACTTAACTTAACCGGGCCAGTTAAGATGGGATAAGTATTTGCACGGAACCTTAGATGCGTGAGTTCGACTCGCACTTGGCCGATTTTTTTATACATTTGAAATGTATTCTATTAGGACGACCGTTTAGTAATGTTGATAAAATTTACTGTTAGATTTTATTTTCATTCTAATCATTTTTTCCGCTGGAATCCAATCTTTGGCGCAATTGCTTCCAATCCTACTAGTTCACAATTGTGATATTCAAATCCATTTAAATCTCACGTTGAATCTGGATTCCAATCTTCGAAGTTAATTGCTTTTCATCCATGTGAATATCCCTAGTTAACTTTGCCGTAGATGGATAAAAAAAATCCTAAATCCTTAAATATTGACCGAAAGGTAAAATTATGAAAGAAAAATGTAATGTGATCCACTGCAATGTAAGTAGAGCTCAAACCTGCGACCGTTTGTGGCGTAGTTCTCTCCTAACTGAGCTATCACATTCGTCATCTACACAAAATCTTTGATTCCATAATTCTAGACTACTGGAGCGCCCTCTGCGTCATACATGTTTAAAATGCTTATGTGCAATAGCCATACTCTATTATGTGAAATCGTGCATTTACAAGCACGATTAAAATCAATAGTAAAAGAGTATCAGGAGCATTCCTTAGTGACGTAGTATCCGACTCGCCAGTACCCGTACCATGAGTTTATAGTGACAGTACTCGTTAGCGACTGCGCAAACGATTTGTATAGCGAATTAGTTCTACAAAGTCTCCGCTAGGGGCACTGTACTATTCTAAATACAAACCTTTTTTTTAGACATGACTTGAACTGTTTCAGGGCTGGTTAGCCCTCACTACCAGTCGGACTTTGTGTGGGTATAACCTGCTAATGGGATTATCTCCGCGCCACAGGGGTAATTTTGTGTCGTGTGGACTGCGCCGTGAGTAGACTGAACCGAATCAGGGGGGTAAATTTACCAATTTTAGAGAGATGATGGAGATCTCTCCATTTCATCGCCATCCCTCACTTTTGACGTGTCCCTACTTGATAAGTGGTGATATCCCTAGAACATCGCAACTTCGTCAATCCGGTCGCGCTTATTTGGCGTTTCCTTTGTATGTGACGGCATAAATAACAGGCATAATACTTTAACTTGACCGTGTAGTGCGTGAAATTAGTCAGTTACGTTTCATTCAAAACAGAAATTCATATGTATGAATAGCATTTTTAACAATCATTATCGCCTTCGTATTTCCAAAATTGAGATGGGATATACGTCACTTGCAGCTAATCGCATTTTAATGACAGTTCAAAGGCGATATCACTGTTATCTAATAGAGTTTTGACGTATTGCGATCTCTCAAACGGCATTCGAAATAGGTCCCAGTCTGACTTAGGGCGGGGGGAGGGGAATGTAGCGGTAGTACCCAGCCGGCGAGGATTACGCTGAGGCACCGTTCGAAAAGTTTGCGGCGACTCAAAACAAACCGTAAATCGTTTACGCTGTCGCTTGCGAGTTGAGTCACGTTAACTCATGGTAAGGGCACTGTCCCGCTTATCCTGACCCGGAGTTTTGTGTGCGCGGCGAATCCTCAAGGAGCTGATAACGGGAGGGCCCTCCGGCGACCTTGGAAGGCTTAAGGCTTGTTCACGATATTTTTAGACGCTTGTAGTCTGATGGAAATTGCACTGATTGACCTCAGTGACATTTTATTTAAATAGGTTCGCTACAAAACTTAAATTTATTATTTAACGTATATCCCAACAGGATGTTTTTCAATCCACGCCAAGGTTAACTGATATTGAAAGTCGGTGTTACTTAGTGAAAATGTTATTTTTAATGTACGCTATCAGATAGTTAAAGGACATGTTTCTTCCAGGGGGCAATAGCCTTATAGAAATATCTTAAACCGTTTGCAAAAACACCATTTTATTTGATGGCTCTTGGCAAAGAGCGTCCCTGCACATATCAAATTTGTTCCTATTCGTATGAAAAAATATAATATATTAGTGATTGGGTCATTAAAGTGAACACAGAATTTAAATAAATAATGTAAAAAATAAATAAAGATGTTTACAATGAAGCGAAAAATTTAAAAACAAAATTAATGGTTCAGAAAGGTTCGATCCTGCATTTCTAACGGTTTTCCGGGCCAACACGGGCGTCCTACCAACTGGACCACGAACCAGATATCAGAGCCATTGAATCTTTCAACCAGTTGCTTCAACATGCCTTAGGGTGGCATCGTAGCGCCATCTACCGTAAATATTTAGACTTTATCGTCAGCACCATCGTCTCAAATTTGTTGTGAATCGATAGTAACGATGTGCTACACCCGAATGAATTATTTTTATTAAAGCAGTAATGTCTGCTAACGTAAACCAAATGTTTAAATGAAGCGATAAATTGAAAAATGTAATGTTTCAGACAGGATTCAAACCTGCGTTTTCAACGGCTTTTCGGGCCAACACGGGCGACCTACCAACTGGACCACCGAACCAGATATCAGAGCCATTGAATATCTTTCAACCAGTTGCTTCAACATACCTTAGGGTGGCATCGTTTACATTTGGTTTACGTTAGCAGACGTTACTGCTTTCATAAAAATAAATAAAAAAGCTATTTTTTTTTAAATATTAGTACACTGATATGTTTACTTATGCATTTTCTAGTCATAACTGGATATTTGATTAATATAGAACCCAATTTACTCCAGGAAACACGGAAAAATTCGCAAATATTTACGTATTATACGATGACGAAAAAAAAACAATGCCTACACAAATCAAGACATTGTGTATTTTTCTAATAATTAAAATTAAAATTGCAAATAAATTACACTCATGAGTATATTATAATAGCATATTTTAATAGCGGCTCCATTGCTCTCTAAAGCCTTACCATGCTATCAGAGATCCGATGCCTACAGATGATTTCAATTTCAAGTAATGTCAAAAGCTAAACGCCAACGACCCTGTACAATTCGATGCAACTTGCCCCAAGTCTATAGTGTGAGTTGAGTTGATCGATCACCAGATATCGGTGATTGAGAATAGCACCCGCTGCGGAACTAGATGAACTTTGGCTATTTATAAATTTAATTTAGCTCGTCTGTCAAGTCGAATTGGTGGTGTACGGAAGAATATGGGAACAGTTTCTATTTATTGGCGCTGAATTTCACACTAATAACATTAGGCACATCATCATGATCATCATATCAAGTTATCTACAATGATCGGTCTTGCACCACCGTCGGTCCACCTGGTTTGGAGCCTTCCGCGCTGTGTCTTCCGTTCTGCGGTCGCCACTCAAGAACCTTTCTGCCCCAACGGCCATCGGTTCTACGAGCAATGTGGCCCGCCCACTGCCACTTACGTTTGGCGACTGCGACAGCAAGGAAACTTCGAGCATAGCTCGCTCCATTGCCCTTTGAGAATCTTGGAGCCTTCTTATGAGGCCCATTGTGAGCGACCACGTTTCAGTGCCGTATGTCATCACTGGCAACACACATTCTTTAAAGACCTTCGTCTTAAGACACTGCGGTATTTAGGCACATATCTAAAAGCATGGACTTAATCTCTTATAGAGTTATAAAGAAAACTCCACTGCGATGCAAACAGTGTACATTTTTTTCTGTCTGTCTAAGTGAAATTCGTATTTCGGGAACAATGTCACTTCGTCTTCTAAGAATCGGAATTTAAACCCGAATCACCCTCTTGGAGAGTAAAAATCAAAAAATAAAGTGTCATTTGTCCTTTAACACTGTTCGATAGGTATAAGCTTTCTATAGGTACATGCGAATTTTAATCAAAATCGTTCCAGTAGTGCATAATATATTATATACTAGCTACGCAGCGCGGTGTTAACCCGCTCATCCCACGGGAACACTACATTTCTCGGGATAAAAAGTAGCCTAAGTGTTAATCCAGGGTGTCAGTTACCTTCATACCAATATAAATATAGCAAAATGGGTCCAGCAGTTTGATAAACACACTCACAAACTTTCGCCTTTATAATATTAGTAGGTATGATAAAAAGCACACGAAACGAGTTTATGCACTACGTAGAAGTCGAATGTCGCTCGATATGTTTCGAATCGACTTCTACAACGTGAGTAACGGCGTTTAGTATATAAGTTAACTAGCTTTTGCCCGCGACTACGTACGCGTGGAACTTGATAAAAGGGATTATTAAAAGCGCCTAAGCAAATGTAAGAGCCATTGTGCTTTTGATCTAATAATTACATTTCCTACAGGGTCACCGCCCCTCCCAACAGAAATGTTCACTCACTTTTCAATCTTTTTAGGTATAATTTCTAGGATGAAAACTATCCTATGTCCTTCCTCGGATCTTAAACTATCTATGCCAAATTTCATCAAAATCGATTCAGCGGTTCAAGCGTGAAGAGGTAACAGACAGCCAGACACACTTTTGCATTTATAATATTATAGTATGGATATTGTTAAGACTCACGAGGCTTTACTATATCTTATATAGTATAGATTTAGACTCGATGATAGCGTCCGCCGCAGCCATTATAATTCCAAGACGAAAACATAAAAAGCTTAACGCAAAACTAATAAAGCTATGGAGTTGGAACGAAACTCATTATCCCCCCTTTCTGCCCACGCTTCGTCGGATAACCGGCCGGTTATGGCCGCGGCGATCCTTACAGGCTCATTGGCATGATCAGCATTGGTTTATGGTTGTCTTTACAAAAAGATATTGGCATAATGCAATTGTTTCTTTCTCCATATTTGAATTTTTGGTCGGAAAATTCTGGGCGGTATCATGCGGTATTTTGGAATTAGTGATATCTCGGCTTATCTGACATTAAAGTAGAGATTTGAAAAGAGATATGGTGAAATTGGACACATTTTTAGTGACATTATTCGCCACTTTGAAGTTCACGCTGTACAAACTGGAAGGATATCAATCGATTTTATTTATTATTGGGATCTACACTTAGACTGCTCTGAAAGTCAGAAATGACCGACAAAGTTCAACATTCCTACGGAGCGCTAAAAACGCTCCATACAAATGGCTCTACATGTGACGTCATTTTGTGGCCTAGGTACTAATATTTGTGTAGAGACTATAAGTAATTTGCCATTTTATGAGGATTCCAAAAATAATTAAAGATATTCTTTTAAACTAAAACTATATACGTTTACGAGCTACGATGCCACAGACCAACCTACAGAAAAACCGATACGCGTTACCTAAAACTAGTGATGTACCGTTTCTGAGAATTTCCGGAAAAGGAGAATTTATTTGTATGGGAAAATTTCCCGTGAAATTTCTCACAAGTTGGTACACGTTCTCTAGAACGACACATCTCTACCTAAAACAAGCTGTCGAGTTAAAGAATGGGTACGATTGAGTCACCGACATATGACCGTTTGTCGACGGTGTAGCGACAAAATCATCTCGATGAAAAGAGGTGAATTGATTGACGTGATTAACTCTTTTAGAGAGGGTAAAACGGCTACAGTTTAATTATAGGTCCGATGATCTTGTTCCAAAAAGTCACAGTGATTTTGTGACGACTCTTACGATTAAGTTCCTTACGGCAATGTTATAAGGATGCTAAATTGACTATACCTCCTCTTTGCATTCTATCGGAAATATACATAAATATTTGCTATTTTAGCTGAACTAAGAGGCAATAAGTGGACACTAAGTTTTAGCCATATGATTCGTCATTACGAATTTTATTTTACGAATTATTTATTTGAATGAGAAAGGATACGTAATTACCGTGAAGAGCGCATATATCCTGAAAGTGGAAATATCTTGAGATTTGGGATAGATGTCAATGTCTTACGTCGAATTGAGAGCCTCGGTATAAATTCTAGTGCACGAGGTTGTTGTGCTGAGGTCATATTAATGATAATGTGCTGTTCTATTATGAACAATTGAACATAGCCCAGACAGGTCATAGGAAAACAATAATTAAGAAAAAAATAATGGAAATACGTACAAACTAGTGGCCAATTTTGCGTTGCGTTTATAAATATAATTTATATTTTTTTAAGTTGCAACTTAAAATTGGCCACAAGTTTGTGCGTATTAGAACACGTAATAGAACAGCATATTAAAAACCTTCTTGTTGCTATGTATTTTTACTTCTTGATGTCGATGATAGAGTAAAATAGTAAGAAAATACCTAGACCGATGTAGTAGCGAGTCGGTATTTTTAATAATTATATTCATTGAAGTTTTTAGTGAGTTTGTTTTTGTCCTGGGTGGGTGCAAACCAGAGAAAGATTTGCTGGGATATATGTTTAATTATTGTATTATTGTATTGTGGGATATATGTTGTTTGTAATTTGAGGTGCATTAAGTGACACTTCGGCCTGATACACTTTTGGCGTTGCATATAAATGTGGCGCAATATACTATGTATATCGCCGGTTCTGAGATCTCACTGAGATATCCATATGCCCTGAATTCATACCTACGAGATTTTGTACCGCTGTTCCATCGTGATAGATCACAGTGATCATTTCGACCGGTAACTGTGACATTTTCAGCGTGACGTTATTCACCCACCTCTAAACTCTTTTCACACCGGCAACCGTTGTATCACTCCGAATACCAATTTGTCCGTCGGATTCCTGCGCCTATTAACGTCGACGTGACGGGCCGTATGTCGGGTTCCGACGTTTAGTGGCCGAAGACGGATAAATACGACGTAATTACACGTTAATTAGAGGATTTTTTCGACTTTTGTAACTTTGTGTGTGTGTAAAACGATTTAAACGCACGATTTCGTCAATTTGGGGTTAATTTTAGATTGTTGTTGTTTTTTTTATTTCTTCATTCGTTAGAGCTTTAAAAATGTCCACTGAAATATGAGAATTTGTACTGTTTAACTCCATAGATGTAATAGTTAAACATTTTTACGATACAACGTGAAATAGTGTTATCCTCAGACATTGTTTCTACTAAAAATATACGAAACATGATAATATTCCCAATTAAATATTATAAATTTAAACCTTGCTTATATGGAATGTACGTTCTGTAAATGGAAGATAGTTACTATTCACAAGATGAATTAAATGTAAACATACAGTCATATAGGTCAAACCTCCTTTTTTGAAGTCGGTTAAAAAGGACTGAAGTGTATAATTTTGTCGACAATTTATATATCAACGTACGGATACAGTGAATGGCGACAGAAATAAAAATTAGTTTTCCACCGGCTCATTAGGACGGACGCATTACGGCGTGGCCACAACTTCGGCGTTGGCGGCGAGCGGGGCGACAAGAGGCGCGACGTGCGGCGCGGCGTGGGACCCTATAGAGTGGCTACGCGGTACGGCGTTGCGTTCTTCATTGACAGAGCCAGCGGAGCGTCTCTTTTTCATTGTTTTAACAGGGTAAAGGCGTATCTCGTACACCGACACTCGAGTGTGTTATATTAGAGTTAGTAACTATTCGTTATTATGTAATTATTATTATGCCTATTATCAAAGACTATATACCCCCTAGACATATGTTCTCATACAAAAAAACGTAACTCTGAAAAAGCTCAAAATTCGGTATAAAAACTAGATGGCGCTGCTTCGTAGCCTGGAAGTGACAAAAATGTTATTTTTCACCAACATTTTTAAGTGATTTTTGATTTTTGGAAATCAAACGCATTACTGCTTTATTTTAATACGATAATATAACTTAAATACACAATTTTTAAGGATTATATTTTTTACTCTTCAAAAACGTGGTTTGATCGTATTAAAATAGATGGCACTACCTCTGGATAGCTCAAGGTTGCTTGCGGGCTCGCCAATTTTTGCTACACAAAATAGCTAGATGGCGTTGGTGCACTGATGTAATGGACAAAATAAGTTACGCCCGAATTGTCATGCGACATTTCCCACTAACAAACAGTCAGTAACGTAATATTTGTTAGATAAGTTTTGTACAGTCAAGGAATTTCATTTCCTACCCATTTCGTTACAATGTCGTTAGACATTCGCAATGCATTAAGGTCGAAAATTATATTTCAATAATAGTATTGAAATGTCAATATTATTATTTGTCACTTCATTTTACAAAAAACCTCCTCGCGAAAGGTTATCATTTGCTTTTAATTTCTAATTAGGAACATATGTCAGTGTCAATCGAGAAAATCGTAAAATAATTTTCAGCAACGTTATTAATATGAAAAATAAAATGCTTGCCGCTAACCGTGAACTATTAAAAGATAATGATAATGACTGAAAACAATGAAGAGCTCAAAGAGTGGAGTTACACCAGGAAGGAATACGGATTTATGAGATCACGCGTCGGCTCAATGCTAGCAGGGACACAGTTTGACGTTGGGTACGGCGATATAATGTTGAAGGAAACCTTATTGATCTACTGCAAAGCAAAGTAACCATTGCATCGTCCGTTTGCCATGGCCCAAGACCAACGCCGACGACAAAACGGCTTTACGCCAAAGGGACGATTTGCGGAAATGTTTGACATTTACCCTAGAACAATTAGAAATTGCCTACATGCAGGCGGCCTGCGAAAATATATTAGTTCGTTTTGTTTTTGTTAAAAGTAATATAAAAAAAACGTTTATAAAAATGTGGTTTTATTGAATTATCACTGTCGTTAGTTCTGTTAGTTTTTGTATAGATAAATTTCGGGTGCCTGTCGTATCGCATAACGTTTTTTGTCCTAAAAATGTTTGGCCGAGAAAGTTTGGCATACTGTTGAATGGCATACTACTCGTTTGTCCTAATAATTTTTGCGCATACTCTCTTAAAGTCCTAAATCAAGTTTGTCCTAATATTGATAACTAAAATCTAATTACCTAAAGCATAATATTCCTAACATGAATTGCCCTAAGAATTATTTTGCCTATTATCAAATTGGCTAAAATTACAGCACCTAAACTAAACTATGGTAGGCGTGAAGTCAGAATCGTTACGTATTCTACCTTCAGGCAGGTAAGGTAAGGTACATAACTCGAAAGTTTCATCATAATACGTCCAGTAGTTTTTTGAGATTAAGTGAAACGTACATACATACATCCATCCAAACTTTCACGTTTATAATATTATTAGGATTAGGATGTAAGTAATTTTTATGTTTAAATAAAACATACACAAATAGTGAAATGAGACGAAAAGTGAAATGAGACGAAACGGAACGTAGTAAACAAACATCGCACCTAACGTCATCTATTCACTTTTTACTGTCACTTGGAAGTTGGAATGTCGTTGAACGCTTGACGACTGTGTTACTTCACGCTTGCGCGTACCGTACAGTAGAAATTGAAAAATGTCGACTTTTGAATGAATTGATACCCTTAGCGGCATCTAGCGATGTAGAACGATAGTAACAAACGGAGTACGGTGCGTAGTATGAAGAATATCGGTCTAGGGGGTATATAGTCTTTGCTATTATGTTATTATTTCTATAATTTAAAATTTCTATCAATTTAATTTTAGACCATACAACGTGGGCCCTGTAACATAAGCAAAAAATTAAAACATATTGTTCAGCAACTTTAAAAAAAAGTCAGTTTTCAAAATTTTATTATTTCAAACCAATTAAATAGTATTTTCAATGTATGTCGTCCAACGTTGACATTCCCTGAGCATTGACATAGCTGTCACTCTACTAATGTCGGACATTTCGCAATACATTGCTTCTTTGTCTAAACTTTATTTTACAAAATGTCATTTAATACACGTTATTTTCAGAAGTTGCTTAACAAATGTTGTTTAGTTTCAAGGGACGAATCTATGTTTTAATTTTTTGCTCCTGTTACAGGGCCCACCCTTTATAATTATTTTAATTTTTGATTTCTGAATTTCTGATTTCAGCTTGGCCTAAAATTTTTTATAGGTCCAAATGCTAGGTTGTACAGATGCTCTCCGACTGTTCTCGCCTAGAAGTCGCATTTTTCAAACGATCCTCATAAAATTTTGTGAGTAGGTGTGGTAATTAAGTATTTATATATATTTTTATAGTTGATGTTTTTTTTTTTCAAAATGGTGGAGATATCTGGTATAAAACGTAAAAAATTACCAATTTCAAAACAAGCTAGCACACAAAGCCGTAGTATATCCCGATGATTTAGTTTTTGCCGCTCGCCGCTCCCCGCTGCCGCTAGTCGCGCGTGGTTGTGGCCGGACCGTTACGCGTTCTGCGCGCTCGGACATTTCGGCGGAATGGCCGCGGTAATGTCGCGAATTCGCGCGTTTTTCGATGTCAGTCGTTAGGGCGCACAGATACTCGCCGGAACAGTGTCACGTTGACAATACATTCGTATTTCAAATAAAAGATATGGTTTTTATTTCACGTCAAAAAACGCAGAACAATTATCTAAATATAGGCTGATTTTCATAGAAGTTGTGGTTAGCTACTAAGTAGTCGGCTGTCTACGAATCTGGTGGTCCTAGATTTGAATGCAAGGACGAATTAACGAATTGACGTAATGAGTTCGACTAATTTATAACTGCGTCATGCTTGGTTTGGGACTAAGCAGATCGATTTGTATAAGGTTGTTCAGAGCCTTCCCGTTCGTACAGAAGACTGTTAGTTGGTCACTGTAGTGTATAGAAATCTTTATGTAATAAGTGTCCCCAACACCTGCCCGCTGCTGCCATTAGTGTGACAGACGTCAACGGGAGCGGACCTCGAGGCCCATGTAAACCTTTACGTTGTTTTATTTGATTACTTTAATATGAATCACCTGTTTATGTTTGGACCATATAATATATGGTCGAAACATAAACAGGTGGGCGGGAATAGATTGAATGAATGAATGAATAAACTGGTTCATTCATTCATTCATTCAATCTATTAACTAATGAACTAGTTTATTCACTTGAATATTATTCGTGTGAATAAACTAGTTCATTCATTCATTCAATCTATTCCCGCCCTGAAACCCTGGACGGCACTCGCTACCGTCACTTAAAGGGGTTCTCTATTCAAACGACTACCGGTTCTCCGCGAATGTGTCCCACAGTCAATAAAGTTTGGCAACTCTAATGCAGCTTCACCGACGAGGGGGATGCAGCAATACGAAGGAGTGAGATGGAGTTATCTCCATATACGTGTCTCACATATTTCGGAAAGCGTATTAGCCGTCTTCTGCGGATCTCCTTCTATCTAATTCTATCATTCCGAGAAACCCCGTATATAGCTTCTAACTTGAATTATTCCAGAGCAAATCATTTTGTGCTAACTTCCTATTGCTAAAACTTACTTTGTACAAGAAACATTATTATACTGGGTGTTATCGTTAAGTGTACGTCATACTAAATGTATGGAAGCCTTTAATTTTAATATTAGGGGATATTTTTAGATTTATTACAAAATATGTGGTATTACTTATTGCCTAACGTACTTTCAATATCAGTTTGTTGTTTTTTTTATATCTTGGCAACCTATATATTGATGCCTAATGATCACGTCGAAAAATTATAGTAAACATTTTTTATTCAAATTCGGATGTTACGAAAGATTAAATATAAAATTTGCAATTAAAGGGCGCTTTTCAGTATTTGGTTCAAGTACTTTTTTTTTTCGGCCACAAGTTTAATTGACTTAGGGCCTGGCCACATGTCCACGACACGGCGTCGTAAACGTAAAACGACACGGTGTCGCGTCGGAGCGCTACACATTATCCACCGTGCGAATATCCGTTGCCGCGTCGTGAAAACACACGACACGGCGTCGTAAACGTAAAACGACACTGTGTCGCGTCGGAGCGCGACACAATTATCCACCGTGCGAATATACGTTGCCGCGTCGTGAAAACACACGACGCTGTGTCGCGTCGGAGCGCGACACAATTATCCACCGTGCGAATATACGTTGCTGTTAAAATTATTCGGTGTCTTCATGTGACACCGTGTATAAAATTTGTTAATAGTGTTACCTAATTATTTCCAAATAGTTACAAGCTTGACTAATTACTTATAAAACATTCTTGTTTGATTGACAATGACAATAAACAATAACATAAATATATATAGTTTTAATTCTTACCTTATTGTTAATCCCAACATCTCCAGAGGTCGAACTGGTTTCCTAAATACATTTTGCCTTTTTAAACGAGGCGATATTTTCCATAATAGTTCTTCAAAACTTGACACAGACATTCTAAAATAATCATAAAACTTGTGATCACTTATTTTTAAAGCCTCGTACTTCCTTTTGAAATGACTGCCATCATGGTTCATAATAGAAAGATATGGATTTATCCAACATTTTCGTTTCTTCTGCTTTTTCTTCATGCTTCTTCTTAAAAGCAACAAGAGCAGAATACGTGTGATAGGATCCATGTCGAATTGAAAACTGATCGCAAAATATTTTGAACATGTACGAGAAGCTGCGGCGTCGTAATCGAACGTGGCACCGCACCGTGCATCTACTCAACACAGCAAAGTTAATCTGCCCGGCGCGCGGCGCGACCTGCGGTGCCCGGTGCAGCATGTGTTTTCACGACGCGGCAACGTATATTCGCACGGTGGATAACGGCAACGTATATTCGCACGGTGGATAATTGTGTCGCGCTCCGACGCGACACAGCGTCGTTTTACGTTTACGACGCCGTGTCGTGTGTTTTCACGACGCGGCAACGGATATTCGCACGGTGGATAATGTGTCGCGCTCCGACGCGACACCGTGTCGTTTTACGTTTACGACGCCGTGTCGTGGACATGTGGCCAGGCCCTTACTAGAAGTTGGAATAATTATAAATTCCAGCCTCGTAATAAATATTATTACATAAAACCTTAGTAATTGGTGTACGATGATTAATTTCATGACGAACGTTTTTCTTTCAAACCGTAAACTTTCTACAACTTTTACAAAAGACCTTACTATACAACAATTTATAAATATACACCGAAAAAATATTAATTACGGCAAAAAACGTGAGCTGGGAGTTAGAAACAGAAAAACAAACATTAAAAAAAATCCCTTACCCCTTAATATCTGTTCTTTACAGTATCTGCGTGAGGGTCGTAATGGTGACAATGTAAGATTGTATTGTGAAGTTAGAAAAATAAATAAATGTCACAAAATGACCGTACAACGAATAAAAGGGACCTTAATCACGTAGGTAGTATGCCTACATAATACATGAATGGTTTGTTTATTTACCTAAAGGATGCAGTCGTGGTGTTAAATCCTTTCCTGTTTTATTGGAGTAACCAGCTTTTGCCCGCGGATTCGCTCATATGCCCACATACCTCCACTCTCCACTTTTTTTGTGATCTCACTTACTGAATTCTATTACGTTTTCTAATTTCTGTAAATAATCTTGGTTTTTTGATAAATAACGTGAATTTTTTTGGGATTCGGCGGTTATATTGAAGAAAACTTCTGGGTCGTTCTCAAAATATTTGCACCGCCACCTGTCAACAGGTTTGTCTTAGAAGAAGTTTTTTACACCGCATTATTTCAAATATTCAATTATCATCACATATCTAAAGACACTTTTTACATAGAGGCCAAATGCTTTCAATTAAAAGTAAAGTATATTAATAGACAAAAAAACGATTTAAAACTAGGTTTTGTCGGTCACTTGCTGTGTCCCAACGCGAGGTACTCATGTTTCGTTGTAATAAAAACATATACATTACCGACTTAGCTTAAGTTCAGTACTCCATTTTATTTTCATATATGATGAAGATTGAATACTAACATATCGAATAATAATACTATGCTTATTTTGCGGATTATTTGCAATTTAAGTTTGTCCACGCCATTTTTTGTCGTTCACTTGTCATGAGACAGACATTACAATTGTGTGACTACTATTTCGTTTCCCCTGCATAACCCCGCATAAATCGAGACCTTCAGTTGCCACCTAACACTGTTCCGAGTGACACGTCGTCAGTGTGCTGCACTAAAAAAATATGATACATACTCTTACGCGAGCGGGAGTTTGTAATGGGTACGTAGTCTATATTCTGCCTTCCATATTTTGGTTGACGTGTGTACTATTGCATTCATTTTAATTTATAACGCGTAAATTATGGTCTACTTTTATGTGTATAAATATGCAGTTCATCAACGAAATACTTTATTTGTTTTGATGACATAACTGTCATTTTGTCCATCACCTGTATGTCGTTCACTTGTCTAAATAAAAACAGGGGAACGACACATACGGCAGGTGAACGACAATTATTTAAACACCTATACAAAATTATTTGAAAACCAGGTTTTATCGGTCACTCGCCGTGTCTCAACTCATGTTTCGTTGTTATAAAAACATATATATTACCGAAGTAGCTTAGTTTGAGTATTCCATTTTACTTTCAAGTTGTCTTAGGAATCCTTAGCAGGCGGCGCCCGCACCAGATTTTGAAGCATCAATCCTCTGCCTGTCAGCGGCTTTGAGCGTCCAGGTCTCTGCCCCATAAAGAGATATGGAGAAGACAAGGGCACAGACGAGGTGCATGTTAGTTCGGTTAGGTATTTGTCTATCTTTCCATATTTTGCCGCGTTGGGTCATCGCTGTTTTGGCCATTCCGGTTCGCCATCTCTGGTTTCCATGTGCCTCTATTTGTGACAACGGAGCCAATGTACTGGAACTGATCAACAGTTTCAAACTCCTGAAGCAAGTTAGTACTTTGTCGACTAGTAATGGTTGACTATCATCAACTCGGTCTTATATTTATTAATATCGAGGCCCATTTTGAGGCTGGTTGTTTTGAGTCATTCCAAAAGTTGGGCCACTTCTGCTTCGGGTGATGCAAAATAGGCGATGTCTACCACGTACCTTCAAGGGCTCCATATCTGTTAAATAGTATTGGGGATATTATGCATCCCTGTCCGGAACTTAAAGTTCTTGTATGCGACATCTCCTACTGACACCATTCTGTGTTCAGACTCGTAAAGGCTTTATAAAGTGTTACCAGATGCGCTGGCAGCTTCAGACAATACCTCCCATAACTTATCCCACCTAACGCAGCCGAAGGCTTTCTGCTTATCAGATGTGGAGGAATTCCTCGAAGATGACGAAAACAGCAGTAAGTTACTCAGCGGGTAGGAAAGAATATGTCAAATGAGGTAGCATCAGGATGCAGAAACGTTATTTAAATGATTCGCTGTTGAACCTTCATAAGAAATTTATAAAATCACGTGGGTATGCTTGAGTTTTGCATCTTTTTGCCGGTTATGACCTTTTTGGATAGTACAGGCTTCAAAAAACCTCCTGAGAAATGTCCTGTGATATGAGAATTAAATGCTTGTTTTTTTATGCAAATTACTAATAACATAAGGAAAAAGAAAAACAATCAAAAAAGCACTAGTTGACAGTTCAACGTAGATTTTATTTAAAATGTCACTTACCTGCAACCGTCGTCGTTAACCTGCTAACAAATTCAGTGAAGTTGGAACATATTTGTCGCAAACCTGCACCCATTGTCGATAACCTGGTAACAAATGTCGTTTACCTGACATCGATGTCTTTCACCTGTCGACCTAAAATTTCAAACACCTATATCTTCTAAGATATTCAATTTAACTACTTCCCTCGACGTAATATCAATTATCTGAATATATTTCTAGCGATCCTATGAAAAATAAAAGAAGAAATCGCAACTTTAAAAAAAAATGCAGATTTAATGCAGCGGTGCAAATTTTTTGAGAACGACCCTTCTACAGTGGTCCCTTCACCATCCTACAGGAACTAATAATTCCAATTAACCCTTAATTTGACAAAAAAATTCGAAGGTCGCTAGTTCAAGCCTCGTCACGGTTGAATAGAGCAAACAATTCTCGTTTGAAAAAAAATAGAAAAAGATGGTCAAAGAGTGTGTTCATCCTGGCGAACATTGTCAAATTAAGGGTTTTAACCCCGTCATTGTGAAGTGAATTCTCACGTTGCAAGACGATGACATCATGACGACGTAAAGATCTAATACATTGACGTAACCAGAAATGAGTTTAATACGAGGTAAAGATTTTTTTGAATTTATCCATGCAGAAGCAGATAATATGAGACCCCGCATGAAAAGTTAATTGACCTGACGGGCGAAGCCGCGGGCGGCCCGCAGTATATTAACAGGAGACCTGAACTGCGACATGCCGGTTATCAAATTGGATTTGGCGCTCGGCGCGCTCCGAGAATGACTCATTTTAAAACCACTTTTGTATCCCTAACTAGTATTTTTCTGTGGTCCCTTTTCGGAATACTATTTACTGTTAAGTCTGTCACAAACAGATATAGTTATCTGACCAAAAACATTTCATGTAAAATTGGCGGCCAAGACACATGCTCATAACGCTTCGCTGTAAAAAGTTATCAGATCCCAGGAAAATTGGACCAGTGCGTGCAGAAACTTTGCGAGACTCTAATTAATGTATGACTAATACTGAAATGGATATCGATATTATATGGATATATGGATATATTTTTTGTACAGTCAGAATCAAAAGTAACTGATAATTTTAGTACGCATTTAACGTAAGCGTAAAATTGTCAGCTACTTTCGATAATAACCGTACCAATGTCACCACGACAAAAGAGCTGCCCGTCTAGCAAAACTATGGTTCGCGACTCATGTCGCGCGACATAGCGTCACCCGTCACTCTCTGACAGTGCTGTACAGAAAGAGGTAGGTAGTATATCTCGCGCGAGAAAGTCGCGTGTCACAGCTGTGCTGGACGAATTACAACTTTGTTTGGAACCGATAACACTAATGAAAAAAGAGGGTGGGGACCATTCTATTCCTCATGTGAAGAAATACAAGTTAACCTTTTTAGGGTTCCGTACCCAAAGGGTAAAAACGGGAACCTATTACTGAGACTTCGCTGTCCGTCCGTCCGTCCGTCTGTCACCAGGCTGTATCTCAAGAACGGTGATAGCTAGACAGTTGAAATTTTCACAGATGATGTATTTCTATTGCCGCTATAACAACAAATACTAAAAATAAAATAATATAAATATTTAAGGGGGGCTCCCATACAACAAACTTGTTATAGATTATGGTACGGAACCCTTTATGCGCGAGTCAGACTCGCACTTGCCCAATTTTTTTTTACCTACTTTAGCACACATTATGGTATTTTATAACTTGCATTGAAATTAATTTATAACGAATTGTGCAGTTAGGTTTTGAAATTAGCTTGTACCAACAAACTGTGTTGACATTATTTTGGTTTATGCATGGATACGGCCAGCGTCACCCGCATTGCCGAGTTCACCTCATGATATAAGGCATTATACAAAATTTTAAATAACAAAAAACCGGAAAATGTTCAAGACGACAATACAGCGTGTGTTTTTGATACAAGCTCGAATTTTACCAGCCCTAATGAGTATGTTTTTCTATAAATTAATTAAAATGTAAGATATTTCCGCTTATAAAATAATTCAGCACGCAATGTAACTCGTTTTTATCCTCACTTAGTCATCTACTGTCACTAAAAGTCAAAGTGTCAAATAAGAGTACGCGATACATTGCTGTTAGAAAAAATTACAAAATTGAAACGCTGTGGTAGTTAACACAAAATTAACAATTTGTTTAAATATCGGTTCATAGCACTAAAATCTATGTCTGGTTACAGTTTGTGGCTATATCGACTATAATTGTGCCTGTTATTTTAATGTATCTCATATTGTGTTGTATATTCCTTGATGTTGGAGGTGTGCAATAATTAATAGTACATTACATCAGAGGCCGGGAATCCGTTTTCACGACGAGGCATGTATAGTGCTTTTCTCAAACATAAAATGAAATAAAAAAAATTTTTTTACAAAAAAAAGAACCGACTTCAGTAAAACTAAAAAACCAAAAATAACCCGTTCAAGTACAGATTACATTTGACTCACCCTTCGAAGTCGATCCCAAACCACTCAGTTCTTATATTTATATTATAGTTTATGCGAGGTTTGGCACCGACTTCGAAGGGTGAGTCAAATGTAATCTGTACTTGAACGGGTTATTTTTGGTTTTTTAGTTTTACTGAAGTCGGTTCTTTTTTTTGTTAAAAATTTTTTTTTTTTTTGCTTTTTAGTGATTCATATAAAAGTTCTAGTGGCCAAATCCTATTTACTGAATGTAAATTCTTGACTTTATCAATAAATTACCGAAAGCGCCGTACATGTCCCTATAACATTTGAAGAGTTCCCTCGATTTCTCCAAGATTCCATCATCAGATCCCGACTTAGTGCCAACGGGACCAACTCGGAGTTATACCCTTTCGATTAAAAAAAAAAATTGAAACTCGGTTCACGATTCTCGGAGATATCGAGTAACATACATAGAAAAAAAAAAAAAAAAAAAAAAAAAAATTAGTTCGAATTGAGAACCTCCTCCTTTTTTGAAGTCGGTTAAAAATATACTTCAAAGAATAACATTTTATTAATTGACAAATAGAACAATTTAGTCTAACAACCAACCTTTAAAAACAAAACCTGTTTTTTGTCAAACCAGCAAGCTGTGTGAATGACCTTGTTGTTGAAACCAAAAAAAAGTTACTTTGCAGGCCTAGGCCTGAAAAGCAGTATGAAATCCCTTTACAGTCCTCTCGAGTTGTTGCGCCCAAAAAGCGATACTTCCGAGCCTATTATAAGGAACGTAAAGACAATATTTCATTGCATGTTTGAGAAAAGAGTATTTGTATTTGTATTTGTGAGAGTACGATCAGGCATATATGTGTACGGATTTATATTCGGCGTCTTTTCTGCGATCTTGTGCTAAGTCAAAGATTTCAAGGGCTTATTATCTTCTAAGTACAGTATGCATATAATTCATTTTTATTTTTACACTAGCTGCGTCGCTCATGCCACGGGAACAATACATTTTTTCGGAATAAAAAGTAACCTCTGTGCTAATTCAGGGTGTCAGCTACTTTTAATACCAAAAGGTCCAGCCGTTTGAGCGTGACGAAGTAACAAACATACACGTAAACACACTCACAAACTTTTGCCTTTATAATAATCTTTAGTGTGATGATTAAAAAAATGGGCGACAATATCTAAATAAATGCAATTTTATATGCTAATTATTATCAGCGTTCATCGCTCAAATTGATTAACCAACTAATTTCAAATTATAATTACCTAGCTGTAAGAATACAATATTTTGATACCATAAAAAAAAAAGAAAAAATACCATACCTAACCATACTGTTTTTATTATAATTATAATTTTATTTGTCTTGAATATTATGTATATGTATTTATATAGATATTATGTAATATGTATTATATTGACTGTTACCTATCTCTCTCTCTGTTGGTTTTTGCATTTTCATGTGTATTATTGTATAGTTATAGTTACTCCTTTATATTGTACATGTTGCTTGGTTTGTCTACCATTTACATTTGTTTAGCACTCATTTGCTCAAAGGTTAACTGGAAGAGATCCCTTAAAGGGATAAGTTCGCCTTTGTACATGCTTCTTAATTTGTAATGTGTTTTTCTTGTTTTTATGTACAATAAAGTGTTTACATACATACATACATAATGTTATTAAGAACCGATCTGAAGATGAAAAATCAATCAAATAGAATAAAATGAACCTATTCTTGTTAAAACAACAGTTTTAAAAGCTTGACAATCACGTATTTATTCACCGTAGCGGGTACCTCATTACACGTAGCCCGACTCGCTACGCTTGCGAAAGATATTGTCCGCGACTGTTCAGTGTTGACCTACTGCCGCTTCGTAAACACTGTGACGGCTCAAGGAAAAATGCAGATTGTAATGATAACTAGTACCTACTGAGCTATTAGATAACATTTGTGGTTATAGTTGTGATTGATTTGACTATAAAACGACACGTGACACGGTAAAGTGTAGGTACCGTCAACCAATTTGATTTCTAGGCTACTATTGAACCTTGTCACAATGACAATGATATGAGATTTCAAGCGGCTTTCATATTGACGTACACTGTGACAAGGTACGAAATGGCCTAGGGATCAAATTGGTTGACTGTAGGCTCTATTTATGAATTTTACGTATTTTCACGCCACCCTAGGCCGTACAAGGGGTTTTCTGCCCGCTACGCAGGGAGAAAAAGGCCGAGGCAAGAAAACTTTAAGAAAAACCACGTGCGTTCGTAAAATAGCATATTTATGCCACAAACAAATGAGATCTGGGACATTCACGAATTCACCGCACATACCTACTAGCTACAGGTCCCAGAGAACTTACCCAATTATCATTGATACATAGCTATTTCAAATATAAATTGAACACATAGACGATATATTTTGCTTCATGCTACTCAAATTGTATTCAGTTATCATAGCCATACGAAGGTAAATTCACTGTTTCGCTACTTTAGACATATCTTGGGCATAATATAACTATAATAACCATATCCCGGAGTTTCCGGTGCACGAATTATTGAACACTAGGCCGACAATCGTCAAATCATCAGTGCACCAAAACCCCCGGGATATGACAATATATAATTTTAGTCCCCAGATTTCAGTGAGTGGAACGAGCTGATAATGCACTTGTTTCGTTTTATTTCCGTCCCCGAATTAGATTATTAGCGATCTTTTATATGCCTCTAACGCGTGAAAACTGTGTTAACGTCCCCGGCAATACGTAAAACATAACATGCTCTAGAACGCGGTTAGTGCATGGATTTTTGGGTCATACAGCCGAGAAAAGAAACGTCTGTACCGTGGTGAAAAGATCACGGCTTGGGTCATTTGGATCCATACTAATATTATAAATGCGAAAGTGTCTGTCTGTTACCTCTTCACGCTTAAACCGCTGAACCGATTTTGATGAAATTTGGCATAGAGATAGTTTAAGATCCGAGGAAGGACATTGCATAGTTTTCATCCTGGAAATTATACCTGAAAAGATTGAAAAGTGAGTGAGCATTTCTGTTGGGGTGCGGTGACCCTGTAGGAAATGTAATTATTAGACCAAAAGCACAATTGCTTAGGCGCTTTTAATAATCGATTTTATCAAGTTCCACGCGTACGTAGTCACGGGCAAAAGCTAGTAGTAAATAAATAAATATTAAGGGACAATCTTACACTAATAGACCTAGTCTCAAACTAAGCAAAGCTTGTACTATGGATACTAGACGAAATACATAATATATAAATGCATATATACAGATAACATCCAGACCCAGGAACTAGTATTCGAGTTCATCACACAAATATTTGCCCCGGCCGGGATTCGAACCCAGGACCGCCGGCTCAGGAGGCAGTTGAACTACAATCTGCGCCAATCGTGTCGTCAATAGATCACGTTAAGATTCGAGTTTAAACCAGATAACTATGGCCCGAAAACTATTGCTTGTAAATGACACGCTCAAGCATTATGTCAGATTTTGCCATGTATCCATCAGCCAGACACGTCCACTGCTAAACATAGGCCTTCCCCATAGCTCTCCACATGGTGCGGTCTTATGCAGACCGCCATTGGCTCCCTGAGACCCTAACGAGGTAACTGTCCTCCTAATAGTCGGGGACCGTCCCATCCCATAGGATTCGGATCATATAGCATTATCTGCCATATCGAGATTAGTTCACACAAAAATTGGGCAAGTGCGAGTCCGACTCGCGCATGAAGGGTTCCGTACCATAATCTATAACAAGTTTGTTGTATCGGAGCCCCCCTTAAATATTTATTTTATTTTATTTTTAGTAGGTATTTGTTGTTATAGCGGCAATAGAAATACATCATCTGTGAAAATGTCAGTTGTCTAGCTATATTTTATTTTTAGTAGGTATTTGTTGTTATAGCGGCAATAGAAATACATCATCTGTGAAAATGTCAGTTGTCTAGCTATCACCGTTCTTGAGATACAGACTGGTGGCGGACGGACGGACAGCGAAGTCTCAGTAATAGGGTCCCGTTTTTACCCTTTGGGTACGGAACCCTAAAAAGGGTCATTCCACCAGCCAGTCTAGCACAACTGCGCTTGGCGACTTTTGTCACGCGACATAGCATCGCCCGTCCCTCTCTCACAGTACACCGAAGAAAGATATGGGTAATATTACAATGACAGCTACCTTAAAACATATTGAGAGTCGAAGACTTCACTACCAATACGAATCACAACTTATATATTATACACACATACCGAATATTTCTAATAAAAAAGGTACCCAACTGTCCGACTCGGAAAAAAAAACACTTAAACTCATATTTTATAAATAATAAATAATAATAATAAATATTAAAGGACAATCATACACAAATCGACCTAGTCCCAAACTAAGCAAAGCTTAGTACTATGGGTACTAGACGACGATATAAATAATATATAAATACATATATAGATAACATCCATGACCCAAGAACAAATATTTTGCACAAATATTTGCCCCGGCCGGGATTTGAACCCGGGACCGCCGACTCAGTAGGCAGGTGTCTACCAACCGAGCCAAACGCGTCGTCATAATAAAATGTTTAATTGTTAAATGTTTTATTCTTTTAATATAAATAAAATGTTTCTTTTTTTATAAAATATGAGTTTGAGGTGAAATGACAAAATACGTGTCCATTTTTTTTTCATGTTCTCCAACATATAATGAAACCATTAACTAATTATAAATTGACTTGAATCTCTCTGAAGAAGTTGGAGGGTTTCGTCAATTTTCAGTACTTTGAAGGACAATTTGTCCTAACAGGTTGAATTTGGGCAGCTAAAAATAATACGTGTCTGCTATTTTGGACTACTCTATTACATAATATTAAAATAAATCAAATCTTAGCCGGACAGATGGGTATCCTTCCTTCTTCCTTGTAAGTAGTACGAAAAAAATGGCTTCAGTGCCCGACATTTAGGTGAAATGCCCCAAAAGTATCTTGAAAGAACATACATTTCAGTTACAAGTTTATAGATATCGCTCAGAATTATATGCGACATATATAATAATATATGGGTATATAGCTGACAACGAAACAGGGAGTGATAAATTTTATGACATTTTTTATTACTTCGATTCTGCCACCAATATGCCGCGGAACTAAACAAACTAGGGAGGCTTTGCGGGCATGTGCGGAAATCCGAATTTGCAGCACAGTTGTGACAGGTCACGCGTCAAAAAATTTACACAGACAGTACATTTGACGATTGCACTGTCAAGGTGCGTACGCACTAAGCGTAACTACGCGAGGCGACGCGACGCGACCAGAATTGTTTGTATAGAATTTGATGTCGCGCCGTGTAGTTCCGCTGCCGCGTAGTGCGTTCTATCTCATACATTTTCATACAAATAATACTTAGACGCTTACGTAGCTTACGTAGTTCCGCTTAGTGCGTACACACCTTGCGCATGCGCGTGCGTTTACATTTGAAGCGCAGCGGATAGGAACGGAGCCTGAGTTAGCCGATCACACCGATAAAGTAGAAACATAGCTTAGGCTATGGAATGAGCTCCCTGCCGAGGTTTTCCCGGTGGACTACAAAATGGAGTTCTCCAAAAAAGAAGTGTACTTACAGATTTTTAAAGGGTCGGCAACGCTGCGTTCCCATCAGGCTGTGTGCTTGCTTGCCACCTATACGTGAGAAAAAGAAATTGTCGGACATAACGAACCGAAATAAGCATTTTCGAGGCTTATAAAAGTTGCTTTTCAGTGACTGTGCAAGTACATACATTTTAACATATTTAGAGCACCTACCTATAAAAAACATTTGAGATAGATTTTAAAGATAACACTAGGTAGTAAACTAAGACGTAAGACTAAACGAAGCGGTTGGCGCAGTTTGTAGTCCACCTGCCTACTGAGTCGGCGGTCCTGGGTTCGAATCCCGGCCGGCGCAAATATTTGTGCTATATATTGTGTATCGTTGTACCCATAGTTTAAGCTTTGCTTAGTTTGAGACTAGGTCGATTCTTGTAAAGTTGCTTACTTATTTATATGTAGACGTCTAGGCGCCTTCCAAAACGAATCTGACAGAGACATCGCAAGAGTGATGCCCTAGACTACTGCCTACAGGTCGGTGTATCACGAACTTGTATAGGCATTCAATACCCTGTGGTTCAATCAAGAAATAATCTAAACAAACATTGGAAAATGACGCAATTAGTGGGGTGATCCATCCATTACTGCCAACTAAACGAGAACGCGAAATAAAAACGGGTTTTATGACGTTTTCGGGAACAAATCGATATGAAATCGTGACAGCGACGGACGTAATGACAATGAAACCTCATCACAATACCCGAGAGGAACCCAAAGCAAGAGTGAACCAAGAAATATTCAATGTTGTTTCACGCTGTGACTTGACTTTGGTAACTAAATGGGTCATTGTCAGTTCCAAAAACAAAATTTGTCCCTTCGGTGGTCAACAGTTAAAAGCTTGTATGAATCTAGGTTATGTTGCTATTACATCGGATTATAGAAGATGGATATCCTTTGTTGTATCCAATCCTCTTCGTGCTGGGAATGGTGGGATACAATAAGCTAGAAGTGAGACGGGAACTGACCCTTGCTTCATATGTAGTCAGAGTGCTGAGGGGTGAGTTGTGCAACCCCGGGGTGGCGTGCGCCCTGGCGCTGAACGTGCCGGACCGGTTCGTGTGGCGCCGCCGCCGGTCGCCGCTGCTGGCCGTGCCCGCCGCTCGCACGAGACTGCTGCGAGACGCGCCGCTAACGAGGGCTATTCTCACAATAAATAAGGTGTCGCTTACGCTGAATATATTTACGTGCTCGCTGAACGATTTTACAAAGGCCACTATGTTTGTACTGACTGTGTAACAATTAATAAATTGTATAATTGTAGTACATATAGGTACTAATATTCACTAGTCTATCGCATTAGGTAATGACCTGTAATGATAGATTTAAGTTTCTGAATGAATAAATAAATAAATAAAATAAATAAAGATGGAATGTTCTTTATTCTCACAGGCATTTAATCAGAAAATTAGGCCCTGGAATCCTTAATTTCGCGAAAGTCCATCGGAAAGACGCGCACCTAAATCTGACAATGACCTAAATAATGATTATAATTTCCCAATTCCTTAGATTTCCTTTTGTTTTATAAACTTGACTAGAACTGTATCAGGGCTGGTTAGCCCTCACTACCAGTAGTCGGACTTTGTGTGGGAGTATAACCCGCTAATGGGATTATCTCCGTGCCACATGAGTGATAGAGATTTACTTGTATATGTATGTCTCTATTCTATACTGTCTCTAAAATTAAATACAATATTGAATAACTTCTATATACTTACACGATGAATTTATGCTTATTTTAACCCGGCCTTCTCAATCTTTTTACACGGCTTCATAGTAACTTGCGGCTGCATCATTGAATATTGCGAATTGGCTAGGTAAAATTTTTCAAAGACCATTAAATTATATTTATTTTCATTAGTCAGTCCTTATTACGAATTTAAAATAATAAGTTTCTATAAAAAATGACATTTTAGTGACAAGCTTTTATATCCGACTGTATTTTTTTTTAAATATCCATTAAATGCTCACTGAGACGATTCTAAAGAGCCCAAACTCGGTAGGATTGCTTTTTCTATTATAGAGTTCCTATGGCCACCTTCTGGCTTCATCATCAGATCAGCCCCATGGTACCATATTATTGTATTGTCATCAAAGTTATGTAAGTATGCAAAATTTCAGCTCAATCGGTTGACGATATCTGCTTCAAAATTGAGTTGCAAGATTCCACCCGAACAAACATACTTCAAACATACATACGTAGTATACGTACATAAAAGAAATTAATTAGAATAATAGTCAATAAAGGTAACACAGAAACATGCAAGCCACACTTCCAGCATCATAAAATTCTTACGTTGCCGTGTATCTATATTCTCGAAATGTGTTAATTCGTTAGACAACAAAATAATTTATTTAAGAAAAGACATGAACTTTCTACAACGCACATTCTGCGGCAAAAAAATAAACTTCTACTGCCAGCATCTAAACTAAAAATACATTCAAATAGCACTTACGTCATGGCCATAAACATTTATAATAATTTACCAAATTCACTGACCAATGAAATCTCTGACAAAAAAATTATGAAAATATTGAAACAGCTACTACATTCGAAATGCTTCTATGCTGTCCAAGATTATTTAAATGATAAATTAAAATAAGCTTTGTAATTTAATTATTATTCTTCTAATTATTATATAGCGCCGAATAATTTCTAATTTAAATTAATACTTAGTTACCCAGAAGTTACGATATTTAAAACGCATATATATGTTTGAAATGTAATTAATATTGCTGCATTGTTACATTAATAATATCAACATTTTATAGTTTTGTAAAATAGTTGTACATAATTGTTTAAATTAAATAAAATTAATAATGTTTTAGTCTGTAAGAAATTGCAATGCCCTAACAGGGTTTCATGTACCTACATTATAATTACCATACCATCCATTGTAAAATGAACATGATTCGCAATAAACGATATGAATATGAATATGAATCATCAGAAATTTAAGAGCTTAGCTCTTGTCGGTGGAGCAACTTCCATGTTTCTCTATCTTCAACTTTATTTTTGATGTCCTGATACGACACGCCGTCCACTTTCTCCTTGATTTGGTCTATATAAGATCTCCTAGGTCTTCCTCTCTTCCTCCTTCCCTCAATCTTCCCTTCAATAATGGTTTTTATGTAATTGTCATGTCGTAGCAGGTGTCCAAACATCTTTCCCCTTCTGTTTTCAATGGTTTCTAACAAAGACCTTTTCTCTTCCACTCTTACAAGCACTTCCTCATTCGTAACTTTTTCCGTCCAGCTTATCCTTTCCATTCGTCTCCAGCACCACATCTCGAATGCTTCCAACCGTTCTCTATCACGCTGTGTCATTGTCCACGTTTCGCTTCCATAAAGGGCTATACTCCAGATGTACACTTTTATAAGCCTTTTACGGATTTGGCCCGATATTCTGGCTTTGAATAAACTTTTTTTAGCATTAAAAGCTTTCTTGGCTATGGCTATTCTAGCGATGATGTCCGGTGTACATCTGGAGTCATGAGTGATTATGCTTCCCAGGTATTTAAATTGCTTGACTTGTTCTATTGGTATGTTATTTAGAGTGATTGGTCAACAACATACATACATGGTGACATACAATGCAAGTTAAATAAAAGCTTGTAAAAAGGCACTGGTTTTGGAAACAATATAATTATAATGAACTGACAATACGTCAACGAAAAAAAAATCCAGAATAAAAAGAAAAAAACATAGACAATAAAAATATAATAAAAAAAGGCTGTGCATCTTGCACAGTCCTTGCTGTAAGAATCTACAAACTGCAGGCCATGTTGCCTTGTGGAGTAGAATCTATTTAATTTATTGCTCTTGCTACAAGTCACACCCGGTATAACCAGTGATGTTCGACCATAATCCCAGATTTGGCTGAAATGCTCTCGAGTGCAATACGTCACTAGCCGCCATTCTGCCGAGCGTCAATCTGATCCCGATCTTGCGATTACGGCTAACAGAATAGAAGGAAAAAAGCGTACATTTACTTTTTTTACCCGGCTACGGCGAAGCCAAAAGCAGGGTTATGATTTTGACCGGTTTGTATGTTTTTCTAAATATTCAGAAATTCTACTTATCATGATTTGAGTTGAGTTTTTCTAATTGATTGATTTGAAAAAAAAAAAGCATTTCAGATCATCACATTATTATTATATACTTAGGTATTAATTTTTAATTCTATTAACAAGACGTTCTGGAATTAGTTATCCATTGCAAAATTTTGGAACATTTTATTTTGTCATGTTTGAGTTCCTTATCAACTAGATACCTATGTTTATTTATTAATTTTCAAAATGGTCTAATAGCCGTTGTCGAACAATCGGGGAGCACAGCGTTGGTGGCCCTGGCCCGTATTATTTGACCACGAGTATACAAGGTGCCATCGAGGAACGCAAAAAAAAACAATGTTATAACTTTGCACAAAATATTCATAACAATTAAAAATATAATTAATTATGCAAATTGGTAAACTGCCGAAATACATGATTACAATTTAACATTTTCAAAAATTGAGAAAATACAACATTTCAGCAGAAGTTAACTATTAGAAGCAGTAGAACTACGAGTATCTACTAACAGTTTGCACTCTTAAGTAAGTTAAGTATAGCGCGCTGAGTTAATTTATAAAGAGAAAATCTTATTGTTTCTATGCATGCATATTTATGTATTGGCATGACGATAAGATTTTTAAGGATGTCAATAATTCAATTTTTTATTGAGAGCAAAAATGTCTATATCGGACTAACTACACGTAGACTGCTCTAAGAGTCGAAAATGACCGTCAAAGTTCAACATTCCTACGGAGCGCTAAAAACGCTCCATACAAATGGCCACCTAATCGTGTCGTCATTATATGTTATGGGTACCTTTGGGGTTTTTTTCTTTCATGACATATTGGGCTAATTTCATTCATATAACTACACAGTATGCTGTAGAATTTAACATCCGTCTTTATGTAATAAATAATTGATTTGATTTCATTTAAATATGTATACATTATTTATTTCTTTTTATATAGTGCATTTACAAATAAAATTTAAAAATAGTGATGAAAATATTTCAATAAAAAATGCAATAATATGTAAAAAAGTGGGTAAATGTTTGTTAACTGAAGAAAGAATATTTACAAAATCAACAAACGGCAACACTGTCTTCTAATAAAATAAAACATAAGCATTATGGGTCCATTTTGTTGTAGAGAAATCATTTTCAGACTTGTATCTAATAAAATACATAAAAAATCAAATAATTAAACGGACGACAATAATAAATAAGTTCAACCATTGAACTAATTTCATTAAACATCGAAGCAGTTCAGTTGTGAAACATTATAGAAATATCTGTACCGAATCATAAACACTTTTGAATGAAACAAAAAATTAGATAACGAATATAATTCATTTCCCCCATATAGCTTATTTGAAATACAACTAAAATTTTCTACATGCGTGTGCTCATAACGGAATATATGAAACGTAATTTATATGCGTTGCTCTGGAAACCTCACCTCTTTTGAAATCGGTTAAAAGAGGTAAAGTTAACCTACTGCACTGGATCAATCTCGATGCTAATTGATGGACAAACTTCATACATTCATACGCAACACAAAGATGTGAATATTTTTTCTGTAACTTCTAAGAATCATCGATATACAGTACGATATTTTGTGATATGTTTAGAATGATTTGTGATAATTAAATTAATGCAGCAGTATTTAGGAGAGGTTCATAAAATTCAAATCCGTTATTTTACGATTAATATAAATTAGGTTTTCCCTTATTTTAGTATATTGTTTTGTAACGTATCAATTTCATGGCATGGCACGGCTTAATTGTTGATTTAATTTTTAGTTCACGTGTTTTTTAGCATACTTTCGCAAATCAGACGACTCTGCAGTCATCTAACATTAGTAAGGAAATAAGTAGTTAGCGGAGTCAGTCGCTGGTCTGTTTCTGAAATAATGAGTCAAAAAAATACTGAATAAAATGTTATCCTTGTTTATATACTTTGATATAATAAATGATAGATCAATCAAACATTAAAAAAATGTTTAAATGAAATAAAAGTAACTACTTTAAACAATTGTATTTTGTTAACTAAATAAATACAATTATTTAAAAAAGGAGAAAGAGTAAATGTTGATTTCAAAACAGCAACGAATAATAATAAATGAACGAGTTTTTTGTATTATCTTTAAAAACATTTCACGTTTAGAAATTGCAAGAAAATTTATAATTTTAGTTTAAACGTTGTTTGTATTATACACAATACCAATTAAAGTGAAATTGTAAAAATTATATACTTATTTTATTTCATGAAACTTTTAAATACATTGGGTAACGATTTTCAGATTGTTTTCTACATTTTACCATTAAAGATACACGTTAATGCGTTATTAGTACATATGATACGTCAAAGTCAAAGTTCTTATGTATGGTGAAAATATCATAAAAAATACAATATAAACATATGCCCAGTTTTCCAACTTCACTTGCAACTTTTCACACCGGCTATAAGGAAACTTCTCGCAAGTTTGCGCAATAAGTACCCAGAGCGAATCACAATCCTAAACACTAACCCCAAAAAGTTCGCAGCGCAAACAAAAGTGAAAAAACTTGAGTCAAACTCACTCAGCCAGGGCGTTTAATCCAAGCCTCAGTATTAACCTTGCTTTATTCTTGGTAGATGTTTTATTTATTTTTAAATTCACTTATCACTGGGGATACACGTGGTGCCGCGCGGACCGAGACGACCGCCCGTCGACTGGCGGAGGGACTGACTCGCATCGCAAGCACTATTTATATCGCCCGCCTGCAACGTGCTCTGTAATATTCGGTATTAGGTCAGTTTGTACCGACTAAACTGTTTAATGTTTATATTTGGTACGAAAAAGAAATTATTATACACGTTTTATATACTTGAAAGCGTGGCGAGATCATATAGGTTGTTATATGGAATGCAATTTGATGCGCCGTGTCCGTCAGCGGTCGCAGGTTCGTTGTGAGGATATATTGCTGTTTAATGTTAGTAATTATTATGTATATAGGATATTGTTCGGTACTTGGTGCCAGTAAGCGATTTTATAAAAGGAAGCGATGAATGTAAATAATTGACAAGGATTTAATATTATAGAGATCGAGAGAGCTTTGCGTTGTGTACACCCTGAAAAAAGATTTGAATTGATTTTTCTGTATGTAGGTAAGGAAATATAAGAAAATACTTACCGAAATCTACGGCAACTATGCCTGAATAGAGTTTAAGTCTTCGACCTATTCCCGAAAAAAAATAAGCTGTCAATAATGTCAAACTCAACGTCATTAGTTTTTTTTTTTAAATTAAAAACCAGACTAAAGTATCCTTTCCATTGTGTCGAGAATGAGTAATATTTAATAAAATAATTAGTAATCTTAGGAAAATATAAAAACGTCCTCTTTCTAATCGGAATACTGAAAGTAATAAAATTGTTTTCTTAAAAATATAAAATCTTATTAATTGTTTTAAGTGTGGCTTTGTTTCTGCCATGGCTAGTGCAAGGATAGGTTTTAAGGTACTAGGAATAAATAGCTTGGTGAGAGCTTCAATGAACTTATTTTATTAGATTACAGTTTATTTCTAGTAGTTTAAATGGCAATATGAATCCGTATACTGATTGTGGAGTGGCGCCTCTAGCGGTGAAACTTGGAAATAATATCTTTGTCCTATTTGCATCCTTCCGGTGAAGTCAGTTAGGGTGAATCCTGAAAATTTCTATGTAGGTAGCACCATTACCTTGCACTGTTACTTACCTTTACCTTACACTTATTAACATAATACTTCAAAAGGTGTTCTCTTTTGATCTTTGTATAAATTACCTGGATAATACAGTCCGTATTTTCTTGGTTGGTTGAGTTGAATGCGAACACGCACCGGTTTTGAAGTAGAAACGAGGGAAGGTGGAGCCGAACCGTCTGACGTGGTTTTTAGTTATAACTTTTATTTAGCTTAAGTTGATTTCTGTTATTTTTTTACTTGTTTTTCGTTACACATGTACATACTTTGTCATTTTATAACAGCCATAACCTACCTACAGATGGAATTTTCCATTGATAATTTTTGATTCAAAAACTACTCAAAATTGACAAAATTCACGCGAAAAATTGGTTTTTCCAACTTATTTTCGACTGCATGCAATGAAAGCATGAAAAAGCTATGTTACTACTTAGAACTCGGGGAAAAGTATTATTCAATTTAAAACGTTGGTTGAAATTGTCAATATATTTGTTATAATATGAAAAAATAGTACATTACTGCAGACGCCGGGAAATAAGGGCTTGCCGGCTGAGTAGGTATAGACGGCCGATCGTAAGGGAGGCCGTCTAGTGATACGAAGCCGGCAAGCCCCTTTCACGGCTAAGGCGTGTATAGTGCTTTTCTCAAACATATGCAATGAAATAAAAAAATACACCACTCAAAAAAACATAACTCAGCTGTTCAGCCAGTTCATGAACACAGACGCCATGTTTAAAAAAAGTATTTTTAATTTTCCCTCCAATCGCTCTATTTTATTTCTTTAATAAGTCGTCCACGTGTGTAGTGCTCGAATATTAGGGCCATTATACACAACCTGATAATAAGAATCTTAATTTCTATAATAAATAAAATAACGGCAGAGGATTTTTAATATTGTCTATGGTCTCTGGTGACTTACGTATAGACAGTATTTAAAATTTATTCATCAACACATTGAATCATACAGATTTGTATTCTTAAGATCAGTTCGTGTGTACTAGGCATTAACGCGGATATTGTTGGTCCGATGGCTGAATGGGTAGCCACTAGATTTTTTTTTATATCAGCTGTTCATATACACAGACGCCATGTTTACATTAAAATTAAAAACAAATTACTTCCCGGCCTAGGCCTTCAATTTTGTATGAAATTCCTTTACAGTTCTCTCGAATTGTTCCGCCCGAAACTTGACACTTCGAAGCCTGTTTTAACGCACGTTATGACGATATTTCATTGCATGTTTGAGAAAATAAATTTTAAATGGAATAAGGCCTCTTAAAATCCGTCCAGCCGGCAAGGAAGGCTTGATCAGCGGACTAATATTATTTTACAAACAGATGTCGCCTTGCGGCCGGCGCCGCGCTTCATACAATTCCTGTATCGCGATGTAAATCTTTTCCTGAAATAATAACTGATTTCCAAGACAATTTTTAGGATTCTATAACTGCATAGATGAGAAATATGCAAAACCGTCAATTTGAACGATACTTCATCTAAAAACTGGTTCGCCGATGGAATACAAATACGGAATACATTATAGCGGCGTCGCGGCCAAAACGGACTTGCCTCTTATTTCACTGCAGTGGACTGTGCACGGTGGGGTCACTCCGAACACAGTGCATTGACCATAAATAATGGGTCAATACGAATATAGTTAGTTAACGAAATTAATTATCAACGAATTTTACACGATACACTACCATAATATTCATAACTTAAAAAAACCGACCAATTGCGAGTCCGACTCACGCACCGAGGGTTCCGTACAATGTGATGTAACTAACATTTTAAGGTTTTCGCAATTTTTCCTTTATCTGTGTTGTAAGACGTTGCTTTGTAACAAATTTCTAGATTCTAAGTTCACGGGAAGTACCCTGTAGGTTTTGATTTCCTAGCGAGTGTCAAAAATTTGCAGCATAGGTAAACGGCTGTAGCTTTTGATTGCGTTAGCTTAGAAGTTTGATTTTTTCACAGCTCCAAGGGACAGTAGGGACGCGTTACTGAGAAAAAGGGTCTTGACACACAGACAGACGGTCAACTAAGTGATAATAATAATAATACAATACTTTATTGCACACCAATAAAAGTTTACAAAAGGAAACAAGACAAATACAACTTACAAATAACGGTAGACAACAGGCGGAGACCTTACAGTGATCCTGTAAGGCTTCCGTTTTCTTCCTTTTGAGGTACGAAACCCTAAAACAATAATAGCTAACCATTAAAAAAAATGGATAAAAAATATGACGTAGGTGCAAAGTAAATAACACGAAACAAATTTTATCAGATTAAAAACTAAATTGCCGTTTTAAACTTCACATGTTAAAAAAACTTTTATCTTTTATATTCGCTCGGTTCGCGTTACGCTGTCATACGTGACAAGTTATGACAGGTCCATTCAGTGACGTTAAAAGCTCACACAACTATTCTTATTGCGTATAGTATTTCCTACTGGCTGGCTAATTGCGTATTTTTAGTTGTTTTTTCTACTCTAGTACTTTTTTTATATAGTTACTAACTAATAATTATAAAGACATACGTAAATCATGTAAGTCTGTAAAAGTCTATACTCTACTGTCCAAAAAAACACTGCTAAACGATGTTATAATATCGCCAAAAAGCATTCTTTAGTACCACAGATTACAAAATAAACAGATGCATTCACACAATTTGAAATTAAAAAAAAAAGAAAACTTATTGTACTAAGGCATTGCTGCCAACGTACAATGATTTTTTTAACTGTTGCTTAAAATACTGTTTCAACCGACTACAAAAAGATGAGGTTTACAAGTGAACGCGTATACCTACTTCATGTGGTTACCTCAAAGTTCAATTCTTGCTTTAACGAATTGACAACCCTCTTTTATCAGTCATACTTATATAAAAAAAGCTCAAGAAAACCTACATAATAGTTGTGATGAATTGATAATAAAGTGGCTTGAACTTTAGTAACTATTTGTGTGACCTGCCCGTCTAGCAGAACTTCGCTTCGCGATTCTTGTCGCGCGACATAGAATCGCCCGTCCCTATCTCATTGTACAGCGAAAAAGGAGATAGGTAACATATCTCGCGTGAGAAAGACTCCAGTGTCACAGTTGTGCTAGAGGTGTAGATATGGCCAAAATAACCATGTTACCTTTAAATTCACAGATCCATTCTCTAAAAGAAAGGCTCATTCTGCAAACGTTTGAAAGGCTAAGGAATAGAAAATGTTACATTTTCGGCTGTATCCGACGGAAAGATGATAAATCGTGGACGCAGCCGCGCGTGCACCGGACGACGCAATGTGCAGCATTCTTGTGTGCCACAGTACACATATTCATCCATCATATCAGCCGTCCACGACCATGCCCCGTGGTTTTGGGTGCACGATTTGACACTAGGCCGACGATATGAATATATAACATCCATGAGCCAGGAACAATAGACATGTTGACAATTTTTTTTTGAGGATGTCAATCGATTCTATTTTTATTGTGATCAAATGTCTATATGGGACTGACTACACTTAAAGTGCTCTAAAAATCAGTATTGATCGTCAAAGTTCAACATTCCCACGTAGCGCTAAAAACGCTCCATACAAAAGGCGTCAGGCTAGTGACGTCACAGGTCGGAATATACCTATAATTGTATGGAGAAATTAAGAAATTTGCCATTTTCACCGTGAAAAAGTGCGTTTAAGTTCATGGTTGTCATACAATTATTAGGGTTCCGTAGCCAACTGGCAAAAAATGGAACCCTTATTCGTCATGTCTGTCTGTCCGTCTGTCCGTCCGTATGTCACAGCCATTTTTTTCCGAAACTATAAGAGCTATAGTATTGAAACTTGGTAGGTAGATGTATTCTGTAAACCGCATTAAGATTTTGATGCAAAAATAAAAAAATAATAATAAATATTGGGGGCTCCCCATACTTAGAACTGAAACTCAAATTTTTTTTTTCATCAAAAACATACGTGTGGTGTATCTATAGATAGGTCTTCCAAAATAATATCGAGGTTTCTAAAAAAATTTTTTCTAAACTGAATAGTTTGCGTGACAGACGCTTCCAAAGTGGAAAAAAGTTGCCCCCCCCCCCCCCTCTAACTTCTAAAATAAGAAAATGAAAAATCAAAAAAAAAAATATGATGTACATTACTATAAAAACTACCAACGAAAATTGTTTTGAACGAGATCTAGTAAGTAGTTTTTTTTTAATACTTTAATACCTAACTTTGCACTTAATTTATATGGGGCGCTGTACATACCAGGTGCAAACTTAACTTAACCACTTAGGGATGGAAAGTGTTTGTACGGAACCCTCGGTGCGCGAGTCCGACTCGCACTTGGCCGGTTTTTTATAATTATGAGGATTCTGAAAACATTTTCAAAATCTCCTTTGGATTAAAAAAAATATAATAAAATTTGCGTACCTTTGAAGTCACATATTTCCAAAAAAGATTTAATTTTTTGGTTTTTTTTCCTTGTTTCGTGAAATATTTAGCTAATTTTATTCATATAACTACAGTAAGCTGTAGAATTCAACATCAGTCAACATGTCTATTAGTAGAGTTCATCACACAAATATTTGCCCAGGCCGGCATTCGAACCCAGGGCCGCCGGCTCAGTAGGCAGGTGCACTACAAACTGTGCCAACCGCGTCGTCCGCAGCATCGTCGTGTTGTGGGACGACCCTTTAGCGATCATGACCTGGTGGTGGTGGTCCGCCTTGAGCTTCGCTGCATCGCACTGCCTCTTCCGTATTTTATTGAATTGGTGGAAATGTTGTAGGAAATCATAAATTTGCCGCTTGAGTAAGTACACATAGATTAGGTACAGTTATTTCTAATTAAATACCTCAATGTTAAAACTTATGAAACAAAAACCAGCCAAGAGCATGTTGGGCCAGGCTCAGTGTAGGGTACCGTAGTTGCCCATCTTTCACAATAGACGGGCTTAAAACAGCGGTTTTAAAACTTTTGAATTTTTGCACCACATTTTTTTTATTTGCACAAAATTTGACAAGTTAATCCACGGCCGACCAAGAGCAGTTGAAACTACTAAAAGTCAGCTACCCGTACAGATCTAGGTATTTTCTATTTTCTTATAAGGTAGGGTTTCTTGCAGTCGGCTCCCGGAATAGACGGACATGGCGAAACTATAAGGGTTCCTAGTTCACTACGGATGCCTCATCATCATATATTTAAGAGCTAAGCTCTTGCCGGTGGAGTAATTTCCAGCTTATTCTACATTCCGCCTTCTCTTTTACGGATGCCTAAAAATGGTTATTTCTAGAGCGCGGTTACAGTGCAGTGTGGATTTGAGACGCGATTGAATGCAATGTGCAGCTATTTTTGTGTCACAGCACAACAGATAAAGGTCACGTGAACGTGGCTGATCTGAAATGGTGGTTTCCTCAATAATTGTTCGAGCTCCATCAAGTGGCATTGATAACTTGACATGTTATTGGAGATATAACTGAGTAAAGAACACATTACGTGCACCTTTCATTAGTATTTTACTATCAATTGCTCGTTAGCTTGAATTTTATTTTTCTAAAAGATCTCGGATTAGGGACGATGACTGATATTAAATTCTACAGCATACTATAGTTATAGGAATACAATTAGCTCATTATGTCGCGAAACAAAGGAATAAAAGTATATATTTTGAAATATGTGACTTCAAAGGTACCTACGCAAAATGTATGATACAAAAGAAATTTTGAAATTGTTTTTAGAATCCTTACAATTTAACAAGATAATAATTGTACGACAATTTTGAACGTTAGCGCACTTTTTCACGGTCGAAATGGCAAATTATTTATTGTCTCCATACAAATATTGATATCCATAACATATAATGACGTCAAAATTAGGTGGCCAAATGTATGGACCGTTTTTAGCGCTCCGTGGAAATGTTGAACTTTGACGGTCATTTCTGACTTTTAGAGCAGTCTTAGTGTAGTTGGTCCCATATAGACATTTGATCCCAATAAAAAATAGAATCAATTGACATCCTCAAAAAAAAATTTCGTGATGCCTATAATATGTACGCCCAGTTCCATAGTGCGTAGAATGTAAATCTCATGAAACAAAAATGTATAGATTGTGGACGCAATCATGCGTGTACCGAAGACGCAACGAACTACGGAGCCGCATAATTATGCCACAGTAATAGCAGCAATATGCAGCTATTCTTGTAGCATAGCATCGCAGGCAAAGGTCGTTTAAACCTGGGGTCTATGCTGGTGGCATTCATCACGTTACTACATAGTATAAAACAAAGTTGCTTCCTGTTGTCTGTCTGTCCCTTAGTATGCATAGATCTTTAAAACTACGCATCGGATTTTGATGCGTTTTTCTTTATATACAAATAAAGCATGATTATGTCACTCAACTCGCATTTTGTCAACACGTGACGGATGCTTTGTCACTCATTTATCGCGTGACAAGTCTTTACCCTCCATTCTCCTCTCGTGTGATATGTCTACACATCGTCATTGGCCAACTACATCACGCTACAGACAGTGAGAAGTGAAAGCCACAAAGGAAAAAAAATGCAACCATAATAGGCCCGCTGAACAGATCTTATTAAATAATATGTAGAATTATTTATAATTTTCTGGTGTAATATGGTTCCAAACGTTAATGATAAAGAAAGATTATATAAAACCGTCCTGACACTTGCGTTTTTAATATTGCAAATGCGAGTTTTGAAACCGGTTTTGGTTTTTATCAGTTCAGATTATTCTCATTTTACTGAGCACAGATGTAATACGTTGGTCTGCAACGTCGTGTTACTCTTGTGTTACTGAGAAACCATAACAAGTGAAGAATGCCGTTGGTGTATGTTATGTGTACCGCGAATCGACAACGGCAAGCTCAGAACAATAAGTATCGAGTGGCAGTTCCATGGACAAATAAAGGAGGAAAGGTATTGTATTCACAAAATGTTGTCGTCGGTGTTACTGTGAACAGCGCTGACCATAGTTGCCAATATAGGTAATACTTGGTACAATTTTTAGAAGATATCAAGGTCAAAATTTCAACGGTTTGACATTGTGCCAACACAACAGCCAACCATCAACAATATTTTTTGTTATTTAAGTTTCGAAGGCAAGGATCCCTTCAACCCTATTATTGAGAACTGTCAAATTGTCAATAAAAAAAACCATTTCTGTTTTTTTTTTGTAAACTTTATCTGTAAACCGCAGCCAAACGCGAGATAATCGCGTACAAACATACCTATATAGGTACATACATACAGGTCAAGTGAAAACCTCCTTTTTTTTCAACTCGTTTAAAAACCATGGTAAAGAAAATGGAAAGACATGCAGTTCCTAGATTCTTATACGATAGCAAGGACTATCGAAATAAAATACAATCCATTAAGGTCATCCAAAAAATTTACCATGCCTATTTATTCGTGACTAGCTATTGCCCGCGACTACGTCTGCGTGGAACTTGGAAGTATGGAAGCAACCTCGTACAGCACGATAGATATCCATCTATATCCACCTAATCACCTTAATTAATAAAAGGGATTATTAATAGCGCCTAAGCAAATGTAAGAGCAATTGTGCTTTTGGTCTAATCATTACATTTCCTACAGGGTCATCAATGTCATCATGAATTACTTACTCACTTTTCAATCTCTTTAGGGATAATTTCCAGGATGAAAACTATCCTATGTCCTTCCTCGGATGTTAAACTATCTCCATGCCAAATTTCATCAAAATCGATTCAGCAGTTTAAGCGTGAAGAGGTAACAGACAGACAGACACACTTTCGCATTTATAATACTAGCTGTGCCCCGCGATGTTACCCGCTCATCCCATGGGAACACAATTTATTCGAGATGAAAAGTATCCTATGTCCTTTCCCGGGTCTCAAACTATCTCCATACCAAATGTCATCTAAGTCGGTTCAGCGGTTTAAGCGTGAAGAGGTAACAGACAGACAGTCAGACAGACACACTTTCGCATTTATAATATTAGTATGGACTAGTATGGATTAGTATGGATAGTATGGATTAGTAATATTAGTAATTAGTATTAGTATGAGTATATTAGTATGGATTATGCGCGGTGGGCGGTGAGGAATCCGAAAAAATGTAAACAGCGTATTCCCTCATTATCTATACAATCGAAAAGTGGTAGTGGTTTTTCGCTCACTGTACCAACGATTCAGAGGTACGGTACCCAATACGCGTCCGTATCGTATTCATAAAACGATTCAAATGACCTCAATAAGTGGAGAAGAGTTGGAGACTGTTTCCATGACTACCTCCCGGTTTCAACATGAGACCAGCTTCTTGCCATCCGAGATACATATGTGTTCAAGTTTCAGCCTACTCGGAATTCAACTTGCAAGAATCGTACCATTGATGCAAACATCAAAGCACAAATAAATAACCTGGCGGAAGAGACCGAGACTCAAACCCGCTACCTCTGGAATACCGGTCCAACGTTTCAACCTTTCCACTTTTTCCAATTTTTCCTTGTGCTTTGTGAGTCAATCTTTGCATTGTTTATTTGAAAGGCTTTACACCAAAAAAGCCACATTAAAAATAATGAGACATCACATGTTTCATACATTTGCATGAATTGGTCAATTTTACATCCAAAAAGTGATAACAGACTTGAGACCGGTGAAACTGAATAAAAGAATGTATAAACATGCAGTCCACATCAGAACGACTGAACGCTTAAGGTGTGTCTCCACTGGAGCGGAGCGGAGCCATGCGGAATTGACCAATCACAAAAGTGAAGCGAAGCTAAGATACAGATTTCAACTCAGGTGATTGCAGGTATATTCCGGAGGTCTCCGCTCTGCCTCGCTTCAGTGGAGCCGCACCCTAAGGCTTAAGGGATCTCTGCCAATTAGCATATGAGTAATGCCCACTCCACAATGCAGTAATATCATAATAAAGGTGTTATCCCGCCTGTTTATTCTGGTTGGAGTAAATCCAAACAAAATATATTCATTTTAACAGCGTGGATGACGGCTCAATCCGCGGACTTTACGTTATTTTCTATGAAAACATATTATGTCATGGTGGACTGGGATGGTTTTTTATCGCGTTTTTAGTGGGTTCATATCGATAACTCAGTCGATATAAAAAAGTAGACGTGAGTTTGTTAGTTTGGCTTTTGAACACGGTTATTAATAATGCTTATCCTATCAATCTCAGTTTTTAATCTATAGGTATCTTTTATTTATAGCTGTTCTTGTGTCGTATAATGGCTTTGTGAAAATTAAATGTCAATACATTCAACAAATTTCTCGACGACGCGTCTGGCGCAGTTTGCGTTCCCGCAGCCTGCCATCCTGGGTTTGAATCCCCGGCAAGGGCAAATATTTGTGTGATGAACTCGAATTTTAGTTCGTGGGTCATGGCTGCTATCTATATTTATATTATTATCTATTCTGTGATTATACGTATATTGTACCCATAGTACAAGCTTTAGTTTGGGACTAGGTCGATTTGTGTAAGATTTAAGGGATTAAAATATATTTATATTAATTTATTTAAATATTTCAAAATAACCCTTAGTCTTTCCCTACTTATTGATTAACTTCCTTAGATCACTGATTGTGCCAACAAAAGCCGTACAATGAAACGTATAAAAATTACATGTGTTTAGAGGTTCGCGGTGAGCACGCCCACTTAAGAGGCCTTATTCCTTTTAAAATTTATTTTTTCATATTATGACAAATGTATTGATAATTTCAACCAACTTTTTGAAGTGAATACTACTTTTCCCCGAGTTCTAGGTAGTAACATAGCTATTTCATGCTTTTATTGCGTGCAGTAGAAAATAAGTTCAAAAACCAATTTTCCGTGTGAATTTTGTAAATTTCGTGTAGTTTTTGAAACAAAAATTATCAATGAAAAATTCAAACTGTAGCTTTCAAATATATACCAATAAATCCCAATAGCCCTGTTCTAGGTAGTAACATCAATAATATGTTATGAAACATGTTTGATCATAGAGAAAAATGTGCTTTAGACATCAGCATTTTAAAAGGAATAAGGCTTCTTAAGATATTGTTTGCTCTAAAAGTATGCGTACAAAATATTCATTCACTTATAATTGTATCAAAACCACGCTGTGACGTCGCCTAAATCAAGCTAGATTTAAGTTCTTTATTGTAATGTAATTTTGTAGTTCACAGTGCCTTGGTTTAATTACTGTAATGCTGTGTAACTAATTTAAATAAATAAATAAATATTTTTTTATTTTAGGCTCATCACAGGCACGACTTGTATCCGCTTTAACACCTGATAGAAAAAAAAACAAAGTCGCGTACGAATTGAAGAAACTCCCCCTTTATAGAAGTCGGTTAGTAAATTACTTGGCGTTCAATATCCTCTGCCATGACCGAAACGTAGTTTTTTTTTTAACTTTCAAGCAAGTGAAGTAGCACGACACTCCGTCAATCCGACACTTGTCACAACTGTCACGAGGCGTCACTCCCGCGCCAAATTGCTGTGACGTGGTTTTAATGTCAATGGCCAAACACAACATCACCTGTATAAAGAAGTTAGGACAAAAATAAAACATAAAATAACAAATTTATGGGATTAAAACTAAAAATTAAACTAAGATTAAAAAATATTTATAATACTAAGACCTCTAGGTAGGGTGCCCATGACGCAGGCAGCATTCCCACGCTGTATGGCTATGGAAAGCCTTTGCGCGAGAAAACTGCCCGCGCGTGTGTCCCCTGTTGCCTCCCTCAGGCGCTTGCTGAGCTCTCTGTGGAGTCTGGCCCCACGGACCAAGTGTCTCGACGCCTGTATAATATTTGTACCAGGCACAAAATAAGTAATACATAGTACAACAAGTACAGAATTATCTTCTCAACCGACCTCAAAAAAGGCATATTTACTTAAAGTGCTACAAAAGACAAGTTACATAAGTACATTTACGTATCTGGGTAAGTTTGTAGTCTATTGAGTGCATTCTGAGATTAAAGTCGCATTTAAAAAAATGGTTGCCTGTAAAGTCGGTTTTACGGGCGAAGTAAGATTTTACGTGACAACGTCTTTTTCTCGGTAGAATATTTATTTGTATCATATCCATTCACAATTTCCCTAACAACATTTTAAGTGTTACTTTCTGAACGCACCCATCACATGTGTCATTAATGTCATTATTGTAACGTAATAGTTTTTTTATGTTAGGCGTTTAGTAAACAACACATAATATGTATCAAATTGTTACACCGCAACGAACTGTATTCGCCTTAACTGATTCACGCGGTGCGTCGCCTTAACTCCGTGAGCGATATCATTGTATTTTTTCTGTATAGGCTGCGTGCGCGTCGCTTAGCTGTAGACATTGATTCGCTAGCAGGACAGTTTAACGAGATGGACGTAGCAGTCCGTTCGCTAACATTATTAGCGTCTTCACACGGTTGCTAACAGTCTTGTCTCAATAGTTTTGGAATTAAATTAGTCCTACTTGAACAGGAACGTAGTGGAACGTTTTAATTCATTCTTCTAAAATGAATAAACTAGTGTCGCGCCCCAATACGGGGTGCTACGTTTTTATTTAAAAACGCGCCGCTTCCATTGCTCGGCGCAAGTTGGAGGCTTCCCGTTGCCCTCCGGAGCTGGTTGAGCCGCTGAACCCTGGCTGCACCTGCAAGCTGTTGCTCCGCTTCCCATCGCCGGCTGCCATGGAAGGGCTGATGGCGTTTTGAGGGGAGTACCGCGCCTACAGGAACGTACCCGACGGGCTATCCACGACCTCCATTTTTAAAAATAAATTTAAACTTGTGTGTAACGGTTTTTTTATTTTTCAAACTCCACCGGCTGAGCTAACCGTCGCATTGTCTTTATTTTACATGTTTTAAATCTAAATATGCGATAATCAGACTATTATGCATGTATGTTGTCGATTCCAAACCCTTATTTAGTCTAGATCTACATGTAATTATTCTAAAAATACCGAACCGACGGAACAAACATCATATGCTTGACAGGCAAGTACGAACAGTTTGTATTTGTATGGGAATATAAAATTATCGTTTTTATTATTTTCCACTCATTTATTCAATATTTTCTCACCGTTTAAACCTTCCCTTGACTTCCACGAATATTTCAATACTAAAATTAGCCAAATCGGTTCAGCCGTTCTCGAGTTTTAGCGGGACAACCGGCCCTCGTAACAGACGTGAGCGGGCGTTACACTTTTTCATGAGTGACTCCGAGCCGCAACCTAATTTAAGACGTTGTCACGTCAAAAAAGTCACTAGAGATGTTCTTTCCATGTACTGTCGCAGTGTCGGTTTCAATATAACTTAGGTTTTTTATCGACAATTGAAGTAAACCGAGCACACAGGTGACGATCGTAAACCGGCCGACATAAACCGACGCGGCGCCGTGAGTCACGAGATACAGCGGACCACACGGTCCAACACCGCTGCCACTGTCGCGCCATATGAATTGTCGCGCCATTTTCGACAATTGTGGCAGTCGTGGCATTTTAATTGTAAAAAATGAAATCAAATTCATTTGCTTTTAGTATAGTATAGTTACTAACATAATATAAGTTCGTAACATAATATCTCGCCTTTGATTTTCGTCTGAAGTCAATTTGTGACCCAAAACACGAACGCTAAACCCCAATTAACATAATTGACAACATTTCATATTTCTAACACGTGGAAATTAATATAGAGATCGACAGGGGGTTATGTCGTGTACACGCAAAAAACATATTTGAATTTATTCTTCTGTATTTAAAGAAATATAAGAAAATACACAAAATTACCGCAATCTAAGACAATTAGGCCTGAATAGGGTATCCTCTTAGACCAAACAGCAAAAAAAATAGATTTCAAAACACAATCTAACCGTGTTAACTAATTACTTACGTATTTGCTGGGATTAATTTACAAAAATGGATAGACTCGCACCCGTATGGGTTGATGAGGTATATACTCATCCAAAATACACCAAGTATTGTTTTGTGCCGGACTGCAAATCGATTCGACGAAAACACTTGATAAACATTTAGTTCATGTGTCACATAAGAATAAAGGAGATTGGTGTCGAGCAGTGGGGGAATTGGTTGTGTCAAAGAGACGAAGAAGACCATCTTGACGTAAATTCAATACCTAGTTACTATTTCCAGAATCAACTTATTGAGAAAAAAATTGAAATTTCTATGAAATTGTCTATAACCTAAATTTAAAATTTAAAACACCCCCCACAACAAGTAGCTGGTCATCTTGAAACCCTCATTCGATGAGTGATACAGAAAATGCTACTAAAACTGAACATAACTATCAAAATTGGGATTTTTAGCTCCAATATTGGCTGATCTTGTCACTTGTTCCAATTAAAACTGAATATCTCGGTAACTACTGGTCCTATTTCCATCAAACACAGCGAAGAACCATCTCGATGGACAAGTCTTTCGATTAAAAAATCGCACTCTAATTGGTCCACCCGTTTGGGAGCTACGATGCCACAGACAGACACACAAATACACAGGCACACAGATACACATGTTAAACTCATAACACCCCTCTTTTCTCGTCGGGGGTCAAAAACAAGGGTAAACCTTCGTACTACACAGTCTCCTCATGCAACGACAGTTGCGCTGGAGCGGTCACTAAGGCGGTGTACGGTCGGTGGCTAAGCACATCTTTTACTTGTGAGTTGGAGGAAGGCAAGCGAAAGCAAGGCGGGCATCTCCTCAGGTATAAGGATGTGTTCTCTCGTGCCCGTTGTGCTCAAGGGTCTTCAATAACAAGATCGGCTAGGAGCTGAAGCAGTCGCCGTGACCGAAAACGTTCAGGAGGAGGATATATATAAACGGTCGTATGGATCCAATGAAAATCTGTTTTGATTGATTATTTTATCTGAGATTATATTGCATTATTATATTAGATAAGTAAGTCTAATAATCTATTTTCTGAGTTCGAGATTGTGTGACCAACCTCGTATCGTTGAATGTTTGCGCGAGCTCCCAGATTAAGGCTTATCTTAATCCTTAAGTTAAACTAATCCTTACTAATAAAGATGTGAAAGTGTGCTTGTTTGATTGCCCCACTAATATCACATTATCTCTTCAACCGGAGATCATAAGAACAAACGCCATTTTTGCTTTTCACATAGTTTTCATCACCAAAATGCAATATTTTCCAACTCACTTTGTGTGTTATCGATACAAAAGATCTACACGCAAAGAAAAACTAAATTGCATTATAATTTACTCATATACATATTAAAAAAATTCCGAAAATTCCGAATACCATAATTGTGTTTACAAATAAAATTATTATGAATATATTTACAGTTTCGAAGAAAACAATGGTGTAATAAATAGTTGGGAATATCAAGGAGATTCGTAAATATAATCTGCCCATTTGGCAAACTGGAGAATGACTTAAAACGTTGCGTCGTCGTAACGTAGAAATTTACGTTATGTAACGTATACAAACTACACACTTCATCAGCTACACCGATTAGAGTTTGACTCTTAAAGTTATGATGATGTACGTATACATTAACAGCACAAAGACGTCGTGGTATAATTCCACATTCACACACAACATTAACATGTCCCTATGTCATCAAACAAAGCGGGAATCGTAAAGAAGCTTGGTAGTGTCAACATGACACCGTTGGATTCTTGAGTCAGTTGCCATTGCGACTTGGGCTCCTATTTTTGCTTACCGTCAGGCGAAGTAGAGCCACTATGTTGAACAGTTATAAAAAAAGAGACATGGGATATTGACGAAATGGGAATAAAGAAGATGTGAACAACCGACCGTCGCTCATGAGTTGTTCCGATGGAGTTATTTCAGGTCGGGCGGTATGCGGCGGTGTCATGCGATGTATAATTTCTCCCCCAAGCTTCTGCACTGGAACATGAACCACATTCTGGATAATGGGACCGGAACCATTGCATTTGGAAATATTAACGAGATAAACGACGTCGCTTAGACAAGTTGTACTCCACTGCACCTGGAAGAGATCGCTTTTTAGCAATATGACCGCGTGTTGTCTACCATTATTCAAATGATTGTATTTGTGTTTAAATTTTTAACTTTTTTGTTGTGCAAATTGTGCAATAAAGCATTTATATTGTTGTAATATTATAGATACATATTATTCCCTCCAGCAGAGTTAGCATAATCTTGCTCGCACGATATTGAAAAGAAAGTGACAGGTAGTATTTGCCACACGACAAAGGCGCTGGTCACAGTTATGCTAGACGTACAATAGGCTAGTTGACTCATGTTTAATTGTATTAAACTAATGTTTATTTCGTATACCGAAAGAAAGCGGACCGAAATCGTATTGACGCTTTTGAGATGTGGTGCTGGAGGAGAATGTTACAGATTCCATGGACTGCATTTCGCACAAACGAATCCATTCTTCGCGAACTCCATATTGAAACTCGTCTGTCCACTATGTGCTTGAGAAGAGTAATGGAATTTTTCGGCCATATTGCCAGGAAAGAAGGAAACAACTTGGAACAACTCATGGTGACTGGAAAGGTCGATGGGAAGCGTCCAAGGGGCCGGTCACCGATGAGGTGGTCTGATCAAATCCGCTCATCATTAGACACCAAGCTACACAACGCACTCCATGAAGCCAAGGACAGATCTAGGTGGCGAAACACGGTCCGGAGCATAATGACCCAGCTACGGGGAAATCACGACCCTCAGTAATGAGGAAATCGACGCGAGGAGGAGGATTTCGTATACTATTTAGCATAGGAAACCTAAATATATTTTTATATAAATATAAATGTAGAAGATGGCTGAACAAATTGAATTTGAAAATATAATTTTTATTCTGTATATTGAACGCTGTCCGCCATTTTCACCATTGATAGTGAGTCACCAAACCAGTAAAAAATATATAAAACTAAAAAGGTCAATGGAATCTTTCATAACACTGAATTACTAGTCTTTATTTACGGGATTGCCTACGTCACGCCACAGATAAGCTATAGCTAAAAATGGCGGACGGCGTTTTTGTCTGTTCATGAAATTTCTATTTTCACTAAATAAAATTTACCGTGTAAGTGAAATGAACCGTATGGTACAAAAGGTAATCGTGGTACAAACTCGAGGCGTATAGAGAAAATCTCCGTGTTTGTCCGCGCTCTTAAACTCTGGTTTATTACAGCCGGAAACATGCCAACGGACGTGTTACTTCGGAAACGGAATATATTAACATTAAAACAAATAAGGCAGTAAGTCCCCCGGCGGCGGGCGGCAAAAGTTTACTAAACTTGGGCACTAATATACTTGGATTCACGTTTTGATGGGTATTATGACCGTTGAGTGTTGAGAGCCTATAGTGGCAGGTTGTTCGAAGACAAAACATAACATATAGTGTATATTTAAAATAGAAAATTCATTTAATTGTCTACGAGAAAAAATTATAATGTATACTATAATTTAATTTAATTTGTACGTCTGACTTATAGACAGAAAGTGGAAAATCTAGTCATTTATGTATTGTATACCCACTTCTGACAAATAAATATTCTCAGTCTCATTCATTAATTCTCATTCAATAATATAATATAAGCGCTTAAGTATCACACGTATAATATAAAGGCGAACGTTTGTGTGTATATGTGTATGTTTGTTTCGTCTTCACGCTAAAACGGCTGGACCAATTCTGATAAATTTTGGTGTGAAGGTAGCTGACACCCTGGATTAACACATAGGCTACTTTTTATCCCGAAAAAATGTAGTGTTCCAATGGGATGAGCGGGTAACACCGCACGGCTCTCTCTTGGCAGCTACATTCTTACGAAAATTTATCAAAATCACAAACATATCAGCCGTTTGATCGTGAAGAAGTAACAAACAGACACAAACACACTCACAAACTTTCGCCTTTATAATAGAATAGAATAGAATAGAATACTTTTTATTGCACACCAGAAGAAGAAAGAAATACAAATACCTACAAATGACACTTAACATTACAATAGAGGCAAACAATAGGCGATCTTATCGCTAAAAAGCGATCTCTTCCAGACAACCTTTGGGTAGCGGATTAATATAAATGAAATGAGATGAGTAGGGTAATAGTTAGTGTGATTATGATTATGTTCTTAGTTTTAATTCTTTCCTTTATTTTTTATGTAATTAAATGTTGCTTATTTTCTAACCTCGTACTCTCACCCCCTCATTCTGTTCTAGGACCCGAAAAAACGTCACTGATTTTTTATTTATTTTTTTATTTCTGTTTTTGGGGGTCACTATCGGCAAGTAAAAAATCTGAAAAAAAAAAGTTTTTTTCTTTGTATCATAATACTTACAGAACGTACATAATTGTATTAAAAAATATATAGAAAAAAATTATCTAGCTCAATATGAACTACAATTTTTTTTTTCTGATACACAGAATAATTCACTTGATATATAACTAGATTGATACATTAAGTTATTGAAACAATATCACTGCAAAAAAATTAAAAAGAAAACTATGTGAACCGAGTTTTATTAACATTTATCTCGGATTTTTAATGGGCGGTAGCAACCCCTAAAACTGAATTAAAAAACTAAATAAAAAATCAGTGATGTTTTTTCGGGTCCTAGAACAGAATGAGGGAGTGAGAGTACGGGGTTAGAAAATAAGCAAGACCCTAATAAATATATACCTATACTTAGGTACCACAGGTACCTACTACCTACCCTTGAGACAACGCTACGCTACGTTTAAAAACCTATATTCGTTTTCTTCCGTCGCGTACTCCATAAATTGGTAATAACTAATTAATTTATGATTACGGCAATGATTATTAACGCAGCCATTTTATCGTTTTCTTATGTGGGACACACGTGGCCCGAATTTTATTTGATAAAACGTCATAAAAGCTTTGCAACGTTAAATTGGTGACCGTAAGTACCAGAAGGTGTGCGTATGTGTGTCTGTATGTACAACGAGTCTCATGATGTCAGGACGTAAACGGATTTTGGTCAGATTTGGTACAGAGGGGGTTCACAGATGGCTATTGCTCTTAGGCATTATAACCCTTAGAAAAAAAAGAGATATGACTCTTTTTCTTTGGCTAAACGACGTTAGTGGCAGCTAAGGGTATTTACTTTTAAATGTTGGAATGTCTAGTAAATTGATGATAATATTTTACTGCAGTGTGCTGCCGTAGGGTAAATTTACTCGGCCAATAACTGGCCACCTTTCAATAATTGGCCGCCTTATACTATAAAAGTAATTCTCTTTATAGGCGAACGGAATTAATTTTTAGTATGAGTTAGCCAGTTATTAAACGGAGGCCAGTAATTGACGATTTACACTATATTTTGTGTGTACTTATCGGTTTATATTGCGTTGCATAAAATCATAAGTCATAATTTATTATTTGCGATTGTTTTGGTTCGCAACAATTATAATTTTAGGTATTAGCTTTTCTGAAAAATTGTAAAGATTGTTTGAAAAAAAAAACCGAACCTAAACTAATAAATACTTTCAAAAGTGATGAAAAAAAAATCGTAATTATGACAAACTTTAGGTATTTCTATAATTATAATATACGCGAGGAGAAGGAATTTCATCATACCATTGTAGAAATAGGACAGAGCAGCAGTACAGATGTTTCAATCCGGCTGCTGTAAGCAAACGATGATTATGTTTTTTTTCTTACTAAATTGCGGGTGTCTCCAAGCACATTACAGACAGGGTTACCCTTCTTTTATAGAGAAACGTTTCATCGATTTTCATTTCATAGAAATTTAATTTCATCGAAAGCGTGTTTTTTCCGAAACCACAAAATATTTGGAATGTTATAACACAAACCTAACCTAACCTAATCTATAGGTTGACATTTTAAAGATTTCTGAAAAATGACTTCCGAGGAAAAAATTGTCTATGAAATAAAAAATTCTATGAAGCATTCGGTGAAGATCTATAAAAGAAGTGAACACCATCACAGGTCCTGCATTTCCTTTCCGAATCTCCCTGTTTCCGTATTACTCAGAATCCGCGTTAATTTCCACGAGAGCGTGAGTCAGGATCTTCTTTAAAATGTTAGTCATCTTCATCTCGGTAACTCTTTCGCGTCATCGGCGCTGATGTTGAAATCATTAAGATATATCGCTCGCCAATCACTCTGAATGCTCTAATCTCCGGAACTGTATTGGATTAGCTGTCACGCCATGTATAGTCGGGCTGTTTAGTATTGGTTACTATTAAAAAAAAACATTATACATACCTGTCTAGCACAACTATGGTTCGTGACTTATGTCGCGCGACATACCATCACCCGTCACTCTCTGACAGTGCTGTACAGAAAGAGATAGGTAGTATATCTCGCGCGAGAAAGTCACGTGTCAAAATTGTGCTAAAGGCGCTGCTACTTCTAAAATATGTATTTTATTTATTTTTATTAAATTATATATTTTACCTTTTATATATTTTATAAGAAAATATAAATGCAATATAAGGAAGTAAAAGAAAAAGCGGAGTGTGTATGATGATGATCTGCTTATCTATCAGGATATTTCCGTTTTCCTGGCGGACCTTTGTTGGCTTGCGTTTATCACTCGATAAATAAGCGACAAATCATGTGTCACGCTTTGCGAAGTACATATGCGATGTTTAATATGTGATATACTGGAAATAAAGTATTTATTTTAATTTGAAACAATATTTTCATAAATTATTTTAGAATGTGGGTAGGTAAGTTAACCACCACATTTTTTTATTGCTATATAGATACATAGATCACTAAGCAAAAATGAAATAGTTCTCATAGATGGCGCTACGCTTAAATGCCTTTCGAAACGGATGAGGAAATTGAAAGCGTAAATCGTCTCTGAAAAACAAATCTGAAACTCACCTTAAAGAGCATTATCTATCCCTTTCATAATTCGTATTTTAATCTAACGGTCCTATTATCTTTTAGCTGAATGTATTTATTGTTTATTATATTTATGTATTTATTTGTTTTTTATGTAAGTATATATTATTATTATTAGTATTACTATCCGATTATTGCACCGCCTAATAACAAAAACATTTCTTTTTAAGTTCTCCGCTACCCATAGCTGTCTGGAAGATCGCTCTTTAGCGATAAGACCGCCTATTGTCGAATTTTAATTTCTTGCATTGTGTTTCTCCTGTATGTTTTATGAGGTTTTTTTTATGTCATAGGGGGCAAACGAGCAAACGAATCGCCTGATGGAAAACGATTACCGTCGCCCATAGACACCTGCAACACCAGAGCAGTCGCAAGTGCGTTGCCGGCCCTTCAGGGAGTACGCTCTTTTCTTGAAGGCTTGAAGGTCGTATCGGTCCGGAAATACCGCAAGCAACAATTCATTCCACAATGCAGTCGTGCGAGGTAGGGAATTTCTAGAAAAGCGCACAGTTGTGGACTGCCAACTATCTAAGTGGTGAGGATGAAAGGATGTGTGCAATAAAGAGTACTTGTATTGTATTGTCTCTGGTCGAAAGGTTAAGACGTTGTACCGGTAATTCACAGTACCCCTACCATGAGTTTACAGTGATAGTACTATTCTTTTCTCAAACATGCAATGAAATATCGCCGTAACGTGCGTTAGAACAGGCTTCGAAGTGTCAAGTTTCGGGCGGAACAATTCGAGAGAACTGTAAAGGAATTTCATACAAAATTGAAGGCCTAAGCCGGGAAGTAATTTGTTTTTAATATTAATGTAAACATGGCGTCTGTGTGTATGAACAGCTGATATTTTTTTTTTCTAGTAGCTACCCATTCAGCCATCGGAGCAACAATATCCGTGTTAATGCCTAGTACACACGAACTGAAAATACCGTCTATACGTAAGTCACCAGAGACCATAGACAATATTAAAAATCCTCTGCCTTTATTTTACTTATTATAGAAACTAAGATTCTTATTATCAGGTTGTGTATAATGGCCCTAATATTCGCACACTACACACGTGGACTTATTAAAGAAAAAATATATAGAGGGATTGGAGGGAAAAATAAAAATATGTTTTTAAACATGGCGTCTGTGTTCATGAACTGGCTGAACAGCTGAATTATGTTTTTTTGAGTGGTGTATTTTTTTATTTCATTGCATATGTTTGAGAAAAGCACTATACATGCCTTAGCCGTGAAAAGGGCTTGCCGGCTTCGTATCACTAGACGGCCTCCCTTACGGTCGGCCGTCTATACCTACACAGCCGGCAAGCCCTTATTTCCCGGCGTCTGCAGTAATGTACTATTTCTCAAACATGCAATGAAATATCGCCGTAACGTGCGTTAGAACAGGCTTCGAAGTGTCAAGTTTCGGGCGGAACAATTCGAGAGAACTGTAAAGGAATTTCATACAAAATTGAAGGCCTAAGCCGGGAAGTAATTTGTTTTTAATATTAATGTAAACATGGCGTCTGTGTGTATGAACAGCTGATTTTTTTTTTTTTTCTAGTAGCTACCCATTCAGCCATCGGAGCAACAATATCCGTGTTAATGCCTAGTACACACGAACTGAAAATACCGTCTATACGTAAGTCACCAGAGACCATAGACAATATTAAAAATCCTCTGCCTTTATTTTACTTATTATAGAAACTAAGATTCTTATTATCAGGTTGTGTATAATGGCCCTAATATTCACACACTACACACGTGGACTTATTAAAGAAAAAATATATAGAGGGATTGGAGGGAAAAATAATTTTTTTTTTTTAAACATGGCGTCTGTGTTCATGAACTGGCTGAACAGCTGAATTATGTTTTTTTGAGTGGTGTATTTTTTTATTTCATTGCATATGTTTGAGAAAAGCACTATACATGCCTTAGCCGTGAAAAGGGCTTGCCGGCTTCGTATCACTAGACGGCCTCCCTTACGGTCGGCCGTCTATACCTACACAGCCGGCAAGCCCTTATTTCCCGGCGTCTGCAGTAATGTACTATTTCTCAAACATGCAATGAAATATCGTCGTAACGTGCGTTAGAACAGGCTTCGAAGTGTCAAGTTTCGGGCGGAACAATTCGAGAGAACTGTAAAGGAATTTCATACAAAATTGAAGGCCTAAGCCGGGAAGTAATTTGTTTTTAATTTTAATGTAAACATGGCGTCTGTGTGTATGAACAGCTGATATATTATTTTTTTCTTGTAGCTACCCATTCAGCCATCGGAGCAACAATATCCGTGTTAATGCCTAGTACACACGAACTGAAAATACCGTCTATACGTAAGTCACCAGAGACCATAGACAATATTAAAAATCCTCTGCCTTTATTTTACTTATTATAGAAACTAAGATTCTTATTATCAGGTTGTGTTTAATGGTCCTAATATTCGCACACTACACACGTGGACTTATTAAAGAAAAAATATATAGAGGGATTGGAGGGAAAATTAAAAATATTTTTTTTAAACATGGCGTCTGTGTTCATGAACTGGCTGAACAGCTGAATTATGTTTATTTGAGTGGTGTATTTTTTTATTTCATTGCATATGTTTGGGAAAAGCACTATACATGCCTTAGCCGTGAAAAGGGCTTGCCGGCTTCGTATCACTAGACGGCCTCCCTTACGGTCGGCCGTCTATACCTACTCAGCCGGCAAGCCCTTATTTCCCGGCGTCTGCAGTAATGTACTATCATACGAATCGTTTACGCTGTCGCTGGCGAGCACGGTCTTGTTAACTCATGGGTACTGATACCGGGTTGGACCACGTATCAGTGTTTTTTTTGCGTGTTGATCTTTTTATCTATATAGCATATAGCCTTAGTCTACATTTAGCGGTCTAAATTTGTGCCGGCCTCGCAGGCGGCCGCCCCGACCGGGGCTAGACTCCCGTTATTTACACGACATCCCGATTTGGATATCGATTTGTAATCGCTGGTGATTTCGAACACGTCGTTGTGTTTTGTTTACTGGTGAAAAATTGAAACTACTTAATTTTCCGAGTAGTTTAGCTATTAAAATATTACTCTGATATAGTAAAATTTACTTAACTTCTATACTACATATTATATGAGAGCGGGGAGCTTCGAGAAACTGGTCGTGATTGGCGGAGTGGAAGGCAAAAGAGACCGCCGCCAACTAGATGGACTGACCAGGTCAGAGAAGCCACTTCCTCATGGAAATACATTCATCTAGACAACTGATCAAGAATACCATACCTTGTGATTACGATCCTCAGGAATGAGGGACCGACTAAAGAGGAAGATACTATTATAAAATTATAGAGGCGAAAAAGAAATCCCTTTCATAAAATGTAAACATTAAATTTTTTGATGATTATAGCGACTTCAAAAAAGGAGTAGGGGGTATTTCGATTTATTTCCGTTGAAACATTTCTTTTTGCTATGGAACAGAAAGTCAGTTTTCCCATAACTGCACAGGCCAATTTAAGACGGCGGCACTATTCCGAGGCAATAAATATGCAATAAAAGGGTCATGAGTACACTAGCTCCTTTGCCAGGCTTCACTCGCACGGAACTGAGACAAAACGATTTTCAATTAGAGATTTTTTTTTCCCGACTGCGACAGGTCGGTTAGCTTATAAATACGAGTGTACATTACGGGTAATCTGGTATTCTGTACAATGCCTTTTTTTAATAAATAAATATTGGACAACCTCACACAAATCGATCTAGTCCCACATTAAGCAAGAAGGCTTGTGTTATCTTATGAACTCGGAATCAATGATCTCTTGAATCAATAGTTCAACCATTACAATTCCAAACTTTCATAACTCCGAAAGCCATCTTTCTCCATACGATAGCTTTTTTTGCTGTGCCCTTACGATCAGTTAACGTTACCGTACTCGCCGGCGACTGCGTAAATGATTTGCATGGGAACTATTTTCATAACAAGGCCCCTAGCTGTTACTTTATAGAACTACAATCCTCCATACAAATCGTTAACGCAGTCGCTCGCGAGTACAGATCACTGTAAACTCATGGTAAAATACAGTAGATCGTATACAGAATAGTAGTAGATATAATGAAATCGCAAGAGCTGTAAAAGGTGAAATATTTCACTTACACCAATTAAATTGATGTTTTCACGACTTCAAGGGATAATAAATTAAAAATATACATACTAAAACTTAAAATTAAAAAGAATCCCCCAGTACTGAAGCCGTCTGAGGCATCGTCCCCAGCACGCTCGCCGCGTTTCCCCTTTGAATGGCGAGGCTCAGTCTTTGAGCGAAAAAGGAGCCCGCTCTGATATTACCCGATACTCCGATTAATTTTTGTGAAATTTCTTTTACAATTTTCTTTGCATCCGAAGACCACGGGCCAAATGTTTCCACCGCCAGTGCCGCAAATTCGTAATTTTTATTTAAGAAGGCATATTTGCGGCGCTTGATGATTTGGGCATCTTCTGCGGCCATCCCCGGTTTAAATCGGTGTTTTTGCTATGAAATGTGCATTTTTTTATTTTTTTTATTTACATATAACGAAAAGATACATGTGTTGCTATACCAGCGGACAAAACCATAAAAGATCTAACTGCCGCTGTGTTCGCTCAGTTAAATATTGCAAACATAAATGCAAAAATATTACTAATTTAAAAGAATAAAAAATAAAATAAATATGATTAATGCTTCAGTACTCGACCCTGTTCCAATGATTGACACCCCAATAATTATTAACACATTCAACACCGAGAGCCCGCTCCGTGGGCGTAGTGCTCGTAGCGAGTTTCCGCTACATACGCATTTCCCCATGTTATCGGCTACGCGCGTAGCTCTACGAAATCCTTGGCAGCGAATGTGTTAAGATAAACAGATTTACCTTTGTAAATGGGATCAAAAACTGGTATCAGGGCCGCACACTGATTGAATTGTAAAGGACATGGTCCTGTTCAACCACTAACCTGCATAAGCACTGGTATTTGGCCCAGTGGTGGAGCAGGCCCGCTCCGCACACCAGGGTAGAGCCCCCGGGGCCTCCAACACGTGTTCGACACATCCTAACCCAGGTAGCAAACAAGCTGGCGAAGCTGCTTATATAGCCGTTATACTGCTAATTTAAGCTGAATAAATAAATACCTATTAAGGGGCCATTTTACACAAATCGACCTAGCCAAGCTTGTACCTACTATGGGTAGATACTAGACGACGATATACATTATACAGGGTGGAACATTTCTAGAGACTGGGCTGACAGAATAGTGTCATCTGAGTGATCTACAACCGACCTATTATAATTGTAAAGCTGGATTTAAAAGTAAAAAAAGTCATCAAATTAATATATTTTAATATCAGTGACAACCCTACTAATTCAAAGGTTTTGTTTATAATTTAAATTGACACCTGTCTTTAACTTAAGCGATGTGCAAAAGATGCTTGGGGTTGATATGTGCAGATTTTACACTAATGTTTAAGAATCTGTATCTCAAAAATGGATAAAAATATTTGCATAGTTCATTAATGGCGAACAATCTGAACAATTCCCTGTTTGCTTAAAAGTCCCTCGATCTGATCCAACCTGTATATAAATACATAAATAGATAACATCCATGACGCAGGAACAAATGTTCGAGTTCATCACTCAAATATCTACCCTGGCCTGGATTCGAACCCAGGACCGCCGGCTCAGTAGGCAGCACTTCTAACTGAGCCAAACCTCATCAATAAAGGCTGTATTAAGCGCTTCAGCAGCTAGTTTGCTACTTGTTATATAACACATGGCACTAACCTGCAAGAAGAGTGTGAACGCGACCCACTGGTAGTACTTGGCCCGGCGGTGGGGCAGGCCCCCCGCGCCCCGCACGCCGGGGTACGCGGTCTCCCCCCCCGGCCCGCCGGCCACGGTGAACGTCGAGTGGATCCAGCAGTAGGTGTTCAGCACGTCCTCTGGGATGTCCCTGTGGATATACATTGGAGTTATAACCTGGAAATTATTGAGATATAGGTACCGAAACATACGTAGGTTCATTATTTTTATTAAAATTTGTTAATAGCCCAAGAAGTTTTTATGAAACATGTAATATCTATTTTTTTCCGGTCTCTTCTGCCAGGTTACGCATTTAAATTTTTCTTTGTACTTTGATCTTTGTATACGTCCATTTTCACATAGATAATAAAATAATAAAACACGAGGAACCTAATACAAACTTTTGGACATTATACTATTTTTAATTGAAAAAGAAAAACTATAAAACTTGTTTGAATGATTTTTGTGACGTCACAATAAAGACAATATGTTCAAAGATACTTCATACTAACATATAATTAGGGTTCCGTACCCAAAGGGTAAAAACGGGACCCTATTACTGAGACTTCGCTGTCCGTCCGTCCGTCTGTAACCAGGCTGTATCTCAAGAACGGTGATAGCTAGACAGTTGAAATTGTCACAGATGATGTATTTCTATTGCCGCTATAACAAAAAATAAATATTTAAGGGGGGCTCCCATACAACAAACTTACAGATAATGGTAAGGAACCCTTCGTGCGCGAGTCCCACTCGCACTTGGCCGATATATTTTTTGACATAAAATGCCGTATTGTCCCTTAGTAGCCCTTTTTCAAAAATGGCTGAGTTTACATATTATAGTAAAAGATGATATATATCCCAATAGACAATATTTTACCTAAATTTCAATGATAACTTCTTTTCTATTGTAATAATTGACTATCGGAAATAACCTGGTAAAAAAGAAAATTACAATAAGTATTAATATATTTCGATAAAACTGTCATGTGAGTAAATAATACAATTCGTTTTGATTGGTCGCAAAATGACATGACCGCTACGCTACGCGCCGTAGAGGCTCTACGAAGTTTGCTAAGCCGTAGAGGGGCTAACGACTCGAACATACATACAAATGGTGTCCTTAGGGAAGCTAAGTATAGCTGAGAATTATGTGAAGGTAATGGAATGAAAAGGATACGTACCGCTCTAAAAACTATAAATAGATGGCGTTACTATCGTTGGTCCTCACTCTCAGTGCACCTATAATATTGTATATTGTTTCACATGAAATACGTACGTACTACTAGACTACTTTGACCCCGACAAAAAGAAGGGTGTTATAAGTTTAAAATGTGTATCTGTGTGTCTGTGTATTTGTGTATCCTGTGGTTTGTCTGTGGCATCGTAGCACCCAAACGGATAGTAAAGAGAAAAGTTTTGCTAGTTACATATAAATTTATCACTATGTTACCTCCGTGCTTCAAGTCATATATAACTATGTCCACTTACGGTCGGGGGTTAAATTCGACGTAATTCAAATCAAATGGAGATTTGATTCGACTTAAAAAAAGGAGGTTCGAGTTCACATCAGATTTGATGATAGAAGCCATTAAAATTTGTTTACAGTCGAATGATTTAATTATGTCTCCTAAACTGCTTTACTTTCGGATAGATGACAAGTAAGCTTAGTTTATTCCACCAGTATTTCACCCAGTAATGTTAATGTTAAATAAATGTACGTAATTATTAAAACCTCATCATGTAATTTTTATTCTTGCATTATATTTTTTATTTTTTTAACGTTCTGTGTCCCATTTGTTTCTGTATTTGCCACAGGACAGATACAGATAGGACACAGGCAGTGAACGCGTTAATCAGTTTTAATGAGAACTGAATTGGATACAAAAAATACTTTTATTTGCACAATAGTTCCAAATACTCGGTAATACCTACAGTAAATAATTCATCAAGAGCACTTTTAAAATACAGTCCTATGGCTCGTTCTACCAAGGCACATACGTATAACTGGGTCACGTTGATTTTGACAACAACGCCATCTAGCCCTCCGCAGTGACACCGCTTGACAACACAGAGACGCGACGTGCCTCCACCAGTTTGTGACTTACTGTCTCTAAGGTAGATCCATAGGTGGCGGGGTTGAAAAGTTCACTATATTTGATCATTTGAGCTATATTTGATCATTTGAGCATCGAATGAAGCTCAAAATTTTGGTAAAGTTCGTGGTACAGCATTTTAGCAATGTCAATACTCTCTGGGACTCACGAGTTTTTTTTAAATGGCTGAATTATGTATTTTTTACGTTTCCAACTTGCCTACACAATAAATGACATTCTGATTCTGATTCTTAGAAACTGAATCGACAATAAAAATCTATGTAAGCTTAGAACTTAATTATGAAACTGCTCACAAATTTTCTAGATAATCGGTTAAAAGCGTGACCTGTGGGTGAGAACAGCCGGATATCAAAACATCAGAAATTCGGAAATACGTTTTTTTTTCCTAGATATAACATAACGAAAATATGCTCGGTTAATCACAATGTCTTAATTTAAAATGTGTACTCCCAAATATTTCTATACCCCAAAAAGCAATTCGTCATCTCATATCCGAACATTTAATGACTTACTAATGTTTACTTCCCATAATATCACCGTGTATTTTTACGTGTAGGTAATTTAGTATCTGCCGATCTGTACTCCCACCTGTGCGGCCAACGCACTTGTGACTGGTGTTGCAGGTGTCTGTGAGCGACGGTAATTGCGCACTATCAGGCGATCCGGTTGATCGTTTGCCCCCTATGATACAAAAAACTTCCAAGCGCATTTGAATAGCTACTAACATTCTGCAATACTATTACTTTTAACATAAATGGGGGTGGAGACACTGCAATGTGCGAATATGGCGATGTAGTCCAGACTATGGAGCATATAACTCAGCGATGCCCGCTGCATTCATGCTCGGGGACCCGGGACTAGGCCATTTTTTTTGTTGCACACACAACTTTTTTTATTTTGGATATTTAAGATATTTTCTACGCCGAATCACGAGCTTATTCGATCTAACTTAGAGAAAAAAAGTGTCCCAATATTTTTTTTTTCCATTCCGTTACTATTTCCATGGAACCTACTACACGTTTTATCTCCTAAATGGACCGGAAGAGCTCGTGATTCTGACTGGAAAATACCTAAAATATTCAAAATCTAACGACAGTGTGTGCGCAACAAAAAATTTAATAGTCTACCTACTGCGCATAACACCCAACGGAGTTGCGTGGCTCAACGCACTGAATGTTGACATCTAATTTTAATGTAATTTTGCGACATTGTAATTTTAACTAATTGCCTATATTTTTGTCAATGCCATACGATTAAATAAGGATACTAGACATAGGTTAGTCAGTACAAGGGCTCGTTGACAGGTTATTATTATGATTTTATTTACAAACTGACCGGCGATTTATCACCTGATTGTAATTGTAAGTGACTACGGGGTCGAGGATGTAGCTCGCCGGTTCAGTAACAGCCTATTCACTGACCTTGAAGAGACCAAAATTATAATTTTCTAGAAATACACACGATCGAAGCGCGTTCCATTGCTTAGCGGTTCACATTAGAAATGCCGAAGCGAATCGTTTCGTGCGAATAGGTGATAAACTGACAACTTAAGGGTGAAATCGCTCTCCTTGCTTCGTTGACCGATGGTGAAACGGGGATGGCGGAATTAAAACGCGCAAATCTTAAGTACAGTTTAACACAAATTAAAAAAAAATATATAACAAATATTCAGGATGTTGTGACGTTAGCGCAATACTGGTAGAATAGAATACCCGCGTAGCGAGACATCCCTAGTGTGCTGCAGTATTAGGGTTGTCCGTCAGATGGCGCTGGCGGCGCACTGCAGCCGCTTAGAGTTGACACATTATCACACCCGGCCCGGCAGATAAATGTGTTTGTTTTGATGTTTGTATTGTAGACTCAAGTCTGCCTACTTAGCTTGAAATAATTTCTTAATTCATCTGGGCTAATGATGATTATACCATGGATTATACGGGCCGATAGGTTAGCTGACAAGGTGAGTTAGGGTTGTCACAATATTGTGTATAATATTATAATATTATCTGGTGTGTATACAGTCGTTAGAGCTGCCGATGAGTTGATACATGGTGTGCAAGGGTTGTCACAATATGGTAAATAATATTATCTGGTTACAATATGATGTATACAGTCGAAACCCGACGGCTGCCGACGAGGTGATGCATGGCGAGCTAAGGCTATCACATGGGGTCTATTCCCTAGTATACAGTCGATAGAGCTGTCGACGTTTGACTCATGGTGAGTTAGGGTTGTCATTATGAGGTGTATTATCTGGTGCGATAGGGCTGCCAACGAGGTGATGTATGATGAGCTAGGGTTGGTATATGGAGTGTTTTAACTGGTGTGAACACTGTCGTAGGGCTGTCGATGAGGTGATGCATGGTGAGCACAATATGGTGTATAAAATTACTTGATGTGTATACCGTCGATAGGGTTACCGACGAGGTCATGTATGATGAGCTAGGGTTGGTTTTAACTGGTGTGTACACTGTCGATAGGGCTGTCGATGAGGTTATGCATGGAGGCTTGACAGGTAGTATTTGTTGCGCGACAAAGAGTCGCGTGTCACAGTTATGCTAGACGTACTGGTGCGTATACAGTCGATAGAGCTGCCGAGGAGTGATGCATGGGTAGCTAGGGTTGTCAAATGGGTCTCTTACCTGGTGTGTATACAGTCGATAGGGTTGCCGACGAGGTGCCGCGTCGTGAGCGCTGCGCTGGCCGCCAGCAGGGCTGCCGTCGTCGCGCCGCAATGCAGCCGGAAGGCGATCGAGTCGATCTTAGGGTTGACACCTTGCTGTTGTAAGAAAACAAGTTTTTTTTTATTTCTCTGGAGAAAACGAACACGTGTAAATATTTAAAAACATTACATTTACAAATATTAAAAAACATTACAATCTTGGTGCACGAGTATACAAATTTATACACTCGCAACTGGGAATTAATTATTTTTCAAGTCTCTACCTATAAAATTACCTATAAACATTCAGCCGTCAAAAAAAACCCTGATAAGCTAATAACCCTAAAAATACGTTGTTGTATAATTACCTAGTTATTATGATTAACCACGTTAATACGTCAGACGAAAGTTCCAAGTATGACGATTGGAAGGATACAGCCACTTGACTGAGACAGACGAACCGACAGACAAACAACAGAGGCTAAAAGGGTTCCGTAAGCACCTTTTCGGTACGAAACCCTAAGAAGCACGTAGAACTAGGTCACATTTTTCCATGACGACCTAACGTTGCCCCCAGCGCATCGATTAGATCCATAACGACGGATCCGCCGGCGTCGTTAAACATAATGAGCACCCCGAAAATGAGCAATCATGTACAGTCGGCCCCATTTAGCTTAGGGCCGTGCGGGTACAAGCACCGCGGAAAATACTGCAACTTTGGTCCTTAGTGAATTGCGGGTAGCTACTGTTCACTGGTAGAGAAGGCAGTCCACAATTTGTGTTTGTTGAGAAATAAAGTTAAATGGTAGTCTATTTGAAATACTTAACTCGTAACATCAAACGATCCTAAATGCCTTTAATGGATCACACTAAATCAAAACACGTCGAAAAAAACACGTACATTTTATACAAAATTGAAAGAGAATGGGAAGGATTTTTAGGGTTCCGTACCCAAAGGGTAAAAACGGGGCCCTATTACTGAGACTTCGCTGTCCGTCCGTCTGTCTGTCACCAGCTAGACAGTTGAAGTTTTCACAGATGATGTATTTTTGTTGCCACTATAGCAACAAATACTATTCATGATAAAACAATAATAATTAAGGAGGGCTCCCATACAAAAATAGGGCTTTTTGCATGATATTCCGTTCAACGGGCATTTTCTCATGAATCGTTATAGGTAGACAGTTGAAATTTTCACAGAATGTATATTTTTGTAACCGCTAATAATAAAAATTAAAAAATAAGTATAAATTAAAGGAGGACCCCATACAAAGAACGTGTTTTTTTTAATATTGGTACGGAACCCTTCGTGCGCGAGTCCGACTCGCACTTGGCCGGTTTTTTTTAATTTGGCGTCTGTGTTTAAGAAGGCTAATCAATTTTGTGGTGTCTATTTTTTATTGCATATGATTGAGAAAAGCACTATTATACATGCCATAGCCGTGGAGATTGCCGGCTTCGTACGACTATCCTCCTCACCCGTCAAGCCCTCGTTCCCAGCGACTGCAGTAATGTACTATTCTGGTAAAGGAGTTTTGCCACACCACAGGATTCGTAATACCCTTTAACATTTAAATGGGCCCAGCACAGGGCACATAACCCTGAAAAGTTTAATGAACTGTGACATCTGGAGTAAATATTCACAGTTTTAAATTCCATTTACTACCTACTCAAAAAAATCACTCTCGTTAATTTTACCTTACAATCTCGAATTTGGGAAGTAGTATAGACTTAATTTGTAATATTTGAGTAGTTTTCAAACCCGAACCGATTGGAAATCATAGGACAGTCCCTGAAGGCTCAATATTTCAAACTAAATCGGTCGTTCAAGCTTTTTGCCATCGGATGAGCTTTTGGCCATGGGGTTGAGCTTTTAGCCATCGGTGAGCTTTTGCGACGGAATGCCAATATCACAAAGTTCCATCGTAGTTCAGGCATTTAAACATGAAATAAAACCTAAAAATAAACTTGATCCATAGATGCGCGTAAAATATTAGAAATATTATACGTATCATTATTTCCATCCTTTTATGCACAGTTCAGTTAGTTATGAACAGCTGATTAAGCTGTAAGAGTGGATCTGTTGCGGGTGTAATCTGCCATTCACAATTAAAGAGAGTTAGAGGAAATTGAGCTTTACTCTCTTCTGAAAAAACAACATTCTAATACTCTAGACTGTTATTTATTAAGTTTCAGTTTTAACAAGGAAGTTACATTAAAGCATTGTTGATTTTTAAAACGAATAATATTTGTACATCTTCAAATAGAATTGACCCCAATTATAAAACGTGATTCACCCTATTTTCACAGAAGTAGATAGTAGCTGTTTTAAAATTGGGCAAAATTTCCACATTTTTGGCGTCAAAAAAACCATTGTGGGATTTTTAATTATTAGGTTCCGTTCGCGAGATGACAAAGAACGAAAGCTTGTTAAAATGACAAAAAAGCGGTTTTTACCGCACGCTGATAACTATGCGCCTTAAATATAAAGCAAAATGTTTTTACAATTTAAAAGAAAAACATTTGAAACGCCGAAAATTTAATCACTATATAACTTTCATTGTAAATTTTCTTTTGACTTCTAGTAATTTTCAAATATTTTTTTAATAATAGTAATAAGTGACTGTGTAATTATGCTGCATTAAAAACAATCTCTGTACAGTCAGTATGGTTTGGGTTTGAGCAAAAGGTGTCCTATGACCATTTATAAATGTCCCGCTATCTCTGTTTCAAAATCGGTAAAAATCGTTCGTCACGTTCTTGACTGAAAGCGTGGGCATGCTAACAAATCATAATATCATCATTAACATCAGGTTCCATCAAATACGATGTTAATGATGATAACATCACATTATGTTTATTCAAGTGGAATATTGCAACAAATTTTTAAGGAGTTATATATCTTCAACCAATTGAGCTGAAATTTTGCAAACCTATACTAAACTTTTGAGTTTATATGGTACCATAGCTGGTCTGATGATGGAAACGGAAAGGTGGTCCTAGAAACTCTGTAATAGATAATGCAATCCTACCTAGTTTGTGGGCTATAGAATCGTCTCAGTGAGCAATATAAATGGACGTTTAAAGTAAAGTACAGTCAACTATAAAAGCTTGAAGCAGAAATTTACGCACACCGTTTTTCAACTTGTATTTGGTTTGTAATGTATTTTAATTTCGTACTGTTGTGAAGATAATTCATAATGTAGTACATTTAGTTATTCTCGTATGTGGTAGCACGGCGATGAGCCGCCATCTTGTCGAGTAGCCTACAGCCTGTGTGCGAGCTCATCGCATTACCATAACAATAGAATACCGTGTGTTTTAACTTTTTAACTTGAACTAGAAACAGCTACGTCTGTGTTTTATGGAAGAAAAAAAACACGTTACATGACGAGTGTGATATTTCGATAAAAAACTAACTAAAACTGTCACCATTTTACCGAATATTCAACAAATTTGCATTAATGTCGTATTGAATATAGTTCAGTTTTAGATTACCTACCACATTGGTGGCTTAGATTAGCCTGGAAAGTAGCTTGTCAACAACATATTGCGCCATTATTTACTATTCTCTCACTCCAGTAGACACCCTGCCTACCACAACTGGCCGCAAGTTATAAGGTTTGGCTCTGTCTTTTAAGGTTCTACGCTCCAATCAGGGTAGGTTAGGTAGTAATTAGGTCACTGATTTTCAGTGGAGTCCGAAATGCCCACGCTCTTTCCCGTAGAGATGGGACTAGTTATGAGGATTATTGAAGTAAAAAAGAAGTTAGGTAGTGTGCAAAGGTCTGGTTTGTGGGAAGGTGTACTTAGGTGGAATAGGTGTTTGCCGTACGTGGAACCAGAGCCGTAACGCTACGCACCTTGGTTGTTACGCAGAATTTCGGCTTTCATCTTCGCTTTTGTTGACACTCGTCGTCAGGCGTTCGGTTCTAAAACTTACCGAACGACGAGCTAAAATGACTATGGGAAAGTAAGCCCACCTGTCGCCTGGCCTTCGGGCTCTTGAACTCACGTAGGTAATGGTTCGGTACTCGGTACGCTCTGAACCTTCAGTGCTTCGTCACGAAACAAATAGGTACAGAAATCAATCTAAATACAAGCGCACTCGAGAAAACGCACACATAGACATTGCTCACGGACACGTCAAGCGGATAGCACTCGCCCTCGCACTGCACCTCTAGCATAACTGTCATACGCGACTATTTCTCGCGCGAGATAATTACCCGTCTCTTTCTGTGCAGTAATGTGAGTGACTGACGCGTAGCGCTATCTCGCGCGACAAGAATCCATATTAATATAGAATTCATATTAGTTATGCTAGACTAGCATGAACTGTTTCGAGATATCGTGTCCGTGAGAAATGTCTCTGTGCGCGTTTGCTCGAGTGCGCTTGTACATATGTAGATTGATTTCTGTACCTATCGGTTTTGTGGTTACGTGGAGGGCCATCCTTCGGCGTCACTTTTGTTGACGCTTGACATCGGGCCTTTGGATAGAACGGATTTGTGTGAGCTCGCCTTCACCCGTCGGACGGAAGCCAATTGCAGCTCGGTAACATCTCCATATGGGGAGGCCCCTGCCTGCGGGGTGGGTTGGGACAGCCGGCACTACTCACCCCGCCGGACAGCAGCGCGTAGAGGCTCGTTAGCATCTCCATGGGCCTGCGCGGCTGTTCCCGCTCGCGCCGCCGCCACCCCGCCTGCCGAGCGGCGCCCGCGCCGCGCGGACGGTTGCCCCACGCGCCCCTGCCCTCTCTGCGCACAGACAAGACTAGTTAGGTACTGTAGTTAGTACTGAGTTAAGAGGCCTTATTCCTTTTTTTTTTCATATTAAATATATTGATAATTTCAACCAAATTTTTATTAATAGTGCTTTTCCCCGAGTTCTAGGTAGTAGCGTAGCTATTTCAAGCTTTCATTGCGTGCAGTCGAAAATAAGATGAAAAAACTAATTTTCCGCGTGAATTTGGTCAATTTCGAGTAGTTTTTGAAACAAAAATTATCAATGAAAAATTAAAATTGTAGGTTTCAAATACAGAATATACCTATAAATCCCAATAGCCCTGTCCTAGGTAGTAACATCAATAAAATGTTAAGAATCATATTTGATCATATAGAGAAATATCTAAAGCAATCCGCATTTTAAGAGGAATAAGGCCTCCTAAGAGATTGGAACAATACCATTTATTTTTTCATAATTGACTGTAAAATAAGTCGTCGCTACGAGAGAAGCTGGCGGCAGACTTGGCTCTTACAACCAGGAAGCAATAAATCGAAAACCTGCAAACATTTATGTTGTGATAGTGGAGTGCTATTGCATATTTCGCAAGCAATCACGGATTTTAATGGAACTGATGATTTTGATTACAGTAGGTACATAGACATAGCATTTGCTCAATTAGACTAATATATTTAACTTTACACTGCTCGCGGTGAGGGAGCACCATAACGCGATTCGTTTCGGCTTCATTAAATAATAGCCATAACACATGCATTGATGCACATGATAAGAAAATTATTGTTTTAGTTAATAATCTCTGTTGTACCATTGTGTAAAGTAATAAAAAAGGTAGGTTATTGTTATTTCCTATTACACTAGCAGTAACTAATTAAAATATTCTCTTAATGACAAACTCTAAAGTACAAAACTAAACTCTAAAGTCAATATAATATTTTGTATTTACTTGTACTCTAGATCCTCTCTGTACCATCAGATTTCTAATTTGCACCCACTTCTAGTATCTCTGTTTGGCCCTATGGTTGACTGGTAGAGAATGCCATTTGGCATTAAGTCCGCCATTTGTACTGACTTGTTTTGTGCAATAAAGTTTAAATAAATAAATAAATAAATAAAGCACATTCTTAGAGTTTGTCATTGATGAAAATAAGATTGTCTGCAATTAGCCACAGCGAAACTATTTACAGGATAACTACACTGTGTTCTTAATAAAACTAACTATGAGTTATATAAATGTAGGTACTACATGCTAAATTAATAAATACAAGAAGATTTGAATATAAACACATCAAGTAACATAAAACTAATAAATTATTAAATTTGTATCATGCATTTGTAGCTCCTAGAAACTACTTACATATACAGCGTGCATATTTGATATAACCGCAAATTTTGCGCTTATATCAACTAAACACGCTGTATAAGTGTATAACTAGGTGTACGAGTATATACATTTAAAATAATTAATCGTTTAAAACAATTAAAATAGTAGGATATAAAAAATATTATCACATTTTCACACACATTCGTAGTAGGTACCTAGACAAAACAAATTAGTAATGAAATTTCGAATAAATGATAAAAACTCACGTTTCCTTCGGACGTAGTCTAATAATAGAAAACAAAAGAGTATCGTCTGCGCGCGCGCCGAAGTGAAACAAACCTTACTCTGGGGAACTGTTTCGGTTTACGCAAAGCAAGGCCGAGGCCACAATACACTTGGATTTCTCATTTTTTCTTTGGTTTCCGCGACTGTCACACATTTAAATAATAATAATAAGAGATAGGCGATTATCTCGCGCAAGAAAAAGTCGCTCTCTTTCGCGTGAGATATACCTAGCTATCTCTTTCAGTGCAGTACTCGAGGGAGTGACGTATGATGCTATGTCGTGCGACAAGAGTGTAGCGCACAAGGCAGTATCTAATAGTACCAACCAGAATCTTCTATAAGTATGTAAGTAGATCTAATCTGTACCATTACTTATCCGTCTTATATTTTTCACGGCTAAACTAATTCCAATATGATCCGTTCATAGCTACAGCGTAATAGTATTTTATGCAATCGTTGCACAATGAAGGTTCTTAAAGTCGACACTGCGTTTAGGTCACGAGGCTTGCCGAATGGCCTAAGTAAGGCACGAGATTTTAAGACCTAATTGTGTAACTATCGCAAATAATACTTTTTTCACTTCTCATGCTCTTAAGATCTTACTTTAGTCTCTGCATATCGGGACTAAAGCTCCTTATTAATCTCTAGGGACTAAAGTAAAATTGTTTTAATTTACTTTGAAAAACCCCTAAACAGCCAATCACGACGTTTGTGAATGGAGGTTTATAGCCATTTTCAGTTATAGGTATACAAACTTTTTGGTGCGTGAAAATAACCTCAAAATTACAACCGCTCAAAAATTCAAGATTTTATTTAATGAAACACGATTAATTATTACGAATACGAATGTAATTTTATCATGCATGGTCCATAAGTCCATATTAGTCTTAAATAATAGTAGATTGTTCAACAAGGGACTAAAACAAGCCATAATGACACGAGATGTTTTAGCCACCCGAGCTAAGCGAGGGTGGCTAATAGTTCGAGTGTCATTATGGTTGTTTAGTCTCGCGTTAAACACTCTACTTTTCACTTTGAATGCGAGGAAAATAAACGAATTTCAATATAAAATTACGATATTTATTATAACAAAGTTTCTTACAATTATTAATTATCTAACCTCAGAAAAATTTAAAGGGCAATTTGTACAATTCTTTACATTTAAATGTATGGTTTTCCCCTGTAAACTAAGCTGGGTCGGTGTGGTTTGTAATTGAGAAGTATGTTCAATATTTTCACTCGAAGTCGAAGTAAAAGTAGGAGAGAATGGAGAGTAGGTATAGTAGAGACGTAGACCTTTTCTCAAAAAGGTTGCCGATGGTCATTTCATTAGGCTCATTCTCAACCCGCGATGTTGATTTGGGCGTGGGTCAAATGTTGGTTGTCACTTGGTTGTGATTTTTGCTTTGAGGATATATTATTTTAATTCCTTTAAATATAGTATAGCCTTCGATAGATACTGTGTTTATTTTGGATTGACTCCTCTATATAGCCTTCAGCTTTATTCTTCTTCATTGGAAGATGATGATATCATATTTTGTCCGTAATTTATAAAGTGACACAGTTAATTGGTCTAATCGGTGATTACAATTCAAGCTTAATACAAGTAATGGACATCTACTCATTCCATTCAAAATTCTAATAGAAAAAAGAAATGTTCCGTGGTTTTTTATTTTTTTTGTAAAGTGACGCTTTAAATGCTTGCATATTTAGCCAACAGATTCAAACTTGAAAACTATCTATCGAAGGCTATACTATATTGAAGTAATTAAAATATCCTCAAAGCAAAAATCACAACCAACATTTGTCCCACGCCCATCAACATCGCGGGTTGAGAATGAGCCTAATGAAATGACCATCGGCAACCTTTTTGAGAAAAGGTCTGCGTCTCTACTATACCTACTCTCCATTCTCTCCAACTTTTACTTCGACTTCGAGTGAAAATATTGAACATACTTCTCAATTACAAACCACGCCGACCCAGCTTAGTTTACAGGGGAAAACCATACATTTAAATGTAAAGAATTGTACAAATTGCCTTTTACATTTTTCTGAGGTTAGATTAACGGCTGTACTACGTAATTGTAAGAAACTTTGTTATAATAATATCGTTATTTTAAATTGAAATTCGTTTATTTTCCTCGCATTCAAAGTGAAAAGTAGAGTGTTTAACGCGAGACTAAACAACCATAATGACACTCGAACTATTAGCCACCCTCGCTTAGCTCGGGTGGCTAAAACATCTCGTGTCATTATGGCTTGTGTTAGTCCCTTGTTGAACAATCTACTATTATACGAGCAAAACATAGAAAAACATTTTTTACTTTAATCGTCATTCCTTACTTTGATTTTATATTATTGATGTAATTTTTTCGTTCAACTAAAACTGACCTATTAAAAAAAACATGATCGCTATGGCCAAGGCGGGTGCCTCGTGATTGGTTAAATTTTTTGACAAGTAATTTCAACCAATCAGTGAACAGTAGCGTGTTTTTTTTTTAAATCAAATATGCTGAAGTGTTCTTTTTGAAATTATTAGAGATGAGTAGAGAGATGCCTAATGAATATTAAAGTTCTGTAGCGGGTACCATAGAGTATAGAATTTTGACACAGGATTAAAAAGTGCGTTATTGTGATTTTGGTCTGTGAAATTATAATTGACAGATTAAAGAACGCGAGTATAAAAACTATATTCTTTGCCTCCATAAAGCGTAAAATATAACCAAACAATATACGAAGCCACGGCTACTGAAAAATGATATAATCCGAGCGGAAAGCGTGCATCAACATCTACCAGGTTTTATTTTCTTCATTCAACAAACAGAAAGAAAATTTTACGACGCTGAAAAATAAAAATGCACAAGCTACTTAAGCGGACATCAAGTGTACAAAAGCTGATTTTCTACCAAAAGCTGAACGTTAAAGTTTTTCTGAAGAGAGCGGGCTTCCATCACGTTGATAATTGTAAGTATTAAAGCGCAAAGGCTACGATATCAGCAAGAATATCGAGTAATTTATAAATAGCTGTATAGCTTTTTTATGACATTTGAGTTCATGCCAAGACTAAAGAAGTTATGAATGAAGTCACTTAGATATTTTCCGCCGACTAAATGACTACACCTGCAACTTTACAACATGTTAAAACGATTGTGAACTTATTTACTGAGCTTGGTCAACAGAAATCCACGCATAATTTTGGAATATTACTAAAATACTCTGTTTAAAAATGTATTGAATTTGTGAAGAATCTGTTAGTATTGTTTAATTGTGTAAACAAGATATCAAAGGTTATGTTACGGAAATTGCCATTATTTAGAAATAAAAATACTTCTTGAATATTAGTGAATGAAGTTTTACTTCTTGATCACTACTTATGTACCTATCTAAGCCATGAAATAATTATGATAAGTCTACGGGTCCACTGAAAAGGGGTACACAAGTCACATAAAGGAACTTGAGTCCTACAACAGAGTTATGACCTTTTGTTCCTGGTTTATATGTGACTTTACCACAAGAGCCAAAAAATCGATCATGGCTCATTATCCATCAAGTATAAATGGAAGACATTTATAGAGTGTTGGTCAGCGTGCTCCCTTCTCCGGATCTAAGTTCTTAAAGGAAACAAACTACTGCACATGCTGGAAGGGTGACAAGGACAACACATTTCATGAGAGGCAGCGCTTATTTAAATATCGCATATAGTTTGTTTCCTCTAAACAGACTTAGCCTGGGAGATGAGAGCTTGACTACACTATTCACTAAATTAGTACATAATATAGATGGCGAGAGATCTTTACAATTTTTAAGGTTTTTTTCCTTTGATAGACGAGTTGGTTCTAGTAGTGGTACTCATGAAATTCATAACGTTATCTCATTTCATGAAGTAATGATGGTATGTATTGAGATAACGCTGGGAATTTCATTGGCGCTACCATTGCACAATGCAATATTGTTAAAGTTACGCCATATATTATTGTGCTGCTTGATTGACTTATCGATAATAATTTAAAATAAAATACAGATTACCACTTATTGATAGATTCGTAATATAAGATCGTATGTCACATTTCCATGTTCGTGTATTCGTAAAATTTGAAAAGAAAACAAAATGAAAAATAGGATTTAGAACACCAATATTCTCAACACCTCTCATCGAATGATAGTCAAGCTCTCCTACCGCAAGCGAGGACTGCTTAAAGGTAATAAACTATAGTTTAACACTAATAAACAAATCAGGATAGATGATAATCAAGATCTCCTTGTCAATCGGTTTGATGTGTCTTCTTAGGAAAAAATATTTATTTATTATCCGGATCCGTTCAAAGAAAGAAACGCGCAGCCTATCATGATAATTGTATAAAGGTCTTTCGGCAATACATATCAATAGATGTTACTAACATAACGTCTGGTTCAACTTTCGATGTTTTAGTCACACAAGCCAATTATGCTGTGCATATTCAGATTTGCATCTAAATGCACTGCCTTAATATCAAATTGGAATATTCCTTTGATGACAAAGGCAGCGTTACTAATATACAGCTCATGTCATTAAATGCGTGTGCACTTTAACAATATATATCGCTATGAACTTTTGCGAACCGTTTAATCAAAATACAACTGCTTTAGATTAAGCATCTTAGATTCAAGAAGTTCCTTTTAATCACAAAAACAATTGATTAAGACTCAGTTGCTGTCGTGCCATGTTTAGATTAGTAACATCTAGGTTAGCTACTAACCATGAACCAAACGACCACTAAACTTTAACAGTGTTTGATTAAGAACAAAATGTACGAGGCAAGCTCTGACAAAGCCGTCTAAAATCTGACGTTGATGCATGCCTCGTAGTATGAGCGCGAAAACGCTTGATAAATCCTAATGTTGAGTTTACTGGTAGTCTGGTCCAGGCTGCCGAAAGACCCCGGCCCTTGCCACCACATACCTCATATTCCGGTGCAATGCTTAACCGCCATGTTTGGTTGGTTGGATAAAGGACTTACTGCTGCAAGTCTTTTCGGGCAACACTCCGGCGCAGGACCTCACTCCCCGGACGCTGACATCTGACAAGTAAAATAGTCATCTTGATCTTCAACCACCTTTTGCGTTAAGATTATGTACTTAATCATAACAAAAATATCAAAAGTAAGACACATGGTCATTATAGGTCATTTTCTACCATACCTTAAGTAATGAGACGAGATGTTTGTGTAGTGTGTTATTTTACTTAGCAACTTAAATTTTTTACATTAACTTACAGGATAAGTGTACGTATTACAATTCCAAACTTATGCACATTGATTAAATAAATAAGAATAAAGTCTTGCACGTGAGCATATTATCCAAAATCCTATGATCAACCAGATACTAATCACTCACCGTTCATCAAAGACTACCTTTGAAATCGGACCCTAATTACTTTATACTCTTGGCCATACCAACAAACCAGTGTTTATTTATCAACTGCTAAAAGATTTCCAATTCAAATGCTTTTAAGTGCTCCTATATGACCTGGAAATATCAGACATTTATAATGCTTGGCTGACAGCGCCTGCATCGAGTACTTATCTCGTGCAGCAGAATGCAGATATTTCAGAACGTGTCCCTCCACGTTTGTGTGCTATTATAGACTCCACAGTAAACTCCGCAAACTGAATTTTTCACGGACTAACGTGTCAAACGAAACGTTATAAAATATTCACGTCGGTGCACCTTGTTTAAAGGCGCGGCCACACTTGAACGTGACGCATGGTACGGACGTGCCACGTTGACGCATGTTCATATTGTTCAGAGGCTTTGTGGGATTAAACAGCTTTTGAGACGTTACGCGCAACGTAAATACATGTATTTCGAGATTAAATAAAATATTGAATGTATTTTTAAGCTTCCAATTTTTAAGCCCTGAGTTTACTTATCCTACACCTAGGCTTCAAAAGTACAGCTTGGCCGTTTCATTAAGTATCGTAAAATTAGTAAACTCAGGGCTTAGGGGCTTGGCTTTTCGAGGGATCTGACAACTTTTTTTACAGCGAAAGCGTTATGAGCATGTGAGTCTTGGCCGCCAATTTCACATGAAATGTTTTTGGTGGGATCATTCTTTAAAATATCATGCTATTAATTAGGTTAGGTTAGGTTTGATTTATAACAATCTCAAATAGTTAACGGTTGCAAAATGAAATTACAACATTTGACGAGAAATAATTCAAGGAGTCAATTATAGATCCCTTACCATATTAAAATAGTAGTTTATGTGACTGTAAATAATGAAGGGTATTAAACACGAGTGTGGTTTTATGAAACGAGCCGAAGGCAAGTTTTATAGTAACATCACACGAGTGTTTTAATGCCTAATTATGTACAGTTACATACACTACTTTATCTAGCGACATATCATAGGCCTCCATGATGCATTCAGGAGTCGGACATTACGACAAATATTACCCGTTAAGTTTTCTGGCAGCTGTCATAGATTTTTAATTCAGAGACAAACTAGATTTGGCCCGAACTATCATATCGTATCATATCGTTCGATATCTTACTTACGTGCGAGATTTGTCAAATTTGATGCAAATTGACAATTCATTTCGAACTAAACGTCATCTCGACTGATATTAGAATAGAGGTCAAATCAAATTCCTTTGTTTTTCAAAGATGTTCGAAATTTGAATAAATAATATTATCGAAATCGATGTTACTATTTAGCAATAATAACATTTTCACAGATAAGAAATTAGTTCTAATAAAACAATCTATTTTTATGGTGGTCATAATGTGTGGTTCTTGAACGCATCATGGAGGGTTTATTATATTTGTATAGATAAAAATCTATACACCATAGTCGCAAAGAGGGTATTAGTAAGCTGTAATTCGATTTGTAGCATGACGCATGCCACATACGGCTCTCCAGTGTGGAAGGTTCCTATCTCATTTATAGGTGCAACACGGCTCTTGGAAGATGTCCAAATCGTCTCGGATCGTGATATATGAACTATTAAGTGCTACAAGGAGACACGAGTGATTGAACTAATCACATGTATTTAATGACGGTATCATTTAAAACAATGAATCATTAGCTATGACTTTAAAAATAGGAACAGTTTATCATTTTGTGTGAATTTAAATGAAAATGTCAGTGTCGAATAACAAGGTTAGTTGGAAAGACAAATAGTTTAGATTCATGTTATTTTGGCATTTCAACGACATCATGGACGAATATTTGGGAACATGCAACAAAAAATATTTTTTTAGTAAATAATTTTTACAATATAATACTAAACCTAAAAGTTAAACTACGATTATAAACTAAAGAATTATAAGAAACTCGAAAAGTGTAGACATATATTAAAACCGTCTTTAGAAATCTGGCCCGTTTGGCATAGCTGTAGTAATTAAATAAGATGCTCATACGTATGATATTTCCCGTAATGAGTATACTGACCAGTGATTACGGCAAACAGGACTTCAGAAATGAGAGACGAGTTGAGGCGTGACTACAGAATTTTAAAAACGCTCCATAGGAATATTCGCGCAGTTGTGACATCACAATTGCACGCATGAGCTACTAAGTGTGTGGAAAATCATGTATTTTACTATGTAGTTTCCTAAAAATACTCCGTTTAAGTATATGGATAGCTTTGATACATTTATGTAAAAGTTTTCGCGTGAAAAAATGTATGGTATAATTAAATTAGTCGTTTTACTAAATATTATAAAAAAAATTGGTTTCGTTGAAGTGTTTTCGGAAGTAGACTAGCATTTATTGTGTCGACGATGGCGCGGTTGGCGCATTTGGTATGTAATGAACTCGAATATTTATGCTTGGGTCATGGTTGTTCTATGTATTTAAGTATAGATTATCTACATAAGTATGTATATCGTCGTCTAGTACCCATAGCACAAGCTTCCTTGACTTTAATTTGGGACTAGATCGATTTGTATGAGGTTGTCTGATATTTATTTATTTATTATTTATTGTGAGGATATATTTTTTGAGTATAGCGGAATACTGGAATAACGACTGGAGTAACTAGGAACAAAAACAATGAATTCCGTCATGCATGTTCCCTATCCAAGGGACTTACATTTCATTTGGCGCTTCTCGGTACAGCAGCGTGGCGCCATCTGTCAGCCGACAACGTGGAACACGACTTTGTGTAAGCATTGTCAGTCTTGAAATATTACTCCTTGGCGACACCGAAAGAATTGTTCTTTCCTCTCCCAAATTCTCAACGAATCAAATATCATTTTTTTACGCTTTTTATAAATGATACTTTAGCGAGGTGGCCGGTACGCAGGAAGGAGTTAAGTTATTCTGTCGTGCTACGGTAAAAAGTTGTATCTTGCTACGAAATCCACATAAAGATACGACCTTTAAGTAGACAAGCCGTATTATTGTTGTCATTGTCATAATCAGTACTTAGTGTAAATTATTGACTTAATTTCAATCAACTCCTTTGAGCGTTAAATCTGTTATTACATTTACACTCAATCTCATTTCCCAACCGCACCCGCGTAGATAATATCCGCCATACGCAAAGGAATATATTTACAAACGATTGCCTTACAGAAATAAACACGGACGATTGGTACGACGCCCGATAGATGTTTATGATTAGTGATGGGCTGTTGCCGGGCCGATTGCGGAAATATTGCCAGGGAAATATTACTGATTGAAATAAATACTGCTACCTATAAGATTGGTACGACGCCCGATAGATGTTTATGATTAGTGATGGGCTGTTGCCGGGCCGATTGGGGAAATATTGCCAGGGAAATATTACTGACTAGCTGTGCCTCACGGTGTTACCCGCTCATCCCTCGGGGACACTAAATCTATTCGGGATGAAAAGTATCCTATGTCCTTTCCCGGGAGTGAAACTATCTATATACCAAATTTCATCTCAATCGGTTCAGCGGTTTAAGCGTGAAGAGGTAACAGACAGACAGACACACATTCACATTTATAATATTAGTATGGATTAAAATAAACACTACTACCTATATGATTGGTACGACGTCCGATAGATGTTTTTTTATTGATGGGTTGTTGCCGGGCCGATTGTGGAAATATTGCCAGGGAACTGACTGAAATAACACTACTACCTGTTTGATTGGTACGACACCTGATAGATATTTATGATTAGTGATGATCTGTTGCGGGTCTTAATACTGACTGATTTACATTAGGAAGAAAGTGAAAAGGAACTTTAAAATTTTAATAATAACATTTATATATAATGTAGCTATATATTGATCTTGACTTATAAATTATACTAGCTGCGCTATGCTGTGTTACTCGCTCATCCCGTGGGAACATTTTTTTTCTTCGAGACAAGAAGGCAGCTTATGTTCTAATCCACGGTATGCAGCAAGGTATCCAGCTGCCTTGATGCAAAATTTTATGAAAATTGGTTCCCCATCCCCTGGGCCGTGAAGAAGTAAGAAACATACAAACACTCACACACTATCGCCTTTATAGTATTAGTGTGATTATAAAACCACACTATTATAAACTTTTTAAATATAAATATCTATCCTAATAACTATATCCTAATAACTATATATAATATCTATATCCTAACTCAATCTTTTGTAATTTATAATTTCTTTGTTTTATAATTCTCCTTTGTTAATCGCACTCGCAGACGGCCAAGATACAGGCTCAGCCTAGTTTGGTCACTGATGGATAATCTTAAAATGTATAAAGTTTTTTGTTAATAAATGATTTTGTATTTTTTTTTTGTATATACCGGTAAGATATACGAAAAATAACTGTTATCGTGTTGACGATATCAGACTATTTGGAGGCGACGGATTCCAAAAAAAATTCGTGCTTCGTAGCTGCATCCACAGATAGATGGCTATTGAAATTACTATAACTATAAATAATATTAGTTTCGATTTCCCAAGACCGTTCGGGATGGTGACGTACCGTAGACGCCCCCTGCTCCATCCTGGGGATATAGGACAACAAGTAAGTCACCTATTTATTTGATTGAAAATGGGCTATGGAATATTGCCAACTAATATAATTTCAGTTGGCAATATTTCCGCTAGAGTCCCATCATTATTTAAGATTCACGAGCACTATTTATACGGATAGGATACTACAATGGGATCGATGTAATTCGTAAAAACCGATATGAACGTGTTGAGTAAACTATTGCGGCGTCAATAAGAAGGGCTTATGTGTTTAATGATTAAAGGGCGTATACGTCGTCATTAAACTACAACGGTGTTACAGAAATACGCCGAGATTATAGTTCTTGATAAATGCAGTCAGAGTAAGAATGGAGCAAGTGCGAGTTTGAATCGACTGAGCCTAGTCGACAGTTTTATTATGTAGCGTGCGTATTTAATGATTTTGATAAAGCATCGATTTTCATTGTTAGCATGCATACTGGTATACGTTCACATCTATGCTCCGTTTATTATTTATAGGAACTTTAAATAACGACCTGTCTGTCATAGTCATTTGACAAACTATCGGTACGGACATTGTACGTGTCCAGACTGCACTACACGACGAAAGCCCTTTGCGGCCTTCTAGTTTTTAGGGTTCCGTACCCAAAGGGTAAAAATGGGACCCTATTACTGATACTTCGCTGTCCGTCCGTCCGTCCGTCTGTCACCAGGCTGTATCTCAAGAACGGTGATAGCTAGACAGTTAAAATTGCACAGATGATGTATTTCTATTGCCGCTATAACAACAAATACTAAAAATAAAATAAAATAAATATTTAAGGGGCCCCCCATACAACAAACTTGTTATAGATTATGGTACGGAACCCTTCATGGGCGAGTCGAACTCGCACGTTGACTGTTTGTGTATTTCTATAATTGTTTTTTTTTTTTTTTTTTTATAATTAGTAGTTATGTTAGTTTTTATCTATGCGCCAATACTTTCAGACAAATTAAAATTGGCGAAACGTTATAGATGTTAGTGTTTCAGATAGGTAACCGAAATAAATGTTTACATTTTCATTTGGGCACGGAACGCAAAAAAATAACACATTTCCAATATCCCAACATCTGGAAATCAACATGTTCATATTAAAATTGATTCATCACCAACATGTTATCTATGATTTTTTAATTAATATTGTTAAAACTATCGAGAGACATCTTTAATAATTATAATAAAATTGGGCAAGTGCGAGTCCGACTCGCGCATGTAGGGTTCCGTACCGTAAAACAAGTTTGTTGTATGGGAGCCCCCCTTAAATATTTATTTTATTTTATTTTTAGTATTTGTTGTTATAGCGGCAATAGAAATACATAATCTGTAAAAAATTTAACTGTCTAGCTATCACCGTTCTTGAGATACAGCCTGGTGACAGACGGACGGACGGAGAGCGAAGTCTCAGTAATAGGGTACCGTTTTTACCCTTAGGGTACGGAACCCTAAAAACGGCTTAGGCTCACGTAGCTCTTTATCAGGGGAGCTATCCGTGCCGCCAGTCGCGTAGCAGCACGGAGAGCTACCCCAGATGAAGACCTCCATACGAGTTCGAAACATGTCGGCCCGTTCTTGACAAATTTTGTATTTAAACCGTTGTTATAACGATTTCCCCTGATGAAGAGCTCCATACAAGTTCAAACAATGTCGGCCCGTTCCTGACAAATTTCGTATGTAAACCGTTGTTATAATGGTTTTTTGATTCATAATTTATACGAGTGTTTAAAAATGCGTATGCTGTTTACATCTGAAATTTATAAAAAAATCCCCTTTATTTACTTAATTTAAAAACACACATCCCAATCGAACTAAACACCAAAGAAGTTCAGTATCTTGTACTTTAACGACGCACAAAATCTGGGTCTCCGATAACAAAGCGAGATGAACCCAATCTGTCTCTAAAAATAGCCAAATGAATATGTACGTATCGAGTCCGTGGCAGATGGCTCGCGCCCGAAATACTTGAAGGACCTGGGGACCGGCGAGGGATATCGCTGGCACTGGTGCCGGCCATATCGCGGACATAGCACGCCTAACCTAGGGAAAGAGACTGGGAATCGAACCCGGTACCTCTGGATTACCGGTCCAGCGCGGTATCAACAGATGGCGCTTTGCGGCTGGCGCCTATACAAATCCTGCATCGCGATATTCTGAATTAATGAGCCATTTCCTTAGCAGACACAATTTTAGAATGTTGTCTATCCAAATATCATAAACCTTCCATAATGCGAACATTATGACCATTCAAGAACCGCACATTATGACCACCATAAAAATAGACTGTTTTGTTGTAAAAAAATATTATTATTGCTAAATAAAACATCGATTTCGATATTATTATTTCATTCAAATTTCGAAAATCTCTGATCAAAGAAATTTGATTTGACCTCTATTCTGATATCAGTCGAGATGATGTTTAGTTCGAAATAAATTGTCAATTTGCTATCAAATTTGACAAATGTCGCTCGTAAGTAAGATATCGAACGATATGATAGATGGGGCCGACTCTAGTTTGTCTGTGAATTAAAAAAACTATGACAGCTGTCAGAAAACTTCATTACCGCCATGACCGGGTAAAATTTGTTGTAATGTGCGACTCCTGAATGCATCACGGAGGCTTATGATATGTGAGTAGATAAAATAGTATATGTTGTAACTGTACATAATTAGGCATTAAAACAATCTTGGAATGTTATTATGAAACTTGCCTTCGGCTCGTTTCATAACACTCGTGTTTAATACCTTTCATTATGTACAGTCACATAAACTACTATTATAATACTATAGATGGCCCATCAGCCCCGTCAGGCCCGTGGCTGCAAATGGCTGAGCCCGAAATTCCTGAAGTACGAAGCGATATCGTTGGTAGTACCTGATATTATATTTATATAATTTCTATTAAACTACATGTGAAATGGATACCTACTCACGTCGCAGAAGTCGAATATCGCTCAAAATGTTTAGAATCGATGCACGATTCATTAGGAGCTACGATCACAACCAATTTGATTTCTAGGCTACTATAGAACCTTGTCACAATGACAATGATATGAGATTGCAAGCGGCTTTCATATTGACGTTCACTGTGACAAGGTACGAATGGCCTAGGTATCAAAATGGTTGACTGTACCCTTACCATGAGTTGGCGTGACCGTACTTGCCAGCGACAGCGTAAACGATTTGTACGGAGAATAACACGCCCTTGCGGTTACTTTGTAAAACTACAATTCTCCATACAAATTGTTTACGGAGTCGCAAACGAGTACTGTCAAACTCATGTACCCTTATGCCTTGATCACACCTACGGAGAGAGTGGGAGAGACAGTGCTCTCGCCCCTGTCACACACAAGACAAACGGACGAGACAGAGCACTGTCTCAACACTGTACTCGTTAGGTGTGAGCGCTCCACATGAGTTAACGTGACTGTAGTCTGTACTCGCTCGACAGCGTAAAGGATTTGTACGAAGAATAGAATAACACAGTGCCCCTACCGGTTACTTTGTGGAACTACAATTCTCCATACAAATCGTTTACGGAGTACTGTCACTGTCATGGTAAGGTTACAGACGCGGCGGCGCCCAATTAAATACTGAGAATCGGTTTTCGTACGAATTTCAATATGTCTGGAGGTTTCTACCGGGTGATCAACCCAGATAGGTCAGTAGGGAGAAGTCAGAAACTATAAGAGATAGGGAAATCTGTTCTTAGGGACCATGGCGTGGCGTTTTTTATAAATCTCATTCATACATAACCCGGTCAAACCCGCTGTAAAGAACGTTACAATACGGCATGCGATTACTTACAGAATTTTGACCAGGTTCAACTCTCGGTTATGTATGAGATTATAAAAAAAAATGCAGTTTCTATTAAATCTAAAATCGACGCCATGGTTCCTAAGAACAGATTTCCCTATCCCTGTATATTTACCTTCTATTGCCGATCCGCTGTGGTCTTGGTGGCTCCCGTCCGCCGGACGTCTTGCCCATCGGTCGTGGTGCCTTCAGAGTGCTGGCGACATCTCACGGGACCTACAACAACTGGAAACGTTCGGTTGTTAGCGCCATCTGTTGGCTACATTCAGAAACAAAAGGAAGAGTTAGGTTACTAGCAGACCCTCCGTCGCATAATGACTTAATTTACGAACCCAAAAGGTCCTCAATGCAAAATGTCGTAAGCTCGAAAAGGCCAAAACGCAGAATGATGTAAACACGCAAAATGCACTAAGCGCAAAATGATGTGTGTGTTTGTGTGTGTGTGTGTGTGTGTGTGTGTGCGAGTGAGTGTGTGTGAGCGAGTGAGAGTACAAAAGTATCTAAACTAAACTTCACTTTTGGTGTGTAGTTAAATCAAAACCAAGTATAATTACAATCGCCCGTTTCATAAACCACTTCTTCTTCTACTTTCGTGTCGAGGTTCCTCAAATAAACCACTAAAGAATAATTATTGATAAGTATTAGCTAATAACACATACGAATACAAACGTATATAAAAAAAAAACAAATCAAAATCAATAAATCCATTTAAGAATTACGATGCTACAGAAACAATACACTACCTAGTCATTATTCATGCTGATCTTATAACACCAGTTATTCAGGATGGTAGCGATTGCTATATTATATATACCAATATAAAAAAAACCATTATAAAAAACATAATTGAGTTTCAAAATAAAATATATGAAAAATACTGTTATAGAAACTGGAAACTTCTTCAAGACACCAGGCGCGCAGCCGCGGCAAAGCAGTGGTTAATATATAATTGTGTAACTGATTGAATGATGCAAACAGTAAATTAGGTCATTATGCGACGGAGGGAAACCAACGATGACCTTAGAACACCAGTTATTTTTCATGATGAACTTATAAGAGTTATTCAGGATAGAAATGATTGCCATATATGTAGATACAAATATAAAAAAAAATCGTTATGAAAATTAAATTGTGTTTCAAAATGAAAGATATTGTTATAAAAACTGGAAGCTTCTTCAAGACACCAGGCGCGCAACCACGGCAAAGCTGTGGTTAATATAATTGTGTAACTGATTGAACGATGCAATCTTGCCGATCCGCGCGGCATTCGATTCCATTCAATTTCCGAACGATACTGCAGCGCCGGGGCGACCACTCACCCACAGCGATGCAGCTTGCAAGCGAAGCTATATTTAACGTGACAAACGGAATAGGTATAACCTAAATTAAAAATTTAAGACACCTCATACAGAAGTAAGCTAGTCAACATGACCCTTATTCAATGAGTGATGTAGAACATGCTTTTAAAACTGAACATAACTATAAAATTAGGAATTCTTAGTTTTAAAATTGAGTGAGATCTTGTGACATGTTCCAATTGAAGCTGTATATCTTGAAACTGCTGATCCTACTTCCACCAAACATAGCTAAGATCCACGATGGGCAAGTCTTTCGATTTAAAAAAAACCGCGTTCAAATTGGTCCATTCTTTATAACAGCCACACAGATACACAAATACACATGTTAAACTTATACCCCTTTTTTCGTCGCGGGTTAAAATCCTGCAAAATTTTAGATTGCATAGAATTATACGGAAAATAACTAGGTACATACTTAATTACACGATTTAATTCCACCATCCCTGTTTTACCATCGGACAGCCAGGTGAGAGGAGCGATTTCACCCTTGTTATCAATTTGCCACTCATTCGCACGAGGCGATTTGCTTTATCATTTCTAATGCGAACCAGTAAGGAATGGAACTCGGTCAAATCGTGTGTACTTATTTTTAGAAAATTATAATTTTGGTCTCTTCAAGGTAAGAGTGAATAGGCTGAACCGGTTAGCTACATCCTTGACCCCGTGGTCACTTACCATCAGGTGATACTAAGGTGAATAATAAAAAAATAATAAATTAGGAGTATTATCGTCCCTGTTTCCCATTCATGAGTTTCTTTCGGCTTTCTTCTCAACAGCGGTCTCCTCTTGGGAAACGCCGGTAGATACACAATCTGACTTGTAAAAGTGCCCTTGTGGCCTACTTACTGAATAAATTATTTCATTTCATTTCATTCTGAAAATAGTCCACCTTGTTTTTGTCACTTCAACGAATATTCGAAGCTTCATATAGCATAGCTGGTACACCGCGCAACTATCAATTTATATTTCAGCGAAACAGGATATGTATGGAAAATCTCGCGTTTCCAAATAGCCCGCGGGACAAATAGCCCGGGGATATCGACAGGCTGTCAGAAAGGGACAGCTACAGCGGGTTGACAGCTGTGATGGCGGTTTGCAAAGTAAGTCTAACACAAATTTTCAATACAATATCGTCTTGCGTTTCCAGACTTTCACTTCTATACTGTTATAATATTCTAGATTTGCATTAGTGATCAGTTTTCTATGCAGAGAGGGTCAAGATTTCAGGAATAATCTTAATAGCGTGATGCAGTTCATTTGTTTTGTATGGGTGCGCGGCGCCATGCCAGTATGGCGCCCTCTGTCGGGCATATTTTCCATTGTCCTCTCATCAAGTCGAAACGGCTGGACGGATTTTAACCTATTTCGGTACAGGGATGGCTGGACATCCAAAGATCGTTATAGGATACTTTTTAACCTACTACGGTATAAAAAAAATACGCGTACGACGTTGCTGGCGCCTTCTAGTAGGTATTTAAATAAAACTATTTATATGGCAAACGTATATTTCTGAATGAGAATGAAATATTTTATGTAACGTCATAAAAACATATACCATGATCCAACGGGCTGGCTGATGGGAAGGCTGAGCCTGTATCTTATAGAATTTCAATTACCCGGTCTATTTGTAATCATTATGCTTTTTCGAATACGAGTACTTCTTTTTATCACGCTTTTTTTTCGTAAGCAAGAAGAAAATGTAATTATAGCTTAGAAGTTGTTAACTTGCTTCTAATTGTTGTAGAGAAATGAAACTTTGTATTTACCTATATGTAGTTCACGTGATAATACAGGAATTTGGTATCTTGAGGCTGATCTATGGAGAGGAAGGTGGACATAGCAACTCCTAAACAGCACAAAATAAAACCTTTGTATTTACATTTAATTAGTTTTAATGAGCATTAACGTTTGTGTAAGAAAGTACACCCGACCAGAGGTTTAATTTATTTTTTATACTCGCAGACTTTAATCTGTCAATTATAATTTCACAGACAAAATCACAATAACGCACTTTTTAATCCTGTAACAAAATTCTATACTTAAGCATTAAATACAAAGATCAAAGCTTAAAGAAAAATTGAAAAAGGAGCTACCTGGGGGAAGAGACCGGGAATCGAACCCGGTACCTCTGACCATTTCGCCACCCTAGCTCCAGGAAGATCTGACGAATTTTTCCTTATGCTTTGTTTAGCTTAAAGAAAAATTGAAAATTTTTTCAATTTTTCTTTAAGCTTTGATCTTTGTATTTAATGCTTAAATAAAAATTGTGGTGTACCTACCCACATAAAAAATGAGACATTATATGTTTCATAAATTTATAAAAACTAACAGCGCCCTCTCTCGCTTGCTCGGTCACCACTGTAAAGTGGTGCGGTAAGATGTGAATATTAACGTATTCACATAGAGGTCGCTAAGGTGTAAAAAACCTTTCAAATAAACAATGCAAAGATCGACACACAAAGCATAAGGAAAAATTCGTCAGATCTTCCTGGAGCTAGGGTGGCGAAATGGTTAACGCGCTGGACCGGCAATCCAGAGGTACCGGGTTCGATTCCCGGTCTCTTCCCCCAGGTAGCTCCTTTTTCAATTTTTCTTTAAGCTTTGATCTTTGTATTTAATGCTTAAATAAAAATTGTGGTGTACCTACCCACATAAAAAATGAGACATTATATGTTTCATAAATTTATAAGAATTCTATACTCTATGGTACCCGCTACAGAACTTTAATATTCATAAGACATCTCTCTACACAACTCTAATAATTTCAAAAAGAGAACATAAGCTTAATGTTTACAAATGAAGCGAAAATTGAAAAATTTAATGATTCGGACAGGATTCGAACCTGCGTTTCCAACGGCTTTCCGGGCCAACACTGGCGTCCTCCCAATTGGACCACCTAATCAGAATTTTCGCTTCATTTGTAAACATTTAGTTTACGTTAGCAGACGTTACTGCTTTAATAAAAAATAAAGAACATAAGCTTATTTGATGCTCACTGATTGGTTCAAATTACTTGTCAATAAAATTCACCAATCACGAGGCACCCGCCATGGCCATCGCGATCATGTTTTTTTTTAATAGGTCAGGTTTAGTTGAACGAAAAAGGTTACATCAAAAATAAAAAATCATATTGGAGAATGACGATTAAAGTAAAAAATGTTTTTCTGAGTTTTGCTCGTATAAAAAGTATTGTATGCAATAGTTACACAATAAGGTCTTAAAGTCTCGTACCTTACATAGGCCACTCGGCAAGCCTCGTGACCTAAACGCGGTACTCGACTTTAAGAACCTCCATTGTGCAACGATTGCATAAAATACTATTTTATACTCGCAGACTTTAATCTGTCCATTATAATTTCACAGACAAAATCACAATAACGCACTTTTTAATCCTGTAACAAAATTCTATACTCTATGGTACCCACTACAGAACTTTAATATTCATAAGACATCTCTCTACACAACTCTAATAATTTCAAAAAGAGAACATAAGCTTATTTGATGCTCACTGATTGGTTGAAATTACTTTGTCAAATAAATTCACCAATCACGAAGCACCCGCCATGGCCATCGCGATTATGTTTTTTTAATATGTCAGTTTTAGTTGAACGAAAAAGCTCACATCAAAAATAAAAAATCATATTGGAGAATGACGATTAAAGTAAAAAATGTTTTTCTGAGTTTTGCTCGTATAAAAAGTATTGTATGCAATAGTTACACAATGAGGTCTTAAAGTCTCGTACCTTACATAGGCCACTCGGCAAGCCTCGTGACCTAAACGCGGTACTCGACTTTAAGAACCTCCATTGTGCAACGATTGCATAAAATACTATTTTATTATTTGTCATGACGATGGATAAATTGAAAATAACATTTAATTTAATAGAGATATAACTCGAAACGACCAAGGGAAACACACACAGAGACTTATAGTACCTCGCTTTTTGGGTCGGTAAACAGAAATCAATAAAACCGGGAACTTTTTAATTAAAAAAATAATAGTCTCACAAAGTCACAATTCAACTAAAAGGGACATTCAAAGGGCTTTTTCTGAATATGCTTTGACTGAGGATATAGGTATTGAACTTTGTTTAAGCGAACCAAAGGTTAGAATTACAAATATCATTAAGGAAGAATAAAATCCCTTTTCAAAAAATCTGCAATAAGATTCAATAAAATATGCAGTTGAAGAGTAACTACTTTGCGTTTTTTAGGGTTACTGTTAAATGTCTTAACGGAACCTACGTATTACTAAGCCATTGATGCCCATCCGTTTGTCCGTCCATCTGTCCGTATCCGACTGTCACACACACGGCTATCTTTTCAAAGTCAAAGTCAAATAATTTTATTTGTAAACATAGGTTTGTGGATGTTCAACTAAAAAGTAGACTAGAAAAACTTATCCTTTTAGGGATTCCTACACTTTCTGCTTTAATGATTGAATGTTAATTAAGTTAAGGACGCTTCAAATATTGATAGAGTAGCGAACTAGCAGCTGATTCAATTTTCCAATCCACATATTGGTTTTATTAATTTTAAGATATGGCTACTATAACGAATCATAAGTTTGCCAAAGATTAATGTTACCAACTTCGATTGTCATAATGAGATGCTACTGGTTTGTACAACAAATACCCGGTGAAATAGAATGCCAACCTATCAAGCAATATACTTATTGCGCAACCCAAAAACCCAGTAGAAATAGCGGCCTTAACGCCATTTGGCATTATCCACCAGAATTTGGTACAAAGCAGAAATTTTATATGTCGAACTTATAATTAAGTAATTTAAAAAAACCACGGCAAACGGTAGGTATGACGTGTCAGTTATGTAAAGCATTACTTTGGGTAGCACGTCCCTCGTTGAGACAGTTTGGTGCCAAAGCGCTGTTCTAATCCGCTAAGCAGAAACCGTACAGGCTAAACTCCTTAATTCAATTTACGCGACACGAAATTTCGACTACAATTATTCGTTAGTGAAAAATTAATTTCCAATGAACGACTTGAAAACTTGGAGTAGCTATGAAAATTATCTAAGAAACAAGGTCTGAGACTTCGGTTACCGCTAACTGCCGGTCCGGCTGCCCCTTTCTAGCAACTAAAAAAAGAATTAGAACGAGAGTCTCCATACAACAGATTTGCGAAAATTGAAGCTGCTTTTGGTTTTATGTGTGCGTGTCTACCAAGCAATCATAGAGTGTTGCTTGTGAGCGTGACGTTGTGACAGATGCGCACACGGACGAAACTTAGCCCGCGGTTCACCGAAACTGGCTTCACTTTCAAGCGGTGACTAAAGCAATTTGATTTAGTTTAATTTGGTGTCAACATATCACTTTTTATCAATAAAAGTCAATCTAATATCAGCAATTTCGTGGTTTCTCATTCATTGTTTTAAAACATAATTTCTTAACATAGAAATATAAATTACGACATCCGTCAAATCACTTCGGCTAATTAAAAATTCAACTTTAGGTTTCTAGGCGTATTTAATTCTAAGCGTCAATCAAAAAACCGGCCAAGTGCGAGTCGGACTCGCGCACCGAGGGTTCCGTACAAACACTTTCCATCCCTAAGTGTTTAAGTTAAGTTTGCACCTGGTATGTATAGCGCCCCATATAAATTAGGTGCAAACTTGCAAAGTTAGGTATTAAAAAAAAACTACTTACTAGATCTCGTTCAAAACAATTTTCGTTGGTAGTTTTTATAGTAATGTACATCATATGTTTTTTTTAGATTTTTCATTTCCTTATTTTAGAAGTTAGAAGGGGGGGGGGGGCAACTTTTTTCCACTTTGGAAGCGTCTGTCACGCAAACTATTCGGTTTAGAAAAAAAATATTTGAGAAACCTCGACATCATTTTTGAAGACCTATCCATACACGTATGTGTTTGATGAAAAAAAAATTTTTGAGTTTCAGTTCTAAGTATGGGGAGCCCCCATTATTTATTATTATTTTTTTATTTTTGCATCAAAATCTTAATGCGGTTCACAGAATACATCTACCTACCAAGTTTCAACAGTATAGCTCTTATAGTTTCGGAAAAAAATGGCTGTGACATACGGACGGACAGACAGACAGACAGACGGACAGACGGACAGACAGACAGACATGACGAATCTATAAGGGTTCCGTTTTTTGCCATTTGGCTACGGAACCCTAAAAATACACATGCTTTTTTAGCTTCACTTGTAACTAAGTTAATTAGCTGTTTAGATGACAACTAGACTATGTCAATAAATGTAACTCGCAAGAAGATATCGATAGGGTATTTTCAAATTGATTACACGATGCGACGTCGCAACTGGCTAAGACAAAATTCGATGTTTTGGTCCTAAGGTAGTAAAAACAACATTGTGGCCTTACGTTTAGTTTCGTTATAAAGTAAGGAGGGATAAGACTATCACTGGGGGAAAACTGTCACTAACTAACTATTTAGGCTCAGTGACCCAAACAGGATCTTAGCCTCCGAAATGAGAACACGCCACTTGTCCCGATCGCATTTTTTCGCCAGTTTTCGACTAAAGAGGACTGTCACAGTCCAATAAATAACTACCTGTTAGTCGTACCACACCTTTATCATCATCATCATCATTTCAGCCACAGGACGTGCACTGCTAAGCATAGGCCTCCCCAGTGACTTCCAGATCGGCCGGTTGGAAGCGGTCTGCATCCAGCGGCTTCCTGCAACTTTTACCAGGTCATCTGTCCACCTGCTGCGCTTGCCGGTGCGTGGCCTCCATTCGAGAACCTTTTTGCCCCATCGGCCGTCAATTCTACGTGCCATGTGCCCTGCCCTCTGCCACTTCAGCTTGCTAATCCGTCGAGCTATATCAGCGACTTTTGATCGTTCACGGATCTACTGATTTCCAATTTAAGAAACACCGAGCATAGCCCTTTCCATAGCGCGCTGTGCAGCTTCCTTATAAGGCCCACAGTAAGAGGCCACGTTTCTGTTCCGTATGCCATCCATCACCCCACCCCCCCTTACCTTAGATCAAATTAGACATAATCTGACACATGTCAACACATACTCGACACACAATGGTGCTTCCGAAGCGGTTGAATCCAATATCAGATCTGTCGGCTTAGTTCCTGATTACCCAACACACTCGAGGACAATTAGAAAATCTGTCACAATGCGATATCCCTTCAAACATGATAGTCATGAAATTTTTGTTATACTGACACTGATGTTACACTAGTTAGGATTCCGTACCTAAAGGGTAAAAAACGGTACCCTATTACTAAGACTACACTATCCGTCTCTCTGTCTGTCACCAGGCTGTATCTCATAAACCGTGATAGAGACAGTTGTAATGTTAAATGTTGAATTGTAGCCGCTATAACAACAAATACTAAAAACAAACATTGAAGTAGAGCTCCCATACAGTAAACGTGGTCGTGAGCGTTAACTATGCACCTCATTTGCATCCGGCGGATACCAGGATACATACCAGGTTGAACTACGAGTAAACTTATCCCGGCCAGTTAAGATGGGATAAGCATTTGTACGGAACCTACGGTGCGCGAGTCCCACCCGCGCTTGGCCGCAATATAGACACTAAAATAACCACTAAGAACAATGTCGTATTTTGTTTGTGACCATAGGCTTTAAATTTGAGGACGTCCCTTTCATGAGCATAAAATGATGCATAGTCAAAATTCAAGGGTAATTTAGCAAAAACATATAGAAATTGAACGTTCGTTACTGTTTGGGTGACCACAGGAAAGACGCAAAACCCTAATGAAATACTACATCTAATATATCTGTTTGAATGACCCACTTTCGGACATCTTCTTATGGATTATGAAACAAACACGCTTAATTAAATTGAAGGCCTTTATGGCCGATTTATGACTTACGTAAGTTAAGTACGAGTAACCGCTAAAACACATTGCAGCGAAGATAGTTCATCATGTAGATCTAGTGAACATTCATCTGAAGTTCATCTGAACATAACTCCAGTGAATTGTCTGGCGAAAAAAATCATCCTAACGTAATGTTAAAAAGTACATATGTCCAGTCCCCATCAGATATATATATAAGGCGTTCATAAATATCGGAACATGTACTGTAACGCCCAGTCAATAAGAGTCATGTTCAGATATTTATGAACGCCGTATATGCTGCGATATATCTGATGGCGACTGTACACTGCCAGCATTATTTTTTGCACACCATACAAAATAAGCAGGAAATATACAATGTACAAAACAATCAGTCGTAAACAACAGGTCAAATTATAGTTAAATAACCTAGCTTACACAGTTTGGAATAAAATAAATGGATGAGTATGATTATGAAATGTATTTTACCGTTAATATCGGCTCCGTAGCTTTCTAAAGTCCTACCGTGCTATATTATCATATTCCAAAAAAATTTAACTATTCCAGCGATTATGAAATGTATTTTAATGTTAATATCGGCTCCGTAGCTTTCTAAAGTCCTACCGTGCTATATTATCATATTCCAAAAAAATTTAACTATTCCAGCGATTGACGCTACATTAAGGCTATATTTTGAAAGCGTCGTATCTATCACTTACTTAACTTAGTCTTATTTCTATGCACCCTGGATGGGTACGTCCGTAAGTGTACACAGGTACGTCGCCATCTCGAATGGTCTTCAGCTTCACGCTTCACTTCACCCCAAGTCATTACTATCGCCTTCAATTCAGCAGTGATCGGCCGCCGCCAGGACTGCTTAGAGCGGCCATACGTATGCACTATCCAGTTCCATTTCCGGCGTTTCATCCCTTGGTCGTTTCAGGAGAAGACGCCTTGGGGCCGCAGCCCCATACGGTGGTCCGACCAAATCCGCACTGCACTTGACTTTAACTTTCATGACGCGCTCATGGCCGAGGACCGTGGAAGGTGCAACATTATTCGGAGGAAGTTGATCCATGGCGGATGTCAGCAATGAGGATTACGATGGAAAGAGGAGGATCTGCTCATTGCAGCGTTGAAGGTTGAAGTTCAAGATTATCTGGGGCCAGTATATACCGAGGATACAGAGGAGACAGCGATTGACAAAAGTTTGAAGTCATCTCGTTTTACATTGGACCGCAATATTTTAAAAAGTCGTATTTATAACCCACTTTTTTTATTTGATTATATTTTCTTAAAAATTGCCACGAAGTACGTACGTGTGTCGTACGTGTCAACGTTTTGTTTGCGTACGTTTAGTTGAACGGCGGTGTTTAATTAAAGAAAGTGAATGCTAAATTTCATGACCGATTTATGGCTGAATTATGATTAGCTTGAATCGATGTAATTCCGGCCAAACTCACGATGTTAGCAGTAGTTTTTATATTTATCGCTTTAATTCCATCAGCATTATTAAAAAGAAACATATCATTCGATATAATGGGAGGACAGCTTACTGAAATAGATAAATTTCCTCACGCCGTAGCCCTGTTTATAGAATCAGAAGAAGATCCGAACGTCGGCAGAGGATGTGGGGCGTCGGTGATCAACCAGCTTATTCTGCTGACAGCCGCCAGTTGCGTGAAGACTACTCGGGATAAAGTAGAAGCATACACCGGGAATAAGTAAGCGTTTTCTTACTTGGAATTATTATTCTTCTAAGAAAAGAGAGTCCCAGATAGTGTCCAGGAAGTGTTTTAAGTGACGAAGATTACCGGAAGGTGTTGAGGCCAACTAGAAATGTTTGCATAAGGGCTTTCAAAGTTTCAGCCGACGGCCGTTGCCAGCAATGGTCTAGTATGTACCACCCTACGTGGCACGAAATGAAATTTGACACACCTGCATAGAAGTGATAATATGAAAAGATTTCTGTATGCCTTTATTTAGTTCCACCGTCTGTCTGTCCCCATTGTAATGTTTTGTCTGTTTCCATTGTCTGACTGTCTGTATGTAATAAAATCGTGCAAGTTCAATTTGACCCACTTCGGTGACTGGTTGAGCTGAAACTTTACACCATTGATCAGATCTGATAATGGAGCCAAAAGGTGGTCATAAGAACCCTGTAATAATATAACTCAATCTTAACAGATTTGTATTTTTATGATCGAGCTACCGACTGTTTGGCGGATGTTTAAAGAAAAGTACAAGCATTATAAAGCAGCGACATTTTCATCCAGATACATGTGGGATGGTATGGTGTCCATGGTACAACACATCCGGAGACATCCGGAGTTCGACGAGGAGACTTTCAATAGCGACATAGCTCTGATGAAGCTGACAAAGCCGCTGATCCTCGGAAAGACGGTGGCGAGGGTGGTGCTGGTGAGGCGTCAAAGGAATTGGCCGGAGGAAATCGCTGGATTTGGTGCTTCAGAAAATGTAAGCATGGGTTTTAGTTTAGATTGACTTTAAAAATGTTGTCACTTACATGTTTTCTATCTGAAAGTATATTAACACTGGAATGCAATAGTTCAGGCTACCCCAGTTTTGTCAAAGTCATTGTTTATTTTCCTGTTGTGAGATAACGCTAGTAGAACAATGTTCGTGTGAAAATTATGGTATATCAATGAAATATTAGATATTGCTGATACGTCCAATAATTTTTTTCGTATCATGCTGTTAAGATTTTCCTGGTTTCATAACTCCACTTGGATGCTTTGTTAGAGCTAACCGAAGAGAAGCAGTGAAAATAAAACTAGTGTAAGCAATACTAACCGACAATACCAGTGTAAAGTAAAAGTGATCGATGTTACCAAATGTGGAACAAAAAAGCGGTAATGATTATCGTTATATACTTTATAAATAAAACGCCTACTTATTCGTTTAAGCCACCTTATTTAATAAAAGGGATTATTAAAAGCGCCTAAGCAAACGTCAGAGCAATTGTGCTTTTGGTCTAATCATTACATTTCCTACAGGGTCATCAATTGTCATCATGAATTACTTACTCACTTTTCAATCTTTTTAGGGATAATTTCCAGGATGTAAACTATTCTATGTCCTTCCTCGGATCTTAGACTATCTCCATGCCAAATTTCATTAAATTCGATTCAGCGGTTTAAATGTGAAGAGGTAACAGACAGACAGACACACTTTCGCATTTATAATACTAGCTATTGCCCGCGACTACGTACGCATGGAACTTGATAAAAGGGATTATTAAAAGTGCCTAAGCAAATGTAAGAGCAATTGTACTTTTGGTCTAATAATTACTTTTCTTACAGGGTCACCGCATCACAGAAATGTTCACTCACTTTTCAATATTTTTAGGTATAATTTCCAGGATGAAAACTATCATATCATATCATATCATATGGATTTAACTTCATCCTTCACACCTGCCAGGGGAAGCGGAGCTACTTGAAGTTCGTGCAACAGAAGATCATGAACAGGGGCGCGTGTCTCAAGCACCTCACCCACGTGCCCCACGGCACCTTCTGCGCCAGAAATCCTGCCGGATATCCTGCTTAGTGAGTATATACAAGGTGTTTGGAATAACGACGAACTTTATAAAATCTCGATTAAAAAAAACTTATCACAGATTGGATTAAGGCATATAGGGTTCAACCTCTTTCAAATAGTCCCTTGTATCACCTCCTTAAGTTCGTACATGCATTTTCAAACATCCTGTACACTACAAAGTAGAAGCGCTCGCGGACTTAGTTTGCCAGAAGATAAAGTATCTGAAAGTGAATTGTGGTGGGTTAATACAACTTTTTTTTTCATTTTTTTGGTTGTTAACGGAACGTTACGTATGAAACATGAGTAGTACCTATAGTACATTCATATATTAATTTCGTAATATTCCTTCTTGGCTATGTGTAGATTAGAAGTTGGTTCATATAAAAAAAAGGTGTTTGTACCACACGAGCTGAACTTGTTTTACAGGCTGTTTCAAATTTTTATTTTATTTTTTTACGAGAATTTTAATGACAAGAAGGTTATATTTTTACTTATATCTGTTATTCACAATAATATTTAGGAGAAAAAAAAAACAGTTTTGGAGATTATCGGGTATTTTTAACCCCATGGCATGGTAACAGAGTGATGAAACTTTGTGAATGGTACTACCCCTTCAGGATACTATAGTTTAGAACCAAATACGCTGGGGGCAATTTTTCAAAGGCTATCCCGCTATACCCTTTAAGGACATGTTCCAGTGACGACGCCGGCAGCGCCCTGGTGCAGCGGCGCTCCATCCAGACAGGGCTGCTCTCCTTCGAGAACGTTCCCGACAGCACCTTCGCCATCTACACCAACGTCAGCTTCTACTACGACTGGGTCACCACCAACGCGCAACAGATGGTTTGTCCGGACCACCACGGGAAAGGATCAGACGAAGACAACCCGTCTGAGTACGTGAGCCTAAATTAAGATAGGTACATATTAGGTATTTATTTGAAATCCATGACATGAGGTACATAGGTTACGCAATAAAAGTAATCCTAAAAAAATTGGTTGTCCATAAAGTCGGTTCGCGGTGAAGTGGAAGCGAGATAGATGGCTCGCAAGCCGAACGTTTAGGTCGATAGTGCCTCTCTATCGCTTGTTCCGCGCTCTCGCTTGCATGCTCAGCTCAGGCGGAACGTGACAAGGCCTGAATGATTCTTTGAAATGAAATGAAACTGATTCTTTGAGCGAGGGAACCGCCTGCTCTCCGGTCACCAGTAACATCAATAGCCTCTTCGAGATACGATTACGGACACAATGTCTCGTATACAATTGTACTTAGTGCCAAGACCATATTAGGTTAAATTCACTTATCTTAAGCTACACTTTACAACTATTACTATAATAACTCTGACTGTCGAGTTTCTTTCGCCGTTTGAATTAGAGAGAAATGCCGGTAGAATAAGTCATGTAAAAATGTCCTTGGGGCATACTTACAGATTAATAGTACATTACTACAGACGCCGCCGCCGGGAAAGAAGGACGAATAGCAATACGAAGCTGGCCCTTTTCACGGCTAGGCATGTATAGTGCTTTTCTCAAACATGTGCAATGAAATAAAAAAATACACCACTATAAAAAATATAATTCAGCTGTTTAGCCTGATCATGAACACAGACGTTTAAAACAAAACACTCACCGGCCTAGGCCTTCAATTTTGTATAAAATTCCTTTACAGTTCTCTCGAGTTGTTCCACCCGAAACGCGATACTTCGAAGCCTGTTATAATGCGTTATGATGACATTTCATCATTGTTACAGTTCCTCTGGACATGAAGACAACCATGAAGAAGATCCACCTCAATACAGTTCCTATTACGAGGACAGCAAAAGTTACTATACGGATGAGAAAACTGAACATGGGTGGGAAGATTACGATTAGTTAAAGGAAACCAATGCAAACGTGGATGAATACTTATATTATTTCATAACGCCTGAAAATTTTCATTGTATTTTGGAATAACATTATCACTGTTAAATGAAAATAAAATGCATTTATTTCTGATCAATCAACCCATATGCACCATATAAATTGAATTACAAGTGTTAATTAAATTAACAATAAATAATTTGAATTTAAAAATTATTTTCAATTCAAAAACGAATTTGCCAAATAGACTTCAAATATTACAATACCAACAAAATACCAGTATAATACCAGTATTACAATACCACATTTTTAGGGTTCCGTAGTCAACTAGGAACCCTTATAGTTTCGCCATGTCCGTCTGTCCGTCTGTCCGTCCGTCCGTCCGTCCGTCCGCGGCTTAGCTCCGTGATCATTAGTATTAGAAAGCTGAAATTTGGTACGAGTATGTGTATGTATAACGCCGACAGAACGGTAAAATAAAATTTAAAAAAATATTTTTTTTTCGGGTACCTCTGGAACACCTAAAGTGGGGGTGAATTTTTTTTTTCTTTTCAAAACTGTTGTGTGGGGTGTCGCTGAATAGGTCTTGTAAAAATAATAGGAGCCTTTTAACATTATTTTTTGATAAAGTCAGCAGTTTTGTAAATATTCGCTCCAAAAACAAAAAATATTGTGTCCCCCCCCCTCTAACTTTTCAACCACGGGTCAAAAAAATTCAGTAAAATTCATGTTAATGAGGCCTTATAAGTACTTTCAATGAAAACTATATTGAACAAAATCGGTCAAGCCGTTTTTGAGTTATCGCCAAATTTCATATTTTTTCTTTAAAAGGTCGTAAGTTGACTTCCAGAAGGTAAGAAGTGATTACAGTTTCTAGGGCGTTTACGACCTTTTTATAGAGCTTAAAATCTTATTTAACGTAAACCTCGGGCTTAAAACAGCAGTTTATTGTGAAGGATGAGCAGCTACGGAACCCTACACTGAGCGTGGCCCGACATGCTCTTGGCCGGTTTTTTTTTGATAAATTACATACATTAACCGTTCAAAACTGCTGTAAAGAATGTTACAATACAGAATTTTAACCAGGCTCAATTTCCGGTTATGTATTAGATTTATAAAAAAATGCATTTTCTATTAAATCTTAAATCCACGCCATGGTGCCAAAGAACAGATTTCCCTATCTCTTATAGTTTTTGTTTTCTCCCTACTGACCCATTTGGATTGATCACCCTATTTAATTATTTATTTCAACTTTATTTCACAATAATAGAGTTGTTAGTCCGCTGATTTCTAACATAATTGTGCGCAACGGGTTACAAGCATGAAATTTCTACCACAGATAGAGTGTTCCACGGTGATTATTTTCAGATATGGAGGGAAGTCAGATTCGTCCCCTGTGACGCGGGAGAGCGGAGTGAATAGGACGAAGTATACCTCTTTTCTTTCTTTATTGCTGATCAGCTAAGTCTACTAGGACTTGTCTGGTATCGTTTCCATGTAAAACGGATATCAGAAAATCATTTTTTATGTTATTTTTGTGTAGTTCTTTATAAAAATATGGGTGTATGGCCGAAAAGGTAAAAATCACAACAAGTTTTTTTATTCAGTGAGGTAAATTATTTAAATTTTGTTACCATTTTCAAATTATTATTATTATTTTAAAAAGCTTATTTAATCTAGTTTCTAAAAATATAATGCATGCTGGGCACTTCTCATACAAACAGTAGTTTAAAATATATGTTTAAGTCGGCGTAACCAACGCAAATCTCCGAACGCATCCTATTTCGCTTCATTAAATAATGATTACGAGTATTAACATGCTTTTACATATAATATTTACCATATACGTCTTAGAAAAACAAATTAATGAAATTAAAACAAAATATTTTTGTGCTAATGTATCTCGAGCACACGGGCTAATCTCAACATCAACAATTTATTTAAGTTACTGTTTGTATGAAGAGTGCCCAACATGTACATAGTTTTAGAAACTAGATTAAATTTGCTGTTGCTGTTCTGCTATATTTTTGTTAGTTGTAAATATTCAGGAAATATAACTAATTTATCTCCCTCATCATATCCCTGAATAAAAAAAACTTGTTGTGATTTTTACCATTTCGGAAATACACCCATATTTTTATATGGTACTATGAATAAATAGTATAAAAATGAATTGTTGATATCTGTTTTACACGAAAACGATACCAAGCAAGCCCTAGTAGCGTTAGAGAAAAAGTAATAAAAAAAGAAAAAGAGGACTCCTTTGTCCTATTCACCCCGCTTTCCCGCCGCACATGGGAGGAATCTGACTTCCCTCTACATCTTAAAGTAGTCACCGCAGAATACTCTATCTGTGGTGTAAATTTCGTGGTTATCCCGATGCACACAATTTCGCGATTTAGCAAAATGTACTAGAGTACGTAGGCTACGCTTAACATTTTTTTTCAAGGTACTTTTTGTATCAGATGTGACCAATATGTATACATTTTTAAAAACAAGATTAAATTTTCTATTTAGTGATATTTTTTAAATTGTAAATATTCAGGATATATAAACTAATTTATCGTTCTGAATAAAAAAAACTTGTAGTAATTTTTACCTTTTCGGCAATAAACCCAAATTTTTATATACAACTATTCTTAAATAACATAAAAAATGAATTGCTGATATCTGTTTTACACGAAAACGATGCCACACAAGCCCTAATAGCCTTAACTGATCAGTAATCAAAAAAAGAAAAGGAGCAGTACTTGGTTCTCTTCACCCCGCTCTCCCGCCACGCAGGGGACGAATTCATCTGACTTCCCTCCACATCTAAATATAATCACCGCAGATCGCTCTATGTGTGGTAGAAATTTATGCTTGTAACCCGATGCGCACAATTTCGCGGCTTTGCAACTCTACTACAAAACAAAAGTCACTACAAATGACGAACTTAATTCCTAATGGCATTTTTTAATCAACCATAGGGCCAAAAAGAGATGCTTCAAGTGGGTGTAAAATAGAAAATATTCTACTCTTATTCACCTTGTATAGCCAGCAGGGAAGTCATTCTCTTCCTTCTGATGGGGAGGAAGCCCAGTGCAAGCATGTCTGCGGGGCTGTATATTTTACGGATGCCACGACTTTCAGCGACCAGCGGTGCGCGGCATAACGAGTGAGTGAGACACCACGTACCTATATCGCTACCGCTGCCGCTGTCACGCGACTTATCATCAGCTGTCATGCTTGCACGGTATTTAAAGTAAAGTGATAGGTAGTATATGTAGTCTACAAAGAGTCGTTGTCACTGTTATGCTAGAGATGCTGTCGCTACAACTTTATCAGCATCCTGAGCGTATTGTACGTGTAAAAGCCTTATTTTGCCTCAGAGCAAACCTGCGGGCAATCATGTTGTCGCACAGACAAGGCCACCCTCTCGCCTTTTAGACTTTATTCAACCGAGTAGCAAGCTTTTGTAATTTTTTAGGTTATTTTGGTACGACCACGTGCTACGTCGATTTGAATTATATTATATGAAACTGTATTTAATTGTGACTAGCGATATTATAATACTGACCTGACGGATGAGTTAGATTAGGTTAGGTTGGGTTATAATTCACTAATAAGTGTGTGTGTGTTTATCCGTATGTTTGTTACTTCTTCACTATCAAACGGCTGGGCCAATATTGATGTGAAGGTTGCTGACATCCTGGATTAACACGTAGGCTACTTTTTATCCCGAAAAATGTAGCGTTCCCGTGAGATGAGCGGGTAATGCCGCGCATCGCAGCTAGTGTTAGATAAATAAATAAAATAAATAAATAAATATCCGACAACCTCACACAAATCGATCTAGTCCCAAATTAAGCTCAAGAAGGCTTGTGTTATGGCTACTAAACGACGATATACATACTTATATAGATAAATATATACTTACATACATGACCATGACCCTAGCACAAATATTCGAGTTCATCACACAAATATAAGTAATATTATATTTTCAGGAATGACCGTATAGTTTACACTCTGTATAAAAATAAAATTATATTCTCATGTAACTGTAGAACAGTTACGCCACTCGATACACGTTCAGCACAACTGTTGCTCAACCGTTTTATTGTCCGCGACATTTTTAAACAATTCTATTGACAATAAAAACGGTTAACAACAGGGACGTGCTCGTAAAGCGCGGTCTGTGGTCGAACAGAATTTTATAAAAAAAAACGCTTTCTGTGTTCCGTTTTTAAATCGTAGTTCACAATGGAAGCATCCGAATATGTTTAAACATTTGAATATCGAATGGAGTATTTTATAACGATTTTATTTTATTTGTGAATAGTTTTGCGAGAACTCGACTGTGGTTTGTTTTTGTAGTTGCCTTTATTGCAATAAAAATGGATTTGCTACGTAGAGAGAAAAACGCTCAGTGTTTTAGTATGTGTGCAATAGTGCTGTTGCTGTTTCTTGCACGATACGGAGTGGCAATGAATGCTGAAGAGGTATGTCGGTTTTAGTTGTGTCCGAATCAATTAAGAGGATATCACTGCTCATTTTTAAATACAAATCGAGGATTTCGTCTACAAAAGTTAACTAATCGTGGTGAAATTTTGGAAATTGAATGGGAAGGAAATGTTCTGTGTCGGACCGTTTTGATTGTTGCGTTTATAATACGATTTCTGTAATAGGTGTACGGTTTTGGACAACATTTATTATTTATTTTATTTTTTATTTAAACTTTATTGCACAAAACAAGTCAGTACAAATGGCGGACTTAATGCCAAATCGCATTCTCTACCAGTCAACCATAGGGCCAAACAGAGATACTAGAATTGGAAATTTCACTCCAAACAGTCGCAGAGTGCACAAATTCTACTACGTGTATAATTATTTTATATAACCGCAAACTATACGGGGTCCTAGTGTAGGCACTTATTAATAATATACAGCCGTAAATTATAAAAAAAATCGAACTGTTTTTTGTCCACATAAAATAATTCAGCACGCAATGTATTTGTTTGTTGTTGTTTGTTGACACTTAACATCGTGATGTCACAACTGTCACTAGTAATAACTACGCCATATATTGCTGCGCAGAAATTTTCCAAAAATTATTTACGCTATGGCACTTAACGCTAAATGATTGTTTTGTATAAATATCATATTATAGCACTTAAATCTCCGTCTGGCTACAATATGCGGTTATATCAAATATACACGCTGTATAATGATTATCGCATAAATCGAAACGGGTTGACACAGAGAAATCCATTTCCCATGTGCATGTGCCCATTTCCAAAATCTTGTTACAATTTGTTAAGTTTCGGTAGAGTAAACAGTCGAGAATGAACCCCCGATTTCTTCAACCCGGCTACGTAAAGTGTGAACCTCATTTGTATGCGACGCCATAGTTACCAGGTGCAAACTTAACGGAAACGGACGCTAAGAAAACATGGGTAGTGGTATTTTCTCTTAAAGTAATCAAAGCCATTGTTCGGTAATTGTTAAACACCAATACCATATGCAAAAAGTCGTTCTAGTCTTCAAAGTTATGATGACGTCACATATAGGTGGACATTTGTATGGAGCATTTTTTAGCGCTCCGTAGGAATGTTGAACTTTGACGGTCATTTCTGACTTTTAGAGCAGTCTAAGTGTAGCTAGTCCCATATAGACATTTGACCCCAATAAAAAATAAAATCGATTGACATCCTCAATAAAAAAAATTGTCTTGCCTATTATTCGTGTATTGAGAAATTGCGTCCCCCTGCAAAACAGTGGTAAACCAAACATAACATTTCACGCGCCATACAACCTGACATGTCGGCTCTCCCAGAACAAATCTTTGCTGTCCGAATGCTGAAAAAAAATATGTTAAAAACATTGTTTCCTGAGTCCGCTATACGGCAAGATGAAAGCGATGCCACTATTGTTATTTAAATTAGGTCTGCAGTCAGTTCACTTCAAGAATTAACACCCGGTTTTAGTTTATGTGCAGACTTGAAATAATGAACTTTATTATTTAAGTAGGCCACAAGGACTAAGGGCACCTTTGAAGTCACAATGTACCAACATTTTCCTTTATGAGACATAATAATAATAATAGCTTTAAGTTCAAGGTATTTCATTTTTATATGCATAACATAATTGATTATTTTTTTAATATTGTACCATTATGGGTTAATATCGACTACAAAAAGGCAAAACAAAGGCCAGTTAATAAAAACCTAAACGCAATAACAAATATGTACGTACTGTACCAACATGAAAGCTAAAATTAAGTTAATCATGAGACCCTCATTTAATGAGTGATATAGAAAATGCTACTGAAACTGACCATAAATACAAAATTAGGAATTCTTAGCTTCAACGTTGGCTGAGATCTTGTCACTTGTTCCAATTAAAGCTGAATATCTTGGAAACTATTGGTCCTATTTCCACCAAATATAGCTAAGAACCATCTCGAAGGAAAAGTTCTTCGATTAAAAACAACCGCACTCAAATTGGTCCATCCATTTGGGAGCTATGATGCCCCTCTTTTTTCGTCGGGAGTTAAAAACCACCACACTTTTCTAAACAATCCGAAGCGATTCTTTTTTCACAATTAAGAACATTCTTTATCATTCGTGCTACGATGCCACGGTCAGATTTTCTAAGAAACAGACACAAAAGTGTTTGTTTCACGTGTTTGTTTTAAATGATTATTTATATTTAACAGTAAATGATGTATAAAAACAAAGTGTAAAAGTCAAATCCGCAACGCAGGTATCGTCAGAGAGAATACAAAATCTAATCAGCGACAGGCTTTGTCAAAATCAGCACATAACATAAGTTGATCTTATTTAAGACAACTTCAAGATTCCATGGGCAGCCTCCATCAGATGAGAGTCGATCAATGATCCTAAATAGGAAGCTTTTCTTATACCACTTCTGTAACTATTTGATAGAGTATAAATCTTGTATCATCCTCCTAGCCTTTGTCCCATTTTTTGAGAATGAATTCTCAATTGGGGTCGGCTACCTAAATCCCAAGATGTGGCGTAGGCACTAGTTTTTACGCAAGCGACTGCCATCTGACCTTCCAACCCAGAGGGGAAACTAGGCCTTATTGGGCTTAGGTGGTTTCCTCACGATGTTTTCCTTCACCGAAAAGCGAGTGGTAAATATCAAATGACATTCTGTACATAAGTTCCGAAAAACTCATTGGTACAGGCCGGGTTCGAACCCGCGACCTCCGGATTGAAAGTCGCATGCCCTAACCACTAGGCTACCACCGGTTTTTTAGAGTATAATCTTGTATGTAATGTTGAATTTCACCAGCAATCGTTCCAAGAGAGCCGGCGCATGGCCAAGGCTTTGTTGGAGGCCCTGCAGGAGCCCAGGTTCGACAGCGAGCTGACCTTCGACCTCAAGAAGGAGAACCAGGTCCACCTCAACAGGACCATGTCGCTGCTCATCAAGTACATCGTGAAGAGGTTGGTTGGATATATACATTACTTGCTATAACGGTGGAATCTAAGCTAATTTTTCAGGGTCACTAATTAGTGCGCGGTAGCAGCAACAGCATGCTGAGAATACTGGCCGATCGTCTCGACTGCCCCCTCACGAGATACTGGGTAGACGTAGTCATCGGGAAGGCAAAGTAGTACTACTGGCCCTCCCGATATGCGCTAAAACAGGTGTACGCTTGTTACTAGAGCTACATATAATAGACTAACATAGAGTTTAAGTTAACATACTAACAACAGCATATGGATTTGTGATAGTCCGAAATAATCATTTTTAGGGTTCCGTAGCCAAATGGCAAAAAACGGAACCCTTATAGATTCGTCATGTCTGTCTGTCTGTCTGTCTGTCCGTCTGTCCGTCTGTCCGTCTGTCCGTCCGTATGTCACAGCCATTTTTTTCCCAAACTATAAGAGCTATACTGTTGAAACTTGGTAGGTAGATGTATTCTGTGAACCGCATTAAGATTTTGATGCATAAATAAAAAAATAATAATAAATATTGGGGGCTCCCCATACTTAAAACTGAAACTCAAAATTTTTTTTTTCATCAAACACATACGTGTGGGGTATCTATGGATAGGTCTTCAAAAATGATATCGAGGTTTCTAAAATATTTTTTTTCTAAACCGAATAGTTTGCGTGACAGACGCTTCCAAAGTGGAAAAAAGTTGGTCCCCCCCCCCTCTAACTTCTAAAATAAGAAAATGAAAAATCTAAAAAAAACATATGATGTACAATTCTATAAAAACTACCAACCAAAATAGTTTTGAACGAGATCTAGTAAGTAGTTTTTTTTAATACCTATTAATACCTAACTTTGCACCTAATTTATATGGGGCGCTATACATACCAGGTGCAAACTTAACTTAACCACTTAGGGATGGAAAGTGTTTGTACGGAACCCTCGGTGCGCGAGTCCGACTCGCACTTGGCCGGTTTTTTTTATTAGTATGGTGAGCAATAGTTACGGTGAAATATGGTGGCAGCCTACGTGTTAATGAGGTCACTGAAGCAAAGGATTTTTAGGGTGCCATACCTAAAGGATAAAAAAGGACCCTGATACTAAGATCTACTGTCCGTCCGCCTGTCTGTCATCAGGCTGTATCTCAATTCTCCATTTTTAGTATTTGTTGTTATAGCGGGAACAGAAATACATCATCTGTGAAAATTTCAACTGTCTAGCTATCACCGTTCTTGAGATACAGCCTCGTGACAGACGGACGGACGGACGGACGGACGGACGGACAGCGAAGTCTCAGTAATAGGGGCCCGTTTTTACCCTTTGGGTACGGAACCCTATAAAAGGGTTATAACTTTTTTGTGCGCAGATGAAGTTTGCGGGCACCTTCTATTATTTATTTGATCGAGCGAGCGAAGCGTCTTCGTTTCAGCTTGGCCTAAAATTCTTTCGAATGTCCGGATGTTCTGATGTCCGGATTTCCAAATGTTCTCGCGTAGAGGTCGCATTTTTCAAGCTGTCATGTAACTTTGCAGTTTGGTTTTTAATTAAGTTTTTAACTATGTACATTGTTTTTGAAAACGACGATGACGATAAAATCATAAAGGGAGTTGAAAACGTTAATAAAATTTTTAATCTTTTCAAAACAAATTCTCGAGGTATACAGTTAACAGAGCCAAGTTTACATTTTTTTTGTTTTATGCAGGGAAGTGGACAACTACCGAACGCGTCGGGCCGACGCGATCAGTCGCAGGGTGTACTCCTCGCTCGTCATGAAACTCATCGACATCGCTAAGGTGAGTGCAACTCGACCACGACTTGACTGACGACGCGCTTGGCGCAGTGGTGGCGCCTACAGAACCGGCGAGACTGGGTTCAAATCCGGGCAAGGCCAATTTTTATTTTTGTTTTTTTTTAGATTTGGATATTTTAGGTATTTTCTTCTCAAAATCACGAGCTCCTTCGATCTAATGTGGAGAAAAAAGTGGGTAACCCTTATCTGGCAGAAAATTGTTTAACCGCACGTAATGTTTGGGATAATGCACAGTCACTGCATGCGGAGCGCCGGCGCCGAACGTCCAGCGCTCATTGTCCGCTATAGCTACTAATATCCCTGAGTGCGACTGTTCTTTGAGATTTAGATTATTTACATCCCATGAAGTAGAATCAATACTAAAAATCCACATCGCACCGAAAAACAGCACTGACATCTACGACATCTCAGCCAGTATCCTTCGATACGTGGGCCCTGCGCTGTCTTTTGTACTATCTGAGTTATATAACTACTGTATACGACAAGGAACTGTGCCCGACAGCCTAAAAAAAGTTAAAATTGCCCCGTTGTACAAAGGCAAAGGCGCCAAGACGGACCTAAAGTCTTATCGCCCTATATCATTAGTACCAGCAATCAGTAAAATCCTAGAAGTTGGAATCAACACCAGATTACTATCCTTCTGGTTCCCACAGCAAACAATATCCGACAAACAATACGCATATCGGCAGAACCGCTCGACTACAGATCTAGTACGCGAAGTGGTATGGCGGACATTGAGCGCGCGAGAGGCCGGACTGCAGGTCGCGGTAGTGTGTTGCGACACTTGCGACCTCTCGCGTGCTTTTGACACCGCAAACCATGGACTCATTGCACAAAAACTTAGCCACTACGGTATTCGGGGTCCGGCACTGGCACTGCTATTGTCATTCATGTCCGATAGATGTCAAGTGGTCGTAGGTGATAACGGTCGTATCAAGTCTGTTGAAATGACGAACCAGCTAGGGGTACCGCAGGGATCTTGCCTTTCTAACACCCTCTTCAGCATCCTACTTAATGATCTCCCGCAAGTCATAAAAGAGTGCAGCATTTTCATGTACGCGGACGACGTGACAGCTGTTGTCACCGGCACGTCCCTAGCGCAGTTGGAAACGAACGTCAATAACACCCTTAAACAGTTGTGTTATTGGTTTAAAACAAATGGCCTGGCCCTCAATAAAGATAAAACTTTCGTCATGAGATTTAATTTAAACGGTCATGCTTCTCAGTCCATGACGGCGTATGCCGGGGATGACACTGTCCGTCAAGTAGGGGACATGAAACTGCTGGGCTTCTTTATCGACAGTAGTCTAAAGTGGGATGTGCACATCGACCACCTGTGTGCGAGGCTCGGCAGCGCATGCTATGCATTAAAGCGTCTCGCTAGTACCGCGACCAGGGACGTCGTCAGGAGCTGCTATTTTGCGACCGTGCACGCGCTCATATCGTATGGAACGGAGCTCTGGGCCGGAGCCGCCGAATGGCGTCGGGTATTCACGTTACAAAAACGTGCCGTACGAGCAATAGCCGGCGTTCCTAACGACGTGTCTGCTCGTCAGTACTTTACAGAGTACAGTGTACTCACGCTTCCTTGTGTACTTATCCAACAAATAGCAATATTTACTTATAACAACCTTGATAAGTTTACTACGAAACAAGCAAACGCTAATCACCATCTCCGTAGCAACAAAGACGCAGGCTGCCTCGCACCCGTACCTCACAAACTAAAAAAAAGCGGGCGATCTGCCTACATACTCGGTCCACGGATATATAACCATCTACCGAAAAGCATTAGAGATGCACCTTCCTCTCACAATTTTAAAATAAGGTTAAAAACATGGTTACTAACGTCTCAGTTTTATGACTTAGATGAATATTTTTCCTTATGAACCAATATGAATAATAACATTTTATAAATTCTAGGTGACAATCAGATACGATAATAAAATTATGATTATAATGTTTTGCCTCATGGTTAACTAGTAGAGAATGCCTCATGGCATGGTCCACCATTTTGTACCTATGTGTGTTAATGTGCAATAAAGGTTGAATAAATACATAAACATTAATTATAATTATTAAAATGATTAATATAACTGATAAACTATAATTATTTAAATTATACCTACATATTAAACAAATGTAATAATAATAAATAAGAATATGACCTGTAACGAATGGACGCAACTAAACGGTGGCCGCCGTGTTGATACTTTAATGTTCTGCCGTACCATATCGGTGGTGCGCGCGGGTCGCCTTACATGTGCCTTACATGCTCCGTCTAGTGGGGGTTGTCTGTGTCGCGGTACAATCGAGTGATTCCTAGAGGGTATCAAAATGTTTCAACCATAATCATCACTCTCCTGTCACGAAGTAATCGTGCAAATTGTGACAAATCGAGATTGTACCGTAGGCACCGTATATCGTTTTATCCAATGATGATGCAGCTTAGTTTTTAGGGTTCCGTACCTAAAGGGTAAAAACGGGACCCTATAACTGAGAGTTCGCTGTCCGTCCGTCCGTCACCAGGCTGTATCTAAAGAACCTGTGATAGCTAGACAATTGAAATTTACACAGATGATGTATTTCTATTGCCGCTATAACAACAAATACTAAAAATAAAATAAAATAAATATTTAAGGGGCTCCCATACAACAAACGGGATTGGTTGCGTTAACTTTGCACCTCATTTGTATCGGGCGTATGTATAGTCATACCAGGTGCAAACTTAACTTAACTACTTAAGGATGGAAAGTGTTTGTTCGGAACCCTCGGTGCGCGAGTCCGACTCGCATTTGACCGGTTTTTTTATTTAGTTTTTCTACACGTGGCAGGAAACTGGGGCTTAAAACGATGTGAGATTATTATAGTGTACAATCACCATCAAACTTTCCGACCACTTATCCGAATTTGAACTCCATATGCCAGGGTGATAGAACGTGTGTTCACATATGTGGTGTTGGCGTTGGATGGGGAAGATTAGTTGGGCAGAAAAAGTCAAGAAAGTACTTAAGAGTGACAAAAAGATATGTTGAAAGACCAAAAATAAGCTACATAAAAAAAAGAGATAATGAATCAATGAAATTAGTTTAAACTGAACACTATTTGGAAATTTGAAATGTTATCAATTTTAATTTTGATGCTTGATGATACACATTTTGATAAAAACCTTGTGTGTATCTCGATTTACTTGACAAAATGTGCAACTCGTTTCGGGCCATTTTTTCACTATTTTCAGGAAGCCTTGGAAAAACCTAGTATCTACTGTGTACCCTCATTGAACCATCGCGAGAGTGACCCGACACGCAACTTGCTAAACTTGCTAAAGCTATTTTCCCGGGTCCTGAGTCGACGGGGCATTATGCGATACCCCCGGTTTAGCAATATCGCAGGTTGTTTAAAGGTTCGGCCACACCTTGCCAAGCCTTGGTAAGTGTGCAGGACGCAGTCATATGTTATGGTGATACTGAACTACATCGTGCTCACTCTAACATATAACTGCGTCCTGTAGTCTTGCCGAGGCTTGGTAAGCGTGTGCTCCCGGCATAATAATAGGGTTTAAGTCCGTTATTTTGACTTGGATATGAATATGACTTACAATCCCGCGAGTTTATTGTTATCTTATGTTAAAATGAATTAACCAGTGAAAATATTGAAAAAATAATAGTATGTTGCTTTAACTATATGAACACGACTATCGTTATAGTATGTAGTTTTAATTTCATGTAATTTTTGGGTTAAGTTTTTGTCATGTAATAGTAGATTGTTAACCAAGGGTAGAAAGTGACCCATTGCACCCGAGATATTTCTGGCGCTCGAACGATGTGAGAGCGCCAATAGTTCGAGGGTGGAATGGGTAATTTCACCCGAGTTAAACACTCTACTTTTCATTTCGACTGCGAGGAAAATAAAATACTACACACATATGTCATAAGTGAGTTATTAATGTCTATGTCATTTTTAACAAATAATCAATTAAAGACACGGTATTTATATTAAATCTCGTGTTCCCGCTTTTTCTACTGCAAACTTTCATTCTTCTCATTTTTAATACATATTTAAAAATAAAAAAAAATGCAATAGTTTTAATTATTTTTTTTAAATAAATGGATCTATCAATAAATGTGGGACGGAATTATATGTATGTATTATGAATATAAGGCAAATTTATATTTAATAATTAGATATAAATAAATTAAGCTTGCCTATATATAACTTTGGAGACCTTTTTTCAATGGCCACTTACCACGGCCGACTAGATTGTACCTAATTTAGTTGGTCACGACGTCCATCTAGAAGGCAATTATCTTTGACTCCGTGGCAATTAAAAAAAAATTACTTTCCACCCTAGGGATGGAAAAGCTATTTTCCACCCTGCTATCTACTCATGAAAATGACACTTTCCGAACAGGAGAGATGAAAAATAAATGACCTGTTATAGATAGCGAACATAATCATTTTGTTTGTTTAGCTTAACCCTCGACAATAGTTATTTGTTATGCAAGGCTGCAAAGTTGTTATTTGGCGCGAGTGTTGAAATTGAAAGCTGAGCGAGCGAAGGAATCTAACATTGAACCATGAGCGAAGCGAAACGAATAGATTCCTAAGCGTAGCGAAGCTTTCAAGCCACGAGAAGCTAAATAATTTTGCAGCCATGCGCAACACACAACTTTTCACCTCACTACAGCGAGGAAAATGGAAGTTCAAGAAAAACAATTAAAACATAAAAATAATTATATTTAATTTTGCCTTCTATTTAACACATCAAATTTAACACACTCAAATCCAAACCAAATAAATAAGAGAGAAGCACACATATTAAAAATATGGCCGTAATTTGTATTATCGTCGTGTATATTTTATCGTTGAGTTTTTCTTAAGCACTGTTTTATTATATTTGTATTTGAAACTACTTGACATATTCGTTGTGAATGTGGGAGAATGGCATTCTGGGAACGATTATTTGGCCACTCGGAAGTATTTTCCATAACACTTGCTTTGGAAGTTATTGGACGATGGGATCCGCACAAGATTATTATGGCTTTATCTTCTTTAAACACGCCAATAGTTTCGGTAAATTACTTATCGTCGTCAAATATTTATAACCAATCCTTTTTCGTTTGAATGCCGGCTCTTAGCATTGAATAAACAAGAAAGTTAAGCCCAATTTGGAGTATTTATTAAATATGCTAAAAGCCTGCATTACAACGAAATAGGATTTGTTGTAAATATTTGGAGACGATAAGTAATTTACCGAAACTATTGGCGTTTTTAAAGAAGATGACGCCGAAATAATCTTGTTCGGATCCCATATCGTCCAATAACTTCTAAAGCAAGAGTTATGGAAAATACTTCCGAGTGGCCAACTAATCCTTCCCAGAATGCCATTCTTCCACATTTACAACGAATGTGTCAAGTAGCTTCAAATTGAAATATAATATAACAGTGCTTAAGAAAAACTCAACGATAAAATATACACGACGATGATAAAAATTACGGCCATATTACTTTAAATTTTTAATATGTGTGCTTCTCTCGTATTTATTTGGTTTGGATTTGAGTGTGTTATGTTTTAAATTTGATGTGTTAAATAGACGGCAAAATAAAATATGATTATTTTTAAGTTTTAATTGTTTTTCTTGAATCTTACGTTTTCCTCGCTATAGTGAGGTGAAAAATTGTGTGTTCCGCATGGCTGCAACATTATTTAGCTTCTCGTGTCTTGAAAGCCTCGCTACGCTCAGCTTTCAATTTCAACACTCGCGCCAAATAACAACTTTGCAGCCTTGCATAACAAATAACTATAATTATTATTAACAATAACCCATTTCGTTAAATCCCGGGAAATCCCGAGTCACATGCAAATTGCATCCTATATCCGATCACTGTATAATAACGGGCTTATAGCAAGTATTGACGATTGCTATTCGACTTTTAATAAGTGAGATTGGCCATTTGATATTTGAAAGGAATATGGGCAAATGATATTTGATCATATACAAATGTATATTTCTTCTCAATAGCAAAACTACTTGTCATATTGAAATCTACGTCTATAATCACAATGGGAAATAACAAGACTTCATCACGTTTACGTTAAATAGTGCACATCACAAAAATAGACTAGCAGACGTTATTATCGATTTTATTTCCTCTACTAACGACTATGTGCTAAAATGCTTAAATAGGACTTGAAAATTTCGGTCGAATGTCACTTGAAACGTCGAATTTGGCCCCGGGCAATACGGTGGTCGCGTGACTCGGCCCGATAAGGTTCGGCTGAACACAGATATCGGGGCTTTGAGGTGACAAAAGTATCGGAAACTACGTTAATGCGCATTTTTAGCTGCAATGCAATAGGGAACTCAGGTGCATTCTACAGCAGCTACAAGAAGGAAAAGGATTGGTATTAATTTTATTTATTAATTGAAATATACATATCACTTACAGACTAATCCAACATGTGATACATATTTTACAGAAAATATATATATATATATATTATATTATAAACATGGGTATTTAGGTATATGTTGGAAATACGTTTAGTAGTATTTTTTGTGTCCTAGTCAGTAATACATAGTTATTTGTTATGCAAGGCTGCAAAGTTGTTATTTAGCGCGAGTGTTGAAATTGAATGCTGCGCGAGCGGTATGCAAGACTTAAGTTTAAAGATAGATTTCTGAGCGCAGCGAGGCTTTTAAGGCACGAGAAGCCAAATAATTTTGTAGCTGTGAAGAACACACAACGTTTCACCTCACTACGGCGAGAAAAATTCAAGATACCAGAAAAACAATAAAAAGAAAAAGAATATCATATTTAAATACCCCTCTATTTATCAATTATCAAAAGTGTTCTATGTTTATATCTAAAACTCTCGAATTTATCACCTTAATGTTATTTCTAGTTAATTATAACAATATCACACACAAATACAAATCAAATAAATAAGGAAAAGTACACATGTGACTAATTAAAAATAGTTACATGCATCATTAGAGAATCACAAAGACATAAATGCACGCGAATAAAATAGACATTTATTTAATTACTTTAATTGGTATTCATAATATTACATGTCGAGTTCATTTACATCTACACACTTACGAGAACAAAAATATCTGAACACGACCCTATTCTCAGGAGTATAAAGTCGTGTTCAGATATTTTTGTTCTCGTAAGTGTGTAGATGTAAATGAACTCGACTGAACATTACTAGGTAAGATGAATTGTATGTTTTAGTGGTATTTAAACTGTCTTAGCCCAATGTTTTCTGTGTGTGGTCGTTTTGGTCACCGACCAGGTATTGAAAATCAGCGTTGCGGCCTGCGGGCTCCAGCACAATGCTGAGCCTGGCCCTTTTTGCATGCACACGGCTCAAATCTCTGAATGTTTTTGCTTGTACTACTACTGTGTTTTTTCTTTCTTTCACATTTGCTAGCACATTGCGCGCTACAAAGGTGCGTCTCCACTGAACCGGAGCGGAGACCAATCACCTGAGTTAAAATTAGTATCTCAGCTCCGATTCACTTCTTTGATTGGTCGATTCAGTCTCCGCGTCGCTTCAGTGGAGGCAACGGTGAGTGAGGTGACAATACCATTCCAGGACATTCCCCGCAACCAGTCGGCGTCGCGTCGCATCGACACGGCGCACGGCTACTACATGTCGGTGGAGTCGCGGGACGTTCACGACGACATCGCCGACAAACAGGTGCAGCACGCCGTCGCCAGGCTGTACGACGTGCTGCTCACCGTATGTATATTGTGTGAAATGCCGAATTTGGCCAATGTTTTTTTTTATACTACGACGGTGGGAAATTGATGTTCTATATGTTTATTTATATATTATATATATCGTCGTCTTATACCCATAATACAAGCTTTGCTTAGTTTAGGACTAGGTCGATCTGTGTAAGATTGTCCTTTAATATAAAAAAATGGGCATGCGGCTCGATTGATGTTTTTAAGCAGTTACCGCCGCCTAAGAACAAGTTTGACACATGTTTTTAGGGTTCCGTACCCAAAGGGTAAAAACGGGACCCTATTACTGAGACTTTGCTGTCCGTCCGTCCGTCCGTCTGTCACCAGGCTGTAGCTCAAGAACGGAGATAGCTATTAGACAGTTAAAATTGGCTGTATCTAAAGAACTGTGATAGCTAGACAATTGAAATTTAGGTACACAGATGATGTATTTCTATTGCCGCTATAACAACAAATACTAAAAATAAAATAAAATAAATATTTAAGGGGGACTCCCATACAACAAACTTGTTATAGATTATGGTACGGAACCCTTCATGCGCGAGTCGGACTCGCACTTGCCCAATTTTTTATATTAGTGGTTTAATTGAGCAACTTGAAGGGCTGTTGAAGAGTTCTTTAAATCGCCATTCGCAACCCCGGAGCGTAAATACATAACCCCTTTTTCTACACCGCAAAAACTATCAAACTCATATCGCATAAGATAGCGATTAACTTTAAAAAGCTACCATCTGACACTTCAGAACATGTTGAAAATAAACCTTGCACGGGGAAAATAGGATTGATTTTTAAAGGAGTAAAAGAGAAAGGTAGGAGACAGTGATTTGTGAGACTAGAATCGTATTTATGTTCGTCAGTGATTGTCAAACTTTTTAGACAATCTTAAATTTAAATAACTTGAATAGCCTGTCTCACTTAAAGTTTTGTAAGATATTTCCTGTGTATTTTATTCATGTGTGCTTTGTGAAATAAATTTATTCTTATTCTTATTCTAAATACAAAACCAATTATAAAATACGGACATTTGATTTATACAACTTAAAATAGTATTAATAAGTAAGTCAATGTATGTTCGGTTGGCCGCCGCCGCGATGGATCGTCTCTACTGATGAATCGTGTGCCGATTCAAAACATGTCGATTCGATGCCGTTATTCGACTTCTACGACGTGAGAAAACCCGTTTAAGTATTTTTGTATGTTCAATGTTTTGTAAAAAAATAAAATAAAACGCTATGAACGTACAATTGAAGAAAGGTAAACGGATAGACGGACATGTACAAAGGTTTAATTTATCGTCGGTACCTTCAGTGTTTCAGTTAGGTACCATTGTACTACGAGAGAATAATCAGCATAAAAAATAGACTAACCAAAAATTCAAATGCACAAAGCCTTTAAAAATTTATCTAGATTTATAAGAAGAACCTAACCAATCTATAAATTGTCTTACTCTTACTGTTGTAACCTTAAATGTAACGTTAAAATACTCCGAGATAACCTTATCATGGCAGTAGAAAAAACTATACATTTCATTTAATGTACACTGTTGCTCATTTAAAAGTCGTTTGAGGATTACCCGAATCTAATTAGCACCTCGCTAGAGCCACAAATGGCTCTTAATAATTTACGGAACATATTATTTTATACAATACCTATTGTATATCTTATCGTCGTATTTAGTTAAATAGAATAAGACAGATAGTAACTATTGAAACCTAAGTGTGACATGTGTAAAATTATAATATAATAATAGACACGGCAACTCTATATATATATTATATATCTATAAATGGTCCTATTAGGGCTATGAAACCACAAAAACTGCCTAATAAGTTCAAAATTGTATGTGAAAGCCAGCCAAACAGCACAAAAATACCAAAAAACTCGTCTTCATCTAGTTTTCTTTATTCAAACTGGTTACCTAGTTCCTTGGATAATCCTAGAAGGTACTCGCAACATACTAACAAATATACAAATTATAATTCTTAAAACATAATTGTTTTCCGATTCATTGATTTACATACAGCCTGTTTCACTTATTTTATTGTACAAAATATATATTTCCCAATTTAAATAGTATAAAACAAAGTCGCTTTCTCTGTCCCTATGTCCCTTTGTATGCTTAAATCTTTAGAACTACGCAACGGATTTTGATGCGGTTTTTTTATTAGATAGAGTTATTCAAGAGGAAGGTTTATATGTATAATATATGCATAATTTATCAGCATTGCACCCGTGAGAAGCCGGGGTGGGTCGCTAGTTCAGAATAAAATGAATACGACTAGAAACCTAGGTAGCTCTTGAAAGTGAAGCGAGCTTTGTTTAGCCACGGGCTAAGTTTCGTCCGCGTGCGCATCTGTCACAACGTCACACTCACAAGCAAAACGTCTCTATGATTAGTTTGTATAGACACGCACACATAAAACCAAAAGCGGGTTCATCTTTCGCAAGTCTGTTTTATAAAGAGTCATGTATGAGTGCGCCTAGAAATAAATAATAAATAAATAAATATCAGACAACCTCACACAAATCAACCTAGTCACAAATTAAGCTCAAGAAGGCTAGTGTTATGGGTACTAGGCGACGACATACATACTTATATAGATAAATAAATACTTAAATACATAGAACATCCATGACCTAGGTACAAATATTTGTGTTCATCACACAAATATTTGCCCTTTCCGAGATTCGAACCCGGGACCGTCGGCTCAGTAGGCAGTTGCTTAACCACTGCGCCAACCGCGTCGTCGAAGAAATGCGTACTTATTTTATCCCTAGCTCTACACTACTCGCGTTGGGCGAATAAGTGTGGATGGACATTTCGCTGGGGAAACCCATTCTTCGGCCAACTTCGCAGTAGTGTGGGGCCGTAATAAGGATAACAGTGTCGTTACTGATCCACTAGCGGGGTACTTTCGGCCTCAAAGTAACGCCGTAGCACGGGCCTCCTCGAGCACACTTTGAGAACCACTAGCGTAGGTATAGAATAATGGGATTTATGGGGGAGTTTTATGGCTCGCCGAAGTGGTGGGGTCTCTAGAGTAAACGCGTAATAATAACTACGCCGGTTTTACGGTTCAGTCTAAGGAACCGATATATGCGCTTAAGTCATATGTCGATTGAATTGCTAACGACGGGAGCTCCCTCGGGATGTCTTGGCTTTACACGTTTGCAGGAGCGGGACGGAAAATGGTGAGACAAGGAAAAGTGCAAATTGAAATTTCTTCTAATTACTTGATTTACAGTTTAGGAAACAAGACAACTGTCTGAATTGGTTGATCCGACAGTCAACAAAATGTTCCAATCTAACTGCATTGTAGAATATTACTCTATTATAATTTAGGTTATGTTTTTAGTGCATTTTAATAAGTCTCGAACTGTATTCAAACCTAGTTAGCCCCCACTAGTAGTGAGTCGGACTTTGTGTGGTAGTACACACCTACTAACGGGAATGTCTTCACGCCACACAATTGATATATTGAAGGCATATAAATATAGATACTTATATAGGGTACAGGACCTCGCCAAGTATTCAGAATCTAAATAATTAATTATATTTAATTTAAACAACATTATCGTAAAGAAAGTGTACGAAAATAATTAAGTATGTTCAAACATTTGAATTAAAACGTCTGAATTTTCATCACGCAATGCATAACTATGAATGCATTTGGTCGCTAAGCTATTCACCTGTGCAAAGATTATTTCACAGTATTAATCATTAGCACGATGCTCGGTATTAAACCACGGAAGTTGCGAAACTTCTGAGTTTTGTCGCAGTTCATATTATACTAGGTACTGTAACTTTTGGGAACAATAAGTTCCGAGTGCCTTCCACTTTAAAATTAAATTGCAACTAAACGGATAAATTTATAAACAACGATGAGAGTTCCCTAAATTGCCAATTCATACGACAAACCTAACCTCTGATTAAATAATGTTTTAATTACAAATTACACAACATTCTAGCGTTTCTATATATCCTAAAAGGAAGCTGATTTAATTTGTCCGGAAATATTAACCCTTACTAGATTTTACTGTAATTTTGTGGACTATAATATTATGCTGATACTTGAGAAATATTTACTTCTTTTTATTGACTAAAATATGACCGATGACTAAATCCGATTCTGAATTTGCTAGTACCCTTTTCTTCCTCTGATTCAGGATTAATGTACGTTGACAGGCACCGAAGATCCTGTCGCATTTGGGGAAGGTGGACGACCTGACTCCTCGCATCCTGGTACGCAAGCTGAAGAGCATCGAGGTCAAGCCGGTTCACCTTGCCACCTTGCTGCTCATCCAGGTATTAGTCTTAATGTTTATTTAGTTAAACAAACAAAATATATTTCTTGATTTGAAGTTCAATATTTTAAGCCCTAATCTCTTCAGTTTTTCGGGTTCATCAACCAAACGATCAGGTTTTCTAGCGCCATCTTCTGTAAATTTCTGTAGCTTTTCATCTGGTTTCGTAGTGCTCCAGAGATCTATGGTAAGTAGGTAATTGCTCACACGCAGATTTCCACATTATAACTCAGAATCGACAATAGTGCAAATGAATCTTCCCGAAAACTGACTTGAATTAACATCACCCTTCTAGTATCACCTGCGTCAGACAGTGAACTACGCCATCGGGATGAAGGTGGTGGACACCCTCAACACGAAGCCGCAGCTGGTGGGCCCCCGGGTGATCAGCACCCTGAAGGACCTGGCGGCTCTGCTGCTGCCGGTCGCCGAACTGCTGGACATACACCTGGCCCACTCCAGCCCCGTGTTCAAGGACACCTGCGCGGCGACGTGGCTCGGCATCGTCAATAATAAATAGAATAAACTCTTCGACTTTCATTGCCCCCTGGTACTTGTTCCCCTAAGAATGTCGACGACTCAACGATTTTCAGCGATATCGTCGGTCCATGATAGTGACAAAGTACAAGATAAACTAGATTAAAAATTTAGGCACAAGTAACCGGTCATCATAATACCATCAGTCAATGAGTGATATAAAAAACGTAACTAAAATTGAACATAACTACAAGATTTGTAATTCTTAGCTTCAATATTAGCTGAGATCTTGCCACTTGTTCCAATTAAAGCTGAATATCTTGGAAGCTACTGGCTCTATTTCCGCCAAACATAGCTAAGAACCATCTCCATAGACAAGTCTATCGATGGAAAAGAACTGAACTCAAATTGTTCCATCTGTTTGGGATACACAGATACACATATTAAACTTATAACATCCCCTCTTTTTTCGTCGGGGGTTAGAAGATTAAATCATAAAATAATTGCCTTTGGATTCAAATCCGAACCCAGGACCTCGGCTGTGTAAGCAACTGCATCAACACTACGCCACCCGCGTCGTAACTGTCGTCGTCGTTTCGTTTCGTCGTCAACTCATCATCATCAATTCATATTAATTCAGTGAATAAAGGATTTTGACCTTACAAACGGTCCGGTAGTTTTGAATTTTTGATATGTTGTCTAGGATGGTTAGTCAGTGCTTAAAATGCAAAATGCACAATTCCCCCCCCCCTCCGCGCCCGCCGTCATATTGAAAAAACCGACACTCTCTTCATATTTTTGCTCATATCTTCCTTTAGGAGCATTTTAGCTAGAAGAAAGCTTCGACAATGTTATAGAGAGTTAAATTTACTACATTCTCTATTTTATATTTTGTTTCTAGGACAGATAGTTACGGAGATATGCACATTTAAAAAAACTTAAGAAATTGCAATTTCCAACTCAAAAACAAACTTCTGGATTATATCTTCGTTTAGGAGCATTTTAGCTAGAACAGTGCTCGGGCAATTTTGTAGAGAATTAAATTTACTATAATTTACATTTCAAATTTTGTTTCAAGGACGGTTAGCTTAGCTTTGTTGTAGCTAAAATGCTCCTAAACGAAGATATAATCCAGAAGTTTGTTTTTCAGTAGGAAATTGCGATTTTTCACGTTTTTTTAAATGTGGATATCTCCGTAACTATCTGTCCTAGAAAAAAAATATAAAATGGAGAATGTAGTAAATTTAACTCTCTATAACATTGTCGAAGCTTTCTTCTAGCTAAAATGCTCCTAAAGGAAGATATGAGCAAAAATATGAAGAGAGTGCCGGTATTTTCAAAATGGCGGCGGGCGCGGAGGGGGGGGAATTGTGCATTTTGCATTTTAAGCACTGACTAACCATCCTAGACAACATATCAAAAATTCAAAACTACCGGACCGTTTGTAAGGTCACACATAGTACTTTAGTCTCTATTCACCGTATTATATAGTCTGGCTAATGAAATATTACTCAAAGTTTTGGCGGGAAATTTAAAAAATCTGCGTCTGGTCACACTTTGTGTAATAGGAGTTATAATTTTGATACTGGAAACTATTTTAGATTTTCTTTGCACACGTAAGGTACCTTAGGAAATAAGTTAATTATATGTTGACGTGCACTCATAGTCAGCTCACATAATTTCTACCACTTTATACAGTACAGTCAACGACAAACACATATGGTTACACTTTCTAACCATATACAAGGCGAAAAATTAAGTGAAGTGTAAATAAAACCTAGCTCGATAATACCATTAATACCATACATATTAATCCATCACCAAAAAAATTACATAAGTACTATGCCAAAAATACTATAAAAAAGGTACTATAAAAAAAATATGGCTGTCTTATTTTGCTGACTGCTTTTTACTTTGGAAATTCATCAAATGCATACCAAGATGGTTCTACAGCCCAAAGATACCTTTTGCAAAATTTGTAACCACAAAACTTACTTAACCTTGCTTTAATAAAAGCTTGTATTATAAATTAATGATCGATTGACCTATAAAGATAAAAGCTACTGTTGTCCCATAATTACAACACAAATTATAACGGGTTGCGATATTCCTTATACCTTCATAATCCAACGTTTCGGCGGGGTTGCACACGCCATGGTCTCCGATGTACTGAAGCTGTCGGCTAAATTGAAACCCGTTAAATAATTTGTGTTGATTATGTGAACGAACCGAGAGAATATAAAGTGTTGTACCATCTCAGAAGACAGTCAGCATATTTCAGCACCGATTAAGTAATGGTTCATCGGCACCCGGTCGAGTCTCAATTTTTTCTTCGCTGCACTTTGGCACAGGCATTGAGTACTTATGCCAAAAATTAAAAAGCAGTAGCGGAGCTTTGCTCGAACAAGTAAGGCCATTAGTGTAAATGGTAAATTACATTGCTCTTTACTGAAATTACTAATTTGAAATTAAGTCTAGGTTTAAGTTAGGGTTCTCAAATTAGGATGAAATTATTCATTATTAGCTGCGCCGCATGGTGTTCATCCCACCCGCTCATCCCACAGGAACACTATATTTTCGGGATAAAAAGCATTTGTGTTATTTCAGGGTGTCAGCTACCTTCATACCAAAATTTGTCAAAATTGGTACAGCCGTTTGAGTGTGAAGAAGTAACAAACACTCACGAACTTTCACCTTTATAATATTAGTATGATTTCAAGAGAATAGTAGACCGGGCGAGCAATTTTGTAAATATTCGCTCCGGAAATCCAAAAAATACCGTACCCCCGTCTAACTTTTCAACCACGGGTCAAAAAATTATGGAAAAATTCGATATGAAAATGAGGCCTTATTAGTACTTTCAATTAAAACTATCTATATAATAAAATTGAAAATGCCAGAACGGGATAACGCACTAGGGAGGAAGCGAGATGGCGCCTTACAAAACTCGACGTTCTTTTAGATCACGTTTCTCCAATACGATGCACGTTACCGCAGAAAAAACTATTCAAATCTATTGTCTAAATATGAGAATGGAATAAGAGCGTAAAAAATACCGTTTTCACTACGTATTACCTTCACAATCGGCTAAAGAAATCTTCATAAAATTCTTCATTTCGCGACCGTCGACCATTTCCGGCGATACTCGGTTCTTCTCGCTCTTATGGCTCAGGTTCAAGTAGCCTAAAGTTTCTTTTCGCTATATGACTTAAGTTTAAGTAGCCAAAAATTTTGGCGTCATGTTGGTACGCCGTTATATCGAAGTTTTTTACTCGAAATGTAATGACTACGCACTTTGCTTGACGTATGTTGTTTTCTCTGTCAAACTAAATGTCATCGGCATTGTCATTGTCAGCGAATTTTCTGTGCAATAAGCAAAAAGTGTTATGAAAATGCCGATAATTGAAAGTATTAAGTGATTATGTTATTAATTTGTATTTTGATTGATCGACCATCACGGTTTTATTCAGTTTGGTTGGCTCCACGGTTTCGGGAGATGGAGGAATGGCGATGGCATGTTTAATTTTTGTTAAATTTGAATTTAACAGATTATGTATTATTATAAACACAAGAAAAATATCCTTGCAAGGCAATGTACTCATTGTTCTGCATCTCGGTGCGTAGAATGCGATGCGATAATGTTGGGTTAGTAAGACCTCAGGGGTTGCGGTATAGGAAAGGTGGGCCAGTTTTGGGACTTAGAAAAATTTCGGTGTCGTGAAATTTATGTCAATATAACACCTCATTTTTATTAAAGTATCCTTTAAAACATCCTATAATAAGCATGTTTTGTTATGTAAACTTTTTCTCTCAGATCAATATTTACCGAGATACTAGATTTTTACCCAAATTTAAGCCCAAACCAACAAAATAAAAATAAAAAAATAAAAATTACTGAAGCGGCACTGCCTATTAATGGTTATTATTTTTACTTTTGTTTATTAAGCTTTGCTAGGCTTAGATTTGCTTTGAGTAACATTTGTACATGTATGTATTACTCTCCAGTCCATGTAAGTATACAAATATAAAATGTGTTGAATCCCTTTTGCTTATAATTAATTTTATTTCGGAAATACAAATATGAGGACTAAACGCAGTTTCCTTTTAAAAAGCTTTTATTTAACTTGCAATGACAGTTTCCTTTTTTCATTAAGTATATATAATAAAAAAAAAAACAAATTATATGTTCAAGTGTTACAAATAGGAAGTACACATTTCATTTACGCGAGCGAAGCCGCGGGCACGTCTAGTATTGAATAAAATCGGTGGAACCGTTTTTCAGTAATCGCAAAATTTCATAATTTTCATTAAAATGACGTAAGTGCCGTGCGTCGTCCTCATACTTCGAACGCTACACAATATAGTAAAGTGCCATACTGCGTTAAAACATTCCGCTCAATCTGGCGCTAATAATCGATAACTTCCAGAAGGTAAGAAGTAATTACAGTTATTTTGGCGGTTACGACCTTTTTATAGAGCTTGAAATCTTTCCCGTAATTTAAACTATTGTGAAGGATGCGCAACTACGGACCCCTACACTGAGCGTGGCCAGATATATGCTCTTGGCCGGTTTTTTTTTATTTAGGTACGTATTTTATTGGTAACTGTACCAATCTGGGGGCACGGCAGTGACGGCCAAGACAAGCCAATAAAAATACCTAAACAGAATTCATTCAACACCACAGTGAGTATGTCTACATTATTCATTTTTAAAGCTTTGTGTGTAACACTTTAAATTGTGGTTGTCTCCTTTTTGTCTCCCTCTAAGCACCCGGATCGTATTGAGAGCCAATCGGATAGCGAGGATGGGGGTCCTTGCGTTTTCGGAAGACTAATGTGGCCATCTTTGCGATAATAACGCTGAGATATTTCAATACGCGATTTAGTGGTTCGAGTATTAAGGCAGTCATTTAAGAGGAAGTTCCATACAATTCGTGGTTTTGTTCTTGTCAGTTTGCTCCTTTGAAACTTGACCAATCCTTACGAAATTTTAGGAACTGAATAGGAAGTAAATTTTCTGTGCCAGACCATTTCGATCAGCATTTCACAAATCACTGTTGAGAAATAACGAAGAAATTACAAGAGACAGATTCAATGAAGGCAAAAAAGAAGTTTGACCCATTTAGCACATGACATACTCGTATATTATATGATAGGGATTGACGACGCGGTTGGCTCGGTTTGTAGTGCTGCTGCCTACTGAGCCGGCGGTCCTGGGTTCAAATCCCGGCCAGGGCAAACATTTGTGTGACGGACTCAAATATATGTTCCCGGGTCATGTATGTTATCTATATATTTTTAAGATTATGTGTATCGCCGTCTAGTACCAATAGTACAAGCTATGCTTAGTTTGAGACTAGGTCGATTTGTGTAAGATTGTCCCGTAATATTTATTTATTTATTACTAGCTTTTGCCCGCGACTACGTCCGCGTGGAACTTGGAAGTATGGAAGCAACCTCGTACAACACGATAGATATCCAACCTTAATTAAAAAAACCGGCCAAGTGCGAGTCGGACTCGCGCACCGAGGGTTCCGTACAAACACTTTCCATCCCTAAGTGTTTAAGTTAAGTTTGCACCTGGTATGTATAGCGCCCCATATAAATTAGGTGCAAACTTGCAAAGTTAGGTATTAAAAAAAAACTACTTACTAGATCTCGTTCAAAACAATTTTCGTTGGTAGTTTTTATAGTAATGTACATCATATGTTTTTTTTAGATTTTTCATTTTCTTATTTTAGAAGTTAAAGGGGGGGGGACCAACTTTTTTCCACTTTGGAAGCGTCTGTCATGCAAACTATTCGGTTTAGAAAAAAAATGTTTTAGAAACCTCGATATCATTTTTGAAGACCTATCCATAGATACCCCACACGTATGTGTTTGATGAAAAAAAAAATTTTGAGTTTCAGTTCTAAGTATGGGGAGCCCCCAATATTTATTATTATTTTTTTATTTTTGCATCAAAATCTTAATGCGGTTCACAGAATACATCTACCTACCAAGTTTTAACAGTATAGCTCTTATAGTTTCGGAAAAAAATGGCTGTGACATACGGACGGACAGACGGACAGACAGACAGACAGACAGACAGACATGACGAATCTATAAGGGTTCCGTTTTTTGCCATTTGGCTACGGAACCCTAAAAAGGGATTATTAAAAGCGCCTAAGCAAATGTAAGAGCAAATGTACTTTTGGTCTAATCATTACATTTCCTACAGGGTCATCAATGTCATCATGAATTACTTACGCACTTTTCAATCTTTTTAGGGATAATTTCCAGGATTAAAACTATCCTATGTCCTTCCTCGGATCTTAAACTATCTCCATGCCAAATTTCATCAACATCGATTCAGCGGTTTAAGCGTGAAGAGGTAACAGACAGACAGACACACTTTCGCATTTATAATATTAGTATGGATTGGTAATTAACAACGTTTCACCTTAAAAGTGAAAAGTTGTTGTGATGAAAAGTTAAAGTTTAACCGGGCCTTTCTGATATCCATACTAATATTATAAATGCGAAAGTATGTCTGTCTGTCTGTTACCTCTTCACGCTTAAACCGCTGAACCGACTTAGATGAAATTTGGTATGAAGATAGTTTGAGACCCGGGAAAGGACATAGGATACTTTTCATCCCGAATAAATTTTGTGTTCCCGTAGGATGAGCGGGTAACACCGCGGGGCACAGCTAGTAATCAAATAAAAGATTAAAAATTAAATATAGGTAACTTCATTTTTACATTTTCAAAATATACTAATTTATGATTAAAAAATTATTTGAAAAGTGCCTCATTCTAAACGAGCGAAGGCGTAGGCGACAAATACTTAGTTGGTCACAGCGCAGTAATATAAATCATACAGTCGGACTATTACTAAGACGGCTTTAGTGGAAATTGTACAACTAAGTTTTTTTGTAGGCTGATTTTTTTACTGTTTTACCGTTCATTTTTCCACAAGGTGAAGTCATTTGAGTGCTGGTTCTTAGATGACACTGCTTTCGGCTTTTATTTAAATATTTTTGAAACTAGACCGTATAATCAGATAAAAAATAATAGTTTTGGATTCTGCGATAGTAAAATATAGTGATATTATATTAAACTTCGCACTTTTTGAAAATGTAAAATGTTGTCAATTACTTATTGTTAGTAGGTACTGCCTGGTCTTAAATTCAAATGTATTTTCTTCATAGGGAATCTGATAGGCATTCCTATCTATATTGACGTAGCGATCGGATAGCTCAGTTGGAAGAGCAATGCGCCGGAAACGCAGAGGTCGCGGGTTCACACCCCGCTTCGATTGTAATAGACCGCATTCAATTTTTCTTTCTTAATTTACCTTTGTGTCATTATTTATCAAACAAATAACTTATTTATTTGCACTTGATGATCAATAAATAAAAACCAACGATGCGCGATCGGTTTTTATTCAAAAGCATTATTACTAAAATTGCTAAAAAATACGCAAGCCGATCGGAATCGGGTTCAATGAACGCCATACCAACACCACTCCCACGGCTCCACCATTGACATCATCTGTTGAAGTCACCATACATAAAATGACCACATAATAAAGCCAGGAGCTCGACCGTTCTCAAAAATGATTTATAGAAATCGATCCATCTTAAAAATTCGGCATAACGCGAAGAGCCACGTGATATATTTGTTTGGCGGAACTGGCAGGTTTTTATTATATGGGATTTATGGCTCGTAAAGCGAATAAAGCTGTGGTGTTTGATGTAACTTTCTTGCGTGGCCACGAAACCAGCGGGTTGGCGATGGCCGGTGGCGAGATCTAAATGAGAATTTTATTTGGTGGTGCAATGAAAATCTGTATGACAAGCAAATGAGCACTTAAATGAAACGTAGGTTTGTGCCACCAGCCGCCACCCGATTGCTTTTCATATATAACAGCTTTTTTTAACCATAACATGTAATCCTCGGGTTCACTATTTTTGCATTAAACTGTACCTAATGTGTATTTTTTCAGAAAACTGATATTCACAACATAATGTAGAAATTCTAATTCATTACAATTATTGTATTAATAAACCACATTTGCAATGGTACAGCCGCGTGGTAACTTTGTCACAGATTTCTTTGATCGACGCTCCGCTCTCATAGCCATTAATTACAGGTAAAACTCTGATATTGCGGTGATAATCTATTTGTGAATTGCAACACCCCTGGCATAACTATAACATGTGACTTTTATTGTAAATACTTCATTCATGTGATTTTGCATTTATTATTGTCATAAGAAAGGATCAGACCAATAAAAGCCCTTAAGGCATACTTGCAGGTTAAAGATTGGAATTTTAACATTGAATCGCCAATTTCGTGGCCCGCGAGCCGTGGTGCGCGGGCGCGCGATTTACGGCGGCTATTTTTATAAAACTATTTGTTATATCGTAAACCGGCTAATTTGTATGGCTACTGTCAAACGACATTGTGAAACGTACCTGAATGGACCGGCATAGATGCTTCACAGCAAGATACTGCACTTGGTGTTTTTTAGAACCTGACATTGCCACTAATTGCCCTCAATACCGCCGATATACCAGCAATAAAGTGTTTTCGTTGATATATCAGCATTGGAAATATTTCTACTGCCTTTGACACGATTCTATTTTTAGGGTTCCGTACCCAAAGGGTAAAAACGGGACCCTATTACTGAGACTTCGCTGTCCGTCCGTCCGTCCGTCCGTCCGTCCGTCCGTCCGTCCGTCCGTCTGTCACCAGGCTGTATCTCAAGAACGGTGATAGCTAGACAGTTGAAATTTTCACAGATGATGTATTTCTATTGCTGCTATAACAACAAATACTAAAAATAAAATAAATATTTAAGGGGGGCTCCCATACAACAAACGGGTTGGTTGCGTTAACTTTGCACCTCATTTGTATGGGGCGCTATGCATACCAGGTGCAAACTTAACTTAACCACTTAAGGATGAAAAGTGTTTGTACGGAACCTTCGGTGCGCGAGTCCGACTCGCACTTGCCCAATTTTTTAATTTCTGATTACTGGGAATTTGAGGTGATGTATTTTCAATATCGTTTAAAATGCTTAAATAAACTAATAAAATCGCTATGTCTCATTTCATATTGGAAAAACCTATTTAAAATTAAACTTCAAAAAGCAGCATCAAAATAGCGGACCGTAATTTAATATTACCTAATAATATATTAAATTTAATTAAATATCTACTGTGTCTTTTCTGTTCTAATCTGCACCGCTGTTCCCGTTGGCACCGCACAAATCCATTATAAAAATAAAAGGTTATAAGAAACACCACAGCTCGCATAAACATACTACCTTTCAGCCACGCGACAATATCGTGGGCGAAAACTAATAAAAATCTAATAGATATGCCTTTGTTTACGAGTATTAAAATAGGCAACCCTAATGAAAGTTACCTTTAAAACATCGCATATGACTGTTCACTTATTTTTAAATTTAAACTGTATACGCTAAACGTAAGGTTTGTTTTCTAATGTACGTTATACTTCTGAGATATGAGTTAGGGCTGTGTATCCTGTCATTTACGATAATATTCCCGCTGATTTTAGAAAGCTCGTAACTCAAAACGACCTCCGTAAAAACGACGTAAGTACATACTAGGTTAATATGCACTTGGTGCATTTTTACTTTAATCAATATGAGATAAGAGTTTTTGTAGAAGTAAATACAAAGATATTGTCAGAAATGTGGGCTAACATATTATACGCGTTAGTTGAAATTGTTCTAAATGTGTCGGTTCGTCGTAAACCTCGAAGGGAACTTTATAATGGTGTCGATGCCTCAAGAAAACACGACATAACGTTTCGTTTAATCTTTTTCGGTATTTGCGCAGAACAATACTGGGACGACATAGATTATTTTTAGGGTTCCGTAGTCAACTAGGAACCCTTATAGTTTCGCCATATCCGTCTGTTCCGTCTGTCCGTCTGTCCAACAGCGGCTTAGCTCCGTGATCATTAGTACTAGAAAGCTGAAGTTTGGTATGAGTATATGTATGTATCACGCCGACAAAACGGTAAAATACAAACTAAAAAAAAAATTTTTTTTCAGGCATCTCTCACACCTAAAGTAGGGGTGAATTTTTTTTCTTCATTTCAACACAATTGTGTGGGGTGTCGTTAAATAGGTCTTTTAAAAACAATAGGGGTCTCCTAACATTATTTTTTGATAAAGTCAGCAGTTTTGTAATTATTCGTTCCGAAAATAAAAAAATAGCGCCCCCCCTCCCCCCTCTAACTTTTCAACCACGGGTCGAAAAAATATGGAAAAATTCATGAAAATGCGGCCTTATAAGTACTTTCTTTATAGTATTTTATGCAACCGTTGTATAAGAGGGGGCAAAAAACGCGAGTGGCATGGGTTACGATGTGAGCGTAGCGAACATCGTAAGAAAGATGCCACGAGCGTTTTTTGACCTACTTATACAACGTTGCATATTATAATACTTTTTCTACGACTCGACATTTCATAAATAAAATGCAAATAAACAACAAAGAAAATAATTAAATGTTCCCGCTCGGAATCAACAAAATTAAAAAGAAAAATGGTCTCTGATAAACTTTTTTACAAAAGATTTTTTTTTTTTAAATATTAACTTATACATAAAGGTATACGATCACCATACTAAACATCTGTCAAAAAAAATAAACTTATACATAAAGGTATACGTTCACTATACTAAGCATCCATGCACTGCAGATAAAACTTTTTTTTTAATTTGGCAGCAATGCCTTAGTACAATAAGTTTTTTTTTGCAAATTGTGTGAATGCAGCTGTTCATATTGTAATCTGTGGTACTAAGTGATGCTTTTTTGGCGACATTGTAACATCGGTTAGCAGTGTGTTTTTGGGCAGTAGAGTATAGACTTTTACAGACTTTCATAATTTATGTCTTTATATTAGAGTTAGTAACTATATAAATGACAGAAAAAAGTACTGGAGTAGAAAAAAAACTAAATTGTACAAAATCGGTCGAGCCCTTTTAGAGTTATCGCAAAATTTCATAATTTTCTTAAAAGGACGTAAGTTGACTTCCAAAAGGTAATAAGTAACTGCAGTTACTTTGGTGTGTACGACCTTTTTATAGAGCTTGAAATCTTTCTCGTAACTTGTCTATTGTGAAGGATGAGCAACCACGGAACCCTACACTTAGCGTCACCCGACATGCTCTTGGCCGGTTTTTGATTCTGAAAACGAACAGTTCGACTGTGTGTTATCACTACATATAGGTAGTATAATAGTAAATTGTTTGACAAGGGGCTAAAACAAGCCATTATGACACGAGGTGATTATTTGGACGAGCGATCGAAGTGAGCGAGGCCAAATATATCTGAGTGTCATAATGACTTGTAGCCCCGTGTTAAACACTCTGCTTTTCACTTCGACTGAAAAAAATAAAAAAAACTTAAAATTTAAAATAATTTATTTAAGAAAAATTAAAAGTACAATTTGAGTAATTTTTAGGGTTCCGTACACAAAGGGTAAAAACGGGACCCTATTACTAAGACTTCGCTGTCCGTCCGTCTGTCCGTCCGTCTGTCACCAGGCTGTATCTCAAGAACGGTAATAGCTAGACAGTTGAAATTTTCACAGATGATGTATTTTTATTGCCGCTATAACAAAAAATACTAAAATAAAATAAAATAAATATTTAAGGGGGGCTCCCATACAACAAACGGGATTGGCTGCGTTAACTTTGCACCTCATTTGTATAGAGCGCTATATATACCAGGTGCAAACTGAACCACTTAAGGATGTAAAGTGTTTGTACGGAACCCTCGGTGCGCGAGTCCGACTCGCACTTGACCGGTTTTTTATATTTAATGTTACAGCCTTTTCGTTGATTATAAAACGTGCTAAAATAAAATTTCAGTTAATATTCCAGTACATTGTAAATAAAAACTTTTCGGTTTATTTTTTTAATTGGGTCGATATGATCAGGTTGCAGGTTGGTTTATTTTATTTGTAAATAGTATGTAGCTGGCCGGTAACAAGATTTTTTTTTCAGTGTCATAGAAATTTGTATGGGATTATATGGTTTCCTTTTTAACCCTAGGGGCTAAATGTACTATTTTAGCCCCGCTTTGCGAACTTAAAATGACGTAGTTTTTGAGCAGGAGAAGTGAAAAACAAATTTCGCTTCTGTCTGTCTTATGTATGCTTAGATCTTTAAAACTACGCAACGGATTTTGATGCGGTTTTTTTTGTAGGTAGAGTGATTCAAGAGGAAGGTCTATATGTATAATAATTGCATAATTTATCAGCATTCGTGCGAAGCCGGAGCGGGTCGCTAGTAATTCATATAAGCGTGTGTATGTAATCTGTGATTTTACGTTACGATAAACGTTACGTTAAATTAACCACTTTTAGTAATGTTTCTTTGATTCGAGAGACTGAACCTCCTATTATTTTTCGTAATGCATGAATAGACATTGTAACCCTAGCTGTACACTACTCACGGATTTACCGAAGGGGAACATGATAGTGTGGAGAGGGCACGTCGCTGCGGAAACTCATACTTCGGCCAATTCCGCCTCGGCCAACTTCGCGCGTAGTGTGGAGCCGAAATATGGAGCCTGCTAATTTGCATGTAAATTACAAAATAACTTTGACTACAACAATATTTAGCCTAAAAATATGTTTCAAGATATTATTCTAACACTTTGTCAGCGAGAATAATATTGTATAGCTGTGCCAAATTGCAGCTTTCTACACTCTAATAAATCAAGACCAACTAAGAGGGCTTGTGCACAAATCACGTGAGGTTTTTTCGGCTACTTTTTGCCTTAACCCCCCCTTGTTTGTGCGAGTCGGACCCGCGCACTAAGGGTTCTATAGCGTTATATATATATATATATATATTTAATTATAGCCTGTCCGATCTCTAAGATTAAATGAAGTCACTTTGGCACAAGGTACTACCAAGGTATGTACATGTTTTAAATAAGGTAGTCCAAATCAAAGAGTTCGTCAGTACTGGTTGTTACAGTGGTCACACTAAATTCTCCTACTACTACTAAACCTATTACGGTTGGAAAGTTTCAACCTATCGGCGAACACACAGCGCAGGCTTAGCAATAGAGCCAACTTAGCATCATTTACTTTTCGGACCCCAAAATTGCAACCAACCTGAGATCCTCCTTTTTAAAGTCCATTGAAACCCTCTATTAAGAGGCCTTATTTCTTTTAAAATGATGATTGTTTTAGACATTTTTCTCTATGATCAAACATGTTTCTTAACATATTATTTGATGTTACTACCTACAGAACTGGGCTATTGGGATTTATTGGTATATATTTGAAGCCTACAGTTTGAAATTTTCATTGACAACTTTTGTTTCGAAAACTACTCAAAATTGACAGAATTCACGCGTAAAATTAGTTTTTTCAAATTATTTTCAACTGCACGCAATGTAAGCATGAAATAGCTATGTTACTACCTAGAAATCGGGGAAAAGTATAACTTCAAAAAGTTGGTGGAAATTATTAATATATTTGTTAGAATACGAAAAAAATAAATTTTAAAAGGAATAAGGCCTCTTAATCTGTGTGTGCGAAATCCGTTTCGTCTTAAACCCGATGCGTGCAAGAGCTGAGGAAGCGCGTTGCGCGCAATTTGCGCTCCAGCGGGAGATAAGGAGCACGGCGCTCGCCTGGATATGACAGTGACCTAATTACTGTAGTTTTAAGTCATGGAGCAAAGAAAAAAACCGGCCAAGTGCGAGTCTAACTCACGCAGGGTTTCGTACAAACTTTCACTTATCCTATCTTAATTGGCCTGGTTGAGTTAAGTTTGCACCTGAATGTATGGCGCTACACGTACAAACAAGGTGCAAACTTAACGCAACCGAGTTCTCCAAATATGATGGTTGAAAAGTACTTTTTTTTATATGATTTTATTACAAATGTATAGTTTCAGATTTTTATAAGTACTTGTAGTATGTGACGATATTACTTGCCAAATCATAGTTCTAGGTCATCGGGAAGTACCCTATCATTTTGATTCCCTTGAGAGTGTCGAAATGTACGTTTTTTGCGACATAAACGGCCGTATCTTTTTTTTCAAGTTAATGTAAAAGTTTTATTTCGAGTTTTAGATAGAGCAGTGCAGATGCAGCAACTAATTGTAGTTAGTCCCATATAAACACTATCCCAATAAAAAATAGAATCGATTGACATCCTCAAAAAAATATCATATATATATCTCAATCGAATATGTCGCGCGACAAAGACTCCGGTGTCACAGTTATGCCAGTTTAGAACGACATGTAATACGACGAGGTTATAAAGACACAAACACTTATTAATACCTATACATTCAGACAGACCAACATACACAAAATCCAAAGATTATTCTTTTCTGCGGGTTTCTTTCCATGGGTATCACAAAACTTATCATTATACTCTACTAAAAAATCCGTTCGTTATGACTTATGGCATAAACCGTTTATTTTCAAAGTAACATAATATTTTCAGTGCCTCCACTGGACCGCTTAAGACCAAGATCGGCGATAGGCTAGGCACTAAAACGGCCCTTCCAGCGCTCTACGTCGCCGGACGCCGGACGCTCCGCCGGACCCGGACGCTGGACCGGACCATAAACTGGATGACTACATATTGATTTATACATACCCTCGCAGAACTGCCCCATTGCGTTTGTAGAAAGCATCCCTCGTAGACCCTTATGTTTTCCAAAACCTTCACTCATATTCTGAGGAGGACGCGCATATTTTTCTGTTCAAAACACGTTTAGTACAAGTTTATATATCCTACTAAAATTATAAACGCGAAAGTTTGTAAGTATGGATGGATGTTTGTTACTCTTTCACGTAAAAACTACTGAATGGATTTTAATGAAACTTTACAATAATATAGCTTATACATCAGAATAACACATAGGCTACAATTTATAAAGATATTGTCATGTCATGATGTTAGTTCTACCCCACGCTAATACAAGCTACTCGAAATACTGATCCTGCGCAGACGAAGTCGCGGGCACCATCTCTATACTATTTATTCTTTGAATTGTAGAAAAAAAGACAGTAAATATATATCGAAGTATTTCTTCAGTTTCCGCGATAATCCATACTAATATTATAAATGCGAAAGTGTGTCTGTCTGTCTGTCTGTCTGTCTGTCTGTCTGTCTGTCTGTTACCTCTTCACGCTTAAACCGCTGAACCGATTTAGATGAAATTTGGTATATAGATAGTTTCAGTCCCGGGGAAGGACATAGGATACTTTTCATCCCGAATAAATGTAGTGTTCCCGTGGGATGAGCGGGTAACACCGCGGGGCACAGCTAGTATAATATATCCGCGATAAGATAAAACAGTTTAAATTTATATATCAAAGTTATTATGATAAAATATTTATTTTCAGGTCCTTGAGGTAGAAAATAGAGTGCTTTAGATTTTTTTAATCCCTGACGAAAAAAGAGGGGTGTTATAAGTTTAACATGTGTATTGGTAGAAAATTCTAAATATCGGCTTCCTTTTTTTAAAAATAATGAAGTTTGGAAAGATATTGCTCACAAACCATAAGGCCTACTAAAAAAGTTTATACACCATGTTATAGGAAAATTTATTGAGATCATTCTTGTCTTTGACATTTTTTTTCTAGCTTTAATACTTTTTGTATAAAACCGTGAAAACCGTGATTAGGGACATATTTTGAGGTAAAAAGGGGGGAAATGGGGGGAGGGGGGCAAAATTCGGCTTGGCAACATCCAGAATCGAATTCAGCAGGCTTTTTTACATCAGAAAAGTCATGTTGCCAAAATGGCTCACAAAATGCCGTTAGACTTTAAAAATTTCATTTGAACTACCAGTCTATGTGTATCTGTGCGCAAATGGGTGGACTGAGTACGTATTTTTTTTTCAATCGATAGTCTGGTTTATCGAGATTGTTCTTAGCTTTGTTTGATGAAAATCGGAGCTCTCGTCTCCAAGATATTCAGCTTTTAGTGGAACAAGCGACTGGATCTCAGCCTATATTGAAGCTAGAAATTTCAAATTATGTTGTTATGTTCAGTTTTAGTAGCATTGGCTATATCCCTCATTAAAAGAGGGTCTCATGTTGACCAGGTACTTGTCTAATTTTTCTTATTTAGATTTTTGGCTATAAAATAAGCAATATAACTTCGTAAGCGTATTTTTCTTATACCGTAGTCGGGTTAAAAGTTTCCCAAAACCATCTTCGGACGTCCAGCTATCCCTGTACCGAAATTGGTTAAAAGTCCAGCCGTTTCGGCGTGATGCGGGGACAAAGGAAATTATGACCAACAGATGGCGCCAGGCTGGCAAGACGCCGCGCGCCCATACAAAACAAATGACGATCCTGCATCACGCTATTAAGATTTTCCCTGAAATCATGACCCATCTCCATAGAAAACAGATTTTCAATACAAATCTATGCTTTCGTTCGTTTGCCTCTGACTGTTTATGTGTTCCTTATCTGTCTCGTTTTATGTATGTTTAAGTAGGTTTATATATATATCTATTTATGTATGTGTATATCTATAGATACGTTTACTTGCGTATCTGTTGATAATAATTTTGTTCTCCCTTCCCCTTCTACATCACCCTACTCATTGTGTGATTTATACTAATCAACTCCACTACCTAAAGGTTGTCTGGAAGAGATCGCTCTTTAGCGATAAGACCGCCTGTTGTCTACCGTTGCTAAAACTATTGTTCTGTATTGATTTTGTAAACTTTTTTTGGTGTGCAATAAAGCATTTCGTATTTTTTTTTTGTAATCTAGAATTGTATGATAGTATAGATTAGAAAAGATTATTACCACCAATATCAGCTATTGAGAACGTAAATATTTTGAAAACACCATATATTTTGATTTTTGTATCATCCCCTGAGCGACATATTTCTTCTAATTATATTATAAGGTCACGCTATCATTGTCTATACTATTACTATTATTACGCATACTGTTATATTGTATCATACATAGTTTTTAGGCGCATCTCCTAATAATTTAATGTTTTATTACCAAAATTGTGGTGGCCTAAAATCGAAAATATTGGATGTACGTTTAAATATATTGCAGTGTGACTATGACGTCATTATACTAACTGAAACGTGGCTTACGTCTGACATATATAATTCCGAATTGTTTGACAGCAAGTATAATATTTTTCGGCGCGACAGGGACTTGGTGAGCACGGCGAAAAAGGGAGGTGGTGGTGTTTTAATAGCTGTTAAGTCAAACCTTCAAGCGACCCGGTATACTGATTGGGAGTCAATTGTTGTCGAAGATGTGTTTATTGTGGTAACAGTGGGTAAACGCAAATTATTAATTAACGGCGTTTATATCCCCCCAAAATCAGCGAGCAGCGATTATGAAAATTATTGTAGTAAGATTGAAAAAGTAAATGATTTTTATGAAGAAGTCGATATTTGTATTATCGACGACTTCAATCTACCAACAATTAATTGGGTACAAAACTTTAACACTGGAGAGCTCACACCCTCTACTAATGACCTTTGCCCCCTAAGTAAACTTGTTTTGAACGCCGTTAATATGTTAGATTTAAAACAGTACAATAAATTTCTGAATGTCAATGAAAGGATTTTAGATTTAATATTTCTGGACCAAGTATGTGAAATCTCTGTCCCAGAAATTGAATTATCTAATATAGACAGACACCACCCGGCTGTTCAATTCAGTGTCAACCTCGATCCTCTGCCTACTATTCCCATAAAGCGTATACCAAAATATAATTACTTAAAAGCTGATTATGATGTTGTAGAGCAAGAGGTAAGCAAAGTAGATTGGGATTCTGAACTCGCCAATTTGGAACCAAATGAGGCGATCGAGCAGTTCTACCATTTAATATTTTATGTTATTGACAAGTGTGTGCCCCTGAAGCGTATTAAATCTGAAAAATATCCAAAATGGTTCTCCTCTGCCCTTATGGCTACTCTAAAACGAAAAATTAAAGTTTGGCGTAAATGGAAAATATACAAATCTTTGGCTGATTACCGTGAATTTTCACTGCTTCGTACTCGTTGCAAAGTCTTAATGTTAAAGGATTTTACTAATTATACTGTAAACACAGAAACGTCTTTAAAACAAAATATTAAAGCATTTTGGTCATATGTCGCATCGCTCAAAAAAGACTCTATGGGCTATCCTGCAACGATGTCTGACATCTATATAAAAAAACCAGATGTCCTAAAAAAACTTAACAATGTCGATATCAACAAAGGCACTGGACCTGACAATATAAGCCCCGTCTTCGTAAATAAATCTGCCAAGGCGCTAGTGACTCCTTTATATATTATCTTTAATAAATGCTTGAGCTCGGGTATTTTTCCTGATAAGTGGAAAGTATCACATGTCACTCCGATAATAAAAGCGGTTCACGCTCCCACATCACAAACTATAGGCCTATATCAGTGCAGTCCTGTATACCGAAAATATTTGAGAGCCTTGTTCATGATCTCATTTACCCAGCACTTCAGTCTAACATCTTGGAAGAACAACATGGTTTTATGAAAAATAGATCCACCATCACTAATCTTATGCTTTACAGTAATTTCCTCTTTGAATCAATGGACAGAAGACAACAAGTAGATGTGATATTTACAGATTTTAAGAAAGCCTTTGACAAGGTCGATCATAAACTCCTCCTTGAAAAACTGGCGTATAATGGTATTCGCGGGAACCTCCTGCGATGGTTTGCATCGTACCTCTCAAACAGATCGCAAATTGTGGTTGCAAACGGTTTTAGGTCGGATTGTACAATAGTCACATCAGGAGTAATTCAAGGATCTATACTGGGCCCGCTCCTGTATACCTTATTTATCAATGATCTAAACTTATGTTTTAAAAATTGCAACTTTCTTATGTTTGCCGATGATCTTAAAATATTTAAGACTGTGAAATCGATTAATGATACCAGGCTAATCCAGGATGATCTTAATGAGTTCTTCGAATACTGTCATAAGAACAAACTACAGCTAGCAGGTGACAAGTGTTTACACATGACCTTTACAAAAAACAAAAAACATATTTTTGACTCCACTTACAGGATCGGAAATTCATTAATTAAAAAAGTTTCTTCAACACGGGACTTAGGTATACTGTTTGACGATAAACTAGATTTTAAATATCATATAGAACGTATCACCTCCAAAGCTTATCAAATGCTAGGTTTTGTGTTGAGAACTGAAAGTCTTTAAGAAATCGTCTACATATTTGTTGTTGTATAAATCGCTCGTTCGACCACACCTCGAATACGGGTCAGTGATTTGGAATCCACTATACCTAAAATACTCAAAAGCCATAGAAATGGTGCAGAAAAAATTTCTGCGTATTCTACATAGACGTTTGACTGGCAAACAAATGCCCTGTTCAAACCTACTGCATCACTATAAGTTGCATTCGTTGGAAGCCAGGCGCCAATGCTCAGACGCAACCATCTTGTACAACATCTGCAGCGGGCATTATAACAGTATTGAGCTGTTGGAGCGGATTCGCTTCAGGGTGCCGGCACGCTGCACCTCGCGCTCGGCCGCCGTGTTTGCCGTCCCCAACGCTGCAAGTAACGCCGGGGTACGTGCTCCCTTACGCCGTTTGTGCAACACGTACAATAAGATGTTCACATCGGTGGACCTCTTCAAGTTAAGTCGACCCAATTTCCGGAAACAGATTCTGAACGTTCTTGCCCCCGAAAGTTAGTATAATGTCGTCATTACTTGGTGCTCAGCATCACGCTCGTCTTAATTCTATAACTAGTAGGTAAAACTAGCTGGTGGTTCTTTTGCTTTTGGCTTTTTTTGTTTTTGTTTATTCTTGCTTATTTATTTCGTGTTACTTAAATGGTTCACGCTAAGTTACGAATTGTTATTGGCACAGTGTACCTAGAATGTATCGTAGGTTAAGAATATATTCATCAAAATGTGTTTTAGTGAGAGCTGTTTAGGAAATAAGTGCATGGTTACTGTTTAATTGTATATAGATTGTAAGACTATCCTGTACTTATTTCTGTTTGATCTCCAATAAAAAAAAAAAAATTATAATCTGACAACGTTCGTCGTCACACCGTGCCGGGTGTTTTTACGATACGAGACGTAAATTTCCACCTCACGAGGACGCATCGTCAATTTGCTGGCCCCCATCTGTTCGGTTACACCACAGCGGGTGTCACCATCCGTCGGACGCAACACAAAGGCGCGGCATTAAATTCGCGTGTCAGTTCAATGAAAACATCGGGTTTATCGGGCACCATTCAGCTGCGCCACTCGAAAACTCAAATCTCGTGTATTAAAATCTATCATTGTTGTTCATGGATTTTCAACATTTTTAGAGCAGAAACATGGTTGTTGGTTGGGAACAATAGCATAAACCTATTGGTTGTATGCAGGACTCAATGCCGCATAGAATTCCTAAATTAACTTTATTACGATGAAATTCTCAATTTCTGAAGAAAAAATATTGGAAACCTGCTCTGGTATGACGAAAAGGAAAAGTTGGAGGGACGAGAAAGATAGGAGAGCTTACATGGACCTCTTAAGTTTATGATGATCATTATGATGCTAAATTACACCTTTGCAGTACTATTGTACGTAAAACAAGGAAGATGCCTCTTTTGAACATAGCCTCCTGACGACCAGCATTCATAATTTGTCAGTTTAATTTGAGCCTTATGACAAATAGTTGACAGTTAACTATTAATTGAAGTTTATGTACTATGTGTAGGACACTGAAACTCAGGAGGTACATTTTCAATACTACGTGCAGACTTATCGTCTTCTCAAATAAAATATGTGCTAAAAAATCTTGTTCATTCTCATGGCACTGTCATTTAAATACCCCTATTAATCGTCTCGCGGGAGCCTGCAGATATGCCCAGCACTCCTAGCAGGGTGGGTAGGGGCCAGTGTTGCTACACGAAAAGCCTCACGATTATACCTAAATATGTAACTAAACTATAATAACAAACGTTTCTTAACCATGCAATGAAATGTCGTCATAACGTGCGTTATAACAGGCTTCGAAGTATCACGTTTCGGGCGGAACAAACTCGAGAGAACTGTAAAGGAATTTCATACAAAATTGAAGAACTAAGCCGGGAAGTAAATATTTTGCCGTTTGAATACTGCGGCAATTAGGTTCTAATGTAAGTTTACACTAACCGCAAAAGACGCATTGAATGATTTCATTTATATGTATGTATGTATGTAAAAACTTTATTGTACACAAAAACAATTTACAAAACTTAAGAAAAAAAAAAGACAGGAAACGTGAGTTTTTGGTGATGCTATTTATTAACGTAAACGCGAACGAGACAATTTAATTTGTTGCTTAGAAACCTTACTTAGGTTTCTAAGCGTACTTATTTTGTCAGCGCTTGAAATTGAAGCCAGTTTCGGTTAACCACGGGCTATGTTTCGTCCAATTATCACAACGTCACGCTCACAAGCAACACGTCTCTATGATTGGTTCGTAGACACTCACACATAAAGCCAAAAGCGGCTACATCTTTCGCAAATCTGTTGCACGAAGACTCTCGTTCTAGGCGTATTTATTAGAGGCTCGATGCAGACTCGCGCTTGGCCGCGGCGAAGACAAATGTACGCCATTGCGATGACTTTTATGTACTCGAGCCCGAATTGTGCTAAAGCCAAGCGCAGCCAGGACACAGCTAAAGAGACAATTAGGAGGATATCCAAGGATTTACATATTATAATGCTGTCAGATTAAAAATACGGATTGCCCGTTTTGAATTATGATTGCAATTCAACTTTTTTGCGGCCGCTGAGCCACAAGCAGACATCGGGAGCTGTAACGCGATTCACGTTGACGTACGATAAGAATCCGCCTAACCACTAAGTATTTACGACGTTTCGGAATAACGCCTCACACAAGATGTTAATAATAAAATAACATACTATGGTAATTTTGCGATACATTTATGACAAGCATTATGGAGATGGTACTTCGATCAGGTCTTTGTCAGGTATACACTCGCAGAGTATCATTTTGATATTGCTACAATAACAGTCACAGTGTATCATAAACATAAACCACACAAACCCGTAAACTGCCTTCGTTACAGCAGTATATTCAAATACACCAATCGACATTTAGTTCTTGCATCTAGTGCGTGTCTGGCGGTCTGGCTATGTATGTACCCTATGTGTATATGTACTTACCTTAATAACACATGCAGGTAAAATGCTATAATTTTACTTAATGTCTCGTTCAAATCTCTACGCCCATGCTTCGGGCTCTTTGGCCTTTTCAATGTGATGACTGTCGCGGGTCAAAAAGTTGATGTTTTCGCGGATAATGGTGATGATTTATACCAAAAATGCCTCCAAAATGGCAATCGATTAGTTTTAGTCCGAATGATAAGTAAATATCTTACGGGACAAATATTTAATAATTTTATAAACGTCTCAAACGTTTTGAGTTGGGTGCCTTGCGTAACACGTGGCGTAAGGTTTACTTTTCGTGTAATAAATGCGATCATCAACACTGCAGCTTTGAAAACGGCTCGGATGTTCTGAGTATTTTACTGTATGTTTACAATGAAGCGAAAAAAAAATGGTTTGGTAGGGTTCGAGCCAGCGTCTCCAACGGCGTTCCGGGCCAACACGGGCGTCCTACCTATTGAACCACTGAACCTGATGCAAGAGACATAGAATTTTTCAACCAATTAATTCTTGCATGCCTTAGGGTGGCAGCGTAGCGCCATTTACCGTAAATATTCAGACTTCATGATTTTAACCGTTACCTCTCTGTACATTATGTTTTTTTAATGAATGTATTTGTATTTGTTTTGTATGGACGCGCGGCGCCGTGCCAGCCTGGCGCCATCTGTTGGTCATAATTTGTCATTGTCCTCTCATCACCCCAAAACGGCTGGACGACCTTTAACCAATTTCGGTACATCCAAAGATGGTTATAGGATACTTTTGACCCGTTTATGGTAAACAAAAAAAATACGCGAAGTTGCGGGCGCATCCTTGGAAAATAATAATATCTTACTGTACCAAACAATTGACTGTGTGGCAAGATGGACTCAAAGCTGTCCGGTCAGCGGGCGGCTCAAGCCGTCAAAGAGAATAACTTAGATTAACCCGGGCTCTAGTGCAGCATTACTGATAGATAACCGACGAGTACAATAACTAGGCTCACTGTGTTGTATAGCACCAGTGAAATTGGAATATGTGTTCGAGCACGTACCAATATGGCTAGCGGGTTGATTGGTATCTAGTTATGTTAATTTCTTTTCGAGTAACTTGTTTGCCTTAACTATTTCATTTCGCAATAGTTTCATTTTAGAAACAACGTTAACGACGCGGTTGGTGCAGTGGAGACCAGTCCTGCGATACTATGGTGAGCTCGTTTTAGGGTTCCGTACCCAAAAGGGTAAAAACGGGACCCTATTACTGAGACTTCGCTGTCCGTCCGTCCGTCCATCCGTCTGTCACCAGGCTGCATCTCAAGAACGGTGATAGCTAGACAGTTGAAATTTTCACAGATGATGTATTTCTATTGCCGCTATAACAACAAATACTAAAAATAAAATTAAAAAATATCCAATTAAAAATACAATAAATTTACATCTTCAAAAAAAAATCGTCATGCTTATTTAAAATGCAGGATAATCCAGGAAATGATTCCTATCATAACCATGCCCCGAAAGATTTGACGACTTCAGTCAAATCATTCTTGCATCGAAAACCCCGGAATGCGATCATAACTTAGGAGGCCTTATTCCTTTTCAAATGCTGATTGTTTATTATTGATGTTACTACCTAGAACAGGGCTATTGGGATTTATTGGTATATATTTGAAACCTACAATATGAATTTTTCATTGATAACTTTTGTTTCAAAAACCACTCGAAATTGACCAAATACACGCGGAAAATTCTGGTTTTTCTACTTATTTTCGACTACACGCAATGAAAGCATGAAATAGCTAAGTTACTCGGGGAAAAGTAGTATTGACTTCCAAAAGTTGAAGGAAATTATCAATGGGTAAGGCCGCGGAAAGTTACCAATTTGGACGTTTCAAATTTACCCAGCTGATTAAAAAAAATTGGTAACCCCTACTGTTTCAAAAATATTTTTATCATATGTAGATATAGGAATTCTCATGGTCGCAAGTAAGATAATTAATATAAACCCCTTTATAAAAATACTAAAAATATATTTCCGTCCAAAACGTAACGAAAGTTGATTAAATTTTTCGACCACGAGTACTAAAAGCTCTGTTATTTTTATGATATTTCAACTTTCATGGGCATACTTTTGTTTTAAACTAAAATTTATGATATAAGAATAGTTCTACTGATTACGGAATAATGATAATATAATCATTTTAATTTTTTATCTTACATTATTTTAATGGATCAGCATTCCACACTTATGTTACAATACTTTCGTGACGCTTTATGTAGCTTGTTTTTAAATATTTTTTGGCGAAAATACGTTTACGTGCACTGGCAACTCATATTCTAGTAGGGCAACACCGATGAGCAAGTCCAAATCCGTCAGTTTGTCAACAAACGCAATTCAAAGTAGACACAGTCATAGTTTCGTGAAAGTACCCCCAAAGTGTAGTGTGTGATTTTAAAGGTAAGGAGTGATTGTATTTAATCAGTTTTTTTTTGTACAATAGCGTAACGGTTTTCAAGCAAGTGACACGTATTATTGTATTAAAAATGTCTTTATTTCACCATGAAAATCAACTTTTTTTCAAAAATACGTTACACTTTCGTTACGAATATGTTACATTTTTGCAAAATGTTACGTATTTTCTACGTAACATAACGAATAAATGTTGTAAAGGGAAGTGCACACAGAATATACTAACATAAATGAGTTTTATTAGATTTTTAATGACCCGAAAATATACAAAGTCGAACAAAACTGCTGTACAATACTAAAATTAATAAAAACAACATCTTAATAAAAAACACTGTTTTAAGAAGAAAATAATTTATTTTCGACCTCAAGTCACAGTAGAATCATTGATTCTAAAGCTGTTTTATTGTTATACGGTCGTCTTGTTATTAGTATTGGGTACCAGCAGTGAACAAATAGTAATTACTGCCACCTGGTACAAAATGAGAGGCTTTAAAACACTATAGCGGTTTGGGTTTCATTAGTTCCATCACACGCGTGTTTCATTATATTGATTTTAATGTGCCATGAAAATTTTGTTTACAGGCAATATAAAGCTAATAATTTTATAACTTGTTTTTTTTTTCTTAGCTACGTTATTTAATGGGAATATTTTCCAGTATGATCTAAGCTTTATAACGACTTTTGTTACGTTTTATGATAACATAACGTATATCTTTTTATGTTACTTCTATGTCACATTGGTAACTTTCCGCGGCCTTATCCCAATATATTTGTCATAATATGAAAAAAATAAAATTTTAAAGGAATAAGGCCTCTTAGGTCCGCAGTTGTGCTCGCGGTGCCCGCCCGTAATCATACTTAGCGACCACGAGTCCCCGCGGCCGGGTGACGGACGACCACATTCAAAAATACCGCGTACACCAGCCAACTTCTGCTGAGGCGTGAGAACCTATCCTGTGATACTGAACAACCTATAGTGGTGTATACTATACCTATGTATAGCCTAACTAGTGTTGGTCTGGAAGAAACAGCTATCATACGACAATAATGTGCATATGTCATATATTTGCATAATTAAACTTTAGAAGCGATTGGTCGAGGATTTGTTATTAACCAAATTGAAAACATTGTTGAATGCTGTGAAATCCTTCGTTCATCTTGCGAAATAAATTCTATAAACTATTGAAAAAAACTTGACTTTCATCACTGTGGATCGTTTTGGCTTTATTATAAAAAAATTACTTGATGGTCATTCCACCAGGTAACTCCTTTTTACATTTTTCTTTAAGCTTTGATTTTTGTATAAATGCTTTAAATCAGCCATAAGTAAATAAAAAGTTAGTAGTTTAAGTACGAACTATATCCATGCCAATAAATAGTGAGATGCTGCCTGCGTTGGCATTCTCGTAATTTACTCGAAATGTCTGAAAATGAGTTACTTTTTGCTTTGAACCCATATTTGGTGTGAGGGGTCATGGTTGCAAGCAAAATAGTAACGACGTGACACACACTTTCTTTGGATTGTCTTGGATTAACTCGACGGTCACAACACGCCAAAACGGACAGATGATAACCAATTATGATAGAGGTATGGCTGGATGATCTGATAGCTGTTGATCCAAGATGCAATTCATCCAAATGTAATTTTCTGTCTTTATATCGTCCAAAACGCATTCCGTCTATAAATAATCTCCAGTTACAACAAACAAGAACAGAATGATTTTAAGTATGACTGGTTCTGCCTCTTACAAGTAACTTTTTCTCTAAGACAGATAAATAGAACAAAAGTTAAACCGAAAAAGCCGAACTACCAAATCTCCTATAACACAGGATGCTCCAAATATTTCTCCATCCCAACTACGATTTACGGGTGCCTACCCTAAGGCTCCCGGCCCGCCCCCGCCCCCCGTCCCGCAACCCCGCAGGGTCCCATTGCGACGATTAGGTGAAAACGGCGGTAGATAAAAATTCGGGACACCCTATATCACGGAATTACGTGATTAGGGGTTTTTTCGCTTATTAAATACTAGAGGCCTCTGCGAGTTTGCTCGGGTATACGTTCTTTGATAATGTATGTGGGAAAATGTCTATTTTTAATCGAATTGGAACAAAAAAAACTGAAATTCAGTACATACTGTGTGGACTTAGACCACGGGCTGATGTGCCATAGAACATAGTGTAATGGACATGCTATTGGACAGAAACCGACTGTAAACTAATAGTAGATGGCGCTACAATCCCACATCGTAAACTGCCATGTTGTTGTTTTGAGCTGTCTTTGTAAGCTGATGCCTATTATACATATTTATCTTAAACGAGTACAATACAATACAAGTACGCTTTATTGCTCAGCAAAAAACATTTACACAAGAAATCACCTATTTTATTAAATTAAAAACGGTAGACAACAGGCGGTCTTATCGCTAAAGAGTGATCTCTTCCAGTCAACCTTTGGGTAGTGGAGTTTATGCTAAAATAACTTGTTTCAAAAATAAATGAAAAACAATTTCAAAACATACCAATTTTGAGCTCTCTCTCAGATTGAGTGAAGAGGTAACAGACAGACAGACACACATTCGCATTTATAATATTAGTATGGATAGAAGAGAGTCCTGTACTTGCACTATTATGTCTCTGTAACTAGGTACAAACTACACGTAAGCAGAAATGGTGTCATCTGTCACAGTTCAGTCGTATCTCGTAGAGCAGGACGGAGAACTAAATTGAAAATTGTATTGTTAAACTTCCCTTTTGTGCGGCGGTGTTGGTTGAATGGCGGCGGTGCATTCAATGCGCAGTGCAATATCTAACTTAATCAAATCAGGGGAATTATAATACCGGCAAGGGTAATTGATGCCTACGCAGCCTGAGAAATCCGTTAAGGCTTATCCGTTCTATATGCTGATTGTTTTAGACATTTTTCTCTATGTTCAAACATGTTTGTTTCAAAAACTACTCGAAATTGACAAAATTCACACGGAAAACGTCCAAACTTAACACGTTCGCTGCGATATAAGGTTCAAAGACCCGATGTAATGTGCTCCGTGCGGAGATGAGAAACGGTGAATTTCCTCTGGTGTGGCGGCTGTACTATGAGTATTAATTCTGCATGTAGAAAAGAGACAAGTATAGGTTTGAGTTTAGGACCTTAAGGACAATTCAATAAAGCATTAAGATTGTCCTAAGGTTTTGCGGCCCAATAACGCACTGGCTGATATATTTTTCGATTCCTTGCGGGAGTTGCGGGTACCGGGTCGAAAGGCCCATCATAGATTGCAAGGTCTTTCCGCCCCCTCCCGCACTGTTGTAGGTGATTTCATTGTTTACTTCCGATTAGTGTTTTGACTGTGACGTAATTATTCGGAATGGTCGTATAGAGCATAATTCAATTCAATATCTTCGTGTCTGTGTACGTTTTGATGTGGCTTAAAACCGTTAATAATGCCTCGAGCGATGTTAAAGCTGCGTGGGGCACTCATGGCCGAGAAGCAAATAAAAATGTACTTAAGTATAGTTACTATAAATATAAACTTTCCGTGTGAAATGTAAGAAACGATTAATACTTGTTGTTGCTATTTTTACATAACACCCAAATATTTTTTTTATTTAACGATATTATAAATAATATTATGTCAATAAGTTGTTGCCTGTTACTTATAACTCTCAAATATTTCCTATTATATTCAGTGTGGTTTCGGATTGTAAGACCTTACACTTTTACATATTTATACCTCTTAAGTAAATTGCAGGAACCCGGGGCGAGGCACACACTAAAATAACCAACTCGTCTACTAATGATATTGCTAAGCTAAGCTAAGTATCAAACAAATTAAGTTTTTGCATAGTTACAGTTTTTAATATCCGTCAATACCTTACAAGGCCTATGAGCCCTACAACTTACTGCTGGATAGTTTAAGTAACAGGCCAATCGGCCTTTTAACGCACCATACAATAAAACGTCAGTTTTGGTCCCGCAGCGAACGTGGGTAAGTTATACAAATCAAGGTTTCGTTCTTGAGCTTTTCCTCCTCTAAACCTTAACCATTTTTTACGATTTTTTATGAGCAGAATGGGAAAGAAATGTTTTGTATTAGATCTTTTTGATTTTTGCGCAAATTATTATAGAATCTGTGTACACTGTACAGGGCGTCCATTTGCGGCGGAAATTCGGCCAAAATGCAGACGCCAAATACACAAATCAAAACGGTCTGACACAGAACATTTTCTTCCAAATCAGGTTCTAAAATGTCCTAAAATTTTGTTAAGTTTTGAAACAGACGAGAATTAAACCCTCGTTTGTATGGAAAAATGAACAGTAGTATTACCTCTGACAGGTAAGTATATCCAACAAAAGTGACTTTAAAATCTGGCCAAACTGTAATCTCTTCAACTCTGAAGCTTTTAATAACAGCAATCAGAGACAGATTCCTGGCCCACTGAACCAGATTTATCGTCGATAGAATTCTAACCTTAAAATAAAGGAGCAAGATTGATTTGGCTTAAACACAATAAAGCAGATACGCGGTTTTGATTTTATTCTATTCTTAACCCTTTTCTTGGCAAAAAAATAAAGTTGTATTTCTATGAATACAGCTAAATAATTTGATAAATTATGATTTTTGGGGATAGAAAAAAAATGCAAAAAAAATATTTCTTTTTGTTTTTTGGAAATATCATATGTATCTTACAGGATGCATTGCTAAGAACATGGTACATTTTGAATTAAATTTAACGTATCCCTAAAGATACCTTGTCTAGTTTAGGTAATAAAACAAATAAAAAATAATCAAACTTTTTAATTATACAAATTACTCACAGCACTCATTATTTTGGCCTTAGGTTACTTTTTAGTGTGAAATGATACAAAACAATTACGTTTAGGTGTCAGGCAGACCTTCAGCTTGCACTTGGAACAGTGAATGGTAGTTTGCCCTTTGATGCAAAGCCTGGACTTCCCTTTTGTGCCAAACATGGGGAAGTGGCCATGCTGGTCAAGCCTGACATATTCTGTTGTGGGCCTGGGAACCACTGGAGCTTTTATAGTTTTCGGCGTAGAGGGGCCCGCAACAACGTTTGTGGATGTACTTGCCGATCGCATTTCAACAAACCTTGTACAATGCAATAACGATTTGTTTTTAGGGATAGGTAATGTCCGGTATTTTCTTCAGCATTTTCCCTGCGGTATAAAATCCAGGTGTTGATCAAGCACATATCCAGTATTTGAGAAACCAAAGGCAAATACCAGCGGTGGCCTTTGAATTCAGTTCTGTTAAGTGCGATTAACATATCGACAAGATCAACACCGCCCATATGTGCATTGTACTGTTTTATGTTCTCAGGACATGGCACTGAAGTTTTTCGTTTTAGGTTTTTGTCATAACGTAGTATTGTACCCAATGGATGGACATCAGTGAAACTACTGGCAGTAGTCACACATTTATTGTCAAGCCACTTGACAAACTACTTGTGAGTGTGAACCTCTACTATTTTTTACCTCTTCTCGAAACTATTACCGACCGTGGATTTTCGTTGAAATGTTCGTTCTGGGTAAGCATTTTGGCTAGGAGTTAGTTGCGATGGTATTGGTGCAGCTGGAGTAAGTGGTGGTGGTACTGGTGCAGCTGGAGTTAATGGCGAGAATACTGGTGCTAATGGAGTTAGCGGAGAAGCTAGCGTGGGCGTAAAAGCGAGATTGGTTTCTTGAAATTCATCCACATCATCATCATCTGCAGTTTTTCGAATGAAGAAGGCAATGATGGAGCTAAAGAACTGCCATCATTGTCCTCATGCACATCTAACTTTGAATAAGGTGGTGGAATTTCTGGTTCAGATTCAGATGATGCGTCGATATCAGATTTTACACCTGGTTTTGGTATCAAAGCCAGTATTTTTATGGCTCTGTAGAATGTGGGTCGTGCACCTCCCTAAAAATAAGAAAAAGCTCACACATTAAGCAAAGCAGACCTCTAATCCATGTATTTCAGTTGTCTTTTTTAAACCCCTAACCTAGCAATGTGAATCTTAAGATACGAAACGTTAGTGGCCCATAAACTCCATGAACCAGGCAACGTATACCACAGGATACGTAATGCGGAAACGTTAATTCACCACAAACCAGGCAATGTATATTTTGAGATACATTCAAGTTAACGGTTAGTTAGTTACAGAAAAAAATAGTAAAATATATTTTATTTTTCTTCCAGTCAACGTACATATTCCTTAGTTTATAAAAACAACAAAATGATGTAAAATTTCCCATGCTTAAAATATTAAAATCAAGTTTTCTTACCTTTCTGCGCGTGATCATGTCGGATTCGTTGACAGTCTGTGCTTTATCTTTTCGGAGGTGTTGCCAACTTAACGCAAACCACAAACCACAGCTTATTCGTTCGGAAACATGTACAGATTTTGAAATTAAGGAAGTGTTCCGTTTTAATGCAGACACTTTTGCAAAAATATTTTTTTAAGTCGAACGTATCTTGTAGGATACGTTGTCAAGAAAAGGGTTAATGCCGTATAATGGGAATGTCGTCAGTGTTACAATTTAAATCTTATTAGCTTATAGACTAAGTTTTAAAGTGAAAGTATTTGGGGCTAAAAATAATGAAAAAATAACTATTTTACTGTGAAAGTGTTAAGATTACAAAACAACAGTTTTAATAGTACATTCCTGCAGACGCTATTTGGAGAAAGAAGAGCTTGCCGGGTGAGTAGGTAGGTACGGATAGTGATACCAAGCCGGCGAGCCCTTTTTACGGCTAAGGCATGTATAGTGCTTTTCTTAAACATATGCAACGGAATAAAAAAATACACCACTCAAAAAATATATATAACTCAAATGTTTAGCCTGCTCATATTACTGCCTGCATGCCTATACATTAGGGTGGAGCGTAGATGTATGGAGAAAAAAAAAGTAGTCTGATCGACCTGGAACATTTGTAATATGTTGCCTTTAGATAAGATATTAATGAATATATATATATGTAATTGATTTTAAATATGTTTCAGCCCTCTACTTGAGCTAGAAAATTTTTTTTTTACTCATAAGTTGTAAAAAAAACTTTTTTTTTTACGTAATTAGTATCAGATGTATAAAGAAGGGTTTCAACTTTAAATGTTTTGAGCTTATTTCATACTTACGGCAACTACTACGTAAACCTGTGATCCAAATTAAAATTCAGTATTTTAAAAAAAATAATATCTTTAATATTGTTATATTTTTATGCAATATATATCTTTTATTTCGAGTATTATGTGCTTAGAAAAAAATCACTTGACTTTCATTTAAAAAAAACAAGATTTTGATAAAAAAAAATGTTTTTCAATATGGGCTTGATCATAATATTCAAAATGACAGTAGAGGGCTAAAAGTAGTATTGAATATTTTTATTATTATTTTTCTCGTACACCTGGCAGTCTAATGCAACGTTTTAGAGACGTTCTGAGTTGAATTTCCAAAAAAAAAAATCGCTCCACCCTACTATACATATATATTTATTCTACAGACTTTAAATTGGTTTTTTTATATGAATATCTTAACGTTATTTTTCTTAATTATTTGTAGAATGATGACTTGCTGAACTTGCTCATTTTGTTTATTATGTTGACGGTCACGTGTAAATTGACTAAGTATGTGTAATTTATAATGTATCCCTACATGTGTGAAATAAATCTAATCTAATCCAACCATGGACAAAGAAGCCTTGTTTAAAAAAATACTTTCCGGCTTAGTCTTTCAACTTCGTATGATTTTTTTATTTTTTTTCGGTATCTGGGTTATTAGGATAGTAAAGACTTAAATATATTTATAAATATATCGCGAAATAAGAAAGCGAATTCAATTACATTTAATATCGGTAACGATCCTCGCGTTAAATCAATTTTCATACATATTTGTTCCATATAATAATTTCCCTGTGTTTACATATTTTCCCCGTGAACCCTGTCCCTACAACGGAGCGTGAAGGATCACACGACCATCGACCACGGAAACAGCCAGTTTGTCAGCCTCTACCGCCTTATCTGATGACCTGGCACATTGTATTAGGCCGATATTTCAACCGACTCGCACGACAGGGCGTAATGCGTTTTAACGGCTTTATTATATACTTCGATCCAAGCCCATACCATATTTGAACACGTTTTTCGTGTCGATATACACACACAACAAAAAGAGGTGGAAAAATATAATGGTGTAGGTTTTTTTTTTCGATAACTATCTGTATGTTTTCGTGTACTTACATGTTATTGTTACGCCGGTAGGTTAGGTCAAAAACTTTGCACGTCAATTTCAGTGCTTTAGAGGCGTTTTCAGCAGGCTGAAAAGTCATTTCAGGCCGTTTCAGAAGTTGCTCTATCACATATCTAAAGATCGAAATTTCACCCAAGTTGCCGTCGTTTTCAGGCGCCTGAAACATGTTTTCAGTCCGTTTCAGGGCACCCTCTATCAGATGACGCCATAACCTGAAAACCCGTTTTCAGGCGTTTTCAGGACCCCTTATGGCTCTGAAGCACAAATCATTATATGGCGAAATTTCCAGAAGTGTGTAACAAGGATGGGACTACTAGAAAGAAATAGCTATACTCGGAACATTCGAGAAGGGTGTGACAGAGAGTGCACCATTAGAGAGAGACATATATGGCCTCGAATGTTCTCGGCCCTCACGCTGGACTTTACTAGAATATTCGCGATATGTGTGGACAATGCGTCGAGAAAGCGGGCCCCGCGGGATATAAAAGGCGCAAGCAGCCGGCGCGAGTTAGTTACATTTTAACTGCTATACAGTGCGAGTAAAGGATAATCGGAGAGAAAGACTCAAGTGATTAGTGCGCTTTAAGTACAGTTCGTGTGCGTAATTTGTGTAATAGTGTGTTTGTGTTAATTAGTGGATTTTAAGTACAGTTCGTGTGAATTGTAAGTGCGATATTTTGGTAATAAAGTGTGTGTTTTTATTTGTGGATTAATTTGTGCTTTTCTATCAAATACGAACCCCACGCTCGTAACATTTGGTGTCAGAAGTGGGATAGAAAATGCCGTTAACGCCACGAGAAATAGAGCCGAAGGGAGTGACGACGCGAAGCCAAACATCTGGATCTGGAGACTCGACGCCTGGTGCGTCGGAACCACCTGCTCCAGCTGCACAGGGAGTGGACCTTAACGCCATCTTCGTCCTCCTAAAGGATCAGGCGAGAGAACTAAAGGAACAGTCAAGAAAACAGGAGGAACAGTCCCGAATCCTTCGGGAACAACAGGAGGAGCAGTCTGGAATCCTCCAAAATGAGCTTCGGGAACAAAAGCAACAACAAAAGGAACAGTCCCGAATCCTCCGGGAAAAACAGGAGGAACAGGCTCGAATGCTCCGTGAGGTGCACGAGTCCACGTCTGAATGGAAGAAGGAAATGTTTGAGGTGCAGGAAAAACTAGCCGACATGGACATAAAATTGGAGAGTCGAGTCCATGAAGTCGATAAAAAAATTGAGACCTGTGAAAACCGCCTCCAAAAACTTGAAATAAAAGTGGTTAATGGTCCAAGTACCTATGTACCCGACGCATCGGTGGCCGGAGGCGGCAGGTTCAAGGTACCGCCTTTTGATGGTACCTCATCGTGGACCGCCTATAAGCTGCAGTTTGAGTCAGTTTCCCGGGCTAATGGCTGGAGTAAGGAGCAAGCCAGGACAGCACTGACGTTGGCGCTGCGCGACGAGGCCCTTACCATACTCGAAGCTCTGGGAAACGACCAGACGTACGAACGCCTTCTAGAAGCTTTGGAGGCACGTTACGGCGACAGTCACCTGGAGCACGTATACCGAGCTCAATTAAAGGACAGGACGCAAGGACGTAACGAGTCCTTACAACAGTGGGCCCTTGAAATCGAGAAGTTGGTTAGAAAGGCCTATCAACGCACGTCAGCGTCGTTCGTGGACAGTATGCTGGTGCAGGCCTTCATCGATGGGATCCGGGATCTGGAAGTGAGGGCAGCCGTGCGATTGGGACATCACGGCAGCCTGAAAGATGCAGTAGCCCACGCTCTCGAGGTGGAAGCTGTACGACAGGACTCATCCAGGCCTTTCAGGGTGCGCGAAGTGTCGACTACGAAGCCGGTAGATTCCCGCCGCGAGTTCGGGCCACGTTGTTATCAATGTGGAGAACGTGGTCACCTGCAGTCAGGCTGTCCGAAAAGAAATAGGAGGGACAGAGATCCCGCTCCAATGGCAAGGGCAATAGGCTCTGTGCAGTCAGAGCCCCAACAGGGAAACGAATAAAAGCCAGGACTATGGGACGAGTGCTGGCTGGTGGTCGAAATGTCCCAATTATGATCTCACAGGCGAACGACGGGAATAGTCTGGTTGTCAAAGGAGAAATTTGTGGAATAGCATGTCTCCTGACCATAGACACCGGAGCTTCTCGGACTGTGATCAGCTCTCGGCTACTGAGACACCTGACCAGAGATCATCTAGTCCGACCTAGACATCTCCATCTGCAGACTGCTACCGGCCAGTACATTTCCGTCCAAGGAGAGCGAGAGTTGGCTGTGAAAATAGGTGAAAAAGAATACTGGCATAAAGTGATCGTTGCTAACATCGTGGACGACTGCATTATTGGATTGGATTTTATGAGGAGATATGACTGTAAAATCGACTTGAAGGGTGGAGTTCTAAAGTTTGGAGTTGATGAGATTCCTATACAAGGTGGAGTAAATGGAAATGTTTACTGTACCAGGAGAACCATTCTTCAACCAAGGTCGCAGGTTTTAGTTCCAGTGAAATTGCCGAACTCCACAAGGCCGCAATCTCACCGCTGTGTGATGGTGGAGAGGTTGGATGCTGATAAACCGTGGATAACAGCCCGTACAATGGTAACCACGGCATCTACAGCACTTGTAAGGATCCTTAATCCAAGCGACACGGAATGCGTCCTCAATAAAGGAACGCTGGTAGGATCATGCGAAGAAATTTCTTGGATAAGAGGCTGTCGGGAATCTGAGGTAAACGTGAGACCTGGAAATGTGAAACCTTCAGTGGATGTCGAAAAGTTACTGAACGACTCCAGGAAGGGCCTTACCAAGGAGGAATTTCTTAAGGCGCGTAGCTTACTGCTACGATATCGTAACGTCTTTTCTGCGCATGACGATGATATTGGAAGAACTGGAGTGGTTCAGCATGAGATCGACACTGGGGAAACCATGCCTATCCGACAGCGCCCTCGAAGAGTTCCAGTAGCTCGGGAGAAGGAGGTTGAGGGCATGATCGAGGAAATGCAAAGAAGCGGCGTTATTGAACCTTCAACAAGCCCGTGGTGTTCTCCCGTAGTTTTGGTTAAAAAGAAGGACGGCACCATGAGATTCTGTATTGACTACCGTCGACTCAATGATGTGACAAAGAAGGACAGCTACCCACTTCCTCGAATCGACGACACCTTAGACACGTTGAACGGAATGAAATGGTTTTCAACGTTGGATCTGAAAAGTGGCTATTGGCAAGTCGAAATCAAGGACAAGGATAAAGAGAAGACGGCCTTCTCTACTGGCAAGGGACTCTGGCAGTTCAATGTTATGCCATTTGGACTGTGTAATGCACCAGCCACATTTGAGAGATTAATGGAACAACTATTAGCTGGACTTCTAGGAGAAACTTGCTTGGTCTATTTAGATGACATCATTATAGTTGGTAGAGACTTCGATGACCACTTGAATAAATTAGAGCAGGTGCTAGCCAAACTACGAGGGGCAAATCTGAAACTCAGCCCGAAGAAATGCTCGTTTTTCAAACGTAAAGTGAATTACTTGGGACACGTGATTTCAAAGGATGGCATCCAGACAGATCCTGAGAAGATTAGCGCCGTGAAGGATTGGCCGACGCCAAAAGACAAGACTGCAGTACGTGCCTTTTTGGGGCTTTGCTCATACTACAGACGTTTTGTGAAGAACTTCTCGGATATAGCAAAGCCTTTGCATCAACTAACGGAAGAAAAACGATCATTTGACTGGAACGAACAATGTGAGTCAAGTTTCAACGAGCTTAAAGGAAGACTTTGTGAAACGCCAATATTGGGGTATCCAGACCCGGAGGTGGATTTTATTGTGGACACAGACGCTAGCAACACTGGAATTGGAGGTGTCTTGTCACAGAAGAAAGGAGATAATGAAGTTGTGATTGCGTACTTCAGCAAGTCATTATCTAAACCAGAGAGGAATTACTGTGTCACTCGGAGGGAATTGCTAGCAGTTGTCAAGACGTTACAGCATTTCAGCAAATATCTGTTGGGAAGAAAGTTTCGTATTAGAACTGACCATGCTGCTTTGAAGTGGTTGCTAGAATTTAAAAACCCCGAAGGACAAGTGGCAAGATGGATTGAACAGCTGCAGGAATATGATTTCATCATCGAACACCGTAGTGGGAAATCACATGGAAATGCTGACGGCCTATCACGAAGACCTTGTGCGGACGACTGTAAGCATTGCTCAAAACAAGAAGATAAGGAATGTGTTCGAATGATAAGAACTGATACCGTCAGCGATGAGTGGAGTGATGAGATCATGCAGAAAGCGCAACAAGAGGACCCTGACGTGAGACCCATTTTTGAATGGATTAGTGCGGGTGTGCCTAAACCAAGATGGTGTGATGTAGCTCCGATGAGTGCGGTAACAAAAAGCTACTGGGCACAATGGGATAGCTTGATTATACACAATGGCGTGCTGTGTAGAAAATGGGAATCAACAAATGGGAAGGATGCTCACCTGCAAGTCGTTGTCCCAAAGAGAAGGGTGAGAGACGTTTTGAAAAGCTTTCACGATGGAGCGTCTGGTGGACACCTTGGAGTGAAAAGGACCCTGATGAAGATTCGGCAACGCTTTTATTGGATTCACTGCCGAGAAGATGTTGAAAACTGGTGCAAAAGGTGCACTAACTGTGCATCAGTCAAGGGACCGCATACTCGTAGCCGAGGAACACTCAAGTTGTACAACGTTGGAGCACCTTGGGAAAGGGTTGCATTAGACGTCGCAGGACCATTCCCAGTATCTGACTCCGGAAACAAGTACATTCTTGTCGTGATGGATTACTTCACGAAGTGGCCTGAGGTATTTGCGATTCCTAACCAAGAAGCTGTCACCATAGCGGAAAAGTTAGTGAACGAAGTATTCTGCCGGTTTGGGGTACCTCTCGAAATCCACAGTGATCAAGGTAGAAACTTCGAATCTGCGGTTTTTCAGGAGACTTGTCGCATAATGGGAATTCACAAGACAAGGACTACGGCGTATCATCCACAGTCGGATGGAATGGTCGAGAGATTTAACCAGACGCTGGAGAGACATCTAGCCAAGGTCGTTGAAAGCCACCAAAAAGATTGGGATCGGCATATCCCCCTCTTCCTGTTGTCTTATAGGTCGGCAACTCATGAAAGTACGGCGGTTACTCCATCGTATGCGAACTTTGGAAGAGAACTCCGTTTGCCTGCAGATCTCCTGACTGGACGTCCGCCTGATACACCGAGATCTATCACAGAATATGCGAGTGATTTGAGGGATCGGATTGACGATGTTCACAGCCTGGTACGTGAACACGGGCTCCACGCTAGCATAAAGATGAAAACCCGATATGACCGGAAGTCTTATCAAGTGGGTTTTGAGGAAGGTTCGTTGGTGTGGCTACATAACCCTATGCGACGAGTCGGAAAGTCCCCGAAACTATCTCCGATTTGGGAGGGCCCTTACAAGGTAGTCACTAAAATAAACGACGTCACGTATCGAATCCAGCGGAATCCTCGTAGTCCGAGCAAGATTGTTCATGTTGACCGGCTGGCCAGATACCACGGAAATAATGATGCTCGGGACGAGCATGTCTTAGGAGGGGGCAGTGTTACGCCGGTAGGTTAGGTCAAAAACTTTGCACGTCAATTTCAGTGCTTTAGAGGCGTTTTCAGCAGGCTGAAAAGTCATTTCAGGCCGTTTCAGAAGTTGCTCTATCACATATCTAAAGATCGAAAATTCACCCAAGTTGCCGTCGTTTTCAGGCGCCTGAAACATGTTTTCAGTCCGTTTCAGGGCACCCTCTATCAGATGACGCCATAACCTGAAAACCCGTTTTCAGGCGTTTTCAGGACCCCTTATGGCTCTGAAGCACAAATCATTATATGGCGAAATTTCCAGAAGTGTGTAACAAGGATGGGACTACTAGAAAGAAATAGCTATACTCGGAACATTCGAGAAGGGTGTGACAGAGAGTGCACCATTAGAGAGAGACATATATGGCCTCGAATGTTCTCGGCCCTCACGCTGGACTTTACTAGAATATTCGCGATATGTGTGGACAATGCGTCGAGAAAGCGGGCCCCGCGGGATATAAAAGGCGCAAGCAGCCGGCGCGAGTTAGTTACATTTTAACTGCTATACAGTGCGAGTAAAGGATAATCGGAGAGAAAGACTCAAGTGATTAGTGCGCTTTAAGTACAGTTCGTGTGCGTAATTTGTGTAATAGTGTGTTTGTGTTAATTAGTGGATTTTAAGTACAGTTCGTGTGAATTGTAAGTGCGATATTTTGGTAATAAAGTGTGTGTTTTTATTTGTGGATTAATTTGTGCTTTTCTATCAAATACGAACCCCACGCTCGTAACATTATTTTTAAGTTTATACGGTTTATGTTTTTATTTATCTATTTCTTTCAGATGAATGATGTTGTGTATTACGCCTGCTGGAGCTGGCATGTTCATAAAAAATTATCAAAGCTCCTTAATTTTTAGGTAAAAAAAAACTATCTGTATATTAATAAAAAAAGTTAATCATTATCAGTAAGTATCAAAATGAGTGACTGTTGAGTTTCTATCAGCCTTTCTTCTCAACAGCAAAATTCCGATAGATTCAGACATGTAAAAGTGCCCTTGCGGAGAAGTGGTATTGAGAGAGCCAACATGTATCGTAGCAAGGTATAAGAACGTAAGGTATGCCACTCCGTCTAGTGTGACTTTTTACGTTACTGATTAGTTGTCGCTTTAATTAATGAAATGAAATGAAATAATGAACTTTATTCTGCAAGTAGGCTACAAGGGCACTTTTACATGTCTGAGTCTACCGGCATTTCACAAGAGGAGACCACTGTTGAGAAGAAACGCCGAAAGAAACTCAACAGTCAGTCATTTTTTCATAAAGGATAAGTACTTAACTATTACAGTAATATGAACTTAACTATACGTGGTTCTCGAAGAAAACATATTAAAAGTGGATTCTAAGATATAAATGAGGACTAGTGAAGGAATAAAATATAGGAACTACAAGAAAGTATGACGGTTTAACACAATTTATGTACGTTTGATATGCTTTCTTATTAGAACTGTGTCCCTTAAATAACAATTATAAGGACTTTATGGTAACAAAACAATTATAAGGACAAAATGTTTGCCGCCAGTCGTACAAAAAATAATAATATGCATTTATGCATTACGATCTACATGTTTGACTAAGTACGTTTTATTTTGTCATAATTGACTTAAAACACTCATGTTTGTTTGTGATTCATACGGATAACAAGGGAATCGGGGAGTATTATGATATTTATGATACACGACTGGCAATAAGAAACGGCTTGACAGAACCAACCAATCGTAGCGAGATGGCGTCAAAATGCTCGGCTGTCATTCGGAGTGCATACCTTATTTTCTTATACTAGGGCTCGCGGTCGTGGCCGTGTTTCGTGTACCCGTAGCCGGATCTCCGTTGCCGGGTTACACGGTAACGGAGATCCGGACCGTTCGGCCCGTGTAACGAAGATACGTAGCTCCGTGTTACACGGAGATGCGTTTTTTATGTTTTTTAATTACACGCGGATCCGTGACGTCGTCGGGTTGACAAGCTTTCATTCAATACCCGAGCGAAGCCGAGATTCGCCGATCTGTACCCCAACGCAGATACGGCTACGTATCTTTGGCGTGACCGTGTAGTACGGGATCTTAGGACCGCCGGTGCTAAGAACACGGAGCTACGGTTCCGCGTGTAACACGTATATCAGAAGCCCTATCTTATACCACATATCGAGAATAATTGACGCGGCGCAATAGGGTCGATCGGCACGGTATCTCGCCCTGCAGCGGCCCGGCGGTCCCGAGTACATTAACGAGCCTCTTTATTGGCCGCGAGTTTTTACAACACTTGGCCAGTTCTTGCCGGACTGCTGTCGGCGTTAATGTGGTGCGGGCAGAGACGCCTATTCACTAGTGTGTAAACGCGGCGTTTCAGTGACTTGGCCTTTAGACATTTTACAACACTTGGCCAGTTCTTGCCGGACTGCTGTTGACGGTAATGTGGTGCGGGAGGCAAAACCCATGCACTTGTATGTAAAGTTGTAAACGCAGCGTTTAATCTAACCCTGTGGGACAACCTGAAGAAAGTCGCGGGAAAAAGATGTATGCGGTAGCGGAAGACCGGGTATGGTGGCGCGAATTAGAGATCAATTTCCAGCATTGGATGATTTTGGGCTGATGGTGATGATGACGATTGACCGCGGAATTTTACAACACGTGCCAAGTTCTTGCTGGAGGCTTTCGGCGTCAGTGTGGTGTGGGCAGCGGCGTCTTTACACTACAATGTAAACGTGGTGCTTCAACATAAATCATATGCTGACATGCAACTAATATATGTAGAACATCCAAGAATCAACCATCAATGATTTTTAATTATTGTATTAAGCGGTTTACACTCACGTGAAATTGTCAGGAACGGCCCGACATGTTTCAAACTCGTATGGAGCCCTTCATCAGGGACGGCTGCCCGTACACCGCCGCGGCAAACTCGTCACTCACTCGACATCAATGATTTTGATGAATAATTTATTAACAGCTCCTTTCGCCAGTCAAATTGATTAAAGTTGAGTTGATAAGGTTGGCATTATATCAGCGTGCTTCTGATAAAACATATAATATGCATTCTAATTCAATAACATATGACAAACAGTCATATCTATTTTGTTTTTCATATATATTGTGAAAAACACGTTGTGATCTATTTAAAATACCTATAATCAAAAACATAAGCACAGATTGATAGCTTGTGATTCCGTGCCGACACAATACGTCGCGTTTTTCGCCTCTGTGCGTAGGCTGCTTAGGTCATTCGTTGCCGCCGTTCGTAGACATTGCCATTACTTTATAATCTACCGCTTGATGGCCTTTGATTCGATACTAGATAAGAAAACGCAGCGATCTTGCCTCTGTGCGTAGGCTGCGCGGCTCGCGATGTCGGCCCGCCTGATGGCCTGAGAGATGAGACTAGACATTAAAAGCCGTGTTTTGCTCCTAGTGCGTAGGCTGCCAATGTTTACCCGTCGTTACGGAGGACGTTAGCTTTATCAGTCGCAGTTGGGCCAGAGTTTGTAGATGTTGCCAATACTTTATAATTGAACCGCTAAAGTAAATTAAAGATAAGAAAACATACGGTGCACAATTAACAACAAAAAATTACATTTATAATGCAACAAATGAAGTACGGAACTGTGCTTACATAATACATAATTGACATAGAACTCCGCACTAGGCTGTATCGTATATGTATAGGCCTGTATCGCGGGGAACCAAAATTGCAATTCAATGACATATTTTACATTGTGAGAGCAAATTTACAATACAATATTCATTTACCAAAATACCAAATAAAGAATGTAATAATTCATTTATGTTCTAGACTCTTGACAAGGAAAGCCCCGGTGTCAGAATAATCCAGAGTACTGAGCCAGTTATAAACAAGCTATTTGGCTTCTTTAACAGAAGTATGAGAAATCTTACTATGTTGCTTTACATCAGTATTGTAGATTGAGGAGCCAAGATGTTCACCGAATCGCCTACCAAAAGCAGCATAGCCTCTGGAAACAGGCAATCTAAAAACGCGTTTGTTTATTAAACAAAACACATTGGACTGCTGCTTTCATACCGGGTGGGTCCTGTAACAGGAGCAATAAATTAAAACATAGATTCTACCCCTCGAATTGTACAACATTAATTTGTTAAACAACTTTTAAAAATAACTCATTTATAATGTAAACCTGTAAAATAAATTTTATTCAAAGAAGCAATGTATTGCGAAACATTTGATATTTAGTTAAGTAACAGCTATGTCAATGCTAAGGCGATGTCAATGCTATTTACTTTTTTCTTTTTTTTTTAAGAATGATTGGCCCGTGTCTTTTGACTGTTCGTGGCTGTCGTGACTGTGCGGGTGGGGTCACCGGAGGGAGCCCTCCAGACCTGCAGCGTGGTGATTTACCTTGTTTGAAATAATGAACATAATATGAAAACAGTATTTTTTTTTTAAGTTTCTGAACAGATGTTGTTCAGTTTGACGAGTAAAATCTATGTTTTAATTTTTTGCTCCTGTTACAGGGCCCACCTGGTATACGCAACAGATAACTCACAATACAGTTAACTAACTATTGTTTTAGTTCTGCGTCCCGGCGTATGACGGTTCGTTACCACTTCCCGGTCTCTGATTAAGGAGAAATTTTGCACATGATCCTTAAAATCGAGTTGAATTTCACGTAATTCACTCACAACTTAGCAATTGATGTTTCTGCAATAATGCCAATACTAAAAAGCCGCCATTAAGGCGCTGTAAATAGTGAAAACTACAATTTTAGAAAATATTAATATTATACTTTCACATAACTTACAAGTGCAACTTTTTTATATGTAAATTTTCAGTATATGCCCTAGTTTTTGACTTCATCAGAAACACGATTACTGAAAAAATCCTCGATAGTTTTATTTTTTGAAAAGTACCCCTTTTTTACACCTTAAGCCAAATATTTCGATAACTATTATGAATATCAACACAAAATTTGCTTTATTTAATAGTTTTTTAGTATATTTCGTTTTGTGCTTCATAGATTTTTAATAGGTTGAGTACATCAATCATACCAATTCATTTCGTTATTGGCAAAATAAAATGGTTCAGCGCGCGGCGGCGGCCGACTATTGCCTAGTTGCCAGTACGCTCGTGACAGCGGTCGACGCCCGACCTGTGCACATTTTTCTAACGCGGTAATACGACTTTAGACAGCAAGCAATATGGGTAATCAAATTGTAAATAAAGTTAAGCGAAAGAGGAAACGCTTAAGTGAACTAAGAGAACATATTTATGTAGTACCTATACCAGACCAATCGACCGGCCGCATCGTAGCGGATTTCACATTCGTTTTTACGTAGTTGGTTTGCAGTTCGGGTGCAGTTTTACTAATTGTGTGTTGTACAGTTCTATTCTATTCTAGTTCTCTTAAAGTGAGTTACAAACGTTATTTCCTTAATGAGTGTTAATATGTCTTACTATTATTTAAACTCCGGTTTGTAATTAACCTACACGTGAATTAACTATCATTATTTTAAGGTGTTGGATTAACACCATTTAGTACATTGTAATTTTATGTATTTTAACCCTTAACTACCTAACTGCTTATTTAGTCACAGAAACACCTACCTCCCGTCCCCAGGACGGATACATAATGTCGGCCTTATATATTATTAAATTTTATCGGATCGGACATTTTAAATAATAATGGCAATATAGACATATTAAAATATTTGTTAAACTAATAATCATTCTGGAAACATTAAAAGATTTTTTTTACTGTTAACATATGGCAACAGTCCTTATTTCACTTTAGAAACTATAATATCCTTTGGAAGGTGAGATCAACAAAAATTTTGACTTTATATAAAGATCCAAGTCATTATTTCTAATTACTCAATTATTAACAATGCTAAATCAATAAGTTTAGTTAAAATGAAGGTAATATTTTTATAAAATTGCAGACCACTAATTTATTCAATTTGTTCGCGGCAGTGAATGTAAGTTTGTTTGCACATTCTAGGCAAGTAGATTTTTTACATTAGAAACATACGTTTTTTATTCGGGTCAAAAGTAGAACAGGTTTTGCGCACTTCCAATCACTACCAACGTGACTTAGCGGTCGGCTAAGTAAAGAAAAAAATATCCATAGTCACGTAACCACCTACCACCCGTCTCCGAGACCCTTAAGAAAAATACGTATCCACCTACCACCCGTCTCACAGACGGTCGGAGACAGTAATATGCTCACCAAAATTAGATGCGTGCACGACCGACCTTGTCGAGCGACGACGCGGCACTCACTGAGGAGAAGGTACAAGGACACAAACGTTTGTAGGATGCTCGCCCATAGGTATGTTGGGTCATTCTACTTTTTACTGCAGGTTTTTGACACTAGTAGTAACGGATTTGAAAAAATATTGTGTAAAGATAAATAAAGTTATGTCATTGTATGTATGCAGAATTATATCTAAACAATTTCAATACACTGCCAGCACAGCCAGTCACTCATTACAACAAAGAAAAAATACAATACGTTTTTTAAGGACGTAATCTTTTTTTTTTCATAATTTTAATTAGAAATTATAATTTATTTAGTCTTATAAATCACATTCAAAAGATAACTGTGTTACTGTTGTGCACTTTTGTTTCAAACTATTTGTCATAACCGTATAAATGGTTATGACAAATAGTTTGAAACAAAAGTGCGTAAAAATATCTTAGCAAAGTATTTAACATTGATAAATATTTATGTTAGCTTGCATCTGATACTCGTATATTTGTAATATAATTTAGAAACCAATCGTACAACTGAAATCTAAAAACTTCAATATAAAAATAGGGACATGATGGTAAGACAGTTGTTCAATAGTAACAAAGTTGTTTCATTAGAACATTCTCTTTTACAAAAAAATGCTTAATTGGTCTCTTAGTTACATTACAACATACGTTGTAAATAATAATTTTATTATTATTACTATAACCTTTTTGCTAAATCACAGCACTTACACGGGCTAGGTTTCTTAATAAATATTTACAATTATTGTTCGAACACTTCCAAAGGATAAGGAAATACGCAGTTATCGCATGTAAAAGAAGATATGAGCAAAAATATGAAGAAAGTGCTGGTTTTTTCAATATGGCGGCGGGCGCGGAGGAGGGAGAATTGTGCATTTTGCATTTTAAATATACTGACTAACCATCCTAGACAACATATCAAAAATTCAAAACTACCGGACCGTTTGTAAGGTCAAAATCCTTTATTCACTGGATTATTACCGGGGGACACAAAAACCTGCACTAAAAAGTAGAATGACCCTGTTAACAATTTTAGGTTTGAATGAGTCTGTGAGACGGGAGGTAGGTTAAGGGTTAATTTTAGAGCTAAGCAGGACTCTCAGCTTGAAAACCCCGGAACGTCACTTACAATCCTGACACTGACAGGTGCAACACTGCCAAACTCAATGGACACTGAAGCCCCTAATCATTCTCGTAATGAGTAAGTTTTACTATACCTTAGATAATTATTAGGGTTCCGTACCCAAAGGGTAAAAACGGGACCCTATTACTGAGACTTCGCTGTCCGTCCGTCCGTCTGTCTGTCACCAGGCTGTATCTCAAGAACGGTGATAGCTAGACAGTTGAAATTTACACATATGATGATACAAGATACAAGACATTTATTGGTAAAAGTTAATGTTTTACAAGTCAGGTTAACAGGTAGGTATATAATTAAACTAATAGGTACTAGTAATTAGGTACACATTTCTGGAGTATGTAAAATATATGTCACTTAAACTTATTATTATTAATAGAATATAATTACATTTAAGCAAAAACAAATTCATAGTCAGTAGTTAATAGGATCGCATATGGCTTTGCAGATGTATTTATATTGTAGCTATAACAACAAATACTAAAAATAAAATAAAATAAGTATTTAAGGGGGGCTCTAATACAACAAACGGGATTGGTTGCGTTAACTTTGCACCTCATTTGTAGGTATGGGGCGCTATACATACCAGTTGCAAACTTAACTTAACCACTTAAGGATGGAAAGTGTTTAAATAAATAAATATGTAAATATCAGACAACCTCACACAAATCAACCTAGTTTGTACGGAACCCTCGGTGCGCGAGTCCGACTCGCAACTTGACCGGTTTTTAATTGATAATTTTTTATCATACTTCCACATCTGAATTTTATTTTGCTTACTTGCTACTGCGTGTGCTATCATTATCAATAAATCATCATTCATAAATAAATAAAATAAATAAATAAAATCATCGATAAAAACGCGGTGTATTGTTACCACTATTAAATGAATATTAAATGAAGCACTAAGCATTTTTTTATAAAACAAAATAATAGTACTTTATAATTTTTTTACTTCAATCAGAATACGGTTACGAACAGAATAAGGCCATCAACGGGCTGCGCGAGCAACGCGCGTGGCGTGGAGCGGGGCGCCCCGCATGCGCCTCCACCGCGTGTCTGCTTCACCCCCGCAAATACCTAAAGTTCGCCTATAAGCGCGCCTTAAAAAGAACCGCAGCGTTCCGAAACTACTGAAATTATTAAAGCAAATGGCTTTTTCCTAACCACGATCCTCTAAGCCTACTCGTATCAAGTAAGTATGTTAGTTAGTTAGTATAATATACCTAACTATAGAAACTTATTTGTAGTGTGCTACTACCCCTGTATTATTCCGAAAAAATGTGTCACCCCGGGGACAACCAATTTCAACAAATCTAAATTTTTCGTAACTTTGTCCGCGATGTGAACGCCGTAGCGTTGCACCATCGTGACGGCAAAATAAACGTCACGTGACGTAATTTAGAAAACGATAAAGTGACGTGAAATATTGCGAGAGCAGAGTTATGAAGGAGTCTGAGAACTGTTAAAGGAATTTCATACAAAATTTAAGGCCTAAGCTGGGAAGTATTTTTTTTAACATGGCGTCAGTGTTCGTGTACAGACTAAAGAGCAGATTATTTTTTTTGAGAAACGCACAATGCCTAGCCGTGAAAGCTTGCCGGCTTCGTAGCACTATCTGGCCTCCTTGCGGTTGGCCGTCTATACCTTCTCACTCGGACAGAACTTCTTTCCCAGCGTCTACAGTAATGTACTATTATAACATTGTAGATGATATTCATCTTATTGCAAATGCGAAATATGTTGAAACCATTACCAAATCAAAAAACTGTTGTTATGTCTATAAATGCTTTCCCATCCACAAGAGAGTTGCGAGTTGTTTATACAAATATACGGACAAAAATAACAATAAATCACACGTTGAAATACTTTTAAAATGTAAAACGTATATTTATCGCGGCCCAGTTAACGTGAGAATTGCCTCCCGAACATCAAAGAGTTTTCAGAGGAATTAAACTGAATCTTGATGTGATCGGCGCTTGAGACCTTCTTCGTAGCACTTCTTTACGAAATAGTTTAAAAATGTCGTAAAGCGATAACAGTGTTAAGGTTTCTCGACATGAAAATGGTAATAAAATATTACTTATTAGAATTGGAAATGGGAAATCATCAACTTTAACAGACTTTAAAATTGTTCCTAAATTATCAAGACCAATGCATGGTTTTATCAAAAAAAAAAATGGTAACAGACCCAATGAATATTGAGCGATGACAGTGAGAACACATCCTACATCACGCACAAATATTTAATACTTTGTGCAGAAAATTGTCACTGTATTTAGAATCGGCGTGACGATTTTTTTTGAGGATGTCAATCGATTCTATTTTTTATTGGGATCAAATGTCTATATGGGACTAACTCACAGACCACCCCAACTAGACGGAGCATGTAAGGCATATGTAAGGCGACCCGCGCGCACCAACGATATGGTACGGCAGAACATTAAAATATCAACATGGCGGCCACCGTTTAGTTGCGTCCATGTTTATGAGGTCTCTCTACACCACTTAACACTACAATTTACCATGTTATTTATTTAATTTCTTTTTTCGTTGACGTACGCATGGATCATAAACATGGACGCAACTAAACGGTGGCCGCCGTGTTCATACTTTAATGTTCTGCCGTACCATATCGTTGGTGCGCGCGGGTCGACTTACATGCTCCGTCTAGTGGTGGTTGTCTGTGGACTAACTACACTTAGAATGCTCTGAAAGTCAGAAATGACCGTCAAAGTTCAACATTCTTACGGAGCGCTAAAAACGCTCCAAACAAATGGCCACCTAATTGTGACATCCTCATTCATTATATGTTATGGGTACCAAATGGGAAAAAAAATGTTTTGTTTCTTGGTTTAGGCATATCGAGGTAATTTATTCATATAACTACAATATCCTGTAGAATTTAATATTAGTTGCCATCCCTATTCCGTACCCGGTGGGTGCCAACAGAACGTTATCACTAAGACTCCGCTATCTGGCCGTCTTATACACCGTAGTCGACAGAGACAGTAGGGCTTTAGCTCTTGAAACTGTGATAAGGTAGACGCTTGAAATTTCCAATACTTGTCTGTGCGGTACATAAAATGTGCATATCTGACTCACTATAACACAAATTTATAACAAATAAATTTTAAAGAGTGATATTTTCCATCACTACAAATGAGATTATATTCATAAACAAAATAGATTCGACGAGTGGAAATCATAACTTACATCCGACGTAATAATATAATTGCCGAATTATATTTTTATTGAAGTAATAAATATAATAAGTATATAATATATTATACTGAAGTAATAAATATAATAATTCCTACACTGCAACAAATCGCTCCATAAATTACGGAATTCACAGGTAAAAAATACAATCTAATCGTCCTCCTTTTAGAAGTTGGTTGAAAATTCTGCGCTGTAGAGCGGTGCAGTTGGTTGGTCATTTCATGAAGTGGTAATTTTAAGAATGGACATTTCAAGAAGTGGTCTTTTTAAGAATGGACATTTCAAGAAGTAGTCTTTTTAAGAATAGACATTTCAAGAAGTAGTCTTTTTTAATTGTGGTCATTGTGATCCTTATCCTTAACCGCCGAAACGATTTGCATGCCACTACAGCAGTGGTATGTGTTGTACTTTTGTACAAAAAAAGATGTTGTCCTTTTGAAATATTCAATACTGTTCAATTTAAACTTATTTTAAATATTACTTTATTACCACAAAACCCAAAACTATTTTTTTTATTTTGTTAATGGACTAGTTTTGAAAATATTAAAAAAAGGTGAAGGCAGCGTGGTCCAAGTAACAATCAGCAGTCACCTTCTAGAATAAAAAAATGGGCAAGTGCGAGTCCAACTCGCGCATGAAGGGTTCCGTACCATAAAACAAGTTTGTTATATGGGAGCCCCCCTTAAATATTTATTTTATTTTATTTTTAGTATTTGTTGTTATAGCGGCAATAGAAATACATCATCTGTGAAAATTTCAACTGTCTAGCTATCACCGTTCTTGAGATACACCCTGATGACAGACGGACGGACGGACGGACAGCGAAGTCTCAGTAGTGGGTCCCGTTTTTACCCTTACGTACGGAACCCTAAAAATGACAGTTACAAACTACAAAAACCGGCCAAGTGCGAGTCGGACTCGCGCACCGAGGGTTCCGTATAAACACTTTCCATCCCTAAGTGGTTAAGTTAAGTTTGCACCTGGTATGTATAGCGCCCCATATAAATTAGGTGCAAAGTTAGGTATCAAATTATAAAAAAAAAACTACTAACTAGATCTCGTTCAAAACAATTTTCGTTGGTAGTTTTTATAGTACTGTACATCATATGTTTTTTTTAGATTTTTCATTTTCTTATTTTAGAAGTTAGAGGGGGGGGGACCAACTTTTTTCCACTTTGGAAGCGTCTGTCACGCAAACTATTCGGTTTAGAAAAAAAATATTTTAGAAACCTCGATATCATTTTTGAAGACCTATCCATAGATACCCCACACGTATGTGTTTGATGAAAAAAAAAATTTTGAGTTTCAGTTCTAAGTATGGGGAGCCCCCAATATTTATTATTATTTTTTTATTTTTGCATCAAAATCTTATTGCGGTTCACAGAATACATCTACCTACGAAGTTTCAACAGTATAGCTCTTATAGTTTCGGAATAAAATGGCTGTGACATACGGACGGACAGACGGACAGACGGACAGACAGACAGACAGACAGACAGACATGACGAATCTATAAGGGTTCCGTTTTTTGCCATTTGGCTACGGAACCCTAAAAAGCACAGTGGTACAATGTCCATACTAAATCCACCTTAGTAATAGTCCGACTTAAAGATTTTCTGCGCTGTGACCAATATCTTACGTGACGCATATTCTTTCAGAATGAGAAACTTTTCAAATAATTTTTTCGATATTTCGTAAATGTAAAAATGTGGTAATATTAAATTTTTATCCTTTATTTGATTAATATCGGGAAAAGGCGTTAAAAATATGAAATGCGGTCAATTCTATCAAATGACTTGACTTTGACTTTGTACCGATCGTACTTATCACACCTCTACGAACGTAGAAGGTTGTACCTTGTTGCCGGCCCTTTTCATAGCCCTGGCCAGTGTGAAGGCATTGCTTCGCAGACAGGTAGAGATGTGCCGTTCTCTAGAACGTTCTTTCCCTCTACTAATCAGGGAATGTTCCCTAGAACGTTCCTTCCCTCTACTAATCAGGGAATGTTCCCTAGAACGTTCCTTCCCTCTACTAATCAGGGAATGTTCCCTAGAACGTTCCTTCCCTCTACTAATCAGGGAATGTTCCCTAGAACGTTCCTTCCCTCTACTAATCAGGGAATGTTCCCTAGAACGTTCCTTCCCTCTACTAATCAGGGAATGTTCCCTAGAACGTTCCTTCCCTCTACTAATCAGGGAATGTTCCCTAGAACGTTCCTTCCCTCTACTAATCAGGGAATGTTCCCTAGAACGTTCCTTCCCTGTACTAATCAGGGAATGTTCCCTAGAACGTTCCTTCCCTCTACTAATCAGGGAATGTTCCCTAGAACGTTCCTTCCCTCTACTAATCAGGGAATGTTCTCGAGAACGGCACGTGTCTACAGACTGGGTTACCAACTATTAGGCTACCAGCGCCACATGTTTGGCGTACCACGTTAACCATGTGACTTCGTAAGTAACATCCATTTCACTATTTCCGACAACCGCGTATTTATCACGGCTGTCAAACTGTCAAAACGAAGACATCTGTCAAAAGTTACACGTCTTGTTTATTTGCGTTGGTTCAAGAAACTTGTACTATGTACGCTGTCGAATAGTTTGTTTTATAAGTGTCAAATATATCGCAACACGAGGAACACTGGTCTACCTTCTTCTTTTTGTGCCATATTCTAAAAAGGATTTTGACGACGCGATTGGCGCAGTGGTTAATCAACTGCCTACTAAGCCGACGGTCCCGGGTTCGAATCCCGGCAAGGGCAAATATTTGTGTGATGAACACGAATATTTGTGCCTGGGTCATGGATGTTCTATGTATTTAAGTATGTATTTATCTATATAAGTATGTATATCGTCGCCTAGTACCCATAACACAAGCCTTCTTGAGCTTAATTTGGGACTAGGTTGATTTGTGTGAGGTTGTCTGATATTTATTATTAATTAATTTATTTATTTATTCTGGTAATCATTATAGGAAATGTCTTCTATTTGTTTTGCTTTCTTGCTAAGAGTGCTGATGCTGACGTCTTTAATCCTTCCTCTAACTCTTCTTCCTTTTATTTGTCCCTCTATTACATTAGTCATTATTTTCCATTTCAAAGTATGCCTTCCCTTTCCAATTACGATTATAACTTCCATTTTCTCCTTTATTTCATTTAAGACTGGGTTTATCTAGTGAAGGTCAAAGAAGCTTTAACTTCGTCTAACAAATTCAACGACTAAATGAGTAGTTGTGGTGCCGTGAATTTTTACTTTGCAAGACGTAGAGTTTCACGTCACGTCACAACGCGGTCATGTCAGCGGTGCTGATCGAGCGGTTACTGGTTGTCACCGGATCGACGAGCTGATGAGTCGGCGCTGGTCCGGTGCCACACGGTTGTGTACGATAGGATTAAATGTATTTTATTTAGAGTGCTGGCTCCAGTGAGAGACTCAAAAACCGTGACTAACGTAACCCGAACAAAAATGTGGGAGCCAAACCTCGCCAAGTGACTTAGCTTCATGCATTCGCTGTGGTATCCCTATCACGCAATGGACTTACGATGGAATTGTTATCAACTGTACTCTCTATTTTTTTGTTATACAGTGTGTATATTTGATATAACCGCAAACTTTACGGGGCCTTTAGTGTAGGCACTTATGAATATATCGATAAGTAAATTATTAAAAAGTATTTTGTTTGACGTTGTTTGTTGACACTTAACATGGCGATGTCACAACTGTGTTAGTAATAACTATGCCATACATTGCTGCTCAGAAAATCAAAAATTCATTACACTATGCCAGTTAACGCTAAACTAATAATTGTTATAGATATCAGATTATAGCACTTAAATCTCCGTCTGGCTACAATTATATCAAATATACACGCTGTATATAAACAACCGAACAAACATTTATACATATACGCTAGGGTGTTGCTTATTTTCTAACCTCGTACTCTCACCCCCTCATTTTGTTCTAGGACCCGAAAAAACGTCAAAAAATATAGAATAAATTATCTAGCTTAATATGAACTACCAATTTTTTTTTCTGATACATAGAGCAATTCACTTGATAGGTATATAACTAGATTGATACATTACGTTATTCAAACAATATCTTAAAAATAATTAAAAAGAAAACTATGTGAACCGATATATTAACATTTATCTCGGATTGTTAATGTAGTAGAGTTGTTAGTCCGCTGTTTTCTAACATAATTGTGCGCATCGAGTTACAAGCATGAAATAATTGAAATTTCTACCACAGATACAGTGTTTCACGGTGATTATTTTCAGATGTGGAGGGAAGTCAGATTCGTCCCCTGTGAGGCGGGAGAGCGTAGTGAATACGGCCAAGTATCCCTCTTTTCTTTCTTTATTGCTGGTCAGTTAAGTCTACCAGGACGTGTTTGATATCGTTTCCGTGTAAAACAAATATCAGAAATTAATTTTTTATGTTATTTTTGTATAGTTCTATATAAAAATATGGGTGTAATGGCCGAAAAGGTAAAAATCACAACAAGTTTTTTTATTCAGTGAGGTAAATTAGTTCAATTTCGTGAACATTTTCAAATTGTTATTATTACTTCAAAAAGTTCATTTAATCTGGTTTCTAAAAATATATTAATGTTGGGCACTTCTCATACAAACAGTAGCTGAAAATATATCTTTACGTCGGCGTACATCTCCAACGTAAATCTCCGAACGCATCCTATTTCGCTTCATTAAATACATTAAAAAATGATTATTAACATGATTTTACATATAATATTTACTATTATACGTCCTAGAAAAACAAATTAATGTAATTAAAACAATTTTTTTTTTGCAAATGTATCACGAGCACGCGGGCTAATCTCAACATCAACAATTTATTTAAGTTACTGTTTGTATGAAGAGTGCCCAATATTTATATATTTTAAAAACAAGATTAAATTTGCTATTTTGCTATTTTTTTTATAGTTGTAAATATTCAGGAAATATAACTAATTTATCTCCCTGAATAAAAAAAACTTGTTGTGATCTTTACAATTTCGGAAATACAACCATATTTTTAAATGGTACTATGAATAAATAACATGAAAAATGAATTCTTGATATATGTTTTACACGAAAACGATACGACACAAGTCCTACTAGCGTTACCTGATCAGTAATATAAAAAGAAAAAGAGGACTCCTTTGTCCTATTCACCCCGCTTTCCCGCCGCACAGGGGACGAATCTGACTTCCTTCTACATCTGAAAATAATCACCGCAGAATACTCTATCTGTGGTAGAAATTTGGTGGTGGTATCCCGATGTAAACAATTTCGCGACTTAGCAAAATGTACTAGAACACGCAGGCTAGGCTTAACATCAACATTTTTTTCAAGGTACTTTTTCTATCAGATGTGCCCAATATGTATACATTTTTAAAAACAAGAGTAAATTTGCTGTTTAGTTACATTTTTTTAAATTGTAAATATTCAGAATAGATAACTAATTTATTGTTCTGAATAAGAAAAACTTGTTGTGATTTTTACCTTTTCGGCAATAAACCCAAATTTTTATACGAAACTATTCTTAAATAACATGAAAAATTAATAGCTGATATCTATTTTACACGAAAACGATGTCGCACAAGCCCTAATAGCCTTAACTGATCAGTAATAAAAAAAGAAAAAGCTCCTCTTCACCCCGCTCTCCCACCACACAGGGGACGAATCTGACTTCCCTCCACATCTGAAAATAATCACCGTGGAACGTTCTATGTGTGGTAGAAATTTCATGCTTGTAACCCGATGCGCACAATTTCGCGGCTTAGCAACTTTACTAATGGGCGGTAGCGACCCCTAAAACTGAATTAAAGAAATAAATAAAAAATCAGTGATGTTTTTTCGGGTCCTAGAACAGAATGAGGGGGTGAGAGTACGTTGTTAGAAAATAAGCAACACCCTAATATAGGCATTATAAATCGTCAAGAGCGTTAAGGATTTATTCTTCTTCACATGAAGTTCAGAGCATCTTCTATGTCAAAAGGAATTAACATTTTACTAACTAAGAGGTGCCCGCAACTTCGTTGGCGAATTTTTTTCTTTATCGTTGACGGTTAAAAAGTATTCTAAAACCATCCTGGTACCAAAATTGGTTAAAATTTCTCCAGCTGATTTGGCGTGATGAGAGGACAAAGGAAATTATTTAAACAGATGGCGACGCGCACCCAGTGCCCATACACAACAAAAGGCGATCCTGCATCACGCTATTAAGATTTTTTCTAAAATCATGACCCCCTCAACAGAAATCTGATATAGATACATCTATACAAGCGGCATATAAGCAGGTACACCACAATATTAACTAGTGTGCTTAATTTGGTGACGTCATAGATCACTAACGAGGCTAAAGCGACACGGTACTAATGCGTGCAGTTTACGACGCATAGCTAATCTAACACAAGCCTCGTATAGACTGAAGATGACATCTAAGAGTACTCAGTGCTGTTGTTACCCGTGGTTATTATTGTAACCTTTTAATCCTTTGGGCGCACGTCTACAGATTCCCAATTCTACGGATTAATAATTAGTATAGTTACCTATGACTGTTATAAAGTTATAGGTTTGTATTGAAAATCAGTATTCTATCGAGAGGAATCATAGCACGATGTAGGATCGTCTTTTGATTTGTATGGGCGCGCATCTCGATGAAACGGATAGACAATGTTTTACCAATTGTAGTACAGGGATAGCAGAATATCTAAAGCTATAGGATCTGGGGGCACGGTAGTGCCCCCGCCAAGACGAAAAAAAAAGAGGCGGGGCACTACCTACCTTTTCTCAAACCGTTTCGTCTCATTTTCAAACCCTCATAGTTTCGTCCCAGTTAACACCAGAGCAACCAAATTTACAGGTTAAGATGCAATTAGGGAACATATGAAATGTACTAAATTTCATTGATCTAGCTTTTATACTTTAGGTTTAATTGGTACCTAAAATACGCCGATTTTGCCGCACAACTAATCTCACAAAATATGTAGTGTAAAGATGCCATCTAGGAATACTGTGTACTGTGTTCTTACCCGTTAGGCCTGGGTCTCTTATTACACGCTATACCTACGCAGCATACAGCGTCTTTCCATACTAAGCATTGTGTTATTAGGATGGAAAAATGCTGCACGCTGCGTACAGCGTCTAATAGGAGACCAAGGCCTTAGGCTATGGTCTCCTATTTTATGCAGCGTACAGCGTCTTTCCATACTTAGCATTGTGGCCGAGCAAGCAATTAGTATGGAAAGACGCTGTACGCTGCGTATAGCGTGAAATAGGAGACCAAAGCCTTAGGCTCCCTGTCCAATGAAGCAGAGCGGATAAAATAAACCACTCAGACTGCGTATTGTTAAAACCCAAACGAAGTCCATTTTGACAACGCAGTTGGTGCAGTTTATAGTACACTGCCTACTGAGCCAGCGGTCCTGGGTTCGAATCCCGGCCGGGGCAAATATTTGTGTGACGAACTCTAATATTTGTGCCTGGGTCCTGAATGTTACCTATTTATGTATCGTCGTCTAGTACCCATGGTACGAGCTTTTTGCTTAGTTTGGGACTAGGTCAATTTGTGTAAGATTGTCCCTTATAATTATAATTATTTTAATCTAAGGAATGTAATTGGCTATATGGCGCTTTATACTGCCCCGGGCCAGCGAACAGGCAGCTTTACTGCAGAACCAGAAGTGTTATAGTTTTGGCAATGCCCTAGAAGAATACTCTTTTTATAACGGCACAACATAGTGGCTGCACTTCGCCTGATGTTATGCAAAAAGGGGAGCCCAAGTCGCAATGGCAACTGACGAGAAACCAACGGTGCCATGTCAGTTAACACTGCCATGCTGGCCCGAGAGATGCTTCTTCGCGCTTCGTTTGAAGGGTCCCATGTTATAAGAAGGAATTCGCTTTGTAGTCTTCAAAGGAGAAACAAATATTAAGTGCCACAGTTTTATTTACCTCTTTGTACATATGAAAATAAATAAAATATGGCAAAAACCTGCCAAATATGGCAAAAAATAAAAAATGGCCGGAAATATGATAAAAACTTATAACAGATGTTCATAATTTAGTCCAAAAGAACTAGACAAGTTATTGACGGCATCCTAAGACCGTGCATAAGAGAAGTCAGTAATTACCGTCAAAGTTCAACATTCTTACGGAGCGCTAAAAACGCTCCATACAAATTGACACCTACATGTGACGTCATTTGTGGCGGTACCATTATTTGTATGGAGGCAATAAGTTATTTTGGGTTTAAGTTAATGGTTGTCATACCATTATTGTTTTGTTAAATTATGTGCATTCTGTAAATATTTACAAAAATGTATTTGGATTTTAAAAATATTTTAATAAAAACTTGCGTTTCTATGAAGTTCTATATTATTTCAAAAAATACTCATTTTTTTCTATGTTTTTGACATATTGAGCTAATTTTATTCATATAAGTAACTACAGTATGTTGTATACATTGTTCAACATCAGTCTAAACCCATATTATTTAAGGACTACGTATTTTTCAGGGATAGGTATATATAAGGCTACCAAAATTTTTGCTTTTACGAGTACATACCAAAAGTTGAAAATTGTTATTGAACACAGTTGTCGTATATAAGAAAATAAGTTAAAGTATATCGTCAATTACAAAATAATAAAAACCTTATATGAGGCCAAAAATCCATTTGGATTTAACTTAAAAGTACATTTTAAATACAGTTGTGTACGCTCGATAAAGCTCACGGAACTAAACTACACACAAAACATAAACAAATAGTCGGGTGACACAGGAGTACCTGCTGAAAACGCACTAAGTCTAGAAATAGGTCAAGGTCGCCCATACAAAATATAGGGCCCTGGGTCACGCAGCATATAATAATCACCTAAAAAATACAATCCACAATTGTACGATATAAATAAGCCTGCTACCCGAATCTAACATAACTTTTATTTTTCCTTCGTAAGAAAGCCATCTGAAAAACATCAATGGCAATTTAAACAAACCCTTTACGTGAACTCGCGCTAAAGCATAAAAAATACATTGAAAAAACACAATAGCTAATCTATATCCATTATCTATAGTCGAACGCACCTGTTTGCGACGGCCGTCATCTGTCAAAATCCGCGCGTTTTCCCGCCGAAATAACTTTTTAAAATCTTTCATCACTCACACAGCCGCGCACATTCTTACGACCACCGACAAGTTTTCAGTTTTTTTTTAAGTGTTTTTAGCGGGACGACCGGCATCGGGAGGGCGGGTCGTGGGACTGGCCCGCCGGCGGTGTCGCGTCACCGTACTCCACGCGTTTTTTGTTAGCAATCATATGTTCGTGGACTTTCATGCTATTTATAATACACCGATACAATCGGAGAGTTCCGAGGTTTGTCTTTCCGATACGCGTTTTCGTGTTTATTTTAAATGTTATGTGATGGGACGGCGATAAACAGCGTTAGGGTCGTGATTCGCGGCGGTCGTCTTGTTAAGCGTGTAATGTATTATTTTCTGTACCGGCGGCTGCGGTGCGACGCTATGTGTTTTTCTTATTTTGTGTTTATTGACCATCGAATAATGTACCTGAAGCATAATGTACATATTATAATATTACTTGCAAGTTCTAAACTTTTCGTATAGGTAAATTAAATGGCACTTTTTATTTTGAATGTTCCTGTCAGGATTACCTGTTATATCAATTACCATTACCACTTATACTTTCATACAGTGTTTTGCTGATTGGCTGTCCTAATTTATGCAATCGTTGCACAATGAAGGTTCTTAAAGTCGAGTACCGCGTTTAGGTCACGAGGCTTGCCGAGTGGCAGTGGTAGTAAGGTACGAGATTTTAAGACCTAATTGTGAAACTATTGCATACAATACCTTTTATAACACCAAGATACAGAAAAACTTTTTTTAACTTTAATTGTCATTTCCCATTATGAATTTTTATTTTTAATGTAACCTTTTTAGTTCAACTAAAATTGACCTATTAAACAAAACATGATCGCGATGGTCATGGCGTGTGCCTCGTGATTGGTTAAATTTTTTCAAACCAATCAGTGAACAGTAGCGCTTTTTTTACAAAATACTTATGCTGATGTTCTCTTTTTGAAATTATTAGAGTTGAGTAGAGAGATGTCTTATGAATATTAAAGTTCTGTAGCGAGTAACATAGAGTATAGAATCTTGGTCCAGGATTAAAAAGTGCGTTATTGTGATTTTGTCTGTGAAATTAAAATTGACAGATTAAAATACACGAGTATAAAAAGGTACATTATTTGATGGTTCATTTGTCGTCGTACAATGGAAAAATTGATACAAATATTAATGAAATGAGATAAGGCAGCAAACTTTTTGGTCTTAAGAGGCCTTATTCCTTTTAAAATGCTGATTGTTTAAATGCAAACATGTTTTTTAACATATTATTGATAATTTTTGTTCGAAAAACTACTCGAAATCGACCAAATTCACGTGGAAAATTCGTTTTTTCCACTTATTTTTGACTGCATGCAATAAAAGCATGAAATAGCTACGTTACTACCTAGAACTCGGGAAAAAGTATTATTCACTTCAAAAAGTTGGTTGAAATTATCAATATATTCGTCATAATATGAAAAAAATAAATTTTAAAAGGAATAAGGCCTCTTAACCCTTATATTTTTTTCGAAAGTAGGGATCGATTTGGTGAAGAGCTGATGACGACATCTATGAGAAAGGATAGGATGCGCATATAGTATTTGCGCAGGCTGAAATGGCGGATTAAATGTTGATCTCAAAAATACAATTTGTTCCCGTTTAAATCAGTTATTTTTCATGTAAACTTGAGTAAAAGTGATTATTCCAATATTTAAACTTTCCAGAATCCCCACATCGAGTAACTTTAATATTATACAATCGCGTTTTCATTTGTGGCGATTTAAAACAGTTGTGGTTGTCGCAATGCTATTGGAAATTTATATGCGTAAAATTTGTGTTGTCATATGCACGCAAAATTATAATTTTGTTTTTTATGTTGGCAGCAATGCGTTCAGATTAATAAGTTTTTTTAGGGTTTCGTACCCAAAGGGTAAAAACGGGACCCTGTTACTAGGACTTCGACTGTCCGTCCGTCTGTCACCAGGCTGTATTTCAAGAACGGTGATAGCTAGACAGTTGCAATTTTCACAGATGATGTATTTCTATTGCCGCTATAACAACAAATACTAACAATAAAATAAAATAATTATTTAAGGGGGGCTCCCATACAACAAACGGGATTGGTTGCGTTAACTTTCCACCTCATTTGTACGGGGCGGTATACATACCAGGTGCAAACTTAACCACTTAATGATGGAAAGTGTTTGTACGGAACCCTCGCGAGGGTTTAAATTAATTAAACATACCCTGGACTAAAATTTGTTAGGCAACCCATACCCATATGCAATATATTTATTGACATATTAAATTAAATATAAAATACATTTCATCAAATAAACATCTCGGTGATGGTCGTTCTATATCGGGATCTTAGATTAAATTATTATGTTATAAATCAGGTAGCCACTTATTACGTATAAAGTGCCACATAACGCGCTTTCGGGTATCGTACACGCCCAAGTCCCGGTCTCTGAATTTTATTTCCATACATTTCGCCGCCATGGCTTATTCATGCTTTCTTATAAGATCATGTACTGATCGCTTCTGTACCCTTAGAAGGACGAACTTATACCAATATCAGTGGTGTATAAGATGTTTTAAAATAAATGGTTGATGTTCCCTTCAGGCAACATCTACGTGCGGTTCTTGTTTATTTACGTAAAATGTGGATTATTCTAAGCACACAGTAACGCCTTTTTAACATTTTATACAGCTGTGCATTATAGGCGATATAAGGTTAATTTTTGGTCTTGTTTTTTGTCCTTATTAAACTTAAAACGTTGCTTTGCTCGTGATACTAGAAGGTCAACTTCGCTCACACAATGTCACCGTAGTCGGTTCGGTACGTAGTCCGGTAATAAAATACAAAATGTAAAATACCTTGACTCACGTAGCTGATCATCATGAGACCCTCATTCAATGAGTGAAATCATCACTACATAGTATAAAACAAAGTCGTTTCCTGTTGTCTGTTTGTCTGTCCTTAGGTATGCTTAGATCTTTCGGATTTTGATGCAGTTTTTAGGGTTCCGTAGCCAAATGGCAAAAAATGGAACCCTTATAGATTCGTCATGTCTGTCTGTCTGTCTGTATGTCCGTCTGTCCGTCCGTATGTCACAGCCATTTTTTTCCGAAACTATAAGAGCTATACTGTTGAAACTTGGTAGGTAGATGTATTCTGTGAACCGCATTAAGATTTTGATGCAAAAATAAAAAAATAATAATAAATATTGGGGGCTCCCCATACTTAAAACTGAAACTCAAAAATTTTTTTTTCATCAAACACATACGTGTGGGATATCTATGGATAGGTCTTCAAAAATGATATCGAGGTTTCTAAAATATTTTTTTTCTAAACCGAATTTGCGTGACAGACGCTTCCAAAGTGGAAAAAAGTTGGTCCCCCCCCCTCTAACTTCTAAAATAAGAAAATGAAAAATCTAAAAAAAACATATGATGTACATTACTATAAAAACTACCAACGAAAATTGTTTTGAACGAGATCTGGTAAGTAGTTTTTTTTTAATACCTATTAATACCTAACTTTGCACCTAATTTATATGGGGCGCTATACATACCAGGTGCAAACTTAACTTAACCACTTAGGGATGGAAAGTGTTTGTACGGAACCCTCGGTGCGCGAGTCCGACTCGCACTTGGCCGGTTTTTTTTTATAGATAGTGATTTAAGAGGAAGGTTTATATGTAAAATACATGCATAATATAGCGTTACACCCGTGCGAAGCCTTGGGTTGCTAGAATTATACAAAATATCAAAACTGAACATAATTATAAAAAAAAAATCTTAGCTTCAATATTGGCTGAGATCTTCTCATTTGTTCCAATTAGAGCTGTATTCTTGAAAACTACTGGTCATTTTTACATAGCTAAGAACCATTTATCTCGAGGTGTCTTTCAATTAAAATAACCGCTCTCAAATTGATCCATCCGTTTGAGAGCTACGAGGCTAACAGACAGACACGCAGTGCAGTGCGGTTCCAGTGGAACTTCCTACCGCGAACGCATTGCATGTTGAATGTGATGCGCCTAGCGTCACAAGCGTCGGCGGTAACTGCTTAACATCGGGCAGGCCGCATGCTTGTTTGCCACCGTCGTAGTATAAAAAAAAGAAACAGTACGATTCACTGAATTAGATAGACGTACCTGCGGCCATGTCTAATTAATCCCCATGTATGTATTGACGTCTGCGTTAAACACCAGGTTTCTCCAAAGTGGCCGCCTAAGTCGGTAAACAGCAGTTTAATAAGAGTGCCGTCGCAAATAGAAGTGTTTTCGCGAGTTTAGTGGTATAGAGGGTTGTTAAAGGTGTTTATTGCAGTTTCGTGCCATCGCGCGCATTCAGTGGGCCTGTGTTATATCCGTCAACCCTGTGCTATATTTTCATATTTGACGACGCGGTTGGTGCAGTTTGTAGTGCGCCTACGGCGGCCCGGGTTCGGATCCCGGCCAGGTCAAATATTTGTGTGATGAACTCGAATATTTGTGCGTGGGCCATGTTGTTCTATGAATTTAAGTATAATTGTATTTATTATTAGCAGTAGTTTAGCCTGTTTAAGAACACAGACGCCATGTTAAAAAAAAATACTTCCCTGCTTAGGCCTTCAATTTTGTATGACATTCTTTTATAGTTCTCTCGAGTTGTTCCGAACGAAACGTTATACTTCGAAGTCTATTATAACGCACGTTATGACGAGATTTCATTGTTAGTTGAGAAAATTTACTTTTTTATTATTTTGTCACTCGTAGCTCAAAATAAAAATTAGTGTCCAACAATAACGCATCGTCACACGTCGTTACAATGTTCCACGTCACACGATATGCCCCAATAGAGGCGTGTATCATCTACCTCATGGTTCAACCAGTTGAAACACTCGTGGTCCGATAGCCCGTCTAAACGGATTAATTTGCGAACCGTACCGAATACAATATGTATTGGAGCAGTGACCGCAAAATCAAGCCGATTATCCGTACAGTCGGAAACGGCATTCGTTCGTTATGAAACGGTTTCTGTGCGCTGTCGGCCGCGCAGACTGTAGCGGCCCTGTCGAACCATAACAATGAAAATATTTTCTTCGGTTTCCGCGATAGTCACACATTTAAATAAACAATTTAAGCGGAAACGATATAATCCGTTCAAATTGTTTTATATTCATACCAATATTGTGAATTTTGAGATAGAAAAAGCTTGTATAAAATTGATAGTACGAGAGCCCACGACCAAAATTTTTGTCTCATAGCAATACGGCCAAAACCGCATCAAATCGATAGATACGATTATCCTGAACTCGAAAATACCAATATCAGACATTTTCCGCGTAGCGTTTGATCTGACCGAATTTTCAAAATTGTCAAAGAATTTTACCGAACTGCATCATAGCAATATGTCTGATTTGCAGACTGTAGTTGAATGATAGTTCTGAGATACCGGAAACATATTTTTCAGACGTTAGTGGTGTAGCGCAAACCCGTAAAATCACTTAAAAAAATTAAAAATGGGACAAAAAAAATGTCTCATAGCAATACGTCTGAAAATCTTTTTTATTAGTAAATTTTGGTTATTTGATGCGAACAAGACAATTTTCAGACGGAAATGTGAACGCATTAAATTTTGAGATCGTTTTGAAAATGTTAACAAATTTTACCGATCGGTATCATAGCAATATGTCTGAAAATTGTTGGAGATGATAAAATAACTTGTCCACATGTGCAAAAAATTTATATCAGACAAATTAAGTGTAGCACCTTCTCTATCACAACTTTTCGATACTCAGATATCATTTAAAAATCGTATTGAGGCATCTTGAATTTTCTGTTACAAACCAATAAATACGTTGCGACCCTGAATTTATTAGATGATAATTAACAAAGAATTTACCCGAAACCGTAACATTGAAGTTGAAGGACTGAAATAAAACGCACAAAAGGAAGCTGGGATGAATGACGTTATTTTCATTTTTGGGAGTATATGCTACACTTAAAGTGTCTGAAAACAGGTTTTTGGTAATCATGGCAGCAATACGAAAAGTTGAAAAAAAAATTATCCGTATTGCTATGATACAGGTCGGCTAAATTTGTTGACATTTTCAAAAATGCGCTCAGGCTTTATGCTACGCGCAAAATGTCTGAAAACAAACTTTTTCGTAATACAATTATAAAATCTATGTACATTTTCACTATCAGAAGTATTGCTATAATACCGACTGTCTTTTTTTTTTGACACAGCAGAAATGGCCTCCCACGCAGTTGCTACACTTTCGACCGTTACTACACACCTAGTCGGGTTCAGAATCATACAATCTAACGATTTTATAGGGTTTTTGCCGTATTGCTATGAGACATGGTTTTGGTCGTGGGCTCTCGTACTATGAGACATTTCTCAATGTATTGACACCGAGCGGACACTGCCTACTAAAAACTGAATCTTGAATGTCAGTGTCAATCTGTGCGTGTAAAACCGCCATCGTCATACGCCACCATCATCATCACCAACACCATCATCATCATCACCGCCATCATCACCATTTCACGAGTTAATGATGGTGAGGTTTTATATTAGTTTTTATATTGTCTATGTTTATTTGTCTATTTTTTGAAGAACTATTGTTTTTAAGTAGTTGTCAATATATTTCAGTGTCAAGCTGCTGCGTTTTTGTCCTAGCTCCCTTGGTTATCGAAGATTCCCGTACATTTTCTAGAAATATGTTAAAGAGCTTTAAAATAAAAAGTTATAATATAGTCAAAATATCAAAAATGACACTGCCATCGCTTAAAACAGGAGGAGAACAGTGACAAACCTCTCTTAGTCTCAGTCAGGCTTAGTAGCTTTGCCAAGAAGAGACTGGCAAGTCAGGTTATCATAATAGATATTGGTAATGGTGTTCAATGTTGAATTGAAACGAACAAGTTATCGCTGAAACTATCAAACTAGAAAATAGCTTCTCGAACTGGTGTGTATTAGTAAAGACGTGAACTGTACTGACCAGTGGCACGTCAATAGTCAGCTATAAATAATAGTAACTAGAATTATAATAATGTTCAACGGTACTGCTCGCCGGCCCTAAATAGATCACTTGCGCTCGAAACGTGGGCAAAACTATTCAATTATACTAAAATTATATTAGTCTGTATGTCTACTATTTTAGATATCGATAATCATCGTCATATCAGCGGATAGATGTCCGCTGCTCGTCAAAGGCTTCCCCCAAAGTTCCCCACAACGATCGATCTTGCGCCGCCGTCATCCAATTTCTGCCCACGATCCTTACCAAGTCGTCGGTCCACCTTGTTGGGGGCTTTCCACGCGTCTTCCGGTCCGCGGTCGCCATGTAATAACCTTTCTGCCCCAACGGCCGTCGATTTGATCAAGGTTGTAGATATAGCTCAGACTGTCGCCAAACTGAAGTAGATATCTGCATCTATACTGTCATGGAATTCTTGCATCAGGTAGCATTCAGGAAAAATGTTAATCGCGATGCAGGATTTCAAAAGGCGCGCGGCACCACCCGTACATCGCCATCCGTTGGTGAACATATGACTTTGTCCCCGCATCAGGCTGAAACGGCTTCACGGATTTTTTCCAATTTGGTACATATTAGTTGGATATCCAAGGATACTTGGGATAGTTTTAGATATGATACTTTTACCCGATTTCGGTTAAGACAAATGTACGGAGAAGGACACGAACGGGACACAGAATGGGAGACGAGCTAGGACACGAGTTACAAGATGAACAGGCAAGGAATAGACCTAAATAGAGATCCTTATCATACCAAAACATATGGGTAGATTTTGCCCCTTGTGTATGGAATGCTAAAATTAAAAACCGGTCAACCGCGAGTCAGACTCGCGCACCGAGGGTTCCGTACAAACACTTTCCATCCTTAAGTGGCTGAGCTAATTTTTTATTATAAATACCCCCGTACCCAAAGGGTAAAAACGGGACCCTATTACTAAGACTTCGCTGTCCGTCCGACTTGCCCAATTTTTTTTAAGCAGGTTTGTAAACAGGTTATGTTTATATCATGTGTGACCCGATGGCAGCAAACGGTTAGGGCGTTAATACCCAGGTTAAGCCGCGGCGCGGGCCTGCCGCCCGCAGCCAAGGGCAGCGAATTTACAATTATATTTATGAGTAATGCCACACGTGGTGGCACCTCGTAATCCCATTGTTATATCCGGTATTTACCTAACAGGAACAATAAATAAAAATTCAGCAACTTAAAAAAAAGTTTTCGGAAGTTAGTTATTTCGTTATTTTAAACAAAGTAAAGTGTATTTTCAATGTACAGTCAACCAATTTGATTCCTAGGCCATTTGAAGTCAAAGCTGCTTGAAATCTCATATCATTTTCAATGTGACAAGGTTCTATAGTAGTCAAGAAATCAAATTGGTTGACTGTACGCCGTTCAACATTGACATTCACACATTTCGGAATACATATTTTTTTGAATTGGCATTATTTTATTGATTTTATGTAATTAAAACTGCAAACATCGCTAACTGATTTTTTTTATGGGCGTAGTAGCCGAATGCTATAACGCTAACATTTTTTTTAGGAAAACTTAATGATCCCTATTGCTGGACACTATAAAGTTGCTTTTCAAGTAAGGCGCATGAAATATTGGTTGAAATATCATACCATACTCCCTTCGTGTCAACGCACCAGAAACGTAAAATGGAACACAATCTTAATAAGTTTATATGTTCTATGTTAAGCTTGTGTGTGCATGGATAAATATGCTATGATCTATCATAAGAGTTTTTTCATCTATTATAAGAGTATTTTAATACATCAGTACATAAAACATAATTTAACAATGAAAATTACTTACATAATTACCTGCATTCTCTTTGGTTGTAACTTATGTGACCAGATAAAGTTTCTTATTAATAGCTCTCTGTGATTTTCTTGTAATTCGATTATGTAGGAGTTTGGCAACTGACGAGACTTTATTATAAATATATATTATGCCTTTTGCGTTATTTTACTCTTAGTATGTTCTGCTACTTAGACGATTAGGATATTTTGATTATTAGCCATTTTTCAAACAAGACGTTGTACAACTAAGGCAAATTGTATAAGTACAACATTAAGACAACATTGAAACTAGTATACACTTAAATATTATGGCATTTTACATATTTGGACATTTTACCACCGTATAACCTGATGCAAAATAGACCTTCTTCTTACATAGTCATTCTTCAAACTGGTCCTTACGACCCTAATACGATTTTTTCCCAAGCCAGTTTTTCGATATTTTTCAAAATGGCGGGGTCGAATACATAACGACAGTCATATGTCAGTTTATAAAATTGATCGCCTGGTCCACAAACTAGTATTAAATGTGTAAGTAATAGTAGTTTATGTGACTGTACATAATGAAGGGCATTAATCGCGAGTGTGGGTTTATGACTCGAGCCGAAGGCGAGTGTCATAATAACATCACACGAGTGTTTAATGCCTAATTATGTATAGTTACATAGACTACTTTATCTACTCACATATCATAAGCCTCCATGATGCATTCAGGAGCCGCATATTATGACCACCATACCTACTGTTTCTTTTACTTAGCTGGTAATAAGTAATTAATGACGTTAGGTGCTTTGATACGGATATCAGGAGCGCCGCCGAAATATCTATATCATTTTGATAGCTCATTTTATTGTTTATATTATTATATTCAACAAATCGATCAATTTTCTGCATTAAAATAAATTCTAACCGGTAATGGCGACAATGAAAACTTTTCTTTTCTTTTCTGGCAGCTGTCATAGTTTTTTTTTTTAATTCAGAGACAAACTAGAGTGGGCCCGAACTACCATATCGTTCGATATCTTACTTCGTGCGACATTTGTCAATTTGTCTGCAAATTGACAATTCATTTCGAACTAAACGTCATCTCGACTGATATTAGAATAGAGGTCAAACGAAAATTTCTTTGGTTTTCAGAGATGTTCGAAATTTGAATGATATAATATTATCGAAATCGATGTTATTAATTAGCAATAATAACATTTTCACAGATAAGAAATTTGTTCTAACAAAACAGTTTATTTTTATGTTGGTCATAATGTGCGGTTTTTGAACGCATCATGGAGGGTTTATGATATTTGGGTAGATAAACATATTTTATCTATCCATAATATTATCATAAACAGTTCAAGAACCGCACATTATGACCACCATAAAAATAGACTGTTTTGTTAGAACATATTTCTTATCTGTACAAATGTTATTATTTAGCAATAATAAAATCGATTGCGATAATATTATTCATTCGAATTTCGAACATTTCTGAAAAACAAAGAAATTTGATCTGACCTCTATTCTAATATCAGTCGAAATGACGTTTAGTTAGAAATGAAGTGTCTATTTGCAATCAAATTTGACAAATGTCGCATGTAACGTAAGTATGATATCGAACGATATGATAGTTGGGCCGACTCTATTTTGTCAATGAATTAAAAGAAAAACTATGACAGCTGCCAGAAAACTTCATTACTGCCATTATACCGGGTAATATTTGTCAAAATGTGCGACTTCTGAATGCATCATGGAGGCTTATGATATGTGGCTAGATAATAGTAGTTTATGTGACTGTACATAATGAAGGGCATTAATCACGAGTGTGGGTTTATGACACGAGCCGAAGGCGAGTGTCATAATAACATCACACGAGTGTTTCATGCCTAATTATGTATAGTTACATACACTACTTTATCTACTCACATATCATAAGCCTCCATGATGCATTCAGGAGCCGCATATTATGACCACCATACCTACTGTTTCTTTGACTTAGCTGGTAATAAGTAATTAATGACGTTAGGTGCTTTGTTACGGATATCAGGAGGCGTCGCCGAAATATCTATATCATCTTGATAGCTCATTTTATGGTTTATATTCAACAAATCGATCAATTTTATGCATTAAAACAAATTCTAACCGGTAATGGCGGCAATGAAAACTTTTCTTTTCTTTTCTGGCAGCTGTCATAGTTTTTTTTTTAATTCAGAGACAAACTAGAGTGGGCCCGAACTACCATATCGTTCGATATCTTACTTGCGTGCGAGTCGTGCGACATTTGTCAATTTGTCTGCAAATTTACAATTCATTTCGAACTAAACGTCATCTCGACTGATGTTAGAATAGAGGTCAAACCAAATTTCTTTTATTTTCAGAGATGTTCGAAATTTGAATGATATAATATTATCGAAATCGATGTTATTAATTAGCAATAATAACATTTTCACAGATAAGAAATTTGTTCTAACAAAACAGTTTATTTTTATGTTGGTCATAATGTGCGGTTCTTGAACGCATCATGGAGGGTTTATGATATTTGCGTAGATAAAGTAGTGAATGTAACTGTATATAATTAGGCATTAAAACACTCGTGTTTAATGCGTTCATTATGTACAGTCACATAAACTACTATTATAAATAAAGCCTCGCTTACTCACTTAATGTACTCTGGTTAATTCTCTTATACTATAATCCCGGCCCGTCGTTTGCAAGTCACCGACGCTGCTACCAGGATGTCATAAATACGGAGCGGCCTGAACGCTCCATTAAATGACGTCACGTCACGCCAAAGGGCAACCGAGACCAGGGCGTCAGGAATCGAAAAGGCTACACAGTAGCTCGAAATCACAATTCCGTGGTGCCATCCCTCTCGAACAAGTTCCGAACATCGTAAGAGCTAGAGAGACGGCATGATTAGTTGAAATTTTGGAGTTTTGAATAGCTTCCTTTGTCGTCACTGCGGCTTAATGTCTCAATCTGTGTTGAACATTATCACGTACTGTGTAGGTGTACGTTCAATTGGGCTTTCGCAGTGAACTATGCGACGCTATTCAGAAATAGCGCATACAAATTTCGACCATTGCACGCAAAACTTTACTGCTAATTCAATTTAAATATTGTACAATGCATTTATAAATAGGTAACTAGAAGCGCAAAATGCCACGTTGCAGCTGTCTGAAGCAGTCAATGTTTTTTGTAGAATTCACTTGGTTTCAATACACGCGATGGAACGTTTTGTATGCCAATAATAAATACGCAAACAGCTTTTTAAGGATTCTGTACCTACCCAAAGGGAAAAATCGGGACCCTATTACTAAGACTGCTGTCCGTTTGTATGTCTGTCTGTCTGTCTGTAACCAGGCTGTGTCTCATGAACCTTGATAGTTCTGTTGCCGCAATTTAAAAAAATGCTAAAAAATATAATAAAATACATATTTAAGGAGGCTCCCATACAATAAACGTGTTCGGTTGCGTTAACTTCGCACCTCATTTGTATCCGGCGCCATACATACCAGCAGGTGCAAACTTAAACCGGCCAGCTAAGATGGCATTAGTGTTTGTACGGAACCCTCGATGCGCGAGTCCGACTAAACTTGCACTTCACCGGTTTCTTTTCTACCGTTGCATTAGTGTTATTAGGACAATGTTGTCCTGGTACCCTACATCTAAGGGAACCTTTGCTTCGTGTGAACCAAAATCACAGCGTACATCTCACGCCACCGACGGGAGCAATTCAGTTAGCACTATTTTTCAAGTGAGGAGTTTTGCAGCAATGCAGTAGCCACGTGTTGCTATTAGTGGCGGGTATAGTCCACCGGGAAATGCGCCACTTTTCATGTAAAAAATAAAAAATAAAAAAAAATATCGGACAACCTCACACAAATCGATTCGAGTCCCAAATTAAGCTCAAGAAGGCTTGTGTTATGGGTACTAGATGACGATATACGTACTTATATAGTTAAATATACAGGGTGTAACCGACAGCGTACCGAAAACGAAAACTGTAGTTTTAGACCATAATCACGAACTGATAACGAGTGTTAATTTTCTCGGAAAACTCAAGGATAAGATTTTCTAAAACAAATTATACAACTCGACGCGCAATGTATTGCGTCCAATTCTCTCGGGTGCAGACGCGCGGGCAGGGGGAACGCGGCAAGCATCGACCGTTCAAGGCGCTCCCCACACCACTCACGCTTCGGCGCAAAACATACCGTTACGCCAATGCGCATCGTATGACATGAATGAATGCAACCACAAAAACAACGCAACCACAAAAACAACGCAACCACAGATCACAACTAGTATGTACTACATACTATGTAGTACCTCACACCAAATAACAACTGACCGATAAATTAAAACAGTCTAACAAGATTATTTTCATTCAAGCAAGTAAAGCAAATAAAATGTGCGGGTAGGTAAACATTAAACATGCGTCCGACCGTAACGGCCAACGGGCGCGCACTGGCGGATCAATGACCGGCCAGTACCATTATCTGTCCCACTCTACGCGCTTACATAATACTGTTTGTGATACGTTGCGTGTTTTGCGGAAAATGCTATTTTCATGCTATTTTTCATGAAAAATTGTTACCGATAGAGTTCGATTAACGGAAAAATAAAGAAAAAATGAAAACTCGTGACAAAAATTTAAGTTTTCTCAAAGAAATTTCCACGATTTTCCAGCCCAGAATAATGGTCTGAAGCCATGGTTTCAGTTTTCGGTACACCGTCGGTTACACCCGGTATACTTAAATACATAGAACACCCATGACCCAAGCACAAATATTCGAGTTCATCACACAAATATTTGCCCTGGCCGATATTCGAACCCGGGACCGCCGACTCAGTAGGCAGGTGTCTACAAACCGAGCCAAACGCGTCGTTTAATATAATATATTTATTTTCTCAAACATACAATGAGATGTCGTCGTAACGTGCGTTTACCAGGCTTCGAAAGTTCTACGTATCACGTTTCGGGCGGGACAACTCGAGAGAACTGTAATAGTACATTACATCAGAGGCCGGGAAAATGAGGATTTCCGGCCAAGTAGGTATATACCAGATACGAGGCCGGGAATCCGTTTTCACGACGACGCATGTATAGTGCTTTTCTCAAACATACAATGAAATAAAAAAAACCGGCCAAGTGCGAGTCAGACTCGCGCACCGAGGGTTTCGTACAAACACTTTCCATCCCTAAGTGGTTAAGTTAAGTTTGCACCTGGTATGTATAGCGCCCCATATAAATTAGGTGCAAAGTTAGGTATTAAAATATTAAAAAAAAAACTACTTACTAGATCTCGTTCAAAACAATTTTCGTTAGTAGTTTTTATAGTAATGTACATCATATGTTTTTTTTAGATTTTTCATATTCTTATTTTAGAAGTTAGAGGGGGGGACCAACTTTTTCCCACTTTGGAAGCGTCTGTCACGCAAACTATTCGGTTTAGAAAAAAAATATTATAGAAACCTCGATATCATTTTTGAAGACCTATCCATAGATACCCCACACGTATGTGTTTGATGAAAAAAAAATTTTTGAGTTTCAGTTCTAAGTATAGGGGGCTCCCCATATTTATTATTATTTTTTTATTTTTGCATCAAAATCTTAATGCGGTTCATAGAATACATCTACCTACCAAGTTTCAACAGTATAGCTCTTATAGTTTCGGAAAAAAATGGCTGTGACATACGGACGGACAGACGGACAGACATGACGAATCTATAAAGGTTCCGTTTTTGCCATTTGGCTACGGAACCCTAAAAATATACTTCAAAGAACAACATTTTATTAATTGACAAAAAGGACATTTTAGTCTAACAACCAACCTTTAAAAACAAAACCTGTTTTTTTCAAACCAGCCAGCTGTGTGAATGACCTTGTTGTTGAAACCAAAAAAAAAGTTACTTTGCAGGCCTAGGCCTGAAAAGCAGTATGAAATCCCTTTACAGACCTCTCGAGTTGTGGCGCCCAAAAAGCGATTCCGAGTCTATTATAAGGAACGTAAAGACAATATTTCATTGCATGTTTGAGAAAAGGAATTTTGTACAAAATTGAATGCCTTAGGCCGGGAAGTATTTTTATTACATTGCGTCTGTGTTCATGAACGGCTAAACAGCTGAATTAGGTTTTTTTGAGTGGTGTATTCTTTTATTTCATTGCATATGTTTGAGAAAAGCACTATCCGGCATCCCTACGATCGGCCGTCTATACCTACTCAACCGGCAAGCCCTTATTTCCCGGCGTCCGCAGTAATGTACTATTACTAAACAACGGCCGACCGATATGATCCTTATGTACCTAGTATTGTGTAAATTAACGATCCATTGTGAGAATATTGTTGTTCGCCTGAAACTGAGGAAGAAGCTGTACGTGGTATAGATAGTAGTGGTAGATATTGATACGAAGCCGGCAAGCCCTTTTCACGGCTAAGGCATGTATAGTGCTTTTCTCAAACATGCAATGAAATGAAATAATACACCAGTCAAAAAATATAATATAGCTGTTTAGCCTGTTCATGAACATAGACACCATGTTTAAAAAAATATTACTTCCCGGCTTGTAGGCCTTCAATTTTGTATGAAATTCCTTTACAGTTATCTCGAGTTCTTCCGCCCAAAATATGATACTTTGAAGCCTGTTAGCACGTTATGACGACATTTCCTTGCAAGTTATAGAAAAATCAATATCTCTCTCGATGACAAGAGGTCATAGTACAAGTACCTAATTCAGGCGACAGCGCTTAAGAATCAATTGTCTATTTTGCTAATCAGACTGTAAATGAAACGTCAAAACTAATTAAGTATGACGCCATCGCCTGTACGCTAAAAAAAACCCGCTTAGTTGAGTATTGCTAATTTTAAAAGGCATGTATTTAAATCGATATCTGTATATTCCCTTTTTTAGATCCAAATATTTGAAAGTTTCACCAAAAATACTGACTTGCACACTAATTATGCACACTACATAATGCGAATTCAATATACTATTTAAAGGTATTTGCAAAACTGTTTTACTGGATATAAAAAAAAAAACTAACCTAACCTAACCCGGCCGAGTCGGATCTTAGTGTGCAGTGCAAGTCAGTATTTTTGGTGAAACTTTCCAGTATATCCTATGTACGACCATATTTTTGGTGTGAATTCGGTTAAAAAGGTCATCTCGTTAGGGTTCCGTAGTCAACTAGGAACCCTTATAGTTTCGCCATGTCCGTCTGTCCGTCTGTCCGTCTGTCCGTCCGCGGCTTAGCTCTGTGATCATTAGTACTAGAAAGCTGAAATTTGGTATAAGTATGTGTATGTATAACGCCGACAGAACGGTAAAATAAAAATTCAAAATTTTTATTTTTTTCGTGTACCTCTCGAACACCTAAAGTGGGGGTGAATTTTTTTTTCTTTTCAACACTGGTGTGTGTGGTGTCGTTGAATAGGTCTTGTAATAATAGGGGTCTCCTAACATTATTTTTTGATAAAGTCTGCAGTTTTGTAAATATTCGCTCCGAAAACAAAAAAAAATAGTGTGTCCCCCCCCCCCCCTCTAACTTTTCAACCACGGGTCAAAAAAAAATGGAAAAATTCATGTAAATGAGACCTTATCAGTACTTTCAACGAAAACTATATTGAACAAAATTGGTCGAGCCGTTTTTGAGTTATCGCCAAATTTCATATTCTTTCTTTAAAAGGACGTAAGTTGACTTCCAGAAGGTAATAAGTGATTACAGTTTCTAGGGAGTTTACGACCTTTTTATAGAGCTTAAAATCTTTCTTAACTTAAACCTCGGGCTTAAAACAGCAGTTTATTGTTAAGGATGAGCAACTACGGAACCCTACACTGAGCGTGGCCCGACATGCTCTTGGCCAGTTTTTTTGTATGATGTTTAAGTTTTTTTGTAGGACATGTTCAGTTAATCAATTGTTTTTTTAGCACAGTATTCGTTTTTCTGGTATGCATACAGTTATAAGTGGAATTACCTAGTGTACTGAAAAATTATACAGATGTGCATTTAAATATTACCCATTTTAAAATTGAAATTTAGGAATAAAATATTTCATTAGCCCAAATGATAGCTGCCAGTTAATATCGGAGGACTGACAAACTGAGGGCAAACCAAAATAAGTTGTGTAAAATTAGCTTAATTTTGGTTAGGTATTTCTCAAGTAGTAAAACTAATTGAGCCATTTATTTTTTCAGTGAAGGAGGAATTAAAATTAAACCGGCGGACTGTACCCGATCCGCTGCAGAGGCGAGACCGTGGGAACCGCCGGCTGTGCCACAGCAGCCGCAATCAACAATCCCCTCTCATACCAAAACCAACTCGAACATCTCCGTCTTAAACTGCAAATAGCATTAATATCCATTCGTACATACGACGTTTCGTGTCTGGAGAGCTGAATCAGGGACCTAATTCGAGATTGACATTTGAGTGATCGCCAAACGTCAAATCTCTATTAGATAACAGTTATATCGCCATTGAACTGTCATTTAAATGCGATGAGCTTAAAAGTGACATATCTCATCTCAATTTTGGAAATACGAAGGCGATAATGATTGTCAAAAATGTTATTCATGTATATAAATTTCTGTTTTGAGCGAAACGTAACGGACTAATTTCATGTACTACGCGGTCAATTTAAAGTATGCGCCTGTTATTTATGCCGTCACATACAAAGGAAACGAAAATTTTGCGCGTCCGAATTGACAAAGTTGCGATGTTCTAGGGATATCGCCACTTGTCAAGTAGGCACACATCAAAAGTGACGGATGGCGATGAAACGGAGAGATCTCCATTATATCTCTAAAATTGGTCGAATACCCCCCCTGATTATTGCCCGCGGCACTCGGTTTTATTTTTCGAAATCACATTGCTTTTGTGAAAATCCTGTTAATTTTTTTACGCTTTTAATTTGAAATGTGTGAAGTGCTTTTGTGTGACCTATAACACCCAACTTTAGTTTATTTAGATCTAACACTTTTCTAAATGAATGTTCTTTTAGGAAATTGGATTTTCTTCGCAATCTTTTTCATTTATAGTGCTGTCTCTCATTTTGTTTAGTATTCATTGCTCCTGGATCTTTTTATTATGATCTGCAATGAACAGTACCATTCCTTATGGTAATTATAATTAAACAAATAAGTTGAATGAATAATTAAGAACCGTTTTAACTCCCTTCGTTTAAGTCAAATTCTCGAAATGGCTAATCGCAAACGCTTCTATAAATAGGTGAGTAAATATGAATTTTCATATAAATAGTAAATAGTTTCAAGGAACAAATACCCAGTACTTGACGGTCCTTGAACCCATGGCAGTCCAAAAACGTGATGGCTGGATGTCACGAAGGCCGAAATACAAAAAATGGACTAACAAAAAAAATGCTAAAAAACTGTATTTTAAGCAGCAGAGCTAACATATCTTGCCACGACTTCGCTTGTCGCGCGAGTCAGCATCATCTGTCTTGCTCGCACGGTATTGAAAGGAAAGTGACAGATAGTATTTGTCGCGCTAATGGGTGCCCCTTGAAATCTCGACAAACTTTTCATCGAATTTCATTTCACCGAAAACGATTCACAGAATATTCAGTATAAATATTATCTCTTGGAGTATTATGGCTTCATCGACTATTCATTACATATTATAACAATTATTAGAGCTATGTTATAAGGAATTTTAAATGCTTAAAATTACATTTAATAGATTATTTTAAAGACAGAACATCAAATAATTTATATTACTAGAGACCCGTTGCGGCGTCGAACCGCCGCTAGAATATGGAAATCCGGTAGTGTTACAGAAAATAACTACTTTATCGATAAGAAGTTTTTGGGGAACGAAGAATAAATACTGTAAAAAAACACGTTAAAATGATATTTCAAAACGTTAAGACATGCCAGGCTAGAGCCAGGCCTGATAGCCAACTGCCAGGTTCATCGTGACAACTTTTTCAACTCTTTTGTAAAAATAACTTGTGCATTAATGCCATGTGATCTGCTGATCTGTTTCACAAATAAAATGCATATTATTCGATTTATGGAAAAATATAATTCATGACAATAGTCCCAAATCGTAAAAAAATAATTGACATATTCTCATAGGACCGAAAATAAGATTGGTAGAATTTTAATTTGTTGTCCTTTCTTCAGGACATACATTTATCGATTTGATCGATTTCTATCAATTTCCAGAAATAGCACATGAATCGAAACGACAGATTTGGTCACTCACTACGCAGGTTTTAAAAGGAAATCATGGAGTGCGTAACTGTTTATGTATTCATTTATAATCGTAAATACTTCAAAATATTGATAATAAAAAATGTTACATAAACTCAATTGTATGTAATAGAGAGTAAAAGACGTTTATAGAATACACGAAAAACCACTATTATCAATGCTTGTTTTTTTTTATGAAATTCAATAGATCGTGCAAATTTTCTTAATATGGGTGCTGCCATGTCATCATCATCAATCATTTATTCAATAACAATTTCACATTGTGTTTGAAATTCTTACGCCAGTATAACTCTTAATCAAACCCTACTTACTAATCTAAATAAATTACTGACTGACACTACTCCACCATAAAAAAAAAGAATGTGTCAAATATGTGTAATAAAATAAATCCAATATATAAAACAGCTAAACATGTTTGAGAAAAGAATATAAGATATATTTTATTCAATAAATTTAGAGCTAAAGCACAGATTATATACAAGTTACTACGTAACAGATACCCCACTTGTTTGGACGGCAGGCGTTGCCACCGCTATCGATGCCCCCTCCCGCGGGTGACGCAACGTCATTGGAATGTGCGCTAGGGTTGCCTCCGTTATGTAAACGCTAGCTTTTTCTCGTGCCTTCGCTGGTTTGGTCAACCAGTCTAGTCAGCAGAGGCGTGGCGACCATACAACCCGATTCCCACTGGGTTGCCCACTTCAGGACGATTGAACACCATTCTCTACACGGTTTGAACAGGGTCTTTTTCTTTAAAAAGACCCTGTTCAAACCTTTGCATCCGACCGTTCCCTCTTTCCGCTTCTCTGCTTTCCGTTCTCCGCACGCCGCTCTCCGCACCCGGGTACCCGGGTTTTCGGGTACCCGGGTTGCATTCCCTAACTACGCTCTCCGCACGCTGCTCTCCGCTCTTCCCTCTCCGCTCTTCCCTCTTGTTACAGTAATACAAGATGGTTTTTTATAGTGCGGTACTCTAAGATGTTCTAGGCAGGGACTTGGACTTACAAAAAGTTTTCTTATTTATCCTAATATTAATTTAAGAGAAAGTTAATCGAATTAATTAATCGCTTAAAAATTTAATCGCTAAAAATTAATCGACAGTTAACTTAATCTTTCGAGATTAAATCAATCGGAACTCGTACGATTAGATTAACTAATCGTCAATTTTAATCGTTAATTGAGATTAAAAAAGTTAATCTTAATCGTTAATCGATTAACTTTTGCCCATCTCTGCTGGGAGCCGCGGAAATCATGTTTTTTCGGTTTAATTATTAAAATAATACAGATTTTGAAAATGTAAGACGTATACATTATAGTTAACATCTCGTTATGTTATTATTAAAAAAAACTGATAACTTTCCCTGCAGTATTCATGACATACTAAGGGTTGACGTTGCTTTTTTGAGGTAACTAAAAAAAACTATCGAGGAAACTACAAGTAATCGTGTTTCTAAAACATAACGAATAATAGAGTGAATCTTTAAATATTTTACTTATTGATTGTATAACTAAATATTCAGTAATAACAACACAGCATGGAATCAAACCAACACAATTAATTCTAAAAAAAGCTAGGCGCCCCCATAAAGATTTTTAGAGAAATACCCAGACTTTAATAGTTACGCGTCAATAGTGCCCCAGTAAACGTTAATTCTTAAACAAAATCTTTTATTCCGGAGAGTTTAATGTGTTCTGGAACAAATGAAATCATTTTCAATCGTCTTTGTTGCCACAAAAACAATATGCCCGACTTTTATTTTTCGACATCGTACAGCACAGGTTGCGCGGGAAACGTTAACTGTACGCCGTCCGCTCGCCGCGAGGCGTGGCAGCCCACTGGCATTTTGTAGCGCGGGGTTGGCACTTAGAGATCGGAATGTTTCGCGCGGCCGAAACGCGTGGGGATAGCCTGGCTAAAGGCCTTACGTATACCCAAATTCCAAATTCAAACTTTCGTGTCTTTCCTCTCATTGTAATAGTGTCTGACAGAAGAGTGAGGGAGATGCTATCTATACTCTCAAGTCTATAATATAAACCTAATTTTAGGGTTCCTTACCATAGTCGGTAAAAACGGAAGCCTTAAAAAATCTATTTGTTGTGTTGACAGCATAATTTGACAAATTTTATTTTGAATAAGAATAAGAATGATCAGCCAGACGTCATTAATTCAAATATGATTTATTCTTGAGCGAGTCGATTTTTTTGAAATTTGCATCATATGTAGGTTATTTCTACCATCAAGTTTCGCATGTTAGGGTAACATGTTAATTATTCCACAAATACAACTCGTCCACAATGTCAGCTCGTCTATATTCCCATCTGGGTCACAATGCCAACTTGTCCACACACCCAACACGTCCACATTGCCAACTCATCAACAATGCCAACTCGTCCATATTGCTAACTCGTTCACAAATACAATTCGTCTCCATTGGCAACTTGTCCATATTCCCAATTCATCCACAATGCCAACTCGAACATATTGCTAACTCGTCCATATTCCCAACTCGTCCACAATTCCAACGCGTCCATGTTGCTTACTCGTCCACAATGCCAACTCGTCACCACATAAAATTCGTCCACATTTCCAACTCGTTCATATTCCCAACTCGTACATATTCCCAACTCGTACACAATGCCAAATCGTCCACATTGCCCACTCGTCCATACACCCAACTCATCTACATTGCCAACTCGTTCATATTACCAACTCGTCTTTATTCCCAACTCATCCATATTCCCAACTCATCCACAATGCCAACTCATCTATATTGCTAACTCGTCCACATTTCCAACTCGTCCATACACCCAACTCGTCTACAATACCAACTCGTCCTTATTATTAACTCGTCTTTATTGCCAATCTCGTCCATATTATCAACTCGTCCGTATTACCAACTCATCTTCATTGCCAACTCGTTTATATTCCCAACTCATCCACAATGCCAACGCGTCCATATTACTTGCTCGTCCACAATGCCAACTCGTCCACAAATACAACTCATCCACATTTCCAACTCGTCCATATTCCCACCTCGTCCACAATGCCAAGTCGTCCACATTACCAACTCGTCGATACACCAAACTCATCTACATTCCCAACTCGTCTTCATTTCCAACTCATCAACAATGCCAACTCGTCCATATTGCTAACTCGTTCACAAATACAACTCGTCCACATTTCCAACTTGTCCATATGCCCAACTCGTCCACAATTCCAAGTCGTCCACATTGCCAACTCATCCACATTTTTAACTCGTCCATATTCTCAATTCGACGATACACCCAACTCGTCTACAATACAAACTCGTCCTTATTATCAGCTCGTCTTTATTGCAAACTCGCCCATATTCCCAACTTGTTCATTTTGCCAACTCATCCACATTTCCAACTTGTCCATATTCTCAACTCGTCCACGTTGATAACTCGTCCGTATTACCAAGTCGTCTTCATTGCCAACTCGTCCATAATACGAACTCGTCCACATTGCCCCCTTGTCCATGTTCCCAACTTGTCAATTTTACCAACTCATTCACATTGCCAACTCATCCACATTTCCAACTCGTCCATATTCCCAACTCGACGATACACCCAACTCGTCTACAATAACAGCTTGTCCTTATTATCAGCTCGTCTTTATTGCCAAATCTTCCATATCACCAACTCGTCCGTATTACCAAGGCGTCTTCATTGCCAACTTGTCCGTATTACCAACTCGTCTTCACTGCGAACTCGTCCATGTTGCCCACTTGTCCATGTTCCCAACTTGTCAATTTTACCAACTCATCCACATTGCCAACTTATCCACATTTCCAACTCGCCCATATTCCCAACTCGACGATACACCCAACTCGTCTACAATACCAACTTGTCCTTATTATCAGCTCGCCTTTATTGCCAAATCTTCCATATCACCAACTCGTCCGTATTACCAAGTCGTCTTCATTGCCAACTCGTCCATATTCTCAACTCGTCCACATTGCCCACTCGTCCGTGTTCCCAACTTGTTCATTTTGCCAACTCATCCACATTCCCAACTCGTCCATATTCTCAACTCGTCCACATTGCCCACTCGTCCGTGTTCCCAACTTGTTCATTTTGCCAACTCATCCACATTCCCAACTCGTCCATATTCCCAACACGTCTACATTGACAACTCGTCCAATTAACAACTCGCCCATATTAACAACTCGTCCATTTTCCCAACTCGTCTATATTACCAACTTGTCAATTTTACCAACTCATCCGCATTCCCAACTCTTCCATATTCCCAACTCGTCCACATTTCCAACTCATCCATTTTACCAACTCATCCATATTACCAATGTAGATACATTCCCAACTTAGGCACATTGTCATGTCGTCCATATTCTCAACTCGACCACATTTCCGATCCCGTCGACATGCAAGCGCAAGGACTAAGTTTTTTCTTGTAAAATACCATTTAATTTACCATAACTCATGCCATTTTCCTTGGAATTATTTTTTTGATGGACTTATATAATCATATTTATAATAATCTATCATAAATTTACCTATTTGAATGACGTGTAAATTAGTTTTACTATTTTTTTTCTGCTTTGATTTATTGTAAAACTCGCCTATAAAAATAATCTATTCTTGAATGACGGTCAGTTTTCTAGTCTTTCGAGCATCAGTCCAACTCGCACTTAACCGGCTTTTTCTCCACCTTTTTAACAGGTATGCGAAAAAAGTTTCCATACATTTTAACATTTTAAAAAGAAAAACAACCTGGCAATTTAGAGCATTGACATAATAGCCCCCAATAAAAAAGACATTAAAAGTTGTCAGAATATGGTTACTGTCATTCATTGTCAAGAAACTGTAAAATTATTTTTGCATATTCGTACATGTTTTACCTAAGTGTTGCGGATATTATGTTGCCGACTCAAAAATAATATTTCATCATGCTGAACAACTTACTACAGGTTTGTGAGCAAATCATGCTTATTATTATTTGGTCATCTTATGTCAAAATAGGGATCACAGGTCACGTGGTCAATGTCACGTGGTTAGCGCACAGTAGTTTTTTCAAATCCATTTTTCAGTACCTTTTCAGGAAAAAATTAAAATTCCAAGAGTTTTATGCACCTCTCCAGCATGAGACGAATCTAATGACATATCATTTATCAAAATCGGACCATAACTGTAGATCTGATGGGATGTACAAAAATCGGCCTCGCGTAATATATATATAGATTTCATCGAGGTATTATTATACAACTCATTCATTTCCATGACCCCAAAAACGAAACGGCTCGCAGACATAGGTTGATTAGGTTAGGTTAGGGTTATGTTTTTTTATGGCCCCAAAAACGAAACGGCTCGCAGCCATAGGTTGGCTAGGTTAGGTTAGGGTTTTTTTTTTTGATGACCCCAAAACGAAACGGCTCGCAGACATAGGTTGGTTAGGTTAGGTTAGGGTTTTTTTTTTGATGACCCCAAAAACGAAACGGCTCGCAGACATAGGTTGGTTAGGTTAGGTTAGGGTTATTTTTTTTATGACCCCAAAAACGAAACGGCTCGCAGACATAGGTAGGTTAGGTTAGGTTCGGGTTATTTTTTTTATGACCCCAAAAACGAAACGGCTCGCAGACATAGGTTGGCTAGGTTAGGTTAGGGTTATTTTTTTTTTGATGACCTCAAAAACGAAACGGCTCGCAGACATAGGTTGGTTAGGTTAGGTTAGGGTTATTTTTTTTCTGACCCCAAAAACGAAACGGCTCACAGACATAGGTAGGTTAGGTTAGGTTAGGGTTATTTTTTTTATGACCCCAAAAACGAAACGGCTTGCATACATAGGCAAACAAAAGGGTACACACATAAAACATAATATCTACCCACATCCGTCCGCGAGCGCATTGCGTTTAGTTCCTCACATAATTCATTGAAGTTGTAGAATGATAAATACTGAAATGATTTTCTACAATGTAAAATTTAAAACAAAATAATAAAATATGGAATAATAAAATATGAAATAAAGAACTGCGAAATAAAGTATATAATAAATAATATTCCTATAGATTAAAAATCGGTGTTATAAAAATACACCATTTAATTGTTCGATGTAATGAATATTCGATCAAATGAAAAAATGCGTACCGTTGACTTTGAACTGATATTCGATTAAACGTTTGTCGAAATTTCAAGGGTAAGCCCGCGCTAATAAAAAGCCGCGTATCAAAGGTGTGCTAGACGGGATCACCTCTAGTGGAATAAAAATTCTTGTCATAAATTTGATTGTCATAACTCATTTCGCATAATGGCTTTTCTCATACATGATATTTGTCATAAATTATTACTTGCATAATATTTTATATGTCATAATTGTTGTTTGGCAGGTTTTTCATAAGCATTTTTAGTATGGCACAAAATTACAAATTATATTATTGAATGTCATAATAATTGATAGTACGAAGAAGAGCAACGCATAAATTATGGTTTTCATAATTAAAAGGCAAAAGAAATTATATAGTATAAGTTATATCACATGTACCAAAAATAACATTTGAAATAATGATACAAAACTTACATGAGCAGAAAAACAAAAAGGGGGGACGGGGAGGGGGGGTAGAAGCCCCCCACAAGGGAGGCTCGGGGGGCATAGCCCCCGCATTAAGAAACCCTTCTCCAAACTGACCTCTTGGTTGTAAGTTAGGTTAGGTTAGAACTGTGAACCTATAAATACGAACATCGGCCAAAGAAGTAGGTTAGGTTAGGTTAAAAATATATACAACCATTAACTTTATTACTTATTGTCTCCATACAAATATTGATACCCAACCCACAGATGACGTCATTATATGTAGGTAGGCCATTTGTATGGAGAGGTTTTAGTGCTCTGTTGGAATGTTGAACTTTGACGGTCATTTCTGACTTTTAGAGCAGTCTATCCATTTCAATAAAAAAGTGTGTGTGTCAGCTCCGACGCACGACTGGAGTTTACTCTTCAGGCCAGGCGCGCACCACGATTTTTTTTTAGTCGCGCGATAATTTTGTCGCAGAAATAAGCGTACTTATGGGTTTATGAAAGTCGTGGTGCGCGCACTCTCATATAAACCCATATCTTGCATTTATGCGACAAAATTATCGTGTGACTAAAATCGTGGTGCGCGCCTGGCCTTAAGAACGATTATAAAATATATACTCAATAGGTACTCAATACGTTTATTGCACATAATGATTATACAGGTGGAAGACTGATCTAAATGGGTCACCCTGTATAATATCGGTTGACAACCAAAACTCACCAATAAACAAATATCTATAGTATAGGATCCCGATATAAAACGACCTTCACCGAGATGTTTATTTGATGAAATGTATTTTATATTTAATTTAATATGTCAATAAATATATTGCATATGGGTTGCCTAACAAATTTTAGTCCAGGGTATGTTTAGTTAAAAATTAAAAAAAAACATTTCACCGGTTGATTAAGTATTAGATAAATTCATAATTAAATAATCTTTAATTTTATTTAATTTCAATTCAATAATCAGACCGTTGCAAAATGCTAGTAGGTATAGATTTACCTGTTTATACCTGGCTACCCGATAGTTGTGACGGGAAAGAATAGACAACCTAACGTTTGCATATTCGATGGGCTTCATACTTTCGATTGGTACTTATAGAATTTATCTAATATTAATCAAACCGGTGAAATTTTTAAAACATTTCTTCTTATTATTAATTAAACATACCCTGGACTAAAATTTGTTAGGCAACCAATATGCAATATATTTATTGACATATTAAATTAAATATAAAATACATTTCATCAAATAAACATCTCGGTGGAGGTCATTTTATATCGGGATCTTAGTTTATAACGCTTAACGCATAACCTGCTAAATTAAGAAGTCGTATTTTTACCCCGATCGTATACTGAGATACGACTTTTTAAATTAGCACGGCAAATACGTTCGATTTTATACCCCATACTTTTCATACCCCGGGCTTATATATGAAAATCGATTCAGGAGTAAACTCCAAAAATACAATCGAAATCCTCAAGAAAATGTCCACACGCCATTTGAGACATGTCCCACTAAGTAAAGCCAAGACTTTGTGTTACACAACAGTTGTGTACCAGGATCGCATGACGACTCAAGTAGTAGCATATGACCGCTGCAATCTTGTAAGCGGCGCGCGACTTACGAAGCCGTACTAGAAGCAAATCAAGGTTTTTAGCTCAACGCATTTTCGGCCCGACGCGTGTTAAGAACAGGGGGAAGTCTGAAATAATAGGTATACACTTCAAGAACAACGAAGCTCTCAACGACAACATTTTTTTTCACCTAGCCTTTTTCTGATATAAAGTATATTAGAAATAAAGGATAAATACACCAAATGCGAGTGGGACTCGCGCACGAAGGGTTCCGTACCATTACTGTAAGTTTGTTGTATGGGAGTCCCCCTTAAATATTTATTTTATTAAATTTTTAGTATATGTTGTTATAGCGGCAATAGAAATAAATTATCTGTGAAAATTTCAACTGTCACCGTTCTTGAGATACAGCCTGGTGACAGACGGACGCACGGACGGACGGACGGACGGACAGCGAAGTCTCTGTACCTAATAGGGTCCCGTTTTACCCTTTGGGTAGGTACGGAACCCTAAAAAATGATATTATGACATTATTACGTTTCCGAAAATATCCCAGATTTTTTATTTAAATAATTTTTTGTCAAAAAAAAATGTGAGAAGCTTTTATAGCTGACTGTACTTTTCCTTGAACATCCATCAATGATACGATTCTAAAAGGTACAGGCTTCCGTTCCTAGGGCCACCTTCCGGCTCCATCATCAGACCCTGGAAACTATTTGATGACAAAGTACTCAAGACGAATCAAACGAGCCCAAACTCGATGGGGTTATGTGGGTTTATTACGGAGTTCCTATGGCTACCTTCCAGCTCCCCGTCACCATAATATTGTATTGTCACGCGATTTGCATATTCGGGCAAATTTTGCTCAATCGGAAACTGGAAAGTGGGTCAAATTGAACTTGCAAAATTACATTATAGACAACGGGACAGGTGAAAGTAAAAAAAGGCTTGTAAAATCCATTTGAAAACTTCCTCATTCCAAAAGAGCGTGGGCGATATGGAAATTGTACCACTGTTCTTTTTGTAGTTTGCTACTGTCATTGATCCACAAAGGGGCGTGACTTCATTTTGAGTGCTGATTCGTAGACGATGGGTTTGGGCTTTGTGATGATAAAGTAATGATATTAGTTTGAACTTAACACTATTTGAACACTTTAAATGTTGTCAATTTGATGTATTATTTTTACACTTTTGCCTCTCTCGGCTCTGAACTCAATCATTTATAAATATGTAGACTGTTCTGGAAAAATGTTTTTCACGAGAGAAGATCATGATACCCAAATTGGTCCTATAAAATATTGACTAAGATCTGGTAACACGTTCCACGGGTTCCAAGAGATCGCCTATGTTAAAGACATTTATAAAGAAAATTCAATTTTTAGGGTTCCGTACCCAAAGGTTAAAAACGGCACCCTATTACTGAGACTTCACTGTCCGTCCGTGCGGCCGTCCGTCCGTCTGTCACCAGGCTGTATCTCAAGAACGGTGATAGCTAGACAGTTGAAATTTACACAGATAATGTATTTCTTTTGCCACTATAACAACGAGTACTAAAAATAAAGTAAAATAATTATTAAAGGGGGGCTCCCATACAACAAACTTGTTATAGATTATGGTACGGATCCCTTCATGCGCGAGTCGGACTCGCACTTGCAATTTTTTTTATTAAGTATGAGAATCTCAATATTTGAAAATACCGTGTCATTTACAGAGTAAGGGATGAAAGTACAAAATGTTGGCAGTACTAGGCGAACATATAACTAGACAAGACAGAGACTCACTTAAAGAAGATTCGGGGTAGAAGTACGAGCATTCTTTACCCAATCCCATTGCGGCGTAAAGAAGATAGCGCAACTCGACACTAAGGTATAATCTAAAATGTATGAAAAGATTAACATTAACGCCATCTATTATCCTCGCTCCGTAGACTGCAACACTAATAACAGTAATAACTCAATGGCGAGAGTTTTGTCACCAGTGTCCCCGGGGCGTGGCGGGACGTGGGAGGATCACGGACGGCGTCCAAGCGATCCTACTGAGTAGTATAACCTGAGGAGGCAAATGACAGGCGCTAGACATTTATATACTACTAGCTTTTGCCCGCGACTACGTCCGCGTGGAACTTGGAAGTATGGAAGCAACCTCGTACAACACGATAGATATCCACATAGTCACCTTAATTAATAAAAGGGGGCGCCTAAGCAAATGTAACAGCAATTGTGCTTTTGGTCTAATCGTTACATTTTCTACAGGGACATCAATGTCATCATGAATTACTTACTCACTTTTCAATCTTTTTAGGTATAATTTCCAGGATGAAAACTATCCTATGTCCTTCCTCGGATCTTAAACTATCTCCATGCCAAATTTCATCAAAATCGATTCAGCGGTTTAAGCGTGAAGAGGTAACAGACAGACAGACAGACAGACAGACAGACACACTTTCGCATTTATAATATTAGTATGGATTATAAATTTCTAGATTGGCTTTAGTTATTCAAACTAAATTTTCTTTGGAGAGGGGTCATTATTTCAGGAAAAATCTTGATAGCGTGATGCAGGATCGTCATTTGTTTTGTGACGCGCGGCGGCGTGGCAGCCTGGCGCCATCTGTTTTCATAATTTCCTTTGTCCTCTTATCACGCCGAAACGGCTGGACAAAAATCCAATTTTGGCACAGGGTATAAGTTGGACATCCAATGATGGTTATAGGATACTTTTTGCCCCACTGCGGTATAAAAAAATACGCGTACGATTGTAGTATAATATACTAGCTGACCCGACACGCGGTTCTGTAAAAAGCGGAAATAAAAGTGGGGTTTTAATTTCCTAACTGGCAAATTGCCCAAATATTCTCCTCAAAGATCTTTTCTGAAATTTATGAAGAACCACTTCAAAAGAAATACCTGAATTGACCCTAACCTTATGCTTAGTGGTCTAGTTCTGGGTTTAGCAACTTATTTATCCCCAGCTCCACACTACATGCGAAATTGACCGAAGTGGACCGAAGTATGGGTCTCCGCAGCGAAGTGCCTCTCTCTCTGACGTATTCGCCCAACTTCGGTCAACTTCGCGAATAGTGTGGAGCCGCTATGTAGATTCATTTTCATTAACTATAGATAGATAGATAGCAGTAGATACATAGGTTTATGGAAGTATTAAATTAAAACTGACCGACACGACCGCCATCTATTACCCTCCACCCGTAGACTGCCACACTGATAACACTACTAATAACACAATACCCGCCACTGCGGAGTTTCGACAAACACGGCGTCCCCGGGGGCTGGACAGACGTGAGAGGAAAACTAACGTTCAAGCAATCGAGCATATCGCTAAAATTAAAATGGCAGGCAAGATAAATATTTAGGTACATAATTATCGTCGGGGATAGTGCAATACCGCGTAAGTAACAAGTGTAGATACGAATCAATATTCAAACAAATGCTAAGTAATTTATTGAAATGAGAACTTTATCGACAGCTGTTATTTACGCGGTATTGCACTATCCCCGACGCGACGATATCTATTTTTGACAAACACACATAAAGTAAAAGACTGCGAGACGACGAGATACCTAAAACGAGCTTGTAATAAACGAAATCGCTAATTTGTTTAATGTAAAATTATCCTGCAAACTTTTTACGAGAATCGGTTGAGGCAATGCGACCTACAGAATAAAACAGCCCGACCTCCGGACATACGAAAGCATTTTAGCCCAAACTGAAACGGAAGCGCTTCGCTCGCGCGTTGCGAGCATTCTCTGAGAAGCTGAGAAAGTGGCAGTGACATAGGTTAAGCCGTCATACTCAAGTTAAGTATTGTGAGGTATCCTTTACAGCTGAGGTAGTAACTTTAACTAGTATAGAAAACGTGCGCAAAGAAGAAGCTGCTGCCAAATGGTGCCGTCAATCCGAATCTTTTAAGGTGGTGATGGATCATTATTACCCTAAGGGAGGCACTAGGAAAATACCTTTTAAGGTAAACGCAGGTATCAGCGACCCATCGAAAATCTGCAGGTAATACCGACCTATAAATTGAAAGTCAATTTTTACGCTTCCTGTACTATTCTAGCTATAGATAGCTGAAGCTACGCACACGTTGGTTCCTAGACCATCATTTACTTTTGCGTTAGTGTGTGTGAAAGTGCAAAAAAGAGACAAAATAATCCAGTTTGTGCGGAGACAGCGTGGGCGCAGTTCACGTCGTACTAGGCCTTAATCCATCAGGTAAGCACGTGACTTTTCTACTGAAGCGATTTATTCGAATAAGTGAGTGCTATACTTTTTGTTGTGTTATTAAATATGTTCCGTTGAGTGTCAGTTCTGGATTTCATACCACATTTTATTAAAAAAAAAGCTATTTGAAACGATAAAACCTTAAAATAAAATAGGACGGTCTTAGCTTCATCAGTTTTAGTTGTGGCAGCTATCGCCGAGTCATAAGTCGTTAATGGCCTCAGCATAGTGTTTCGGTTTTTTCTATATTGTGTTATTATATGACAATAACACAGGTAGTTCAATAGACCAATTGAAATTCAAACATCTGTTCTTTGTCAAAATGTATTAGCGACCTACGTATTGTTGTCTACTTTCTTTTTTATTACGCTTTTATTTTAACCAATATTGACATATTTTTGGAAGGTCGACTCATGCATCGTTACATTTATAAGTATTTGTTTTTTGTTTAAAACTGTATGCATGGGTACATATTTCTTGTTATATTTATTCATTACGATCTGATTTATAGCCAGAAGGTATAACTTAATAATAAATACCTACTTTTTAAGAGTCGCTAATACATCATATGTTTGCACTTACAAATTTTATTACCGACCCATAAGTCGTTAATGGCCTCAGAATAGAGTTTTGTTTTTTTCTCTATTATGTCATTATATGACAATAACACAGGTACTTTAATAGCCCAATTTAAATAAAAACATCGGTTCTTTGTAAAAATATATTAGCGACATACGTATTGTTCTCTACTTTCTTTTTTATCACGTTGTTAATTGAACTAATAATGACATATTTATGGAAGGTCGATTCTTGAATTGTTACATTAAAAATTATTGTTTTTTGTTTAAAACTGTGTGCATGGGTTCATATTTCATGTTATATTAATTAATTACAATCTGTTTTAAAGTCAGAAGGTGTAACTTAATAAAAACTACCTACTATTTATGAGTCGCTGATAAATGATATGTTTGCACTAACAAATTTTATTAGCGATCCATAGGGGTCGGTAGTAGCAACAGTAAGAAGCTATTACCGATCGTATATAGATTATTGTATATCTCACCTACTTTGTGACCGGACACTTTCTTTGTTTTTTGTTTAAAACTGTATGCATGGGTACATATTTCTTGTTATATTTATTCATTACGATCTGATTTATAGTCAGAAGGTGTAACTTAATAATAAATACCTACTTTTTATGAGTCGCTAATACATCATATGTTTGCACTTACAAATTTTATTACCGACCCATAAGTCGTTAATGGCATCAGAATAGTTTTGTTTTTTTCTCTATTATGTCATTATATGACAATAACACAGGTACTTTAATAGCCCAATTTAAATAAAAACATCGGTTCTTTGTAAAAATATATTAGCGACATACGTATTGTTCTCTACTTTCTTTTTTATCACGTTGTTAATAGAACTAATAATGACATATTTTTGGAAGGTCGATTCTTGAATTGTTACATTAAAAATTATTGTTTTTTGTTTAAAACTATGTGCATGGGTTCATATTTCATGTTATATTAATTAATTACAATCTGTTTTAAAGTCAGAAGGTGTAACTTAATAAAAAATACCTACTTTTTATGAGTCGCTGATAAATTATATGTTTGCACTAACAAATTGTATTAGCGATCCATAGGGGTCGGTAGTAGCAACAGTAAGAAGCTATTACCGATAGTATATAGATTTTTACGATCGGTGATAGCTGCATAAAAATCGTTAATAGCTTCACAGGCATTTTTGTGAGTCGGTATTAGCAACAATCGACTTCGTCGTTATATAAATTATTTTATACAGTATAGACCTTTATTCAGTAGCCTTTAACATAGAAAATATAGAGTTTACACATAATACAAACGTAAAAAAATAAATACGTGAATCTGAGAGCAATCAGCATCCTTAAAAATGATGGTTCATTTTGAAATTGCCTTAAGGGGGTCGGTAATACCTGCGTTTACCTTATATTATGTATGAAGTCACTGTATACAATTTTTAGTTCTACCATTGCCCACAAAAACCTGCTCCAAACTAAAGCGGCTGCTTAGGTGTTTTCCTAGTGCCTAGGCGCATCTCTTGCAATTACTGAAAGTAATGTAAATTACAGATTACAGCTATATAATATAAATAAATCGGAATTACAATTGACCCTTAATTTCGACCCGATTTGTTGAGTATGCTCGAGTTGCCTATGACTGGCGCTGTAGGTACTCATAACACCATCTACCAAACTTCATCGAAAACGAAATCATTCGTCGCCTGGCTCGAGTTTGTAATCTACAAGCGGTGCCATCTATGTTAATTTTCCTGAACTACTAGTTTCCTTTACAACGCAACGCGTATTGCATAAGCCGACTTCAGTTTGTTTCATGATACATAATGGAAATTTGCAACTGATAGATGGCGTTCTTTAGACACGTTCGCAGACCTGAAATAAATAAAAAAACAAACCGTTCACTGGCTCGTATAAGTCAAGCCTATTTTTATATCTTCGAATTTAATTGAGCAAAGCAAACCTCGGCTTGACGCGAGCAATTCCGTACTGATACTGTCATTTAAATAGTTCGAGGACAAATTAAATGCATTATACAGGGTGGAATAGAACCAGAGATTTTCCTGCAAATGTGGCATTGTTTAGCCCTAGATCATAATATTATTCAAACAAACTATGTTAATATCTGTGATCGTTTTCAAGTTTTAGGTAGATTAGCCACTCAATTGCTTCGAATTTTGAGTTGGACTCTATTTATATGATAAAAAATAATTTTTAACAAAAAAAAGAACCGACTTCAGTAAAACTAAATAACCCGTTCAAGTACAGATTACATTTGACTCACCCTTTGAAATCGATCCCAAACCACTCAGTTATTATATTTATATATTAAAGTTTACGTGAGGTTTGGCATCGACTTCAAAGGGTGAGTTAAATGTAATCTGTACTTGAACGGGTTATTATTGGCTTTTTAGTTTTACTGAAGTCGGTTCTTTTTTTTGTTAAAAATTTTTTTTTTCGCTTTTTAGTGATTCATGTAAAATACTTATGGCGGGGTGATCAGGGAGGTCTTGAAGGCATGCATCTCGTTTGAATTATCTCCTAACTCCTAACCGTTAAGGAATTGTACCTTCCATCATCAGTTCAGCATTGGAAGATGATGACTACCATATGCAAATACTTAAATAGTTTTAGAAAATACATGAAAAATATTATGAGTGCCTATAAAATTTCAGGAATTCCTTCGATTCCTCATGGATCTCGTCATCCGATCTTCACCAAAATTTTATGGGACCAACCTTGAGATGTCTTTTCAGGAACCTTAAAAGAATTTTCCAAATCGAATCATAAATGACGGAGTTATGAGGTAACAAACATTAAAAAAAAAAAAAAAAAAACATTCAACCGAACTGAGAACCCCCTCCTTTTTTTGAAGTCGGTTAAAAACCAAAAATAACCCATTCAAGTACAGATTACATTTGACTCACCCTTCGAAGTCGATCCCAAACCACTCAGTTCTTATATTTATAGTTATATTATAGTTTACGCGAGGTTTGGCACCGACTTCGAAGGGTGAGTCAAATGTAATCTGTACTTGAATGGGTTATTTTTGGTTTTTTAGTTTTACTGAAGTCGGTTCTTTTTTTTGTTAAAAATTATTTTTTTTTTTGCTTTTTAGTGGTTCTAGTGGCCATCTGTGGTGTTCATCATCAGTTTACTTACATCAAATCCTATTTACTGAATGTAAATTCTTGACTTTATCAATAAATTACCGAAAGCGCCGTACATGTCCCTATAACATTTGAAGAGTTCCCTCGGTTTCTCCAAGATTCCATCATCAGATCCTGACTTAGTGCCAACGGGACCAACTCGGAGTTATGCCCTTTCGATTAAAAAAAAATAATTGAAAATCGGTTCACGGTTCTCGGAGATATCGAGTAACAGACACACAAAAAAAAAAAAAAAAAATTAGTTCGAATAGAGAACCTCCTCCTTTTTTTGAAGTCGGTTAAAAATAAGAGTGGTGACAGGTAGCCGTAGTTACCTAAAGCAATTGAGTGGTTAGGTAGTTTGTTATACTTTGTTTTATCCCTAGTTACAGGGAAATTTTGAAATTTAGACAATAAGCCTAGAAAAAGTAGTTATACAAAACATAAAAAAATGATAGTTTTATTTATTTATAATTGCAAGCATTTAACGGTTACAGGTAGATCTTACAGTAAATAAAATCTATATATATAAACGGATTTGTCCTGACTGACTGACATATCAACGCAGAGCCGAAACTACTGAACTTAGAACTTTGAAAATTCTACAGTAGGTCAAGTATATTATGTAGGCAAGGAATAAGAAGGGATATTTCAAAACTCATCCCCTGAGGGGTTAAATTGGGGTTGAAAGTTTGTTTGGAAAATGCGTAATTTTTGAGTAAGAGTCTTAATACTTTGCATACAGACTTTAAATTTAGAATGAAGAAAAGTGATTTCAGCATTTTTGAAAATTCATCCTGCAATGGGGTCTAATTGGGGTTGAAATTTTGTATGAGAAAAATGACAGTTTTTGAGTAAGAGCGATTATATTTCGTAATTTAGGCCGTGCATTAAAAAATATTAAAACTAATTTTAGCATTTTTTTAAATTCAGCTCCTAAATTGTTCAAAATAAAGATTAAAGTTTGTATAAGAAACGTAGCATTCTTTGAGTATGAGGTATATTTTGGGGGTATGGACTCTTACTCTTATAAACGGACAAGTCCTGACTGACTGACTGACTGACTGACTCACTCATCAAAGTAGAGCCGAAACTACTGAACCTAGGAACTTCAAATTTCTAGAATAGATCAAGTATACGATACAAGCAAGCATTAAGAAGGGATTTTTCGAAACTCATCCCTTAAGGGTGACAAATCGGGGTTGAAAGTTTGTATGAAACTTACGTAATTTTTGAGTTAGAGTTATAAAACTTTGTGTATAGATTTTGGATCTAAAAAGAAGAAAACTTATTTCAGGATTTTTGAAAACTCTTTCTTTAAAGGGGTTAAATAGGGGGTGAAAGTTTGTATGAGGAACTTGGAATTATTTGAGTAAGAGTGGTAATATTTCGTGTAAAGCTCTTTCTATACAAAGTAAGATGACAAGTTTCAGCATTTTTGGAAATTCATCCCCGAAAGGGGTTAAATGCACAATGAAACTTTGTAAGAAAAACGTGGTCAATTTGAGTAAGGGGTGCATTCTTTTACGTGTAGACTGATCATCAAAAACTGAAAACGTGTATTTCAGCGTTTTTGAAAATTCAACCCCTAATCAATCAATCAATCAATATCAATCAATATCATTTATTTTCAGGCAACTGTGGCCCATAGATAAATACCTTAAAACTAACATACATATCAAGTAACAAAATAAAAAAGAATATAAAATAATCATAAGCACGTTAATTCGGCGACGTGCGACGTAACTTCTGGGTGTCGGGTAACCGTCCGCGGAATCGCCGGAACACGACACCTTTCGGCCAGAATTCCTCCTGCAGGAAGGTCGACAGCTTGATAGTAGGCACCCTCACCACAAATGAAGCGAAGTTCACATTGTGACGAGACTCTAACTGTTCGACCCTCAGTGTGAAGTTGGTCTTTACTCGCAAATACTCGACGATGCTATCTGCTTTCGTCGTGTAGTGCAGTCTGGACACATACAACAGTGTCGTCGGGGCCGCGGGCTGGAGTAGATGTTGCGATCCAGTCACTGCAGTTCCACACTGGTTGCGACGAGCCGGCTTCTTCTTTTTCTCCACCAAGGTGAAGCCATCACTATCGGAACTCTTCGGTTTGGACAATTGCTGCGATAACCGAGGGGCGATCGTTGGTTTCGCAGCTGCAGCAGCGTAGGCACGACGGGGTGTCGACACCTTAGCGCATGACGTCACGCCTACCGGAGCAGGCGGGGGGCCGTCAGGGCGCGGTGTAGATGCCTGCCGTGCGGCAGCGGTCGCAGAGTCAGCACTTTGTGACACATCGCGGTTCGCTGACCCAAAACTGCACACCGATGCACCACGCGCATCGCGTTCGCGACACGGGGTCACGTTAGATGCCACATGTGACCTACTCACGGAGACGGTATCACGCAGCGACACCATCTCAGCACGTAGCTCACTTACGGTGTTATTCGAGGCCTCTAACTTGGCCTGCATTTCTGCTAGACTCGCCTTCAGGAAAGTGATGTCCTTGAGCAGTCTGGTCACGTCGACATGATCAAAAGTTACTAATGGTGTAAAGAGGGAGGTGAAAGCTTCTATGAAGAGCTTGGGATTCTTTGAGTAGGAGTGGTAATATTTCGTGGACAGGTTCTTATTTGCAAAGTATGAAAACAAGTTTCAGCATTTTTGGAAATTCATCTCCGAAAGGGGTTAAATGGACAGTGGAACTTTCTTGGCAAACGGGGTTTTTTTTGTGTAAGGGGTGCATTCTTTTGCGTGTAGACCCTTCATTAAAAACTGTGAATATTGATTTCAGCGTTTTTGAAAGTTCAACCCCTAATGGGGTAAAGTGGGAGGTGAAAATTTGTATGAAGAGCTTGGGATTCTTTGAGTAGGAGTGGTAATATTTCGTGTATAGGTTCTTCTATGCAAATTAAGAAGAGGAGTTTCAGCATTTTTGGAAATTCATCCCCGAAAGGGGTGAAATGGATAGTGAAACTTTATTTGAAAGTAGAGCCGTTTTGAGGAAGAGGTGCATTATCTTGTGTGTACACTGATCAATGATCATCAAAAACTAAGAACATGTGTTTCAGCGTTTTTGAAAATTCAACCCCTCATGGGGTAAAGAGGAAGGTTTGTTTCAATGAAGACCTTGAGGTTATTTGAGTTCCGTAGATACCTCAAAAGGAAAAACGCAACCCTCAAAGGATTACTTAGTTGTCTGTCCGTCTATCGAATAAAATGGAAATCAAAACCATATAAGTACTCAGGGCTGTAATCCTTTGAAGTCGTTAAAAAACCAAACTTTAAGTTATAAGGTAAGAACCACAACAAACGTCGATACTCTCAAGGGAATCAAATTTTATAATGTACTTAGGTATTTTCAGTTGAACTAAAACTATGAACTTGGCAAGTAATAACGTGTCTTACTCTCTTACTACAAGTACTTAATAGGGAGTAATCTGAAACTATACATTACTAATTAAATAAAAAATTAGACTGTATTTAAAGTACGTAAAACAGTTTTCCAACGGTGACGTTAACTTTGCCACTTAGTATATTTTATTTTTTCCTTAGTAATGTCGTAATGTGCAGTGATTTCATAGTTCGCAAGGAACCCTCTGTGCGCGAGTCCGACTCGCAGTTGACCGTCTATTTGTATTAACTGAGAATACTGATTTAAACGTTAGAGGAAATTCCTATCCTTAAGAGGCCTATCCTTTTAAAACTTATTATTTCATATTATGACAAATATATTCATAATTTCAACCAACTTTTTGAAGTAAATAATACTTTTCCCCGAGTTCTAGGTAGTAACATAGTTATTTCTTGCTTTCATTGCGTGCAGTCGACTTATTTAAGTTGAAAAAACTAATTTTCCCCGTGAATTTTGTCAATTTCGTTTTTGAAAAACTCAACTGTAGGTTTCAAATTTATACCAATAAATCCCAATAAGCTGTTCTAGGTAGTAACATCAATAATATGTTAAGAAACATGTTTTATCATAAAGAAAAATATCTAAAACAATCAGCATTTTAAAAGGAATAAGGCCTTTTAAGGTGATTAAACTTTTGACTATGATTTTGTTCGGATCATCGGAAAATGAATTGCCCCATGTTTATACCACAACGTGATCTAGAAATATATAAATCTACTAAGTAGGTACCCAAAAATTTATGTATACTCGCAGATTTCTATTAGTTGTATTATTTTAAGACACAACAAAGCGGGTAGAAAGTTACACAGATAACGTTTCCAGACCCTGTGCGAGCGAAGCCGCGGGCAGAAGCTAGTAATAATATATTTTTAGGAAAGACCTTATTCCGTTCAACCCTGTATAAGATGATGCCGATGAGAATAACGTTATATCATTAAAGAGTGATCTCATCCAGACAACCTTTTGTCGGCAAGTTGAATAAAATACAAATTATGAGAGTGATAGATGAATGTTCTTTCAGGTGAGCTTTAAAAGAAACAAAAGATTTAGCGCACCTTAAGCTCACAGGCAAGGAGTTCCACAGTCAATTTTCAATCAATCAATTTCCGTTATTTAGAATCAATATAAATGTCGTTACCTTAGTCATAGCACTGGTTTGCTACGGTTTTGCCATTTAATTTTTTTGCAGTGATATTGTTTGAATAACTATGAAAAAAAAAAGTTTTTTTCTTTATCATTCCGTATGATAATACTTACAGAACGTACATAATTGTATTAAAAAGAATTATCTAGCTCAATATGAACTACTTACCAATTTATTTTTCTGATACACAGAATAATTCACATGATATATAACTGGATAGGTACATTAGGTTATTCAAACAATATCACTGCAAAAAATTTAAAAAGAAAACTATGTGAACCAAGTTTTAAATTAACATTTATCTCGGATTTTTAATGGGCGGTAGCGACGCCTAAAACTGAATTAAAAAAAAAAAAACAGTGATGTTTTTTCGGGTCCTAGAACAGAATAAGGGGGTGAGATTACGGGGTTAGAAAATAAGCAACACCCTATTAATTATATTGTAATTAAATTTAGTGTCAATAAATTTATTGCGAAATATAAATATGTCTAGATCTAGGTTAGATATAATACTGACATTTGTTGAATTAATTATTTAGTACGGCACGTTTTAGTTGTATTTGAAAGCGTTTGAGAAATTAATAGGCATTTATATTTATTTTATTTTATTTGTGAAGTAGCAAACATTGTAGTAAGAATTATTGTGAAACAAAAAATTGTGACATTCATTTATTAACCGACTTCAAAAAAGAAGGAGGCTCTATGTTCGACTGTATGTATTTTTTTATGTATGTGCACCGATTACTCCACCAATTTTATTGTGGACCGATTAAAAAAAAAAACTTTTTTTTTGAAAGAGTATGAATGAATAAGCTTTATTTACTCAGATATGGTATACGTACATAAATGGTCTTAAATATAGAAAAAAAAGTTGCACATATTTGGCCGCTGACGTGGCATACTAGAAATATGACTAGGTACAACAAATAATCAATTAGAATAAAATGTAGGTACGGTAAAAAGAAAAGAAAACAATATGCTCCCGAGGTGGTCCCATTATAACCGACTTGGGATCTGATAATGATATCCCAGGGAAATCGAGGGCAACCCTCAAATTTTATAGGCACTCATAATGTTTTTCATATATTTTCTAAAGCTATTTAAGTATTGCTTTTTATAGGAGATTATGGGTTAAGGAGCATGTAGCAGATGTCAAACACCGTCGTTGCAACAGAACTACAGCCAGCCTCGCGCAACTCTCAAGGTAAAAAACGATCGACAACGGTTGTATGAAACGGGGGTGAATTTTTTACCTATCTAAGTTTGAAAGAACGTTGAAACCTAAAAACTTAGAATAATAACGCCTAGAATGATAGTTTCAAACGGCCGAAGCGTCACACGTGAGGCATAAAATGGATTCATGTAGTTGTGAACAACTCGTATTTACACGCGCCGATACGCACACAAACACACCAATAATGTTGCTAGCGCAATCAAATTCTCCAGAAATTTGCGGAATACTCTTGCCAGTGGTGTTTGGTTACTTTCAAAATTTTAATTGAATCTTAGACCTGTTGCTGAGTTCAAACATCATTAAATGCATTAACCAAAAGTTTTTTATTTATTATTTTAATTTAAAATGTCAGTTATGATGTAGGTATAGTCAAATCTGAATATGCAATAGAGCAAATCCTGAAACGGCCAAAAATTACTTTACAGCTAGCTGAAAACGATTCTAAATCACCGAAATTGACGTTTGAAGTTAATCCACCGGCGTAACAATATGATGTTGATCCAAAATCCACACAACTACTCTGACCTGACACAAAAAACTACAGTGTCAAATAAAATTAGACATGATTTTACAACTGACTTTACTTTTATTTGCACAGTCGTCAACTCATCATCAAGACATTTGTAAGTAATCAGTATATTATCAGGACAGAATTATGGGCAAATAATTCCGTTACACGGGTAACACTACGTGGTCATGCCGCTTATAAAAGATACGAATTTTTGATTACTGTTTTACGTAAAAATACGAGTTAAAGAATAATATTTACGAGTGAAATGTTATCTTAGAATGTTTATCATTTTTTTCCGATGCATTGTGACACCCTATCCTTGCACAAACCGTCATAATAATTGAAAATGTGGGAGCTCTTTACACCTGTCACGCGTCCTTGCAACTGAGAAGCCGATCGGCGCTATAAGCCATTTCTGGCTTACTTTTAGTGGCCTCACCGTTGCGCGTGAACTGGGTTTCTAGGCGTTATTATTCTAAGCCTAAAAAGCATTAGATAATTGGCGACAATCGAATTTAGGCGGGTTGTACTTCAGCCGCCATTTTTGTCCGCCATGCCTTGTTATAGATGACATTTCTATTTTGTTATGTAGTCGGCTTCTGTCAAGGTTCTGCGATCTTTTCAAATAATTCTAATTTCACAAATAATCTAATAATTTGCATTCTTTGGGTGTAGTGGTCGTCTAGAAGGTACACAAGACAATCACAATTGCAAAAATGAGTGGATTGAAAAGGAAAAAGTGCGAAATATGCAGAATGAAAACGTGTCGAATGGACGGTCAAAAAAGACTATTCATGGCAAGATTTCCACCGTTCGAAGATCGGTAAGTAAAAAATATACTTTTCACTTCTCATGCTCTTAAAATGTTACTTTAGTCTCTGCATATCGGGACTAAAGCTCTTTATTAATCTCTAGGGATTAAAGTAAAATTGTTTTAATTTACTTTGGAAACCCCTAAACAGCCAATCACTATGTTTGTGAATGGAGGTTTGTAGCCATTTTCAGTGTTAGGTAATACGAACTTTTTGGTGCGTGGAAATAACCTCAAAATTACAACTGCTCAAAAATATAAAAATAAAAGATTATATTTCATGAAACACGATTAATTATTAGGAAAATGCGAATGTATTTAATAATATTAAAGATGATTTAATTTTATCAAGTCCATATTAGTCTTAAATAAAATAGTTTCTAAGTTTGAATCTGTTGGCTAAATATGCAAGCATTTAAAACGTCACTTAAAAAAAAAAACACGGAACATTTTAATTTTCTATTAGAATTTGGAATGATAATTAAATTACCATTACTCGTATTAAACTTGAATTGACAACATTTCATATTTCTAACAGGTGAAAATGAATATATAGTTTTATTGTAAGTATTTTAAGTTGTATTCCTTTGACTTTATTTTGTACTAATTTCTATGTATATTTGTCCTTAAATAAAGCTAATATAGAGATCGACATTGCTTTATGTCGTGTACCTTACAAAAAATCTTTGAATTTATTCTTCTGTATTTAAAGAAATATAAGAAAATACGTCAAATAACTGCAATCTAAGACAATACGGGCTGAATAGGGTTGTTGTCTAAACCAAAGAGCGAAAAAAAATATATTTTTTTTTATTTGACGTTGACAGATGACAGATGCATACCGAGTTTTATAAAGTTTTTTTTAAATAAGAAAACCGACTATAGTAAACGTTCCATTAAGTTCTGGTTTTGGTGTTGCCACATTTTAAAATGAGTATGTTTTTATAAATTAATAATAAAATAAATAATCATCTCAGAAAATAAATAAAAACAGAGATTACTTCATATTTTTAAGCAGAATTCAGAAAAGTAATAAAATGATAGTCTTAAAAATATGAAATGTTGTCAATTGTAATCACCAATTAGACCAATTAATTGTGTCACTATAAATTACGGACAAAATAAGTTATAAATCATCATCTTCCAGTGAAGAAGAATTAAAGCTGAAGGCTATGTGTATGGAAGAGTCAATCCAAAATAAATACAATATTTATCGAAGGAATATATTGAAGGAATTAAAATATCCTCAAAGCAGAAATCACAACCAACATTTATTTTGACCCACGCCCATCAACATCGTGGGATGAGAATGAGCCTAATGAAATGACCATCGGCAGCCTTTTTGAGGAAAGGTCTGCGTCTCTACTATAATCTCCATTCTGTTCAACTTTTACTTCGATTTCGAGTGAAAATATTGAACAACTTACATTTAAATTTAAAGAATTGTACAAATTGCCCTTTGAATTTTTCTGAGGTTGGATTAACGACGGTACTACGTAATTGTAAGAAACTTTGTTATAATAAATATTGTAATTTTATATTGAACGTCGTTTCTTTTCCTCGCATTCAAAGTGAAAAGTAGAGTGTTTAACGCGAGACTAAACAACCATAATGACACTCGAACTATTAGCCACCCTCGCTTGGCTCGGGTGGCTAAAACATCTCGTCTCATTATGGCTTGTTTTAGTCCCTTGTTGAACAATCTACTATAATTACTGCGTGTTATAACCATGTTAATCGTAAGTTTCATTGAAAACTTGGTATTTCGGGTAAAATAATACATACCCTTATACGTATGTAAACAATAGTGCTGTATGTAAGTTTTATCGATAATTTTCATTTGAAGTGAAAAATACCTGGGGCCCAATTCGAGAATGCCGATGGAGATATCGCCAAACGTCACATCTCCGTTAGATAACAGTTATATCGCCGTTGAACTGTCATTAAAATGTGATGAGAAGGCGATGAGCTTCAAGTGACATATCTCATCTCAATTTTGGAAATATGAAGGCGATAATGATTGTCAAAAATGCTATTCCTACTACTGATCGTGATTGACATTTAATTTTATGTTATGACAGTCAGTTTGATGTGTCACTGCTATGGAAATTGTTGAGATATTTTGCTTAATTTATAATTGTTGGGAAAAAAGTCAGTAAAGTGCTTGGGGTGTAGTGAAAAAATACAAGAAAAGTTTCAGTGAGTGGTGCGAAGTAGTATATATTGCGTACTATATACCAGCGAACAGCGGTTGTCACTGTTTGCGATTTTGGAAGCAGAAATAATCTATTTATAATTGAAGAATAACTGCTGCTGAATCCAATATTTGAACCAAAAATGTACGTGGGAGAATTTGCTGCCAAGCTCAAATATCATAACAAGGTATTCCGATGTAAAGTATTAAGAAAAATAAACCATCTAAATTCTCGACTTGTCTATTTGTTCACATTGGCCTGGCTATAAGTAAAGTTTTGCGAAACATCTTACGCACTCAGCCAAAAACGATAGCATTTTGTAAGGTATTTAAATGAAATGGCGCCTTGCTCACCGTAGAAGCTACCTATTGTTGATAGGCATTTCATCTATATCAGAAATAGCTAAATGGGTAAATTTCCAGTACCTACCAATAGAAAAATGCTATACTGAAAAGTGTAAATTATTCACAGTACCTATACATATTCATATTTCAAACCACTTGGCGTTACCCTAATAGCGACAAGTCCCACTACCAAATTGAATGTTCTATTTAGTCATATTTATTGTATTAGTTACACATATTCATCATATCTCTCTTTAACATAATTGCACATTTTAAACCATCTCACCATATTATCATATTTTTAAGGATATTCGATGTATGTACCTAACCGGAACTTACAAAGTATTATTCTCAATTCATATCAATTATAATAATCTGTTTGGACTGCAACTTGGTATCTAGATACAGTTTGCAGTTTAAAGTATAACTATCAAAGAGCTGAAATTATCAATCACTGAGCTCCGGGTTACACATGACCATGTTAGGAAAAACAGGTGTTATTCCTGGGGACATTATAATAGGATTATGCTTTTAAGCTTTAAAGCCAAAATTTAAATATAACCAAATCGTTACTAATGCATTGTCCACAACAAAGACGCCCTGTGTCCCACTCCCACCCTTGTGCGCTTTTGAGAAGGGAAAAGTAAAAGTAAGCTATTTGTATGACACAAGTTTTATTAAGAAACACATAATACAATATTGCACACTGCTATTTTATTATTTTTCAGATTAAAAAGGCAACATCAATATGAAAATTGTGTGTTGGATTGAAATGGTGTCGTCGTCTTTACAATAGAAGTTTCCTTTATTATGTTCCATTGCGTTCACTTCATTTGTGAATCAATCCACCACCGCATTTTGTGGGTGCTACCAGGTCTCCCCTTAACCAGCCTCTTGAATTGACGATGATTTGTTGTAAATAGTTGCCTAAGCTTAATCTTGATACTATACTAATGAGTTTTTTGGCAATTCTCACTTATCAAACCTTGAATCGGGCTTAACGTTAGAACGACGGATTTATCGTGCCCTTTCAGATTTATTTCACTCATGATAATTAAACATCATTAAAATGTGTTTCAACTGCGTTTTTGTTATAAAATATGAATTTATATATGTCAATAATGTTAGACGCGTGTTTGACGATTAAATTATCCTAGAGCACCAATAACTATGGAGTGTAAAAGGGAGGAGCAGCATCTTCATATATCCAAAAAATCCCGCTGAAAGGTGATAAATAGAAGCGCACAGTTTTTTAAAGATTCCGTTTTTGACTCACGCTCTTTTCAAAAATACGATACGTATTACCATTACGCATATCAAACTAAAACTCTCGCATCGATAGATCCTGTAGTTTTATTTCTAAAAATCATCAAAGTTGTTCATATCTGGGTCATGGTAATTTATATTTTTTTTATTGCTCAAGAGAAGGTCTACTTACAGAAATTTTGATTAAACCACATGAACCTGCTTATGATTCCATCTTCCGCACAAAAAGATCTGCGATTTTAATACTGTTGATATAGGTACATTTGAGCTATCGTGTACTAAAATATCTCCGCCTAATACGGGATAAATATATGGATTAAAAAATTAAAACAGAAATGTCTAACAACAATAATATCCCCGAAAGTATTCACGGTAAATGTACGAAAAAAATTCTAACGGTAGGGATTCATATCAATCGCAGGTTCACGTAGTTTAATCAAAATGTATATAAGTACGCCTGTGTTCTTAAGCAATAAAATGAAATGTACATGACCCGGATATGAGCAAACTTAGATGAATTAAAAAATAAAACTACAGGACCAATCGATGTGGGAATTTTAATCTGATATTCGTAATATGTATCGTATTTTTGAAAACAAAAAGCGGCGTGAGGCAAAAACGAGGTTTTTTAAAGACTGTGTGGCGTTACTGTGGCGTAAAGTCGTTTCGTTAGTTAGCAACGTTCGTTCGTTTATAATTTTTTTATATAATTTTATTATGTTTTTTTCTGTATAATATACTTAAAGAAGCTAAGTAGGAATGACTCTGGTCATCTAAAATATTCAAATTATCAATTCGAGACTCTCTCACTCTGTCTAAAACTTACAATATTTTCATGCTGGCTCTAGCGCTATTGGCCGGCATTGGAACTGTTATTTACTGCTACCGCTGGGCACTTTTTCATTTTTTTTCCTATGAGAGATTCCACTCCATCCTTTTACACTCCATAGCTTATTCATAATTATTTACGATAACATAATTATTTTATACATATGTACACATTCCTCAATCATTTAAGCGCCAAATTCACTTATGTACTTATGACCTCAAATATTATTCGTCTGAATAAACCATTTTACTATGAAGGGTATAAGGGAGGAGCGCATTGTTCATATATCCAAAAGTGTGTTTTAAAAGGCCGCCAACTACTCACCGAGACAGTTTGTTTATTGCTGAATTCCTATGGCCATCTTTCGGCTTATCATCAGATCAGCTCCATGGTGCCATATTATGGCATTGATAATCGAAGTGAAGTAGGTAAAGCTTTCAACTCAATTATAATCAAATTAAGTTTGCAAGATTTGATTGCAAACAGACATACAGAGAAACTGAAAACGGGATAAGTGGTTCCAATGCACGGGGTTGCGCCCCAAAAGTATCTTAAATAGTCATCGTCTCAAAAAATCAAAATAAATCATTTAAATAATTTATTTTTCATAACTTTTTAAATATTATACCTACTTAAGGAGTTGTTTCGACATTTCTAAAAGCTTCATCCTATAATAAATTTTATGTAAACACTTATAAAGTCGACTACCTATTAGTCATATGTGTTATTTTGAAGTGTGCGTGAGTTATTATTGTGACGATTTAAATAGGCTAGTTTAGAAATATATATGAAATAAAGGACCATGGGCAAATTTGTATGGAGGCTGGACCAAGAACCAACAGAGATGAGAGTTAGGTTATTAGATAGGTATTAACATCAGCTTAATTTTTTACTATGGACACCAAGCTGGATTCCATTGCAGATCTGAGATATTCGTGTTTGTAGTTAAGATGTGGCAAAAATTGGAACTAAAAAATGCGTACATAACCACATAACATAGTTCCACATAGATAGTAGCGACAGTGTAGTAATTCAACGCTAAAAATATTTTAAATTGACGATATCGTATTTTAAGCTTGTAGTAATAAAGAATACCTTTTATTACAAGGAATAATCCTCATATTATGCGTGTAGGAGTGTAATTATAGTTATTTTTCATGTTCACTCAAATTACAATGCTTCTATTGCCCACTAGATGTCATTAGTATTACTATGTGTACCTACAATACAATACAACATATCTTTATTGCACACCAACAAGAACAATAATACAAAATAAACCTTAAATTAAAAACGGCAGACATCGTCTTATCGCTGAGTGATCTCTTCCAGACAACCTATTTAGTAAAAAACAACAATGATAGAATATTATATTTGATAGACGTTATACAAGTTTCTACAGCTGAACTACCTTCGGCTATTACTAGGCCTAATTGGTCGGGTAGGTATAGAGCCATTAGCGAAGCCACTTGTTTTCCTACAAAAAGGACTGAACATATATTTATATCTACATATAATATGTATACATATAAAAAAATCATTATCTTAAGGAATGGAATACGGGCGTAAATCTAGGTAGTTACTTGTTTGCAGGAATACAAGGTACTTAATAAAATGATGCGCAGAATATTCTGCAGTTATTTAATAGTTTTAAGAGACTGCAATCGCTGGAGTAGTGACATCTGGTGCAGAGTAGAACACGCTACCTTCTTTCAAAATGTGGTTTATACACGTCAATCTAGTCATAGCATTAAAAAAATAACATCGGAAACCATAGTCTGTGAAATATATTTAAAAAACACACGTCATTGACATTTTGACACCGCTGAAAAATCCACTGTCATTTAATTCCTTGAAAGTAAAAAATATTGAATTCTTCTATTCTAAATGACGGAGCCAATGTTTTACGTTAAAACATTGTAAATTCATGGAAATAAGTCTACGGAGCAACACTGTTCTCGGATTCGATTTCTGTGGTACGATATTTTGATGAAGTTCTGCCCTTGAATGAAGCTTACTTGTGAACTGTGTTGTGTTCCTAGTTATATGGTACTCGGATGAACCTTCGGCTGTGAAGCCAGTGAGCTCAGGTTCGATTCCTGATGGAATAATACTCGAATAAAGCTCTGACTGTGAAGACATTGAGGCCAGGTTCGATTACTCGTGAAATAATACTCGAATAAAGCTCTGTCTGTGAAGACATTGAGGCCAGGTTCGATTCCTGGTGAAATAATACTCGAATAATGCTCTGCTGTGAACATTGAGGCCATGTTCGATTCCTGGTGAAATAATACTCGAATAATGCTCTGTCTGTGAACATTGAGGCCATGTTCGATTCCTGGTGAAATAATACTCGAATAATGCTCTCTCTGTGAAGATATTGAGGCCTGGTTCGATTCCTGGTGAAATAATACTCGAACAATGCTCTCTCTGTGAAGATATTGAGACCAGGTTCGATTCCTGGTGCAATAAAACTCGAATAATGCTCTCTCTGTGAAGATATTGAGGCCAGGTTCGATTCCTGGTGATGTAGTACTCGGACAAAATTTTGCCTGTGAAACCAGTTAGCTCAGGTTTGAGTTCTAGTTCCATATTATATAACTTGTCTAAATAAAAATATTAAATTAAAATTAACACTACGTTTTCAAGACTAAATGCTTACCCTAACCCTAATGTTACTATTTTATTTATGACTAACTCATGATCTAATGATAGGTGCCAGGAGGGACTTTTCATAATTCTTCGGGACCCTTCTCAGCCAAGCTGCCACCGCTTCACCGACTTCAGTTGTTTAAAAAAGTGTAAACCTATTTAACGTGTACTGTACGATAACGAATTCGTAATCTGTATAAGTAGTTTCGGGTGTGTTGGGCTGGGCTCTGGCTTGGTTTAAGCCGGTAATTTTTTATAGTGATAATAGGTACCTATAATTTTCAGTATTGATATAGTAATCGAATTTATGCACACTTCTCAATATTTTAGGGTCCCGTACCCAAAGGGTAAAAAACGGGACCCTATTACTAAGAATTATTACTTACTATGTATGTTTGTCTGTCCGTCTGTCCGTCTGTCCATCTGTCTGTCTGTCTGTCTGTCTGTCTGTCTGTCTGTCTGTCTTTCTGGCTGTCTGTCTGTCTGTCTGTCTGTCTGTCTGTCTGTCTGTCTGTCTGTCTGTCTGTCTGTCTGTCTGTCTGTCTGTCTGTCTGTCTGTCTGTCTGTCTGTCTGTCTGTCTGTCTGTCTGTCTGTCTGTCTGTCTGTCTGTCTGTCTGTCTGTCTGTCTGTCTGTCTGTCTGTCTGTCTGTCTGTCTGTCTGTCTGTCTGTCTGTCTGTCTGTCTGTCTGTCTGTCTGTCTGTCTGTCTGTCTGTCTGTCTGTCTGTCTGTCTGTCTGTCTGTCTGTCTGTCTGTCTGCCCGTCCGTCTGTCTGTCTGTCTGTCTGTCTGTATGCCTGTCTGTCTGTGTCTGTCTGTCTGTCTGTCTGTCTGTCTGTCTGTCTGTCTGTATGCCTGTCTGTCTGTCCGTTTGTCGGTCTGTCACCAGGCTGTATCTCATGAACCGTGATAGCTAGACTGTTTCACAGATGATGTATTTGTGTTAAAGCTATAACAACAAATACTAAAAACAGTATTAATAAATATTAAAGTGGAGCTCCAATACAAAAAACGTGAACAGTTGGGTTGACTTTACACCTCACTTGTATGCGGCGCCATACATACCATGCAAACTTAACTTAACCCGGCTAGTTAAGATGGGAAGTATTTACACGGAACCCTCGGTGTGCAATTCCGACTCGCACTTGGCCGGTTTTTCATCTGATGTACGATTCCCACTGACCGGGCGGAGTCGGCGCGCGCTCAAGCGCATCTAAATAGTTGCCAAAGGAATGTAGAGCTTCTGTACAACAGTCAGATCCCATATTTGAATGTTATTGGCGCCGCTGCCGGCCGATCAGGCGCTAGCAGACGCGGACGGAGGTGCTCGGCTGTCGTCGCGCGTAAGCGGCTCCGTTCGGTTACCGCCGCGCGCCATCGGGTCCGTTCGCTCGTCCGTCGCCCTAGAATTTAATCGCTCGGACGGACGCAGTCGGCTGCTGCCGGGCGCTCCAGCGTCCGCTGGAACGTGGCGGCAGCCGAACCCGCTCGACATGGTCCGTGGACGCGGTCGGCCGTTGCCGGCTGCCAGAGCACCCGTTGCGACGCGGCGGCAGCCAACCCGGCCCGGCCCGGTCAATGTGAATCGTGCATTAGTTTATTGCTATAGGTAAGGCCATTTGGAGGTCAACAATCCGAAAAGGTTTTTTTTAATGTTTGTATATTTGTGTCATTGTCCATTAATCACGCCTAACAAAATGAATCAATTAAAAAAAATAGTTGGACAGGTAGCTAGATAGTCACGGATGGTTAATGGACATATTCTACCCAACTACAGATAAAGATAATAATATGAGAAGAAGATCATTTGGACGGAAGAAGTTCATTGCAGAACTGTATTACCTACTAGAAATATGAATATAATTACGATAAAAGCAGGACATAGTGATTGAATAGGAAGCAGACCGCAATCCTGACACATTAACCCTTAAATGCATGAATTAAAAAAACAACATTATAAGATATTATGTTATTTCAAATAAATGTTTCTAGTTTACAACCAGTAATTCATTTTTGTTGATGTAAGCTGCATCTTACACCATGCATTTAAGGGTTAATTTGTGAGATTGCTTTCAGAAGTACAATCCCAGACCCTGAAGTGCACGTCTCTTGGGCCGTCGGCGGCCAACGCCCCAAGAACGCGGTGACGCGCCCGCAGTTGGCCACAGAAGAAGGGAAGGTTTCGCAACTTTTTGATTATCTTCAAGCGTTGATTGATAATGTTAAATAAAGGCTATAACCTCACAATTAATAACGTTACCCTATCCCTGCTTGAAAATAAGGTTATTTTAGGTACGCGAAGCGGCGCTAATGTGGTGTCTTAAGCCTTTAGAATTTAAATGCACTCCATCGACCCTGAAGTCGCCGCTGTGGAATCTGGTGGTGAGTAGGAGCTCGTGGGGATCCCGCGGGGGCGCGGCGGATGCGTTTCGGTCGTCCCGATCTGGTCTCGACGCGCGAGGTGGCCGCGGTGCCTGCCTGTGCTGCTGCTTATCAGCGGTGAAGATAGAAATCTTACTGTATTTGCCAGTCGCGTTCGCATGCGTTCGTTGTTAAATCGTACGGAATGCCTCAGATCACCAGGTGATAATACGTTTGTTATATCGGTGATCGGGAACGATGACAATTGAAACAACCGTATACCTTGACGACTCGTTTATTACTTGATGGGCGGGTAGAACGCAAACAGTTATAATAACACCATACATACATATCAACGTTACCAATTCATTATTATTTTACCACTATCGAGATGGATACAGAGGGATGGCTAGACTATGCCGCCCGATACGAGGCTAGAGGTCAATATCTAAGCTAGAAATTCTAGCCGATCTCGTAGCTCATGAAATATAGGCTCTAGGCTCGTTTCGGGATAATTTCTGAGCCGGCTTCTACGTCGCACGTTGCAGGGACTAGACGGGCTCGGTCAGGATTTTGTGGACGTTCTCGCTGAAAGTAAACCTGCGAGTTCTAATTCAGCGCCGCATAATAAAAAACATCATTGACGACTGCACCAAAAATTGTTTCATGCATTGTGGGTTTGCAATCGTATAGCTAAATTCATTGTGACAATTTCTTGTTACTCGATCGATGACAGATAGAAATTAATAACCAGAAAAAGTCTGTCATCGCTGGCTTAAAGTAGGTTAGCATAGATTGAGTTTGTCTACACCTACAAATATAAATGAGATATACTTTTACAGCATTACCACAGCGGATTTTTTGTGATACGAATTTATTAAAATAATTTGAGGTATATGTACATTTTAGCCGACTACAAAAAGGAGGAGGTTCTAAATTCGACTATGTTTTTTTATGTTTGTTACCTCAGAACTTTCGAAGGGGTAAACCGATTTTGATAATTCTTTTTTTGATAATTCTTTTTTTATTTGAAAGCGGTGCTACCCATGAGTCCCATTTAGTCCAGTTCTGATAAAAGCATCTGTGAGAAAATCATCATAACTTTTATTTTATGTTCCGTGAAACATGCCAACTTTGCCCGCTTTTTTCGTAAAAACCCGAATTTCTCTCTTTTTTTCTATGACGGGATAAAGCTTTTTTCTATCTAACGCATCCATCGTATTCATATGCATGCGTTTATTACGAGAAACAATTTTTAAATCTACATTTAATAAAGCTTTTTTCTATCTAACGCATCCATCGTATTCATATGCATGCGTTTATTACGAGAAACAATTTTTAAATCTACATTTAACCAAGTCTTTTTATCAATTTTCACCTCGGGTAAAGTTATCTAAACTTTTGCCAATATTGCCCAAATCGATTATTTTCGTAACTATAGCTCCTACAACGTTAAGATAAGGTTGGAGGAATGGCGTTCCACGTAAATATCTTGATCTTAACTGTACAAACACGTGTGCAATATGGGTGGGCAATGTTACATAGGTATTTTGTTTTACTCCATACAAGCCGAATCAAGCAGTTTGAAATTGTCAGGGTTGACACTTTTGGTTGAGTAAACCATCTTTACCAAGACCATTATCAAAATGAAAAATGTATGCTTAATATTGGGTACTAAGTACTAATAGTTAGGCGGTTATTTTTTTACTCCACGTTAGAATAGGCTGGGCAATGTTAGCATTCATAGATTAGCAAGTTACTGGATAACATTGCCCACCATCATAACTCTGGTTTTAATAAGTATTTTTAGTACAAACTACAGTAAAAATGATCTACAGTTCTTATTTTATCACAAGTAATAAGATACATTCACCTGAGGCTTCCCCATTGTAAAAAATACATCAGAACTTCACGTAGAATTGGCCCGCCAAATCACGCACCTTATTCGACTAGTTCCAACACGTTACGGAATGAAGTTGCGCGCAAATGTGATTCCCAGTGATACCACATTTTCCACTTAAAATAGTACTGCTATAATCATCTTGAAATTGTCTACAGTAACGTTTCTTTTTTTAAGTACCGTTTTGGCCAAAGTCCCTGTGGAGGCGAAGTTGGCGTATTTCACGGTTCCATTTCGCTCATTGCAGTCGGTTTATTAACCGACTTCAAAAAAAGGAGGGGGTTCTCAGTTCAGTTGTATGTTTTTTTTTATGTGTGTTCCCTCAGAACTCCGTCATTTATGAGTCGATTTGGAAAATTCGTTTTAGGTTCATGAATAGACATCTCAAGGTTGGTCCCACAAAATTTTGGTGAAGATCGGATGACGTAATCTATGAGGAATCGAAGGATTCCTGAAATTGTATAGGCATTCATAATATTTTTCATATTTTTTAAACTATTTAAGTACTTGCATATGGTAGTCATCATCTTCCAATGCTGAGCTGATGATGGAAGGTACAACTCCTTAACGGTTAGGAGTTAGGAGATAATTCAAAGGAGATGCATGCCTTCAAGACCTCCCTGATCACCCCGCCATAAGTATTTTATATGAATCACTAAAAAAAAAAAAAAAAATTTTTAACAAAATAAGAACCGACTTCAGTAAAACTAAAAAGCCAAAAATAACCCGTGCTAGTACAGATTACATTTGTCTCACCCTTTGAAGTCGGTGCTAAACCTCACGTAAACTATAATATATAAATATGTATTGTTACGCCGGTAGGTTAGGTCAAAAACTTTGAACGTCAATTTCAGTGCTTTAGAGGCGTTTTCAGCAGGCTGAAAAGTCATTTCAGGCCGTTTCAGAAGTTGCTTTATCATATATCTAAAGATCGAAATTTCACCCAAGTTGCCGTCGTTTTCAGGCGCCTGAAACATGTTTTCAGTCCGTTTCAGGGCACCCTCTATCAGATGACGCCATAACCTGAAAACCCGTTTTCAGGCGTTTTCGGGACCCCTTATGGGCCTCTGAAGCACAAATCGTTATATATGGCGAAATATCCAGTAGGAGTGACAGAGATAGCACTAGTAGAAAGAGACAGCTATGCTCAGAACATTCGAGAAGTGTGTAACAAGGATGGGACTACTACGAAGAGATAGCAATACTCGGAACATTCGAGAAGGGAGTGACAGAGAGTGCACCATTAGAGAGAGACATATATGGCCTCGAATGTTCTCGGCCCTTACGCTGGCTCTTACTAGAATATTCGCGATATGTGTGGACAATGCGTCTAGAGCGGTTCCGCGGGATATATAAGGCGCCGACGGCCGGCGCCAGTTAGTTACATTTTAACTGCGATCGAGTGCTGCTAGTACAAGGATAATCGGAGAGAAAGACTCTTAAGTGATTAGTGCGCTTAAGTGCAGTTCGTGTGAATAGTGAGTGCATAATTTGTGAAATAGTGTGTGTGTTTTCATTAGTCGATTTTAAGTACAGTTCGTGTGAATTGTAAGTGCGTAATTTTCGTAATAAAGTGTGTGTTTTCATTTGTGGATTAATTTGTGCTTTTCTATCATATACGAACCCCACGCTCGTAACAATATAATATCTGAGTGGTTTGGGATCGACTTCAAAGGGTGAGTCAAATGTAATCTGTACCAGAACGGGTTATTTTTGGCTTTTTAGTTTCACTGAAGTCGGTTCTTTTTTTGTTAACATTTTTTTTTGTTTTAAAGTGATTCTGATTATATTTAAATCACTAAAAAAGCAATAAAATAAATTAAGAGATCTTTTTTTTTTGCTTATTCTTCATTATGATGTATATACAACACGTATTACCTATACAGGATGACTCTTTAGTCGTAAATGGTAGTGCCAGGGGGTGATGAGAACGGTGACGCTGAGTAACTTGCACTAAGGGGACAACCACGAAATCCGGTAAAAAATAAACTTATTTAAGAGTTAATTGATACTTAATTGATAGTTCAGTAAGTTACGCGATAGCTTTTTTTTTGAGATTTCGTGGTTGTCCCCATAGTAAAAGTTGCTCAGCGTCACCTTCCTCATCACCTACTAGCACTACCATTCACGACGTAGTCATCTTGGATAATTATGCATGACCGTAATGGCTAGTTCCCGTTCCTAAAGAATGGAAAATTAAAATGGATTTGATTGCTTCAAAACATGCTAATAACGACTTCCGCGGCTTTTGGAAAAGCACAAATAAACTTAATGATCGAACTGGCCTGCCGGTGAATGTTGAAGGTCACCATGATCCAAAATGTATTGCGGATATGTCTAGAGAACTATTCTAAGTAAAATCACAGGTGGGACCTTCACAGCGAGATATGCCTTGTGTGGATGTATTACGGGACAGAGTGGGTTTATGTTTTTCTGCCAAAGAAGTTCAGAAGGCGATTCTTTCTATATCAAGGGGCAAATCACCAGGCCATGACGGGTTAAGCATAGAACATATTCAGTATGCTGGACCTCATATAGCGAGAGTTCTAGCTTTACTATTCAATGTATGCCTTAGTCATTCCTATCTCCCCAAGGATTTAATGATAACTATAGTGGTCCCAATAATTAAGAATAAAACGGGAAGACTATCGGCCGATATCTTTAGCGACCATTGTGGCGAAAGTTTTTGACAGGGTGCTTGATACACAGCTAAAAAGTCAACTCAATTTGCACGATAACCAATTTGGTTTTCGATCGGGGGTATCGACTGAAAGCGCAATTCTGGGTCTCAAGCACACTGTTAGATACTATACAGAACGAAACACGCCTATTTATGTGTGCTTTTTAGATTTATCTAGGGCTTTTGACCTGGTCTCCTACGATGTACTATGGGATAAGCTTACAAAACTAAAATTACCTACAGCTTTAATAAACATATTTAAGTATTGGTATGGAGGCCAGGTCAACAGTGTTAGGTGGGCAGGACAACAGTCGGAGCCTTATAAATTGGAATGTGGAGTAAGACAGGGTGGGTTGACGTCTCCTACACTTTTCAATATTTACATAAATGCACTGATCGAGGCGCTAAGTAGTCAGCGCGTTGGTTGCCATGTTGATGGAGTGTGCGTAAATAATCTAAGCTACGCAGATGACATGGTGCTGCTCAGCGCCTCGGTCTGTGGACTTCGAAAACTGCTCAGTACGTGTGAGGCGTATGCGGCTAGTCACGGGCTGGTGTACAATGCCAAGAAAAGCCAGTTTATGGTATTTGAGGTCAGGTCAAAGGATCCCGGCAACGTACCTCCTATAAAGCTGAATGGAGAAGAACTAGTGAGGGTGAATCAGTTTAAATATCTAGGTCATCTAATAACGTCTGATCTCAAGGACAACCTTGATATAGAATGAGAACGGAGAGCCCTATCTATCCGAGCTAACATGATAGCACGACGATTCGCACGTTGCTCCCCACAGGCTAAGATAACGCTTTTCAGGGCATATTGCACAACATTTTATACCTGAGTCTGTGGGAACGGTACACGCAGAAGGTATATGGGGCTCTCAGAGTGCAATACAACGACGCGTTCCGGGTGCTGATGGGGCTGCCCCGCCATAGCAGCGCGTCCGGCATGTTTGCCGAGGCGCGAGTAGATTGTTTCCGCGCCACCATGCGCAAGCGTGCGGCTGCCGCCGTGGCTCGCGTGAGGGCCAGCCCCAACACCATCCTTAAAATGATAGTGGACAGACTCGACTCTCCCTATATAAATCACTGTTGCATGCTTCATGTAAAAACTAACACTTAGAATAAGACAAAATTGTACTACTAACAAAATGAGTCAAAGTTACTTGAAATAAAAATTTCACGGAGTATATATACTCCCATGCCGGTTTCGGCTACGGTGACTGCTAGGTACCAACGCCTGTGTTTAGGGGTTCTGGTGATTAGCCCTATCGTGTGCCCTCACATGACTACAGTAGCCAATCTTGTGCGTGAACGTGCGCGAGCATTGACGGCACGTAAGGACACCGTCAACATAATTGTAATTGATGGCTGTCGGTGGTTTAGCCTTAAAAGCATCACGCTTATTATCTAGATCAGCTTTTCTTTGCTCTTCAAAGTGATCCACTTTTCCATGCACCAAACGCCTCCACTCTGGACGACGAGTTGCAACTTCTTCCCACTGTAAGGGATCAATATCACATTGCTTCATATGTCTTTTCTGAACATCCTTGAACCGAAGGAACTGGCCGCCTTGTTTCCGCTTACCATCTTGGAGCTCAGAAAAGAAGATGCGTTTTGCTACTCGTTTGTCGTCCATTCGCGAGACATGGCCACACCACCGGAGCTGCCGCCGCATCAATCCACTCCCATGAAGACCAATTCCCAAGACGACCACTTGATAAAACGACCATTATCATTGCCCACTGACCACTTCTCGGAAGAACAGCTAAAAATTACGTGTCAAATTGTGCTGCCGAATTTAGTAGGCACCAAGACAGTGAGCGGGGCAGTACACCGTTATGCACAATTGCACATGTACGAAAGTACATATTAAGTTTTCAAGTAAGCTGTAGGGAATGCCTCGTCGGCCGGGTCCTCACACTGACATCTACGATAGCTCAGAAGTAGAAATAATAAATGAGATGATAGAAAACACAAGGGTAAACGAAACGATATATATTTAAACACAAAACAAATTAACACAATTAAAGATCGGAGCGTAAACTAACACAGAAAATTAACACACAAATTAAACCGCGAATTTAAACTAGATCTTAACTAATGAAGTCCTTTATCTTTCACTACGCACTAATTAACTAACAAGATGGTATACACGTGAGTAAGAGACTGAACGGAAGTACTGGCGGATCGCTGATCTACGCACTGAGTAACAGAGTGTGGACTCGATGTTAACTGAGATTGTACTACTGAACTACTACGGAGTCGTAACTCTACGCAGGCTAAAGTGGTACTACATAATGGCGGAAACGGGCGTCCTTTTATATGATTCGTTCAAGGTTTGTTTACATGTCTAGGGGGACGCCCGCTCCGTTACATTTTGCTGATTCTAGGTTAAGTTACAATTTTTATCTTAAATCTAACATATAGTTAATGATAAGTCTCATTTATAGAACACAAATCTATAATTAGTTTTGATGTGAGAGCTCCCGTTTAATTATAATTTCACAAAATTCGTATCATTTCTTTGTCTCGGCTCAGAGGCCGTCTCGCTCACACAGGTCGAGATATACACCTGCCCGTTCCCTCTTATCGCGGTGCGCGCGGCGCGCCGTGTTATTTTCATGTTTGCCGTGCTCGCAGCAGGTTGCGGCCGGTATAATATTAAGAGAATTTGCTTATATGTTTATGAGGAACATTACTACAAAGTTTCAGGATTTTCTAATTTTTATCCTTAAGTTTTACATTCAATGTAAACAAACATGACTCCTTTGTCTTAGACTGTGAGTGGAAAGTTACCAGGATGAGTCATACTTGTTTACTTTAAGACTCCGTGGTCTTTTAACTATTTTAGTTAGTACATGGGAGCTCTCTTAACAATAATGTTTCTTAGGAAAAATAAGTGTTATACACATAGTATTGCCGCTTTTTTGGGCATTTAGGAAAATAGGGATATATTATTTATTTCGTCTTAATATTAATTTCGCCTAACTTATACATATATATTATTCATTCATTTATTTATTCTAAATACGCCTAGCTGTCCGTAACAGAGCTCCCCCCGCCGAGCTCCCGCGTAGGCTCGGGTTGCAAGGGGAGGACAGCTAGTTTCCTCGCAGGTCGGCGAAAAACTCCTCCTTTGGTGCGGACTTCGACGTTGCGCACCTCTCCGTCGGGACCCGGATGTGTCGCCACGACGATCCCCTTCGGCCAGACGTTGCGCGGCAGCGTGTGATCGGCTATCACGACGTAGTCGCCTGGCTGGATGCGTCGCTCGTTCCCCGTCGGTGATGACTGCCTGGGCGCGAGTGTAGGTAGGTATTCGCGAACCCACCGCGCCCAGAAGAGTTCGGCGAGCGCCTGACTGGCCCGCCAGGTGCGTCGGTCGGCTTCTCGGCAGGGCCCGACGAGCGGCGCTGCAGTAGGCGTGCCCAGCAGGAAGTGGTTAGGCGTCAGCGCCTCGTCGTCTGCCGGGTCGACGGACACGTGGGTGAGTGGCCGAGCGTTGACTGTTTGCTCGGCCTCGGCGAGCAGCGTGGCGAACACCTCTTCCTTGGGTGCCCGCGTGTGTAGCGTCGCCGTTAGTGCAGTCTTCACAGACCGCACCAGTCGTTCCCAGGCACCGCCTTGATTTGGTGCGCCGGGAGTGATGAAGCGCCAGTCCAGGCCGCGGTACAGCCCGTAGTCTCGTAGCGCAGGCAGCCATTCCGCGTAGGCCGCCCGTAGCTCGTGGTCCGCGGCCCGGAAGCAAGTCGCGTTGTCGCTGTAGATCTGCGCGGGCCATCCGCGCCTCGCGGCCAGCCGCCGCTAGGCCATAATGGCGGAGTCAGTGGACAGCGTGTGGACTGTCTCGAGGTGCACGGCGCGCGTCGACAGGCACGTGAAGAGCGCCACCCAGCGCTTTTCTCGGCGGCGGCCGACGGTGACCCACACAGGACCAAAGTAATCGGTCGCCGTGTAGGTAAAGGGCCGCTGGCACGGCTCGAGGCGGGCTCGCGGCAGGTCTCCCAGCGCCGGGACGCGGGGTTGCGTGCGCCGAAGCACGCAGGTCCGGCAGGCGTGCGCTAGAGCGCGCACAGTGGGCCGCAGGCGTAGCACCCAGTACTGCTGCCGGACGTCGTTGACGACACGCTCGTGGTTCGCGTGCGCCGCTCGCTCGTGCTCCCGTTGAAGCCACAGCCGCACAAAGGGATTGCGGCCGTCTAGGATGGCCGGGCGTCGGTTGACGTAAGCGGGCGCGGCGTCGATACGCCCGCGCACCCGCAGCAGGCCATCTTCTTCGTCGATGTACGGGTCGAGCTTGTATAATTTGCTTCTTCGGTCGATCGGTTGTCCGCGGGACAGCGCTCGTATCTCGGCCGGGAAGTCTTCCCGCTGCGCCTGTTGCAGCCACATATGTTCGGCGTTCTTGAAATGCTTCTGCTGCAGCTCGGTGGGTTGTTTCGTTCGCAATCGCTCCACGAACTGCAGCGTGCGGGCTGTCGTGCCTATCAGTCGGTTATAATTTGAGAACCGACTGACATCCGGCAATGGCGACTCCCATTTCTGTGTGGCTGCAACTTGGGCTTCTGTGTCTTCTTGTTGCGGTGGCGCCGGTGTCTCTCGGGGCCACTCGGAGGCCGGACGTTGTAGGAAGTCCGGCCCGCAGTACCACCGGCTGGCGGCGTCGAGGCGGCGTGTGCTATCGGCTCGCGTCGCGTCGTCAGCGGGATTTTGTTTCGTCGGCACCCATTTCCATTGCTCGACGTTGGTGGTCTCGGCGATCTCGCCAAGACGGTGCGCGACGTAGGCGCTGTAGCGGCGGGCGTCGTCGCGCACCCAGTGTAGCACGGTTCTGCTGTCCGTCCACAGGAAAGTTTCGTCGATGCGTAGACGATGTTCTTTGGCGATGCTGGCAGCCAGTCTCGCCCCGATGAGTGCTGCTTGCAGTTCGAGGCGTGGAATGCTCAGCTGTCGTGTCGGGGCTACTTTCGCCTTGGCAGCGACGAGGCTCACACGGGCGTCGTCGTCTGTTTCTTCGCGCCAGTACGCTACGGCCGCGTAGGCTTGAGCGCTGGCGTCTACGAACACGTGTAGCTCACGTTTCGTAGCTCCCCCCGTAGAGGCGTAGGGGCGTGGCAGTCGCAGGGTGGCTACGGATTGCAGACCTCGTAGCCAGTCAGCGAACTCGGCAGCTTCAGTGGGCGGCAGGGCGGCGTCCCAATCGATTTTCAGTTCCCATAGTCGCTGCAGCAGTATTTTTGCGGAGATGGTGTAGCTCGCGAGTAGACCGAGCGGGTCGTACACGCTCATCACGGCGCTCAGCATCTCTCGTTTCGTAGGCGTGCGGCGTAGCTCTCGCACGTCGGCGGAACTCGGATCATTTTAGTGTTGAATCCGAGTTCGTCGGCGTTCGGATCCCACATCAATCCGAGAATTTTCTGCGTCTTGTCGCCGCCAAGCTGCGCGGGCGTCGTTGCTCGGAGCTCTGCAGGTAGCGACTTCATGAGGCGAGTCGCGTTGGAGCTCCATCCGCGCAGTGTGAATCCGCCCGCTTTGTGTGAGGCGGCGACTTGCTTCGATGCTTCGCAGGCTTCTTCTTCTGTGTTGAAGCTCGACACGAAATCGTCCATGTAATGATTCGTGGTGATCTCTTCAACGGCCATCGGATGCTGCTCGCGGTTTTGTTCGGCGTTGTAGTCTCGCACGCTGTGAGCTATGTAGGGTGAGCTCGCAGCGCCGAAGAATATCGACGTCATGGCGTATGTTTCTGGAGGTCGTGTGCGGTTGGCGCCTCTCCACAGGAACATTTGCGACGGCCGGTCTTCTTCGCGTAACTTGATTTGAAGAAACATTTCTTGTATGTCGGCAGTCACGGCGTAGGCTCCCTCTCGGAATCGAAACAGAATGCTCAGGATCGATTGGAGTTTGTCGGGGCCTTCTAGTATGTAATCGTTGAGGCTGCGGCCCTGGCAGGTGGCCGCGGCGTCGAAAACCAGGCGTATTCGTCCCGGCTTGTTCGGATTGGTGACTGCGAAGTGCGGCAGATACCACATGTTGTTGCTCGGCGCCGGCTCCATTCGCTCGGCGTACTTCTTGGCAAACAGATTGTTCATCTCCTTCGTGTATGCTTCGGCGAATTGCGGGTCTCGATCCATCTTGCGCTCGATCCCGTGTAAGCGTCGCAAAGCCATGTTGTAGGTTGATGGCATGTTGACGTTGTCATCACGCCAGAGCTGCCCGACTTCGTAGCGCGGGCCGTCGACGCGCCGCACAGTATCTTCGAAGATTTTCGTAGCTCGCTCGTTCTGTGGTTTCGTTTTGACCGCCGCCGTGATGCCCAGCGAGTCAATGTGGAAGTGTGACTTTAGCTGGGCGTTGATGTCGTCATCGTGTGGCGGGCAGCGGTCTTGCTCCGTCGTTGTTGCCGACGTGGTTGCGGGTCGGGCGGCGTCCTCTTCTTGTAGCGGCGCCTCGTACCCGACGTAGCAGTGCAGTACGGTTTGTTGCCATCTCGCGTACTGTTGTGGCGCCGACCCGAATAGCACCCATCCGAGTGGAGACAGCATGGCGGCGGGCTCGTCGATCTTGCCCACGCGTAGTTCGTATGGCAGCATCAAGTGCCAGTTGTCGGCGCCGATGAGAATGCGCGGGCGTGCTGTGTCGTAGCACGCGGCGCTCATATCCGCGAGGTGCGGGAACTGCGTGACGTAGTCTCGCTTTGCTTGCTGTGCGCGCAAGCCCAGGTCGGCGACGGTCCGTAGGCTTAGAGGGTGAGCCGGACCGCCTGTCTGGTTGCGTACGTGGGCGTGCACTCGACGGCTCGTTTGTTGCGTCGTCATTGACCCCACGCCTTGGATATGCAGGCGCGAGGTCGTACCGTCGGCGCCGATTGCATCTGCGAGGTCCTCTTCAATCAGTGAGATTGTGGACCCCTGGTCCATCAAGGCGTAGGTGAGTGTCTCGCCGCGGGGTCCGCCGACGATGACTGGGATGACTTTCAACAGGACCGAAGACACGTTGCGTCCAAATTCGGCCGTGTTGGCAGTGAATTCTTCGACGCACGCCGTCGTCTCTGGCGGTGCGTCTGGGGCTGCGTGCGTGTTAGGGCGGCGTCGCGACGCCGTGGCAGATGCAGCTTGTGGCGGGGCAGTCGGCGTGGCGCTTCGTCTAGCGGCTTGCTTGACTGCGTAGGTAGCCGGTGCGTACGGTTGATAGGCGTACGGCGTGGCTTGTGGCGCAGGCATGTACGGCGCTGCTTGTGGTGCAGGCATGTACGTCGCTGCTTGTGGCACAGGCATGTATGGAGCTGGGGCGCTCGGCGTATGCGTCTGCGTCTTCTCGGCGTGTAGCAGTCGGTGGTGTGGATAGGTGCAGCCGGGAACGTTGCAGCCGCGGGCGTTGCATTGGTCGCGGCGGTGCTTGCGCTCCAGGCATTTGAAGCATATTTGATTCTGTCGCACCCAATCCCATCGGGCTCCGACTGGCACGGCGATAAGTTTGCGGCATTCGGTAGTGCGGTGGCTGCCTCCACAGTATAGGCAGCTAGTAGGTTGCTCGAGTGCGTATGTCTGCACACGATCTCTCGGAGGGCGTCGTACGGCTCCTCTTCCGGCGTTGGCCGCCGTGCGTTGCTCTGGGACGCGCTGCGATCCACGTTGCTCGGCGGCGGGCGTCGGTCTTCTATGCGGCGCCTTAGCGTGCGAGAATTCCATCTCGGCATCGCTTTCTTCAAGGAGGAACTCCGCCATCAACATGAGTTCGTTTTCGGCGGAGTTGAGGTGCTCCTTAGCGTAGGAACACCAGCGACTGCGCAAGTGTGGGCTCAGTCGCTCGGTGACTTCCCGGATGAGAAGTGGATTTGCGCCGTAGCTTCGGCGGTCCAGGTCCACAAGCGTTGAAACGATATTCATGATGCGTATGGCGAACTGGTTGAGGTCATTGGCGCTCGGGCCGAGCGGCGGCATTCTTCGCAGCTCGTCGATGGCGCGATCAATGAGTAGATCGGTGCGCCCGAAATTCTTCTTAAGGACCCGTATGATTAGGTCGGGTCGAGCGGACGAGGCGATCATGTGCTGCACACATTGACGGGCTTCACCTCGCAGGCAGTGTCGCAGGCGTGCGACGTTTTCGTATGCGGAGTACTTGTAGCGTGCGGTGCTCTCAGTGTAGGAGTTATAGAAGGTGAGCCACTCGCTTGGCTCCCCGGAGAATGGCGGTAGCTCGTAGACTTGCTTCGGAGGAGGTCGCATCATGGTTTCAATAGTGTCGGTGAGGCGGTCGATCACACGGTCTCGACTCGACGATCGTTCTCGACGGCTGTATGGTGTCCGTGGTTCCTCTTCGTGTCGCTTGCGTGTGTCGCGTTGCGGTGTAGGATCCCTCGTCTGCTTCGCGTGGACCGCGTCGGCAGGGTGGACGTTGGACAGCCAATCGTTGACGCGTCGCTGTGAGTCGGCTTGAGATCCGCCGGCCCGAGATTGTTCGTCGATGCGCTCCATTTCGACGGCGAGCCTCTTTTCAACGAGCTCGCGTTCAAGACGAATTTCTTCGAAGCGAAGTTGCTTGAGCCGCTCCATAGCGGCGAGCTCCGCCTCGCGGCGGAGCACGTCCGGCGCGTTCGACGCTCGAGAGTGAAGTGATGCTGGTCGGGGCGGCGCGTGGGCTTTATCGCCAAAAGTGACGCCGAACTCGCGCCGCTGCGCGCGGGCCTCTGATTGGTCGGCCGGCGCGGAGTGCAGTGATTGGCCGGCGTGCGTGGCCGGCGCGGTGTGCTGCGATTGGTCGAAGCGCGCAGTCTTCGACAAATGTTTGTCCAGTTCGCTGCGCCAAGCCGTAGTGTCGGCCGGCGGCGAAACTGGAGCTTCCTCGGCGGGAGACTCGGGCGAGTCTGTTTGGTGGTGCAGTCCCGTAGGCGGTCGGGCATGGGCAGCGGGCGGTGAATGTGTGACTGCCACATTAGTCACCGCAAACCGCTGAAGGTCAATCGCAGATTGTGTGCGCTCGCGCTGCGCGCGCGCACTCTCCTCGCTCTTGTTTCCGCGTGTATTAACCATCGCTAACTATTTGGAAACCGCACTTTCCAAACCTAACAACGAAATACCTAAACTAATACCTAGCTCCGATCCGGCTCGAAGGACCAAAACAATGTAGGGAATGCCTCGTCGGCCGGGTCCTCACACTGACATCTACGATAGCTCAGAAGTAGAAATAATAAATGAGATGATAGAAAACACAAGGGTAAACGAAACGATATATATTTAAACACAAAACAAATTAACACAATTAAAGATCGGAGCGTAAACTAACACAGAAAATTAACACACAAATTAAACCGCGAATTTAAACTAGATCTTAACTAATGAAGTCCTTTATCTTTCACTACGCACTAATTAACTAACAAGATGGTATACACGTGAGTAAGAGACTGAACGGAAGTACTGGCGGATCGCTGATCTACGCACTGAGTAACAGAGTGTGGACTCGATGTTAACTGAGATTGTACTACTGAACTACTACGGAGTCGTAACTCTACGCAGGCTAAAGTGGTACTACATAATGGCGGAAACGGGCGTCCTTTTATATGATTCGTTCAAGGTTTGTTTACATGTCTAGGGGGACGCCCGCTCCGTTACATTTTGCTGATTCTAGGTTAAGTTACAATTTTTATCTTAAATCTAACATATAGTTAATGATAAGTCTCATTTATAGAACACAAATCTATAATTAGTTTTGATGTGAGAGCTCCCGTTTAATTATAATTTCACAAAATTCGTATCATTTCTTTGTCTCGGCTCAGAGGCCGTCTCGCTCACACAGGTCGAGATATACACCTGCCCGTTCCCTCTTATCGCGGTGCGCGCGGCGCGCCGTGTTATTTTCATGTTTGCCGTGCTCGCAGCAGGTTGCGGCCGGTATAATATTAAGAGAATTTGCTTATATGTTTATGAGGAACATTACTACAAAGTTTCAGGATTTTCTAATTTTTATCCTTAAGTTTTACATTCAATGTAAACAAACATGACTCCTTTGTCTTAGACTGTGAGTGGAAAGTTACCAGGATGAGTCATACTTGTTTACTTTAAGACTCCGTGGTCTTTTAACTATTTTAGTTAGTACATGGGAGCTCTCTTAACAATAATGTTTCTTAGGAAAAATAAGTGTTATACACATAGTATTGCCGCTTTTTTGGGCATTTAGGAAAATAGGGATATATTATTTATTTCGTCTTAATATTAATTTCGCCTAACTTATACATATATATTATTCATTCATTTATTTATTCTAAATACGCCTAGCTGTCCGTAACATAAGCATTCGTGTTATTTTTTGTGTACAAGAAACTTTTTTTTGTTGTTTTTACTTTGGTAATAAATACATGCATTCATGTAAACTTTTTAATTCAGATAACACCATATTGACTTATCTGTTTAGTATTAGAAAATATAAGATCTATATATAGAAGTGTAGTGTAGGGCGCCCTGTAACAAGGTGGAGCGACGACATTCGTAGGACAGCGGGTAGTAACTGGAGGACGAGAGCTGAAAATCGAGCCCAGTAGCGTGCCATGGGAGAGGCCTATGTCCAGCAGTGGACTGAAACAGGCTGATGATTATAATGATGATATAGGAGTGGGTATACGACACAAATAGCTAGCAATAAACTAGTTTAAATATTCCATAGAAACTATTTTTTTATAACCCCTTCTATCCGTTCTTTCGTAGGTAAAGTAGTCGTTCCGGGAACTTGTCTTTAATGTCAATATATGAGAAGTAGTCACTCCGGGAAGCCGCTTCCTGGGAATAGGTCAGTATAGGAAGTGGTAGTCTTGGGAAGTGTTCGGTCTAGGAAGTAGTATTTGTACCAGTTTATACTTTTTGTGTATTTATTTATACATTTTTTACTTATATTTTACGCATATGTAAATATACCATTATCTCGGAACCAGCTCGTTTCCTTTTATTTCCATCAGTAAGAAGTAGGTCATCTGGTGCAGTGGCTGCAACATGAGAATTTCTAACTATACTCTACGAAAGAGTCAGATATATGTTTGAGTTTAGAATTTCAAAAGCTACTCGGTGTAATGAATTAAAAGGGGTTAGTATAATTTCGTCTTAAAAGCAGTTGGTCCAAAAAGCAAGTAGAAACAAGTGGTCGAAAAACAAATTGCGATCTGGTCTGCCTGGTATTCTGTTTAAAATCCCGCTTGGTCTAAATGTGCAGCAGTATTTGTTCCTTAGACCCATACTAAACTTACCTATTAATAGCGAAGTATATAACATATGTACGTGTAGGAAATAAGTTTAGGAAAAAAAATGCGGTGACGGCATGTTGTCCAACGAGCCTTTAGCGTGTGAGGCGCGTGGTAAGTTAAGTTTTCCCAAAATAATGGATTCATCTTGCGCTGAACCTCTTCCCCGAAAATCATAACTTGGGTCTTCCAGAGATACAATATGCATATTCTTAGGAAACATGCTCTTTCTTTGACTTGATAGTAACTATTCATCAGGTGAATTCTAGATAAAATGCTTGCTTATTTTGCATGAAAATTATCACCAAATGAACTCCTGACAATTATCATGAAGATACGAGCATTGTATTTTAAGAAGCAAACTTTTTCTTCGCTGAACAATTGATTTAAATACACGTGAGAAATAATAAAAATGCATTTATTATATTTGGTACAATGGTAATTAATACACGTCGCACCAAAAGTAGATTAACACTAGGTTCACCTTCCGCTCTTACCCATATAATATAAGGAAGAGATAAAATAATAAACGAGTACACACTTGTCGTCAACTTTCCTTTTGCTTTGACACTACTACCTATATTTACTTTTTTTTGGTATTTCCAAGCGTGTACCAGCGACGGTATGGACACAGCATTATTGACATGTAATTAGTTCCGCTACTCACCATTTCAAGAAAAGACTGTCAAGAAAAATGACAAAAACGAGTTTTGCTATTTTATACTAGAGGGCATAAGTACTAATCAAAAATCAGCTTTTAATGGGATTAAAACTTTCATTTCGATGGCATAATATAATATTCATGTATTAACTAACTGATTTGCGTCTACTTTAAGACCATTTAGCTTTGTAATATAATTCTGGCGCCACTATCTACACACTGGTCACTGTCCGTATGAGTTAGTTAGTACCAATTTCCGCCACATGTCCCTATTTCAAATTGGAATATCTCAGCTCTGCAATGGAATCCAGCTTGGTGCCCATAATATAAAATGAAGTATATTCAAATATCTATCTAATGATTTAACTCTCATCTCTGTTGGTTCTTGGTCCAATTTGCCCATTGTCCATGAAATGGTCAATAATGGTAAATAGCTAAAAAAAAACTATTTTTGTGAGACCCAGAAAGCTAAATATTATTAATTGAATATTGAAATGTCATCAACACACAAAAACGCCGTTGGCTATTTTTGCCTTTAGCTATCTGTGGAGTTGAATACTGAGTATAATATACTCCGATGTTCCAAATTAGACCGTCGTATAGTGCCATCCCGCTCACTCAAATCTACTTTCACGGGAGACCGAAAGGGACGGTACTATTCAGAGTCGTCGTAATAGCCCTTCAGTTTTATTTACGGGACCGGTTACGTCACTGTGTGTCACCATCATGAGCGATAATGGCGGACGGCGTTTTAAGCCTTTCATATATTCAATACAGAATAAAATCCATTTTCAATTTATTAAAATTTATTTTAATGTTCCTACTTAACATTGATTTGGAGTATCTAACATCTCCATTACGTGTACCAGTGTAATTAGTTATAACACAAATGTATCATGTAATCGTTTAAGTATTATTTACGAAAAAATGACTTACTGTTGAGTTTCTTTCGGCTTTCTTCTCAACAGCGGTCTCCTCTTGCGAAATGCCGGTAGATTCACAATCTGACTTGTAAAAGTGCCCCTGTGGCCTACTTACTGAATAAATTATTTCATTTCATTTCATTTCATTTCATTTCATTTCATTTCATTTCATGCATTCAAATTATTATTTTTCAGCCACCTTCTACTTTTATGTACCTACTGAAAAATATATATTTATGTTTCCTATGCTAACTTAGATGAAGTACCTACGTCCATGTATGCTAAATACTATATGAATTAAACATTAGTTTAATGAAATTTGGAATGAGTCAACTAGCCTATTGGTGTTTTAGAGTGCGTAGTAATGAGAGTTTTACATTTGTGTGCAGATTTTTTTATATGTGTGTTATCTCGTCCCCATCAAGTTTTGGCAGACTTTTTTGTTTGGAACGATACAGCGATAGGCGAGTCCTTTAGTTTTAATTACTCAAAGCTGTTTACAGACGAACATTCGCATTGAGAAGCACCCGAATAGGCTGACTTAAAATAATTCATTACATACAACCTTATTTAAATATACGAGTACATTATCTTAATGAATGTCACCAAGAAATAAACAAATATCACAATATAGATTTCATAAAAACAAAATTTAAAAGGAATTAATATAAATGCTAGTTGATACAGTTTTTGATACAGAAAATTTAACAAAACTAACAACAATGAAATCGTGTAGTAATTCACTTCACAACCCGAACGAAAAGTACTTTATTATGAGTATGAGGATCAAACACACCATGTTCTTCAGAGTGTTGTTCAGTTTTCACTTACTCATTATTACTGTAATAATGTAATTACTTGGACTTTATGGACGATGGATCTATAAACATAGGGCGTTTAATACCTATGTCGTCTCTTTCATGCTGCACTGCGCTGACCTGGAAAACAATGTATTTTTTTTAATATTATGGTGTTTTTTTACTCAGATTAAAACACTTAAAATTTAATAAGTATTGTATTTCACTGCGTATACGTATTAATTCTGATTTAACAAAACAGACTAATAATAATTGTTGGTCATCTATCTATACTATTACATAATTGTAAAAATAATGTCTGTACAGTCAAACAATTTGATTCCTAGGCCACTATAGAATAGAACTGTGTCGCATTGACGACGACGACTATTAAGCAACTTTTTATGGTTTATTACTCCTTAGTCGAGTCACGTTTGCGTTATAGCATTAAATTCTGGGGACAAAGTTATGCGTACAATATCAAAAAAGCCTTTGCCTTACAAAAACGCGCCATCAGAACAATGATCCGGATACCATCCTGGCAGTCGTGCAAAGAACACTATGTTCAATTGAAGATACTGACGGTGCCCTGTCTGTACATCCTCATAATACTGACTGACGTTGTTAAGTATCCTGAAAGATACGAAAGCAATGAAGAAAGAGAGGCACGACAAAGCACGCGCCGAAAGGATCTAATGAGAACGATTGCACCGAAACTAAGAGTGGTGAAACATAGTGTTCGACATCAGGCGGTCACTTTGCATAATAGTTTGCCTAATGAACTGAAGGTGATAAATAATGTAAATATTTTCAAGCGCCGGCTTAGGGACTATTTGCTAAAAAAGGCATATTATGATGTAGGTGAATTTATTAATGATAGTGATTCAAAAATGGCATGAACTTGAGCAGCTCCACAATTAATTTATTTATTTGTTGTTTGTAAAGTTTTGTTTAAATTAAATATTACTTAGTTATGTAATTAGTAAAGACTATTGTATGTTCAATTTCTATTGTTAAATTTCTTATAATTAATGCTGTGAAATTATTGACATTTTTATTTTGTTTTCTGTGTTAGTTACTTAAGTATTATTTCCAACACTACCTATTTAAATTGTTAAGGAATAAATAAATGAAATGAAAATGAAACGATAATTACAACGTCAGTGCGGTTCAAACAATTATCAACTTACATTGAAGATAAGTATTTTTTTAAATACGTGAAATAGGAATTTGGCGGTCACTGAGTCAATTCTATTTTAATATGTCTGTAGAGAGTAATATTATTAAAACTAATAGTGAGGGATCTTTAATAATTATAAAAACATTGTGTTTTTCTCAGTCAACCTTTGACAACGGTATTTGTAAAGGTACCGAAACGTCAGGGAGGCTCAAATAATTAATATGTATACGCGATATAATCCGTTTAAATTGTTTTATTTGAATTAATGCTCATAGTTTACTATTATTAAGAATTATAATATTTATACATTTATAATGTTAGGTATACTCGTATTGTGTGATAAAGTAATGAAATCAAATCTGATAATTAGAGGATTTCGACTGGAAACAATCTAAACGTAGAGTAATTGAATTCATGATTGAATTTTGACTTATCTTGATTAAAAACGTGATGTTATTTTTGTATTATATATCTATATTAATTGGACAGTGCACGGGATACGTTGAGTGCTGATGGCGTCTGACCGCTGCGTCTCCCGCCTGCTGCCAGCGTTAGGCCTGGCTTTGGGACTTCTGGGCTGTAAATATTCTTATTTTAATCTAACAATTTATAATACGCTCTGCCTGGTTTCCCAAGGTCTGTTAATCTAGAAGCAGATACACTTCTGGTGGAAAAGTTCCCGGCCAGGAAAAGTCAGTTCGTGGATGAGTATGATTTATGGTTTATGGCCGAGGCGTAGCCGAGTCCTTCAATAATACGAATCTGCGAACTGACATTCCCGCCGAGGTTGTATAGTGCTATTATCCAAATATGCTTGAAAATAATCACGAATCTACATTTTGAAATAGTGATACGAGGCCGGGAATCCGTTTTCACGACGAGGCATGTATAGTGCTTTTCTCAAACATACAATGAAATAAAAAAATATACTTTTAAGAACAACATTTTATTAATTGACAAATAGGACATTTTAGTCTAACCACCAACCTTTAAAAACAAAACCTGCCTTTTGTCAAACCAGCCAGCTGTGTGAATGACCTTGTTGTTGAAACCAAAAAAAGTTACTTTGCAGGCCTAGGCCTGAAAAGCAGTATGAAATCCCTTTACAGTCCTCTCGAGTTGTTGCGCCCAAAAAGCGATACTTCCGAGCCTATTATAAGGAACGTAAAGACAATATTTCATTGCATGTTTGAGAAAAGAACATTTACGTATTTGTGACTCTTGGGCCGGAACCTTTAGGCCGTGCTTGCCCAATACCAAAACTAAATAAGGAAGTGTCGGACAAATTCGTCGGCGCCTCTGGCAACCAGAGCCGGGTCATAGTTACTTTGCGCAGCGGGTGGGTTGTGCGACCCTTAACCTAGTGTCACAGTGCATAGCGTAAGTGTTCATTTGATTTAAGTCTCTTGTACCCCAACGGACACCCCTAAGAAAGGTAGTACTGTTATCTACTACTTGCTTGTTGGAAATCACATTCATTTCATACGTCTCAAATAACGGAATGTGATCAGACCAGTACACACCATAGTCCACTCGCATATCTGTAATAGTGATCCGTGCTGCTCGAGTTGTAACAAAGTGATCGGGCCATCGTTTTGAAATATGAGCATATCACTCTCAAAAGTTCAAGTACCATAGCCTAGCACTTCTATATCCACACATACCTACTAGCTAGCGTTCGGCGCAATAGTTAAAGCTCCTCTCCAAACCTCTACGTAGACTGCTTCTGTTCCACGGTCAGCTGTAATGGCCGCAACACTAGCGAGCCAGTCAGATTGCTTTCTTTATCGGCTGGTAGGTATACACTGAAGACAAGGATGTGACTACTCCACCAATGCCCAGGTCGTGCGGTAGACGCCACGTCTCCCGCAGTGCTATCATCTGCGCCCAAACACAGCTTCTTGATCTGTTCTAACGATCTCTTTATCGATTTAAAGTTAAATAAATAGTTAAACTCTTCTAATAAACTCCACTACGGGTTTTAACTCCCAATTAAAAATAATGCTACTTCGAAATGCCTATTATTCATTTAATGTATTTTTCGATGAAATGTATCCTACTTGTATCTATAATTTACCTAATCCCTAATCTAATTATTGCTATGGATATGAATAAACTAGCGGCCGCCCGCGACTTCGTCCGCGTAGATTTTTGATGATGACAAAGATTTACAATAGGTAAATGAATTTTATTCTTAGTTAAAATGGTCTAGACAATGCAATTGTTAAAGAATTTTTGAAGATTTTCCAATTATATTACGGGAATTGTTTGCAGGATGCTTAATATTTATTCCGTCAGTTACCTGATGCTTTTAATCTTTGGCAAAAATACTAAGCACTCTGCGAGTTATACTCGTAGAGCGACGCATAGATTTGGAGTTAGAAAATGGGGATCTTAGTTATATTAAGTGAGATTTAAAAAAAAAAAAATATCGTAAGGCTGTTAAAACAATCTTAAACTCAGCACTGGAAATCAAGAGATGGAGGCAGTTTAATGAAGAGTATCTCTTTCAACAATAATAAATAATAAACTTTATTTCAAAACAATAAAAAATAATGACCTCTTTTCATAAGAAGGAAGCACTGCCCAACTAGCAAAACTGAACCAAATTTAGCTGTAAATCAGTGACAGACGCAGTTTTATATCCGTGATAGAAACATCTCTATCACTGGGAAGTGGCCCCAGTTTTACAGCTATTTGATGATATATCATGTGTATTTTGGCACCGCACGTCACTACTTTGATGTATATCCATGATACTACAATGTTCTATGAATCTCTTTAGCGTTACACCAATGGTCCCTGAGTCACTATATCACTAAAATATGATAAGAAAGTAACAGCAATGCTGATATAGAGCTGTTTGTTGTTATATTGTTATTAGCGATTCTTTTATGTCGCATATCGTTAGTGCTAAATACTGAGTGTTACTCGTATGTGTAAATAAAATAAAGTAGTATGAAAAAAAATGACCTTACAATTAACAGTTTTGTAAGTATAATAAAATAGCAAACTATTTTTGTGTTAGTAAGTAGTGTCAAGTTGCTGTTAGGTACGTGCATTAACGGGTAATTTATCATGCGCTCAAAATTTTATTGATAAAATAATAGCATATTATTTGTGTTTTTTTCATGCCCCTTTTAAATATTGAATATTTAATTAAATAAAAAATATTTAAAATAGCAAATTATTTAAAGTCACCAATATGTATCTAAAATGTGTTCTGGTTACCGATATATCACAAATTTACAGTTTCCCACCGCCATTACCAAACACTTTCGGGTTCCTTAATAAAACTAGTAAAACCCCCTACTGTACCTACCTTTAGGTAATAAATAAAGTATCTTCAATATTGTTCAACTCATTTGCGTGAAATGAAAGTGGTTATATTTTTGGTCAAATACTGTTTTTCAAGCAGAAGTAATTTCATAAAACTCAACAGATTTGAATGGCTGTGGAAGAATATGTTTTCATCTTCTCCATTGTCATCAAAATTGTCAGTCGCAAACAGTCATCTTGATATCTTGAACAAGGTTCTGTTAAGATTTCATTTTTTGTATCTACGGAACCAACTTCCGAATTCTCGACGCTAGTTTGACTATCATAAAGATCCTGTAAATGCGGTTACAACAGCTGATATACATTTATTAAGCTATATATTAGTAACAATAAAGTTTATATGTCACTGATGATATAAAAGGTCTTAAAAAGCGTATTTGCAACTGTTTAGTGTTAATGTAGATCTTTAAACAACTTTATGCTGCTGGTGTTAAGGAAACGCCATTATATGATACTTTAGACGCATATCAGCTGCGTTATGTTCTTATATATCTCGAGTTAGCTCCATTAGTGCACTGATATATCACCAGCGATATTGCAGCGCATTAAAAGCCACAATAGAGTTACTTAGCTGTATACAGGCACTGTATACGAGGGTTGTTTGATAAATACCCGTGTTTAGAAAAAACAACAAAGGTTTGTATACGTGTATATTTATTTTTCTACATAGTCACCTTCCAACTCTATACACTTGTTCCAACGGTGTTCTAGCTTTAATAAGCCGTCTAAAAAATAAGATTTCGGAAAGTCGTGAAAATAGGCCTCCGTGGCGGCAATGACCTCTTCATTGGACGAAAATTTCCTTCCACCGAGCCATTTTTTTAAATTTGGGAATAGGAAGAAGTCACAGGGAGCCAGGTCTGGGGAATAAAGTGGATGAGGCAGCAATTCATAATGTAATTGCTTTAATTTGGAGTCTGCGATTCTTGAGGAGTGAGCTGGTGCATTATTATGATGAAAGAGAACTTTTTTCTTATTTAGATGTGGTCTCTTTTTTTTTAAAATGGTATCAAATTCTTGCAATAAATTAGCGTAATATTGCCCGGTTATCGTTCTTCCTTTTTGTAAATAATCAGTATGGATGATTCCCTGCGAGTCCCAAAAAACAGTCGCCATGACCTTTCCGGCCGATGGAACGGTCTTCGCCTTCTTTGGAGCTGATTCCCCCGGCAAAATCCACTGTTTAGACTGTTCTTTACTTTCTGGGGTATAGTGGTGTATCCACGTTTCATCAACAGTCACAAAACGCCGAAGGAACTCACCCGGACTACTTTCGTACTTATCTACACAGTGCCTTGAAATTTGCTTCCGGGTGAGCTTTTGTTCCTCGGTGAGCAAACGCGGCACCCACCTCGCCTAAACCTTCTTCATGCCTAATTTGTGTTCTAAAATGTGCTGCACGCGTTCAATCGAAACATTAACAATATCGACAATTTCTCTAAGTTTTATTCGGCGATCGCTTAATACAATATTCTCAATTTTTTTTACCATATCACCTGTGGTCACCTCAACAGGACGTCCTGGGCGATCTTCATCAAAGACGGACGTTCTGCCTCGTTAAAATTCATTGTACCAATATCTAATGGTTGTCATAGAAGGAGTATGATCATTGTAAACAGCTTGCATGCGTACTTTTATTTCATCACAAGAATTTCCTTCCAAAAACAGAAAACGAATTACAGAACAATACTGCTCTTTCTCCATTATTGCAATAACAACGCGAACTCCGTCGTAAAAAGCCGTTAAAAGAAAAAAAACAAAAGAACGCTGTATTTTTTTTTTTTTCTAGTCCATAAAGGATGCCTAGAAAGTTCGTATACATAATTTCAGCCAGTAACAAGAATAACTTTTTAAAACGTGTATTTGTCAAACAACCCTCGTATATCTGATATGCAACGAAATTGCTCTAAATCACAGTTAGGGATACTGTTGTGCAGCTGTGTTATATGTGCCGTATTAAGAAGTCCAGTAAACGTTTATGTCATCAATTCTTATCACGATATAGCTGTATAAAATTATACAGCTAGATGATGATACAAGTCGCCAATATACAACATAGCAGCTCCGAGTTGCTATTTTATGACTTTTATATCATTATTTAGTGTTAAAACATTTTATTTTATCACTACTTTGCTAGTTGGGTGGTATTTGTACACCCCGGCCTGGCTATTAAACGAAAAGAGTGGTGTGGCGGAGTTCCCAAGGCTGGCCAAAATGTTTCTAAATGGTCTAGCAGGTACCCCAGTTATTAAAAAGGCTAGTGTTTAAAGAAAATGCTGAAATGTGACCTTTAAAACTAAATGCACATAAGCGAATTTAATGATGCGATTACTATTTTGTTCTACAGGCTAGTAGTATTGTTTGAAGATAGATTCAATATATTCTGGTGCTACAGTTCTCTATATTTCTCAAGAAGCTAAATAAAGTAAGAATAGGTATGTAAAGTATAGATTATTCATGTGCTGATAGACAACTCACTAAATATAGGAACACATAAAGTTTGAAACACAATTAATAAGAGACAGCACTACGAAAATATTGTTGACAGTCAACCATAGAAAAGGGGGTGCAAGTTCGTTTTAAAAAAATTACGTAGTCACTGGGTAGAAGACAGGAAATAAAAAAAATATAAACTGATAACCTTAGCGTAAAGCGTAATACTTCTTTATAAACAACATTAGCGGTGTTCCCCATACAAACTTTTCACCCCTTATTAACCCCCTTAGAGGTGAAATTTTCCAAAACGCTAAAATTATTTTTTTTGTATTTGTTTAAGTAAGCTATCTACAAAGTTTCAAGTCTCTAGTTAAAAAAATACAGTTTCTCCCATATAAACATTGCACCCCTTTTTAACCCCCTTAGGGGTGAAATTTTCTAAAAGGCTGAAAGTGCTTTTTATGTTTTTTAATAAGTAATCATTCTACAAAGTTTCAAGTCTCTAACTCCAAAAAAAAAGTTTACCCCATACAAACTTTGCACCCCTATTTAACCCTCTTAGGGGAGGTATTTCCTAAAATCCCTTCTTACCTCTAGCTCACGTTATAAAAGTAACCTACTGTGCAAAAATCAACTCTCTAACATTAGTAGTTTCGGCTGTGCGTTGATGAGTCAGTCAGGACTTCTTCTTTTATATATATAGAAGATGTGACCATCACCGTAATGTACGGGGAGAATAGTTTACTCACGACAAGAAGATCTGTCCCTCCAGCCAATGTATCTTTTCATTACAGCAATATTCAGTGCTTTCATAGTTTATACGGAAGCCTAAATGCGCGAATTTGACCTGGACTTGACCGGTTATTTTATATAAGATGCAGATTTGCCTGATGGACCAGTACAGAGCTATGATCTAGTGATAAGTAAAAAGCATGGATCGGCGCTAGGTGTCAAGTTGTGAGCTCGATACCTGGCCGGATTCAATATGTTAGCCTGACGTGACGGCCCTTCTTTGTATGTAACAAGTTACGAAAATAAATGTTTGGCAGGTACTTGCGCCCCGCCGCCGGAGTATGGCGAGTACTCCGGTTACTCCGAAGAGGTGGACCGGGGGAAGGAAAGTCATGAACAAACTACTACTACATTCAAGTCGGAGTATGGCGAATACTCCGGATACTCCGAAGAGGTGGACCAGGAGAAGGAAAATCTTGAACAAACTACTAATGCATCCAAGTCGGACTATGGCGAGTACTCCGGGTACTCCGAAGAGGTGGACCAGGGGCAGGAAAATCTTGAACAAATTACTAATGCATCCAAGTCTGAGTATGGCGAGTACTCCGGATACTCCATAGAGGTGGACAAGGGGCAGGAAAGTCATGTGAACATGACTACTACTGCATCCGATTTCAAAAATGAGCCGCTGACCCCGTCGGAGTATATCAGGGAGTTTGTTGAAACTGTGTTCAGGTGAATTATTTATATTACTTGAAACTCTAAAATTTTAACACCAATAGGCATGGTGACTATTTTTTTTGAGGATGTCAATCGATTCTATTTTTTATTGTGATCAAATGTCTATATAGGACTGACTACATTTAAACTGCTCTAAAAGTCAGAAATGACCGTCAAAGTTCAACATTCCTACGTAGCGCTAAAAACGCTCCATACAAAACGCGTCAGGCTAGTGACGTCACAGGCCGGTATAGGTACCAATAATTGTATGGAAAAATTAAGAAATTTGTCATTTTCATCGTGAAAAAGTGCGTTTAAGTTCATGGTTGTAGTACAATTATTGTTTCGTAAAATTATTAGGATTCAGAAAACATTTTCAAAATTTATTTTAAATTAAAAAAATATATCATAAAATTTGCGTACCTTTGAAGTCACATATTTCCAAAAAAGATATATGTTTCTGGATTTTTTTTCTTTGTTTCGTGAAATATTTAGCTAATTTTATTCATATAACTACAGTACGCTGTAGAATTCAACATCAGTCAAATAGCCTATTCTTAATAGAGAGCACGATGCGAAATCTCTAAAATCATATTTTATTATAAAATATTGAAATTATATTGAAATTTGTGAATCGATTCTCACGGAAGAAAGGTTTATGCTGTCAGGTTAAATCTATCTCTCACATGGGATGGGCATTGATTACGGCGCCATCTATGGGACGGCCAATTAATGTGTCTCCATTACGCTTTAACAGTTTGACCGAACTACCATGATTTTTATTATTTGGAACAGGAATATTGAGACATCTATACTGTTGTAAAATTCTAAAATCTTATTCATAATTAGTTTTCTGTAACTAGAGTGTGGTAATTATTTCAGGAATAATTTTATCCTGCGTGAAATTATGCCAAGACGAGACCGTGTGACTAGGACTGTCAAAAAGTTATCTGATCTCATGTAGAGCCAAGCCACTGACTCTACACGCCATTACATAACTCGCATACTACAGGAGTAAAGAAACGGAACAGAGACTAAGCTTCAAAGGAGCATGCGAAATTCTTATCTATTTTAGTAGGGTTGGCGAAGGAGAATTAAATTAAATAAACTAAATGTTTATTAGCTTTTAATTATGTACATGAGATTTTAACACTATATTTCTTTCCTAAATACGCACCGATTTTCTATCACAGGTCTTATTATACGCAAAAAAAACATCTTATTTGTTCATTCACCGGGGGGTGTTCATTCATTGGAGACATTACCCCATTGATTTACCTATTGGATTCCTTAGGATATCTTTCTTTTTTCTGGTATTATTCATGCAAAATGAATAGTATGTAACCATTTAGCTCCGAATCTTACTATTAACATTTGTTTTCTTTATTTCGCGAAACAAATATGACATTGACAACCGTTACACGGCCCTCAGTTTGTCAACTGGCGCGCGCGTAAACCGGTTTTATCCAGTTGCGGCGTGTACGCGACGCGGCGGCTAGTAGACACGCGCACATGCACTGCATGCTTGTAGTAGTGTAGGTACCTACAACATCACGGTTGTTTGAAGCTTAGCCTCTGTTCCGTTTCTTTACTTCTGTGCTCAAACTCTACACCTTAGTCGAAATATTACAAGGGCTTAAGGCGAGTCTTGCTCTCAACGTCCTTGAGGATCTGGGCGGAGCCTAACGTTATTCCCCCCGCTGACAGTGCGCCCCCGGAACGATACTTCGCTCACAATCCCGTTGTGTGGCGTCCAAGCAGCTTCATACACTTGCATGCCTTCTTGGACTAGAAAATTATTTTAATTTTTGATAGATGTATAATATCCTATGCTGTAATATCTTGTCATAACTTCGTACTAGTGACGCAACGAATGTGAATACTTACAAATATTCGTATTCGTAAAACAGCGTTTTACCGAATATTACAACGGTAGTATTAAAACGAACAGTACTCGTACTGATTACGATATTCGTATCTCTTAGGGTTGAATTCATAAATATTATTAGACGTTATCATACTTAAATATCTGTATTATCTGATTTTATTTACGAAATACCTAAGGTAATCTAATATTACACAGAGAAGGGCCCTTCCAACCCACACCAAAAGTGTAAGTTTCCGGGAACCCTATCTGGTGTGGGCCCATGGCTGAGAATATCTAAGTATCTAAATGTGCTCGGGAGTTCTAAGCAATGACTATTTTTTTTATTAGTACTTTTAAGTAATAGATACCTAAATACAAAAAAAAAGTAATAGAAATATTATATGAAAATGAGGTACTGTAAACAATATTCAAAGTGCCTTTTTTATGTCGCATAGCGTATGTAACTGAAAAAACGAACTACACTTTCTTAAAATACACTTCAAACGTACAGTCAACCAATTTGATTTCTAGGCCACTATAGAACCTTATCACAATGACAATTATATGAGATTTCAAGCGGCTTTCATATTGACGTTCTCTGTGACAAGGTACGAAATGGCCTAGGAATCAAATTGGTTGACTGTACGAAGACGGATCGAACCTCCGCGGGATCCGGTACTAAAACAATTTTCCGTAACTTGATGGATCGCGAGAGCAAGTGACACAGTCCCCTTCGACGGTTAGATTTACACTGAGCTCGCAGCCCGCGCACGGACGCGCATGCGGAAATTCGGTTTTTATGATACTTTATTAGAACGAATTTGCGTTTTGGTAACTTTGAAACAATACGATTAAAGATTAATGATTTGCCAGTCCTTTTCCGAAAGAACTGTGTAAATATCACTTGTAGTTTAGAAGCCTTAGGGAATTGAAAATTGAAAACGACCCTATTTCAACTAGATTCAAATTATTGCTTTAAAAACAATCCAAGTATAATTTTTTTAAGGCAAGGAATTTTTGGTTGGTTAGATTACGAGCCTTAGGACTTTAAAAGTCACCATTCCACATAGCCACTCGCCTTAAGGTGGAACATTTATTCAGTGTTCATTACTTTTATGTTATACAATAATTCGTGTATTCTTTGGAGGAGGTCTTATTTCTCTGATGTGGCGCTCCTGAACTGTAAGAGTGTACGGTTGGCGGCCATTAAGACAAGAGTGCGGGTCTCCTCAGTGTTAGTGTTTAGGTTAGTAGTACACCTGCATACTTCCATGTCTGTCATATGACAGCCAAACCTGGATATACAACGACAGCGTAAACAAATTGTAACAGTTATAATGCAAGCATCCTGCATATAAAACTCAGATATTAGAAAAAGAAAAATAACCACTGTAATAATAGACGCCTTAGAAAACTGTAATAAGCAGTGGAAACGGCGGTAGACATGGACAGGAACAGGACCAGGACTACGACATAAACGTGAGCGCGGAGGACCAAGACAAAGATAAAATAAACAAATATCAGACAACCCGACACAAATCGATCGTCCCAAATTAAGCTCAAGAAGGCTTGTCTGTCCGTCTGTCCGTCTGTCCGGACGGACCGCGCCTTAGCTCCGTGATCATTAGTACTAGAAAGCTGAAATTTGGTTTGAGTATGTGTATGTATTACGTCGACAAAACGGTAAAATAAAAACTTTTTTTCGGGTACCTCCCGAACACCTAAATTGGGGGTGAATTTTTGTTCGCTTTAACACTAGTGTGTGGGCTGTCGTTGAATACGTAGGTCTTTTAAAAATAATAGGGGTCTCTAAAGATTATTTTTTGGCAAAGTCAGCAGTTTTGTAAATATTCGCTCCGAAAATAAAAAGATAGTGTCCCCCCCCCTCTAACTTTTCACCTGCGGGTCAAAAAAATATGGAATAATTCATGAAAATGAGGTCTTATAAGCAGACCCCGTTATCAGTGGTGAAAATTCATTAAAATTGGATCATAGGGTTGTCACATACTGCATTAAAACATTCCGCTCAATCTGGCACGTATAATCGATAACTTCCAGAAGGTAATAAGTAATTACAGTTACTTTGGCGTTTACGACCTTCTATGGAGCTTGAAATCTTTCTCGTTATTTAAACCTCGGACTTAAAACCGCTGTTTTAAGCCCGTCTATTGTGAAGGATGGGCAACTACGGAACCCTGCACTGAGGGTGGCCCGACATGCTCTTGGCCGGTTTTTTTATTTGACACCGGCTAAAAAGGAGGTTCCCAGTATGTATGTATGTATGTTTGTCCGCGATTATCTCACGTTTGGCTGAACCGGTTGTGATGCGGTTTTCTGAAAGTATTTGTTACACGTAGGAAAAGATTTTAATATTTTAACCGACTTCAAAAAAGAGGTTCTCACAGTTTGACCCGTGTTTGTTCACAAATATAAAGTAGTTTATGAACAACTTTATGATCTTGCACGACCTAATCTTGAATAAATTTTTAATTTGCGTCTGATAGTCATCACCTTCCTATGCTGAGCTGATGATTTAAGGTATAACTGCTTAACGGTTAGAAGTTAGGGCATAATTCAAACGAGATGCATGCAAACAAGACCTTCCCGGTCACTTCGCTATATATATTATGTATTTTATTTAGTTCACTAAAAATATATTTTTTTAATCACCGTTTGCAGTCGGTGCCAAACCTCACGTAAACTTCTTTATCGAACAAAAATACTCGTAAATACCAAATGGACTAAACAAACTCCTAGCCTAGAATCCGATTGTACGATTTGGACGTTTTGATATTTAGGTGTTCAGCTTTGTGGTCAACATTTGGCAATCTGTGTTTTGGACTTTTTAACTATTTGACATTAGACAAGTTTTTATCTGGTCGTATCGCTTTATGACCAACTAGCAGCACCGCGCGGTGTTACCTACTCATCCCATAGGAATGAAGCATTTTCCAATGTCGTTTTCTAATGGTAAAAGAATTTTTCCAATCGGTCCAGTAATTTCGGAGCCTATTCAATACAAACAAACAAACAAATCTTTCCTCTTTATAATATTAGTGTAGATATGCTAATTGTATATTTCACGCTTTAGGCATCTTTATAAAATAAATGTTGCGCCTATCGTATCGATGAAAGGGCAAGGGCTGCACGCTGGTGTCCCGGATGGCGCTTGCGGGAAATAATATAAACCGACACTAAACTTTGGTGCATCGCAGAGGCGCACACTGGTGACTTTTTTTGCCATTATGCAGAAGAGGATAGCGTCCCTTCTAAAGCGAATGTGAATCAGCATCAATAGCCTTCCTAGGGTGTTGGCAGAGAGACTAGACTGCCCACTCACGAAATACTGGGTCGTCGTTGCCATTGGTAGGGGCAGGTAAAGTACTTGTGTCCCATGCTCTGCCTGTTCCTATGATAGGAACGTAAAATTATTTTAAAATTAATTCTATTTTTATTTTAACATAATATATAATATTAAGCTCAAATTGTGACTATTACTCAATGGATTGATAATGTCTGAAATAAAAACTTTTCATTTATAATGAAACGGCCATACCAGATATTTTGAGTTAGGGCGTGTAGAGTTGAAAGCTTGGCTCTACATGAGATCTGATAGCTTTATGACAGTGCGGGTCATATGGTCTCATCGCGGCATCATTTTACATAAACATGTTATTGGTTGGATTTCACTTCTTTTTGTTAGTTGCTTATGGCAATATTTCTTTGACTGCCGGCTGGCTGACGACGTACGGTTACTTTATCATACAACAGTAGCGACAGAAGTAGTCAGTAAGTATGTTGCACGCGCAGGGGAGATGCGGACGAGATGCTGGATAGCGGCGAAAAACTGCGGCCAGCGAACTTGACCGCCAACAACCCGGGCTTCCAGCAGTACTGGCCGCAAGGCGAGTGGGCCGTCACCCAGGACCAGATGCAATCCTGCAACACTTCCGTTGACGCCTGCAGCGATCTCTACGTCAAGTGAGAATATCCTTTTATACCATTATTAACTATTCTTTAAAAGTAGTTCCCATCTGTTAGGTTAAGGGTTCCGCATCTCTGTAAATACTCAACCAATATAGGATCACTCGTTTGTCTGTTCCAGATTCATTTATTTGGCCAAGCAACAATAAACTTTACATTTAGCAAGTCAAATTACAGAGAAAGTAAAACATGCATAAAACTAAACTAGATAAGGAAATACTATACGACGCTAAAACTAAATTCAGAGATGACATATTATGGTAACAAGCTTTCACTCAGGTCTGGAAACCTTTTCCGTGTAAGTTTACCGCATACATATTTTTTAGTAGAGTTTTAGGGTTCCGTACCCATTGTACCCAAAGGGTAAAAACGGGACCCTATTACTGAGACTTTCTGTTACTTTACTTAACTTCGCTATCAATTGCCATTTTAAGTTAACGCTTGCGGGTTAGTACCGAATCGTCTAAGTAACAAAATGCCCAGTGACAAAAATTGATCAATATTGCAAATGTCAGGTTGTCCTATTAGCATTTCGTCCAACTAACATAAAGACCGTAACGCAAAACATCAAGATAGAAATTATCTGTGTAGCATAATGTCCAAACTGTCATCATCATTAGCCTTTTACATCTAATAGCAGATGAGTTAAGCAGCGTCTAATAAACTGCGGCACTTTCGAAGATGGCTGGATATATACGTGGGGATGAACGTTGCTCACGTCCGCAGGAGAATACCCACCGTTACCCTGCACGTGTCCCCTGGGTGGTGCAAAACGAGCAACAACACTCTGGCTGCTGCACATTGTTCTCTCGAAGGACCTCGCAGCCCATCACATGAATCGAAGTTATACATGCAATCGGAATGTTTTCAAATGCGAAAGGCTCTCTCCAGAGCCACACGACAAAAGACATCGGCCCTTCAATCCGGATATGTCAGCTAATGTAGAAGGAATAAGTAGAGCTAAGTCGGACTACTTGCAAAAGGTGCTTCACGATATCAGAGCTGACGTCGTCACTATCCAAGAAACCCACACGAAGGATGATCAGGACTTCGAAACCAGAGCAACCATCAAAGGCTTTACGTTGATCAAGGCCCTAAATCATCTGAAGTATGGCATTGCTACCTATGCCAAAAGCAACTTGCAAGGCGTCAACCTCGTCCACTACGTCGATGCTGGGAACTACAGCCTCATTGCAATCGAGGTCAATGATCTTCATATAATTAATATCTCCAAACCGCCGAGTGCATCATGGGACACTAACGACGTTATCCCTATATTTGAGCACCCTTGTATCTATACCGGCGATTTTAACAGCCATCATACTAACTGGCGATACAAAAACGATGACGGCAACGATATTGCTCTTGCTAACTGGGCTGAGGGTAACAACCTGCATTTAGTGTTTAACGCCAAAGACAAAGAGCCTTTGTCAAAGGCTCTTTCCACTCATTCGTCACTCGAGACTGCAGGGGCCATCCACTGTCAACCTCCCGGAACATCCTGCATGAGTTCCCAAACAGTCAACATCGCCCTGTGCTCTCGGAAGTGGACATCAAAATACCAGTGGTTAACTCCATGCCACTCCCGAGGTGGAACTTCAACAGGGCCAATTGGCATGCATACAGGGAGAAGATAGATGCCTGTATCCGTTTCATCCCTGCAAACGCCCAGAACTACAACCGCTTCGTGGGACTTCTGCTTAAATCTGCCAAATCACACGTCAGGCGCGGTTTCAGGAAAGAATACATCCCCGGGTGGTCCAAAGAAAGCGAACGTCTCTACGACACCTACTTGGCGACGGGCGACTGTGACGTCGGCACCGAGCTACTCCAATCATTGGATCACAACCGCGAGCAAAAATGGAAAGATACAGTCTCCAAAATTGACTTTAAACACTCCAGCAAGAAGGCCTGGCTCTCGCCAGAAGAAGTCACGGAGGCAATTAAAAGCTTGAAGCCAGGTAAGGCGGCTGGAAAAGACGGAGTATACAACGAGTTCCTACTCAACCTGGGCCCAAACTCTTGTCGTTGGTTGGCTGCTTTCTTCTCCGATGTTATCGTCAAATAGCCTTCCAAAAGCCTTTAAAGAGACCAAAATTATTGCTCTACTGAAAACGGGAAAAACTCCGTGTGACGCCTCCAGCTACCGTCCTATAGCACTATTGAGCAATTGCTATAAGCTCTTGGAAAAGTGCTACAAAAGCGCATCGGGCTGCTTATAGATAAAATAGTGCCCCCCGAGGAAGCAGGTTTCAGGGCTGGTAGAAACTGCGCGGATCAGGTGCTAGCTCTCACGTCCCATATTGAGTCAGGTTTCTAGAAGGTGCTTAAAACGGGCGCCGCCTTCATCGACCTCACAGTGGCCTACGATACGGTCTGGCGGGAAGGCCTATTGTTTAAACTACTGTCAGTAGTTCCGAATTTGAAGATCATGAACCTAATTTCGAACATGCTGGCGCAAAGACTCTTTACCGTACACCTCGGCAGGAAAGAAAGCCGCAAACGTAAACTAAATAACGGCTTACCCCAAGGTTCAGTTCTAGCCCTTATGCTTTTCAACCTATACATTCATGATCTTCCTAACACTAACGCCAGAAAGTTTGTATACGCAGACGACATAGCCCTGACCACTCAAGCCAAAGACTTTGCTTCCCTGGAGATGGTCCTGTCCGAGGATTTGAAAAAGCTGCACTTATTTTTCCAAACCTGGTACCTTACCCCAAGCCCCGCTAAAACAGAAGTAACCTGCTTCCATCTCCACAACAAATTAGCAAAACGGGAACTAAGTATTCATTGGAACGGAAAAATGCTGACGCACAACTCTGCCCCTAAATACTTGGGATTCACCCTAGATCGGTCGCTTACATTTGAAGAACACCTCACGAAATTGTCAAGGAAACTGCAAACTAGGAACAACAACTCGCTGGTACTTCTTGGGGTGCAAACTCGGATTGCCTGCGTACCTCAGCCCTGGGCCCTTGTCTTCTCAACTGCGGAATACTGCTCACCGGTTTGGTTGGAGTGTGCCCACACGGTCCAAGTCGACGTGGAACTCAACAAGACAATGAGATGTATCTCTGGCACTATTCTCCCCACCCCAACTCACTGGTTCCCAGTCTTATGTAACATCGCACCTCCTAGACTGAGAAGGGAAGAGGCTTTATTAAGAGAGACTAAGAAACTTCAAAGTGGAATGGATCTCCCCGGACGTCAAGAGTTTCTCAACCCCGGCACTCATCGACTTAAACCAGAAATGACAATATTAACAACTAAACTGACTATAACAGCGATATAGAAAGTGCTTATAATATAAAAACAAACTGACGCGATTCGTGGTCGTGAATCACGGCACCCGCCCTGTAAACTGGCAATGGCTCTAACTGAATCCAGATTGAGTCTGAAAGAGAAATGGACTTCTGATTGGCAGTCAAAGACGAGTGGACATATTAGAAGCCTTATCTCGCCCGGTGTAAAAATGAAGGGGTTTGGCCTCCCGCGTCACGAATGGTGCAAACTAAACCGACTGCGCACAGGGTGTGGGCGAAGTGCCCATTTTTAACATCTCTGCGGCTGGATCGATTCGCCCAGCTGCGACTGTGTTGCCGGATCTCAAACTGTCCATCACATAGTACAGGAATGCCCCTTCAGTGCCTACCCTGGAAACCCCGAAGACTTGTTCTCCTTCACAACTGACGCGGCTAAATGGCTAAGAACCTTGGATATCAATTTGTGACATAACAGTTGTATATGTTTCGATTCCTTGTAATGTTTTTTTAGCATTTCGTCCAACTAACATAAAGACCGTAACGCAAAACATCAAGATAATAATTATCTGTGTAGCACAATGTCCAAACTGTCATCATCATTAGCCTTTTACATCTATAGCAGATGAGTTAAGAAGCGTCTAATAAACTGCGGCACTTTCGAAGATGGCTGGATAGCGACATCGAAAACCATTTACACGCCGCATTGAATCTATCCACCATACGCTGAAGATCCTCCGGCGATGTTGCGACGAAAGCGGCATCATCGGCAAATAACAATCTGTCAACATAATAATCTTGCAGTGTTTTCGAGATTTTAAGAGTGATATGTTGAACAACTTGCCATCAGCCCTAGTTCGTATGTGTATACCCTGAGTGACATCCCCAAAAGCAACCCTCAAGAGTACGGAGAAGAATATGCCAAACAACGTTGGCGCCAAGACGCAAGTCTGACGTACACCTCTACGCATATCGAACGGGTCAGACGTGTTACCGTTGTACACAACAGAACCCTTCATATCATGGTTGAAAAGCTTAATCAGGCTTCGAAGCTTTGGAGGGCAACCGATACTCTGCAGTATGGTGTATAATCCTTCCCTGCTGACGGTATCAAATGATTTGTTCAAGTCCACAAATACTACTAGGAAGGGGGTTCATTGCTCCCTGCATTTCTCTTGTTCATCGAGGAAACGACTGTCGGAGAACCGTTCCAGAATCGTAGTTGACGAAGGGAAAAGATCATGTCAGTGGTGGAGCGCTGAGCACGAAATCCGCATTGTGCCTCAGGATCTGCTAGTTTTTGCAGCTTGGCCAAGATGACGCAGCCAAACAGCTTTCCAGCAATGCACAACAACGAGATGCCACCGTATGAGTCACAGTTGCCGCGGTCACCCTTGCCTTTAATGTCCAAATTGTATAATGTCAAAAAAGCTTATACCATAAAATGGCACATAGGTAAGTCTAATCGAAAGCATTTAGCCCTAGTAGAATAATGACCAAAAAGCAAAACATCAAATATCAAACGCTTATCATAATAACTTGAGCATCACCATGATGATGACACACAGGGCCGATGGAGTCAGATAGATATTTTTTATAGATCTTCGATCGATAGGTAAAAATGCTGTAATCATATAGTCAAAATGCCCCTGGCTGAAATAAACAGTTTTCTTAGTTGCCTTTATTTGTGTTATTCTAAGATATCGTTTAAACAAAATCCAAGCCTAGAATCCAATTGTCCGATTTGGACGTTTTGATATTTTGGTGTTAATTTTTGTGGTCAACATTAGGTAATCTGTGTTTTAGACTTTGTAACTATTTGACGTTAAACAATTTGTTATTATCTGGTCGTATCGCTTTATGACCAATATGCTAATTGTATATTTCACGTTTAGGCATCTTTATAAAATGGACAATTTACACTATCGAGATTTCGCTTCGTGGTCAATTTGCGTCACGGGACGCAAATTTAAATAGCAAGATGTGCTATTTAAACGATGCGATATAGTCTGGCTAATGAAAGTATTTAGACTATAAAATGACGGCAAATTTAAAAAACAACGTGTTGCAACACCACGTATAACTCGATAAAACAATATTGATACCTGGATTTTTTTTTGTACACCTATACTCGTATTGTTACTACAATTATTTGTTCACATACTATGGTAATGAAGAAGAAAGACGGTAGCATCCATCTAATTATCTAAGAATAAATAGTCGAATAGATTTTTTTGGAAGATAAAGCCTATGGATTTAGCTAATGCGAAAAGTGTAAGTTGCATTAGATAATCCTTCACATTTAAATTTGTGAATTTTGTAAGGGTAAAGAGGGAAGAAATAAAACTCATTGATTTCATTTTATACTTAAAAATAATGATTAAAAGCACTCGAAAACACAACTTCCATTGAATCACTCGATCTCTGTAGTTATAGTTATACTGTTTCCTACACTATAATGAATATTTTTGTAAATTGTTACTTTCTTAGACATTTTGCACATCAAGTATCATAACAAAAAAAGAACCGACTTAAAAAAAGTTAATATTCAAAAATAACCCGATCATGTACATATTTGAATCACCTTTTGAAGTCGGTGCCAAACCACTCCATTATTACTATGATCACAGATGCCGCGCAAGTTTACGTGAGGTTTTCCACCGACTTCAAAAGGTGATTCAAATGTAATCTGTACACGATCGGGTTATTTTTGGCTTTTCACTTTATTTTCAGAAAATGAAATCAGGCTTTTGGATTTATACAGTGGCGTTCAGCTAATTAGGGACATCATTATTTTATTCCATAGAACTGCATATAACTGAAAATTTGATGAAAAATTTAAGATGCGGTTGACCATTTTAATTATTCGTAACATTAAGTATAGGTATTTAAACAAGGTTCACTAAAGGGAAAATAAAGTTTCTGTAAAACTTGTACTTTAGAAACTACACATGTTCAAATTAACACTTTTTACAACTCCATACTGCAATTAGAGACGGAATATAGGTAATTAAAATAGTACATTACATCAAAAAGGCCGGGAAAATGAGGATTTCCGGCCAAGTAGGTATATACGGCCGAGCGAGCGTGCGAGCGAGGCCGGATAGTGATACGAGGCCGGGAATCCGTTTTCACGACGAGGCATGTATAGTGCTTTTCTCAAACATACAATGAAATAAAAAAAATATACTTCAAAGAATAACACTTAATATTGTTTGTCCGATATTTTCCGAATTTGACCGAATTTTAAAAATCCGATTTCAGATTCTGACTCATGAGCCCCAAAACCCCCGGATACCGAATTTCAGCCTCCTAGGACCAATTTGAAATTTTCTCCATACAAATCGTTTTTTTTTCGATATTTTCCGAATTTGACCGAATTTTCGGACAAGATTTCAGATTCATATTTTTGAGCCCCGAGAGCCCCCGATACCGAATTTGACCGAATTTAAAAAATCCGATTTCAGATTCTGACTCAGGAGCCCCAAAAACCCCCGGATACCGAATTTCAGCCTCCTAGGACCAATTTGAAATTTTCTCCATACAAATCGTTTTTTTTTCGACATTTTCCGAATTTGACCGAATTTTCGGACAAGATTTCAGATTCATATTTTTGAGCCCCGAGAGCCCCCCGATACCGAATTTGACCGAATTTAAAAAAATCCGATTTCAGATTCTGACTCAGGAGCCCCAAAAACCCCCGGATACCGAATTTCAGCCTCCTAGGACCAATTTGAAATTTTCTCCATACAAATCGTTTTTTTTTTCGATATTTTCCGAATTTGACCGAATTTTCGGACAAGATTTCAGATTCATATTTTTGAGCCCCGAGAGCCCCCCGATACCGAGTTTTAGCCGCCTAGCACCAATTTGAAATTTTGAAAAAAAAAAGTCGCCATCTTGAATTTTTTTTCCCACAAGTGTCTAACAACCAACCTTTAAAAACAAAACCTGCTTTTTGTCAAACCAGCCAGCTGTGTGAATGACCTTGTTGTTGAAACAAAAAAAAAGTTACTTTGCAGGCCTAGGCCTGAAAAGCAGTATGAAATCCCTTTACAGTCCTCTCGAGTTGTTGCGCCCAAAAACCGATACTTCCGAGCCTATTATAAGGAACGCAAAGACAATATTTCATTGCATGTTTGAGAAAAGACTATTTTCTAAAAAAGATGATTTACAGAAACTTTATTTGCACTACACTCACGAGCAAAGAAACGGAATCACTTCACATTTTTCGGTTTTCATGTCGTATCTTGAAATCTAAGTTTTTCCTCGAGTACCCAGTGCTGAAAATATATTTTCTGGGTCTTCAGCTTTCAAATAAAGCACTGAAAATGAAAATCGGTTCAGGATTTTTTAGTTTACAGACATTTTGCCGATATGTGGAAATTTACGCCATGCAAGGGCCGCTAATTGTATACTAAGACTGTATACTAAGACTAACCCGTTTCTACTACTACTAATCCGTTTAAATTGTTTAATTTAAATGTGTGACAGTTAATACGGTGAATAGAGACTAAAGTACTATGTGTGACCTTACAAACGGTCCGGTAGTTTTGAATTTTTGATATGTTGTCTAGGATGGTTAGTCAGTGCTTAAAATGCAAAATGCACAATTCCCCCCCCTCCGCGCCCGCCACCATATTGAAAAAACCGGCACTTTCTTCATATTTTTGCTCATATCTTCCTTTAGGAGCATTTTAGCTACAAGAAAGCTTCGACAATGTTATAGAGAGTTAAATTTACTACATTCTCCATTTTATATTTTTTTTCTAGGACAGATAGTTACGGAGATATCCACATTTAAAAAAACGTAAAAAATCGCAATTTCCTACTGAAAAACAAACTTCAAAAATTCAAAACTACCGGACCGTTTGTAAGGTCAAAATCCTTTATTCACTTAATTAGTCGCGGAAACCGAAGAAAATATTATATACTAAGACTTGTTTAAATACGTGTACAGCATGTTATTAATAATAAAATTGGTCAACCGCATCTTATACGTTGTTCATCAAATTTCCAGTTATATTTTATGATTATGCAGTTGTATGGAATAAAATAATGATATCCCTAATTAGCTGAACGCCACTGTATATATCCAAAAGCCTGATTTCAATACATTAACGATGACGATAAATTAAGAGTAAGTTTATTTTTAAAATAGAAAATATCGTTATAGATATTTATTGTAGAGAACTATTCAAAGAATAGTATTACTACATTACTTCAATTTCCCCACAAGGCAGACTGTAACTTTTCTTATAACAGCGCAATACTTCAAGGCCTTGCCGTCGCTTTCGAATATTTTTTCAGCAATAATTTTTCAATCTTTAATAAACAGTAGCAACAGAGAAAAAAACCGGCCAAGAGCATGTCGGGCCACGCTCAGTGTAGAGTTCCGTAGTAGCGTAGCTCATCCTTCACTAGAGACGGTCAAAGACAGAAAGACGGAAAAAGGTCGTAAACGCCAAAGTGACTGTAATTACTTATTACCTTCTGGAAGTCAACTTACGTCCTTTTAAAGAAAATTATGAAATTTTGCGATAACTCAAAAAGAGATGGATCGATTTTGTTCAATATAGTTTTCATTGAAACTACTTATAAGGCCTCATTTTCATGAATTTTTCCATATTTTTTAGACCTGTGGTTGAAAAGTTAGAGGGGGGACACTATTTTTTTTATTTTCGGAGCGAATATTTACAAAACTACAGACTATCAAAAAGTAATGTTCAGAGACCCGTATTATTTTTAACAGACCTATTTAACGACACCCCACACACTAGGGTTGGAACGAAAAAATAAATTCACCCCCACTTTAGGTGTACGAGGTACCCGAAAAAAAATATTTTTTTTTAGTTTTTATTTTACCGTTTTTCGGCGTGATACATACACATACATACCAAATTTCAGCTTTCTAGTACTTATGATCACGGAGCTAAGCCGCAGACGGACGGACGGACGGACGGACATGGCGAAACTATAAGGGTTCCTAGTTGACTACGGAACCCTAAAAAGTGAAAGACGTACAGGAAATCGTAGAAGAATCCAAATAGCTGAATATCGTTAATATATTCCTAGGTATGGGCCGGTGTGCGCTAGCGACTTGATGAACAAGCACTCAACGTTCGACACGTGGTGCGAGCTACAGGACAACAACTGCCGCGACGGCACCGCCAGTGAGTATTGAATCCCCGTCGCACGACACGTTCGAGAACTGCGACTGTTGGCCCTATGGCCGTTTCGCGTTAATTCTCCTAGGGGAGGCCTCTCTCCTGCACAGTCGACGACTGCGCCGAGGTCTAAGGCTCCCCCCACTACTTCCAAGGCCCCGTCTTCTGTCAAGGTAACCAGCGACGTGGAGCGAGGATGACCTCAACCGTGGAGATTCAAGGTAAGCTCGGACCCGATGATGTTCAGCTACAGCTCAGCTGAGGGGTTCTTTATAAAGTAAACTCCTGCTTCAATCTCCTCTTTACAATAGTAATGAATGTAGGTATGTAAGTACGGCGCAGTGGTTGATAGCGGTGTGTAGGCGCGCCGCGATGACCGCCGTGACGTCATCGGCTTTCCGCAGCCCTCTCTCCGTTAGAACTGGTTGAAGTAGTGGCAGCGCCATCATCCTGCCCCCCTTGAAAGCTCCGGCTTTCAAGCTCCTCTGTGCAGGGTAGAGGACACACTCGGTTGAGTGCTCTCCTGACTGCACCTCTCTGCGTGGAAAAATCAGCTAGCCTGCTGACTCCATCATGTAGTTGAAGGACTCTCCCAAGCCTCCATTTAAGTGGTGGTGTGTTCTCATCTTTCAACACCACCAAGTCTCCAATCTTCAGTACTGTGCCAGGTATTCGTTACGCCATATCTGCCAGAAATGCTGTCTCAGCTGCTCGATCCTCTGATATCTGTCAGGGTTATTAAGAATAATGGGGGTGACGGCAGTGAGTTCATGGGCTGCCCCGCCAGCAAGTGCCCTGTAGTCGGAGGGGAAAGATCATTAGGGTCCGACGAGTAAGGAGTGAGGGGTCGGGAATTGAGGATTGCCTCAATTTGTGTAAATAAAGTGCTCAACTCCTCAAATATCAGACTAGCATTACCCATAATCCGTTTTAAGTGGAATTTGGCCGATTTTAAGGCAGCTTCCCAAATCCCCGCGCCCGCGGTGTCGCGCGGCACGTGCCTCAGCCGGTACCCGGGCGGCGCCGGCGCACGGGCCTCCTCACCGCTCCTGGTCCACGTTGCATTGATCATCATTATGTCTACGTCAAAACGCGACATCGCCACTAGAAATTCCGTGTACCGCATGCCGAGCGAGCCGGGGTTTATACGTCCACAAGTCAGATTTTTGATTTTAATAAATTGTATTACGAAAGAAAATACGAGTTCAGAATATTCAGTTTAGCAGATAAAATCTTAAGAGTGTCACGTGGCGCCAGTCAGAGGTGACGTAGAAATAGGAACAGCTGTGACCTCCTTTTTTCTATCAGATTAAATGTTGAAATTATTATTTTATGTCTTTAATGTCTCTAAGCTAAAATAGGCCGCCAAACCATATATAAATACGTGGATAAATAAAACAACATAGTAAATAGCATGCAATTATTATTTCTTAATACATATTATATATCTCGATATAGATTATATTATTATTGTAGTTATTATCAATCCGGGAATGGACCTTACTGTCACACATATTTTTATAAGTGCATTGACAAGTTGCTCAGTACACTCTCCACAACATTAAACAATCGGCTATTACAGCACTATTTCTTAAAATATAACTAAGTAAATTACAAATACGTTTATTATTACTTAAAGAATACACGTAATAACATATACAGTTGTAAGCAGAATACAGTAAGTACATCCAGCAGGCGCCTCTGAATTAAGCCTCTGTGCGAATACGTTTGGGCGTCTCGTTTTCGCTGCGTCGCACAAAAATAACGCCGTCGCGGGTCCACGGGCGAAGCCATTGCCGATTCTTTGTCTCCTGCCGCACCAGGAACAGTAGCTGTCGGTTTGTTTTAGTCCACCGTTGGTTGATAAAAAACCGACAGACTACGCCGTCGTCCGCCCCAGGCACCTGGAACCCTCTAGTGCTGGCGCCACGGCCGGCGCAGGCCGCGCCCGGCGCAGGCCGCGCCTCACCAACCGTAGCACCAGCACGGGAGGTCGCTCGTAGTCGCCGCCTTCACGCCATGGGCCCACGCGCATTGCGCTCATGATATCCCGCTGTTTGAGAGTCACGCCCAGCTTGGTACCCACAAGCGATACGATGTTGACCGGGTCTTCATCGCTTGTTTCCGGCAGCCCTGATATTTGGAGGTCCATGAGCAATGACGTTTGGTCTCGATGATTCAATTCCACCTTAAGTTGTCGTATGGTGTTAGCGAGGTCACTCGGTTCGTCGCAACTCTTCTCACTTAGGCGTTGTTCTATAGTGGAAACTCGTTCCTCCACGACATCCATACGCTTGTCGAAATTTGTGAACGCGAGGGTCAGTGAGTCGATCTTTGCTGATAACTGCGACACACATTTATCAATCGTAGACTTTAAAACATCTGTTAGCTCTAACTTTAGTTTATGGAAGTCGTTGATAACAGCTCCTTTATTCTCCGATTTATCTTGCTGGAGCGTACCCTGGCCTGACGACGAGGACTGCCCCGCTTTCACCGGGGCCGGCGGCTGGCTAGCACGCACTGGAGAAGGCGACCGAGCGCCCCGTACCGGCGTGTTTGTGTTCTCGGATTTTGGTTGCTTATTTCGACATTCCGGGCACTTCCAATGAGCTCTTTTTTTGATTTCTATTGAATTAAAAGTCTTTTCGTCTGTTTGCGCACACAAGGTCGTCGAACAGCACAGGAATTGTCTGGTTTTGATAGAAGCCTTGAAACCAGCACAGGCTTTTAGCGAATTTCCACTTGAAGGCAACATATCGATCTAGACACGCGGCAGCGTGTCAAGCTAAGTTCAAGCAAAGGAACTGCAGGCTAGCCAGCGCCGAGTGTAATATTACACAAAGCACTTGGTGCCACTTTTGACCCTTCTATAACTCGAAAAGGCCTGGTAAGGCCCTTCCTCGAGTCGTTCAGTAACTTTTCAATATCCACGGAAGGTTTCACATTTCCAGGTTTCACGGTTACCTCAGATTCCCGACAGCCTCTGATCCAAGAAATTTCTTCGCATAATCCGACCAGCGTCCCTTTATTGAGGACGCATTCCGTTTCGCTTGGATTAAGGATCCTTACAAATGCTGTAGATGCCGTAGTTACCATTGTACGGACTGTTATCCACGGTTTATCAGCATCCAATCTCTCTACCACCACACAGCGGTGAGATTGCGGCCTTGAGGAGTTCGGCATTTCCACTGGAACTAAAACCTGCGACCTTGGTTGAAGAATGGTTCTCCTGGTACAGTAGACATTTCCATTTACTCCACGTTGTATAGGAATCTCATCAACTCCAAACTTTAGAACTCCCACCTTCAAGTCGATTTTACAGTCATATCTCCTCATAAAATCCAATCCAATAATGCAGTTGTCCACGATGTTAGCAGCGTCCACGATGTTACCAGGGTCCCAAGATACAGGCTCAGCCTAGTTTGGGGCCCGCTGGATATCTCATGATGTATTATGCCCTAAGTTTCAATAAATATATTTCATTTCATTTCATTTCATTTCTTTTCATTTCATTTCAGTGATCACTTTATGCCAGTATTCTTTTTCACCAATTTTCACAGCCAACTCTCGTTCTCCTTGGACGGAAATTTACTGGCCGGTAGCAGTTTGCAGTTGGAGATGCCTAGTTTGGACTGGATGATCTCTGGTCAGGTGTTTTAAGTAGCCAAGAGCTTATAACAGTCCGAGAAGCTCCGGTGTTTATAGTAAGGAGACATGGTATTCCAAAGATTTCTCCATTGACAACCAGACTAATCCCGTCGTTCGCCTGTGAGATCATAATTGGGACATTTCGACCACCAGCCAGCACTCGTCCCACAGTCCTGGCTTTTATTCGTTTCCCTGTTGGGGCTCTGACTCCGCAGAACCTATTGTCCTCGCCATTGGAGCGGGGTTTCTGTCCCTCCTAATCCTTGACCCACGGTGACCACGTTCTCCACAATGCAAGTAGCAACGTGGCCAAATTCGCGGCGGGAATCTACTGGCTTCGACACTTCTCGCACCCTGAAAGGCCTGGATGAATCCTGTCGTACAGCTTCCACCTCAAGAGCGTGGACTACTGCATCCTTCAGGCTGCCGTGATGGCCCAATCGCACGGCTACCCTCACTTCCAGATCCCGGATCCCATCGATAAAGGCCTGCACCAGCATACTATCCACAAAGGATGCTAACGTACGTTTATAGGCCTTCCTAAACAACTTCTCAATTTCCAAGGCCCACTGTTGTAAGGACTCGTTACGTCTTTGCGTCCTGTCCTTCAACTGAGCTCGGTATACGTGCTCCAGTTGACTGTCGCCGTATCGTGCCTCCAAGCTTCTAGAAGGCAGTCGTATGTCCGGTCGTTTCCCAATGCTTCGAGTATAGTAAGGGCCTCATCGCGCAGCGCCAACGTCAGTGCTGTCCTGGCTTGCTCCTTACTCCAGCCATAAGCCTAAGAAACAGACTTGAACTGCAGCTTATAGGCGGCCCACGATGATATCAAAGGGGGGCACCTTGAACCTGCCACCTCCAGCCACCGATGCGACGGGTACACAGGTGCTCGTACCACTAGCCACTTTAACTTCTAATATCTGGAGGCGGTTCTGATAGGCTTCGACGTCCTCCTTGACAGTTTCCACCTTTTCATCGACCTCATGGACTCGAATTTCCAATTTTATGTCCATGTCGGCTATTTTTTCCTGCACTTCAAGCATTTCCTTCTTCCATTCGGTCGCGGACTCCTGTACCTCACGAAGCATTCGAGCCTGTCCCTCCTGTTGTTGCTGAAGGATTCGAGACTGTTCCTCCTGTTGTTTCTTTTGTTCCCGAAGCTCGTACTGGAGGCTTCTGGACTGTTCCTTTTGTTCTCTCGCCTGTTCCTTTGAGAGGACAAAGATGGCGTTTAGGTCCACTCCTTGTGCAGCTGGAGAAGGTGATTCCGACGTACCGCGTCGAGTCTCCAGGTCCAGATGTTTGGCTTCGCGTCGTCACTCCTTTCGGCTCGTTTTCTCGTGACCTTAACGGCATTTTCTGACACCAAATGTTACGAGCGTGGGGTTCGTATTTGATAGGAAAGCAAAAATTAATCCACAAATGAAAACACACACTTTATTAAGTACCAAAATTACGCACTTAACCCTACGATGCATGACTTTTTTTTTTCGAGAAATAAAATTATATATGATAGCTATTAGTGTTAGCGTCTAGGGAAAAATAATGAATAAATATCTATCCCATATTTTCGAAATTACATTTTTTTTATTTGTGTTCCACATATGGCACTCAATGCATTAAGGTACAATTTACAACGTAGTATACATATAATGTTATTAAAACTATCGTGAGACATCTTTACTAATTATAAAAACGGTATAAACTCACGTAAAAATCGGACACATTTTACGCCGTAGATACAGCATTACAACCTGGTTCCGTCCTTTGACTAAGATGAGGCAGTTGCTACGGTCTCCTAAAGACAGAGATCCATTTGGAACCCCTGGGGTGTATGAAATACCGTGTGAGTGTGGCAAGGCAAGGCATAGGAGAGACGGGACGTAATGTTTCTGCAAGATTGTCTGAACATATACGCAGTGTCAGAAAAATGGATACGAGAGACTCCGCTGTTGCGGAGCATGTTGTCGAGGCCGGTGCGTCCCATTTCGTACGTTTCGATAAGGCACGGTTGTTGGTTCATGAGAAACGCTGTGTACAACGGAAGATACGTGAAGCTATCGAAATTGGACGGTAGAACGGTTGAAGTGCAGTGGGTCGCGAGTCGCGTAGCAGCACGGATAGCTACCCCTGATGAAGAGCTCCAAATGAGTTCGAAACATGTCGGGCCGTTCCTGACAATTTTTACGTGAGTTTATACCGTTTTTATAATTAGTATACATATATAAAAACAGTTTTCGGTTTTACATGTTGCTTTTTGTGTTAAGTCTGAAATTTGCGGAAACAATTATTATCCTTGTTTAGGCACAGTTCTACCCTGCATTTTTCACAGGCCACAAAAGTTTTTCCTCGACATTCAGGATATTTACAACGCTGGCGTTTTTCTTCCCATAAAGGGAAATGGTGTATGCCATCTACCCTGACATCGCGAGGAGGAAGAATCGCCATATTTGGCCGTTTTGCTTTTTAGGTATAAGATTTCTTCAGCTATAGTGGTCTAGACGGTCGACCTGTCTTCTTGATCATCGATGGGCCTTTTGGTGTTGTAGTCGAACCTGCAGACTTATAGTGTAGGACGTCCTGGTTAGTAGTTTCTGAGTTATCATCGACATGGATTGGTGAAAATAAGTTATCTTTGGTAGATGTTGATGCCAATTCCGAATTTCTGACAGATAATTTCGACGTTTGAAGTTGTGCATTATTTGAAAATATGTCGTACGTAAATTGGATGAACTCAACTAACTCAGGACTTTTTTCTCTAAATCGTTATATGTATACATCATTCGCAGGACCGATTTATTGTTGCCCGCAATATTTTAATGTCAAAATCGCTATCGACCCCCGACGAATCCAGATCATCTTCACTTCCAGATGGTATTGATAAAAAATGCTCAATATTTGCATCTCGTAATGGGGCCTTCCGCATCATCTAAAAACAGAACATAATTATTAAAAATATTAAACTACTTACCACGAAACCACAAATACGGTTCCTACAAATTAGGCGAAATTAAATCTTATGTCAACATCATATAGACTCTGAAAAGTGAAAGCATTGCATACTTGGTTTGTATTTCAGATTTCAGATTTCAGATTTCAGATTTTTATTGGTAAATGTACAGTATCAATTACAAGTCATTTTCTATCTATAGTAATTACAGCTATTAAAACTTTACATAGGTTTGATATCAGTGATATATTATTTTTAAGTTTATTTCAGACTAGTGTGTAGGTCAACGGTCCACATTCAAAAATTCGTTTATACTGTAACAAGCCAGATTGCTAAGTAGTGTTTTAAGTTTCCTAGAAAATGTGGTGTTATTTTCACACTCCTTTATGTCGGTAGGGATACAGTTGTATATGTTCGGTCCGGTAACGCTGAGCTGAGCACGAGCCTTTGCCAACCGTCGTTGCGGCGGCACCAGGAGGTGCGGCCTACGCGACGTTCTGGGATTAGGTTGGCCGTAAGTTTGGTAGTCAGAAAGGTTAGAACGAACATATTCACAGGCTGCTAGTATGAACACACTCGGCAGCGTCAGGATTTTCTGTTTAATAAATAATTCACGAGCTGGGTAGTCGGCCGGTTTTCGCTCAATGATGCGCGTAGGGCCCGCTTCTGCAATTTAAACAGACGGTCGCGGCTGGCGGATGTGGCCCACAGATCCACACCCTGTATTAAGATGGAGTGGAAGTAACCAAAATAGGCTTTTCTTAGGTTGCTAGAGGACAGGGTGGGTGCAAGTCTGGATAACGCGTAGCAGGCCGAGGACAGTTTGTCACAGGCAGAATCTATATGGAGAGACCAAGTCAACCCGGAGTCGATCATGAAGCCCAAGTACCTGGTCGCGTTAACTTGTGGAACGGGCATATTATTAGTTGTGATGTTTAGTGGGCCGTGTTTTTTCTTTAGTTGAAAATGCACAATATTCGTCTTTTCCACGTTCAGAAGCATCCCATTAGCTGTAAACCAGTTAACTAATAAAGCCATGACCGAACATAGGATTGACTTCAAACTTTGAATGTTATCCGCGTTCACTATTATGCAGGTGTCGTCGGCGAACATCACGTATTCAGGGCCTCCACAGGCGGCTGTGATGTCATTAACCAGCATTAAAAACAGGTAGTTTCCCATGACAGAACCTTGGGGGACCGCACAGCTGCCTATTGGATCTAGGTCTGACTTCGCGTCGAGGACAAAAGTGCTCTGCCTACGGTTGCTTAAAAATGAGGCAATGGTTTGATGGAAACAGCCTGTAAAACCATAGTAGGACAGTTTAGCGAGAAGGAGGGCGTGGTCAATCATCTCGAAGGCGCGCGACAGGTCACAGAATACTACTGCGACCTGCCGCCCGCCCTCCAGGTGTGCCCGCACTCGCGCCACTACGTCTCGCGTCGCGTCCACAGTCAATCGGCCTGGTTGGTAAGCATATTGTTGGTGGTTTAATAATTTATTACAAGTTATGTGTCTCATTAGTCTAGTACTTATCAAACGTTCAAAAATCTTAGAAACCACAGGTATCAGTGATATTGGGCGATAGTATTTAGTCAAGTGCATTTCGCCCTTCCCCTTATAAATAGGTTGGACTTTTATTTCTTTTAGAACGTCTGGGTACAAACCCGCTTGTACACATTTATTAAATAATAAAAGGAAAAGCGAAATAACACTAGGTGGTAAGCAGTCGATTATTCGTGTTGACATGTCGTTTATGTCCTTAGATTATTTCCGCTTTATTTTATTGCATGCAGTTAACATTTCATCTAGTGTAAACGGTTCGAAAATGTACGGTGGAGGCGCATCGGGTAGATATTGTACGAGATAAGCGAGCGCAGTGCGAGCGCACGGTGTAACGTTTTTTACGCTAGCGTCAGTATAATACTGGTTCAGCTGCGCGGCGGCGGCCGTTGCGCGCGCGGCGACACAGTCGCCCGGCGACTTACTGACAAGCACATCAATCGCACTGCTCTTGCTTTTTTTATTTTTACAAGTTTCCGCTGAGATTACACGCCATACACTTTTACACATATCATCACTACTGTTCGATATTAAGTTATTGATGTAACCACTACGGACGTCTTTTAACTTCGCCTAGTACTCTGACTCCAGCTTTTGTAGACGAGTACTCAGCTCAGCGTTACCAGGATGAGAGGTTGCTAACATATTAGCAATATGAACTTCAATGAATGGAGTACTATATCGGGAACGTTTGAAAAATACTGCTCAACGTTATCTAAATATTGAAATAATATAAAACTAAACTTAGCTTTCAAGTATGCACAGTTTAACAAACACAATGTATATTTTTTCTTGCTATTTTACTCAGTTTTTTTTTATCTCATTTTGAAAGTTGTTGAAACAGATTATTACACCAACTACCGAAATTTCGTCGATCGCTCGATACCATGGACATATACCGATGCCTAGCGGCAACACGCCGAACTAGGTAGTAGCTTTGTATGCAACGTATCCTTACACGTATCATAGATGTCGCTCTCTAAGTAATGTTGGTCATAATACGCAAATATTTTGGTTGTGCCATATGTGGAACCATATGCAATGTAGGGTGTACAATTCACACGAACTGTACTTAAAATCCACTAATTAACACAAACACACTATTACACAAATTACGTAGGTACTCACTATTCACACAAATGTACTTAAAGCGCACTAATCACCTAAGAGTCTTTCTCTCCGATTATCCTCTTACTCGCACTGTATCACAGTTAAAATGTTACTAACTCGCGCCGGCTGCTGGCGCCTTTTATATCTCCCGGAGTCAAACTCTGGACGCATTGTCCACAAATAACGCAAATAGTCCAGTAAGGTCCAGCATGAGCGCCGAGAACATTCGAGGCATCTAGATGTCTCTCTCTAATGGTGCACTCTCTGTCACTCCCTTCTCGAATGTTCCACGTAGGTATAGCTGTCTCTTTCTAGTAGTGCTATCTCTGTTACACACTTCTCGAATGTTTTGTTTTGCCATATAATGATTTGTGCTTCAGAGGCCCATAAGGGGTCCTGAAAACGCCTGAAAACGGGTTTTCAGGTTATGCCGTCATCTGATAGAGGGTGCCCTGAAGCGGACTGAAATCATGTTTCAGGCGCCTGAAAACGACGGCAACTTGGGTGAAATTTTGGTCTTTTGATATGTGATAGAGCAACTTCTGGAACGGCCTGAAATGACTTTTCAGTCTGCTAAAAACTCTTCTAAAGCACTAAAAATGACGTTCAAGGTTTTTGACCTAACCTACCGGCGTAAGACTAGTCATAATATTTTCATTTTTAGTACATTACGGCAGAGACCAGTAAGTAAGCCATACTGGCCGAGTAGCAATTAGACGGACCGAGCCGTAGGCGAGGTCCGGATATAATACGAGGCCAGGATGGCTCTTACGGTCGAAGCAAGTATAGTGCTTTGCTCAAAAATTAAACAAGAAAATTAGATTAAAATTATATTTTGTAGGTGACATTCATATTCGGCCTTTTTTCAATGAATATTTTTGTTATATCCCATTTTTATTATTACACATTGTGATATTCGTCGTCGCAGGCACCATTAACTCCCTTGATAACAAGCTATAACAAAAATAATTATGAGTTTATACTTGAATAAAAGATATAGTTATATCGTTATCAAATAGTGGCAGCATTTATTTACCTTCATCGCCAAAATGGTTATCATCTAGAGCTTGATTTAAGAACTTTTCTATATTTTGCTGCTGAATATTTGTGATTTCTTTCCTTTGTAGCCATCCGATTGTCTCAGAAAGATTGTTGAAATATTCTGACCTTACCACACATTATCTGACCAATATTAACTTTATACTTGCACTATACACTATACTTGCTTCGACCGTAAGATAAGAGCCATCCTGGCCTCGTATTATATCCGGACCTCGCCTACGGCTCGGTCCGTCTAATTCCTACTCGGCCAGTATGGCATACTTACTGGTCTCTGCCGTAATGTACTATTAGCTAACTCTGCCTCCGCTTTTAAGTATAGAGGAGTGCCGTCTATTCGGAATCAGACGCGTCTGAACTCATTTTTGCTGAATTATTGTAATAGATCACACAAACAAATTTGAAATTATTGTCTTTTAATTTAAATCCCGCCTTAATTTCTTTTTTTATAAATACTGCGTTTAATTATTTGCACTGTCTTACAAATCTAAGTCTTAAAGATAAAATTTAATTATTGTTATACATTGTTGTATTTTCTAACTAATTTTCATATCATAAAGCTTACCTTCAATTTTAACTCCGAGATTTTTTCTAAACGACACAAAAAAGGAAGGAATTCCGAAATATCATTGTCATTTTACACAGCACAATTATGAACTAAACAAACTGCATACAAACTTCCGCACTAAATCTTGCCGCTACTTTTTTTTTTTATTTATGCATCTTGAATTACGTTTATACTGCCAATAGTGCTAACCTCTTTTTATTTTACATTTGCTCTTAGTGTAAATTGCAAGTGCATACTGCAATATCGTCTCTTTCTATTTAATCTATGAAAAAGGGACGCCACTTTTTAATTTCTTCAATTTGCTGTCGCACTGTACTTATAATTAAAACAATTTGTGGAATGCATCCTTTTTACATTTATATACGACCTCATCGCCTTCACAATCACATCCTTAGTTTTTTTATAGGTCGGTGACGATGTAAATCGTGTTTCGATATTCAAATATCTTGATACGTAATAGGAATTACATACTTACTTACTGGACAAATATTGATTCCAAATTAAAAATCTCGCTGTTTACTGGACACTTCTAAAAAGTCTTCGGTATGTTCCACTTACTGTAGTCTATCTAGCGATGGTAAGGCTACATGCAATTTTTGAGAAAAATATATTTATTTTATGTTCAGTCTCGGCTGAAAGTGCAATAGATAAACTCTCATTATCGAAGGCCTCCCCTGCGGGTCGGCCTTCCAAACTTACTTGTTCATCTATTGCTTACTTCACAGCCTCTACAACAATGTACTATTAATAATATATAGATCACGTGTAAAATGATTTCAGCCGTGTGGACAATCAACTGGCAGAATGCGTCCGAGATCACGTGGTTCCGCGTGTCTAAGAGCCCCATCTACATCTATGCGATGATGTTTAACATCGCCAATATCGTGTTATCTCCCACTAATGCGGTAATTGGCACCCAGAACTACATCGTAAGTCTCAATATCATTTGTGAAACGTACTGTGATGTGGAGAGTAAAAGATGTGTTCGTTGCTTGAGTATAAGGTTTATTGTGTCTCTAATTAACATACAATGCATTTATATAGCATCTACATGAAGAGAGTGTGTGTGTTACATATACGCACACTACACGTCCCATCTTGAAGAAAAAAAATTAAGTTAGTTGATCTATTTTTTTTATCTTGAAATGAAATTATAAAAACAAGTAATTATTATGTTTGCAAAATGGCTACATGTTATTTTTTTTAACAGTTACAACATTAATGAAAAAATTACCTAATAATTAATTATCTAATACATAGTACTCTCTGGTAATTTTAAAATGATAGGTATTAGTTATAGCAACATAGTACTGATACTGGTCGGGTAAACGTTATAATGTATCATACAGTATATATTTTTATTGTTATTAAATTCCTCTATAGTCAGAATATTTATGTTGAATATTTTTTTTCTATAAACTAATCTATGAACTACTCTCGCTTTTTCCGTTACTCTTAAACAATTGATAAAAGAAGAAAATTATTGAACACAATTTAAAAAGCTTTTGAAAATAAAAATACTTTTTTAGGGTTAACCCTTATAGTTTCGCCATGTCCGTCTGTCCGTCTGTCCGTCCGTGGCATAGCTCCGTGATCATTAGTACTAGAAAGCTGAAATTTAGTGTAAGTATGTGTATTCATAACGCCAACAGAACGGTAAAATAAAAATTCAAAAATTTTATGTTTTTCGGGTACCTCTCGAACACCTAAAGTGGGGGTGAATTTTTTTTTCTCTTCAACACTGGTGTGTGTGGTGTCGTTGAGGTCTTGTAAAAATAATAGGGGTCTCATAAAATTATTTTTTGATAAAGTCAGCAGTTTTGTAAATATTCGCTCCGAAAACAAAAAAAAAATGTGTCCCCCCCCCCTCTAACTTTTCAACCACGAGTCAAAAAAAATCGGAAAAATTCATGTAAATAAGACCTTATCAGTACTTTCAATGAAAACTATATTGAACAAAATCGGTCGAGCCGTTTTTGAGTTATCGCCAAATTTCATATTTTTTCTTTAAATCGACGTAAGTTGACTTCCAGAAGGTAATAAGTGATTACAGTTTCTAGGGCGTTGACGACCTTTTTATAGAGCTTAAAATCTTTCTTAACTTAAACCTCGGGCTTAAAACAGCAGTTTATTGTGAAGGATGAGCAACTACGGAACCCTACACTGAGCGTGGCCCGACATGCTCTTGGCCGGTTTTTTTTTATTATAAAACGTCTGATATTTTAAATCTTCACATACTAACTAAGTAATTTTACTATGACGGTGTTCCAAACAATGTTCGCTAAACCAAAATAATTGTATAATCTTACATGGTGAAGTATGGCGACTAGCCACTTTCATTGTTTAGCAGTAACACAATTATTTACTGCTACATAAACGCATATTGCTTGAATAGGCATTAACCAAATGTATATAATGTTAGGTTTTTACAATAAACGAGAATACTCAAGCAACGAACACATATTTTACTCCCCACATCACATGGCGATCCTGCCAGTGCGGCCTTGTGCTGCACTGGCGGCGCGCTGCGCCACCAGTCAAGGACTATTGAATAAAATCAAATAAAGTTAAATTAGTGTTTAAAACAAAAAAACAGTTGGTGATGGTGAAACCAGTGAACGATTGAACTATGAAATTCAGGAATAGATTTTTTTTATTCTTCGTGTGTAATATTCTGCCGTCATATCGAAATAGGGCGCTTCTACATAAACTTGAAAAACGGAGAAAAAAAATATTTTGTAAATTTGAAATTAAAAAATTCGCTGCGTGAAAGAAAATAAAAATGTGATACCTTTTTACTGCAAAAACGTGTAGAAGCATTTGAGCTATAGGGATTGATACGCAAAATCTTATTTGGATAACATTTATTAATAAATAAATGATATTTTATCTTTTCTCTTAGTAAAAAAATACAAATAAATACTTTTATACTACAGTAAAAAGACGTGTCTGGCTAGAAACGTCTTTTCAGCGCAGTAATTTATTAAAACGTCTTTTTAGGGTTCCGTAGTCAACTAGGAACTCTTATAGTTTCGCCATGTCCGTCTGTCCGTCCGTCCGTCCGTCCGTCCGTCCGTCCGTCCGCGGCTTAGCTCCGTGAGCATTGGTACTAGAAAGCTGAAATTTGGTACTAGTATGTGTATGTAAAATGCCGACAGAACGGTAAAATAAAAATTAAAAAAAAATTTTTTTCGGCTACCTCTCGTACACCTAAAGTGGGGGTGAATTGTTTTCTTTTCAACACTGGTGTGTGGGGTGTCGTTGAATAGGTCTTGAAAAAATAATAGGGGACTTTTAACATAATTTTTTGATAAAGTCAGCGGTTTTGTAAATATTCGCTCCGAAAACAAAATAAATAGTGTCCCCCCCCTCTAACTTTTCAACCACTGGTCAAAAAAAATCGGAAAATTTCATGTAAATGAAGCCTTATAAGTACTTTCAATGAAAACTATATTAAACAAAATCGGTCGAGCCGTTTTCGAGTTATCGCCAAATTTCATATTTTTTCTTTAAAAGGACGTAAGTTGACTTCCAGAAGATAATAAGTGATTACAGTTTCTAGGGCGTTTGCGACCTTTTTAAAGAGCTTAAAATCTTTCTTAACTTAAACCTCCGGCTTAAAACAGCAGTTTATTGTGAAGGATGAAAAAACTACGGAACCCTACACTGAGCGTGGCCCGACATGCTCTAGGCCGGTTTTTTTTTTACTTATTAATAATACGCATAGCGCATTTTAGTTAACGAAATAAAAAGGACGCATTTAGCCAACGTAGGTTGTAAGTAAAACATCGACCTACTTAAAAAGAAAAAAGCAGAGACGTCTGTAACGCATTTTGATTTTTGTTTTTGACCAGCCCTCGTACTTGGTACATTATTGTTGAAGTGAAGGAAGTAGGCAATTGCTTTTTTTTTTAGTTACGTTACCTACAAATAAGTTTTAGATTTTAACATTATAACAAACAGATTATGAGATTACATTTAATTAGTGATTTTTTTACTTATCTATCTAGTATTGCTATAAGCTAAATGGTATCTAGGCTGCAAAAATGGAACCCACTCAGCATATGTCACAGCACTTGTGAGCACCACGACGCTGGTCTTCCGTTGATCCAGATCAGGATATGTGTAAAACAGTGCACTGTGTGTGTGTGTTTGTGTCAAAAATAGATATAAGAAATTATTAATAGGTGATATAGATTATACATACACTAGTTGGTATATATGAGAATCGAAACATTGATATGCTTATGCTACCGCTTCAGACAACCTTATACTGGACGTGTTGATAGATTGTCACACTAGCTCATTCCTAACTCTCTCTATGGGCTCAAAACATCCACCCAAGCTATCCGCCCGAAAATAGCTGTTGTGCCAATAAGAACTGCTTTAAACGTTTTTTAAATACGAATAAAGAAGGTGCTCTTCTAATTGGTGGAGGAAGATTGTTCCAGCATTTCGTAGCAGCATACCGAAAGCTGACACGAAACGCCGCCGTACCATGTCACGGGCATATGAGCCGAAGTGCTTGCCTTTCATGCGCTCGTGAAAATATGAATTTGAAGTAGAGATATGGAGGCTGTTTTTCTCTAATAACTTCAAACAAGAGTGAGGCCAAGTGATATGCGCGACGAGCTTCCATATTAAGTAGACCCCCCTTGTTTAGGAATGGGGTAACAGAACCTTACACAGGCGTTTTGAACGCGTTGAATGAGTCTCTTTGTTCGCGATAATAAACACTGTCCTAAAACTGTATCCGCATAGTTAGGTTTTGAAAGAACTAAAGAATCACATAGTTTGATACGCATATCAATGTTCAGGTAGTTTCTGACATGGAACAACACTTTTAGGCGGAAGAAGCAGTTACGAACGGTTTCGGATATGTGTTTTTCAAACTGCAGCGTACCATCCATGCAGACGCCAAAATTACGAGCCTCTGGAACTATTCTAACTTGTCGCCATTAATAACCAGATTTGGCTCCTGTGAAAGAATACTAGCGATTTGGTTTTTAACCCCAGAACTAAGAATTTAGATGCGTTAAGAACTAGGCCGTTATAAGCACACCAGGTAGTGATTTTATCTAGGTCCTGATTGAGCTTATCGACGGCGTGCTGCATATCATTGGGCTTAAAAGAAATATATATCTGCAAATCATCGGCGTACATATGTGATAGCTACAGTTATTTATACATTTTATGATATCAGCACAATATAAAATAAAAATTATAACATGTTGTCATATCCAAAATTAGCGCATTTTTCATACTACATCTCCTACCTTTCCTGTAATCCCTAAATTAGTTTATGTATGACCTATGATGGCCAAAAGACGACAAACATCTACAACTAAATGCAAAAGCATCTAAATCCAGAAAAAAAACTTACGTAAAACTGTAAAATAATCTGTTCATAAAAAACAACTCAATACAATGTAAATTTAATAGTACATTACTGCCGAGGCAGGGAAAAGTTAGTTCGTGGACGAGTATGATTTTAAAGGACGACGCGTAGCCGAGTCCTTCAATAATACGAATCTGCGAACTGACATTCCCGCCGAGGCTTGTATAATGCTTTTCTCCAAATATGCTTGGAAATAATCACCAATCTACATTTTAATTTAATATATCAGTGCCATGAAGTTCATCTGGTACTTATTTTTTTAGGAAAATTAATAAATTCGGGCCCGAATCATAATTATGTTTGATTTAAAACAAAATATATTAATAAGAATTAAAATTATAAGAAAACACCATAATGAAAAATATGCACATAATTATTCATTTTATTTAAAACAACAACTTCTAAACGCACTGATTTTTTTTAGAAACCATACCATATTTATCATTTAGAGAAGATCATAAGTTCAAAATAACTTTTTCACTTCTCATGCTCTAAAAGTTCGACTTTATGCTGTGCGTAGGCGACATAGTCGCTTTTTATGCTCTAGAGCATAAAGTAAAATCGTCGTCGAAGACCAAGGCGATCGGTCCAACAGCCACACGAACAACATAAAACTTTATAGAATAAACTCTTTATTTTTTTTCGTTTCGTTAGTAATATTCTATGACCAAGGCAAAAATACCAACAGCCAAAGTACATAATAAAACTTCTTGAAATAAATTTGTATTTTTTATTTACTATCATTTATTACGTTTTAAATTTATTTCAATTTTAGTAAACCAATACTATATTTAAACAAAAATAATTTATCGTACATATAAAAAACTAAACGTTATTAAATTTTAATTAAATTTGTTTTTAATAGTAGATTGTACAACAAGTGCATAAAACGCATCATTTTACACGAGACGTTTATCCATCCGAGCGAGCTTGCGAGCGAGGATGAATATAAAGTCGAGTGTAAAATACGTTTTATGGACGAGTTGCACACTCTACTTTTCACTTCGATTGCGAGGAAATGAAACTGTATCATGTAAATAACATATATACACATATCATGTATACTTAAAAACAAATTGAATTAAAATTCAATGAGAAATATTTAAAGTAATAGTTTTAAAAGTAATAAATGATAGTAAATAAACGTTACAAGTTTATTTCAAGAAGTTTTATTGTGTACTTTGGCTGTTGGTATCTTTGCCTTGGTCTTAAAATACTAACAAAACGAAATAAAATAAAGAGTTAAATCCTGTTCCAGACCTTCCGATCCGATCCGATTTATCGGAAGAAATCGGATAATGTGTATAAGATCCTAACAATTGCACTACACATTATCCGATTTCTTCTGCGAACTGCGAATCTTGTATGAAGTTTTTTTTTTTTTTTTACTGTTTATTAAGGACCTTTTTCGTGTGGCTGTTGGACCGATCGCCTTGGTCTTCGACGACGATTTTACTTTATGCTCTAGAGCATAAAAAGCGATTTTATGTCGCCTACGCACAGCATAAAGTCGAACTTTTAGAGCGAGAGAAGTGAAAATATAATATTTACATGACGTAGTTCAATTTTAATCGAAGTGTAAAGTAGAGTGTACAACTCGTCCATAAAACGCATTTTACACTCGACTTTATATTCACCCTCGCTCGCAAGCTCGCTCGGATGGATAAACGTCTCGTGTAAAATGGTGCATTTTATGCACTTGTTGTACAATCTACTATTTTTTAATTTGTATTAACGTCTTATAATAGTAGTTTATGCAACTGATACATAATGAGAGGCATTGACAGACAGGATCACACGAGTGTTTTAAGGCCTAATTATGTACAGTTGTATAAACTACTTTATCTACACACATATCATAAGTACTCTAAGATGGGTTCAGAAGCCATAAGGAAATGACCGGCACCACTAGTGCTACCTGTAATAGTAGTTTATGCAACTGATACATTATGAGAGGCATTAAAACACGAGTGTGGTTTTATGAAACGAGCGTCAGCGAGTTTCATAATAGGATCACACGAGTGTTTTAAGGCCTAATTATGTACAGTTGTATACACTACTTTATCTACACACATATCATAAGTACTCTAAGATGGGTTCAGAAGCCATAAGGAAATGACCGGCACCACTAGTGCTACCTGTAAAATATCTAAAAACGACATATACTAATGCAGTAAGAAATAAATCTGAACAAATACATAAACAGATTATTTATTGTAATAGTTGTAATTTACATTTACATTGAAACAATATTTTCAACTAAAATGTGAATTACAATAAACTTATCACAATTATACTTTCGTAACAGCAAAGAACCAACAAACAAATGACAACAATAATGGCGGCGATTCGGACCTCCGTCAAGACGAATGTTTTTTTTTCTAAATCATATCTACAAACGAATGTATCCATATTCTCATGTCACTCGAGATCAAATGTCGTGCGGTTTTTATAAAAAAACATACTGAATTGACGTTTCGTATCGATAACAATATTAATATCTATGGATACTAGAATAGAGACCTACTTCAGTTTTGACAGCTGTTCCAAATTTAACTCATAACCTTACAAAAATTGATAGCGTTATAACATTACAGTACAAATTTTACCTACTGCCACAGATAAGAAAGTTCTCATAGTAAAATTGGTTGTAGTAATGCTGGTCATTTCCTACGGTTTCTGAACGCATTTTAGAGCACTAATGATATGTGCGTAGATAAAATATCTAAAACCGGCCAAGAGCGAGTCGGACTCGCGCACTGAGGGTTCCGTACAAACACTTTCCATCCCTAAGTGGTTAAGTTAAGTTTGCACCTGGTATGTATAGCGCCCCATATAAATTAGGTGCAAAGTTAGGTATTAATAGGTATTAGAAAAAAACTACTTACTAGATCTCGTTCAAAACAATTTTCGTTGGTAGTTTTTATAGTAATGTACATCATATGTTTTTTTTAGATTTTTCATTTTCTTATTTTAGAAGTTAGAGGGGGGGGGGGGACCAACTTTTTTCCACTTTGGAAGCGTCTGTCACGCAAAGTATTCGGATTAGAAAAAAAAAATTTTAGAAACCTCGATATCATTTTTGAAGACCTATCCATAGATACCCCACACGTATGTGTTTGATGAAAAAAAAAATTTTGCGTTTCAGTTCTAAGTATGGGGAGCCCCCAATATTTATTATTATTTTTTTATTTTTTTATCAAAATCTTAATGCGGGTCACAGAATACATCTACCTACCAAGTTTCAACAGTATAGCTTTTATAGTTTCGGAAAAAAATGGCTGTGACATACGGACGGACAGACAGACGGACAGACAGACAGACATGACGAATCTATAAGGGTTCCGTTTTTTGTCATTTGGCTACGGAACCCTAAAAACGACATATACTAATGCAGTAAGAAATAAATCTGAACAAATACATAAACAGATTATTTATTGTAATAGTTGTAATTTACATTTACATTGAAACAATATTTTCAACTCAAATGTGAATTACAATAAACTTATCACAATTATACTTTCGTAACAGCAAAGAACCAACAAACAAATGACATCAATAATGGCGGCGATTCGGACCTCCGTCAAGACGAATGTTTTTTTTTCTAAATCATACACAAACGAATGTATCCATATTCTCATGTCACTCGAGATCAAATCGTCACTTGTAATATGAATTAAGGTAACCGCCAAATGACGATTTTTCAGGAGAGGCCAAAAACGAAATTGCAAATTAAAAAAAGTGCAGTAACATTTTATTTCCTAATCCGATTAAAATGATGTAAAGTAGTTATAGCTTAATTTTGTAAGATCTTTCAGTTGAAAATGGTCTCAAAAAGGCTGCTATTATAGTTTAGAAAATAGCGTGGCGCTTACGTTAATTTTTTTCCAAAAATAAGGAGTAACGTTAACACAACACAACATTGATTTCAAAAAACGAGTCCTAATTTAAAGTAAGTCACAAAAACGCAAAAAAATCTAACGTAAGGGACACACATTTTCAAAACGTGGACTTACATTAGCGGAATTCAGCTATGGAATTTTTAAACTTATCCAATCGTAATAAGGTTTAACATAGAGTTATTTCTTGTTTTTCAGTTAATTAGTGGTAGGATAATAAGTCGTGATAAAAACCGGTTTATAAGCGGGAAACAGTTTCTTTTTTGTTTATAAAAACCAAAATTGGTAAAGGCACCTTTAGATTTAAAGAGTATTAAAAAAACACTTCATTTTCTTTCCAATCTGATACTTTTCCTTACTGTTTTTCCTCACTTTGCTTTTCTTTCTCCCTTTCCTACAATATTTATGTACGTTTTTTATCTACGACTTTTACTGTACATTCTGCTTTCCCTTTTTCTCTTTCTTTCTATATAGTTTTCTTCGTATTTATTACCTTCTTTCTGTTCCATTCATCAATTCCCTCTTTTTGATTTTAGTGACTTAAGTTTAAACTTCAGCTTAACGTTGTATAATTTCGTTTACATAATCAATTTTGTCTTTACAAACCCTAAGTCCTATTTTCAGTATAAGGCTTGTCCCTGTCTGAAACTAGCCGAATGATCTTTATTTGATTCTTCATTAGTAATTTGACCATTTCCTGGCAAACTGGTGACTAAATGTTTCGTCACATAATTAGTAACTCACTCTCACATCACTATTATGAACTTGAACGTCAAGGGGAAAATTTACGACTGAAATGCTTCGAATACCTTCGCTATTGGGCTTCGACATCTTTCTTATAGAGCTGAAACGGATTTAGAGATTTTCTTATATCTTGTAAGCTGTTGTTTTCTCGCGAACTACTTATTTGAAGCATCATTAGTGTCCCGTTATTAGTAGAAAGTATGGCCCAGCTCAACGCCTTTCTCTGGCTGAAAAAAAGAATGGTCAAGGGGCAAGCAAATAGTTAACGTATTTTATTGAATCATCGCATCAATACAATGACACTACGTTGGATACGTAGGCTACTGAAAAAAATGATTGGGAGTATCTCAATGTCACTAACCTCCACCATATCACTATTACTACCATCATTCATTCCTGTCTCTTGTTTTCTAAAAATAATATACAAGTATATACATTTTATTATGCCCACATGTTGCTACATGGTAGTGGCAGTGACTGATTTTCACAGAAAAAGTTTTCACAGTCCGTTTAACCAGACATTTAAGAGATTCCCTAAAAACGAAATGCATTTAGCCAGATTGTTTCAATTAAAAGTCCCTAATTCAAGAATTAGACATGATATAAATAGGCATAATGGCTAATTAATAAATAACTTAACTTTAAAAAGTTTAAAACATCTAATTATAAAAACGGTATAAACTCACGTAAAAATTGTCAGGAACGGCCCGACATGTTTCGAACTCATTTGGAGCTCTTCATCAGGGGTAGCTATCCGTGCTGCTACGCGACTCGCGACCCACTCACACTCACTCACTCGCGTAGCAGCACGGATAGCTACCCCTGATGAAGAGCTCCAAATGAGTTCGAAACATGTCGGGCCGTTCCTGACAATTTTTACGTGAGTTTATACCGTTTTTATAATTAGTAAAGATGTCTCACGATAGTTTTAAAACATTAGTTTAAAACATCAATTTCTATTTGATACTGGAAATCCCGACAAACTTCATTCCGCCTTAGAACTCCCTTTTGAGGTGATAACAATTTCTATAATACTTACTTAGTACTTATCCTTTTCAAATTTCCCTTAATTTTTGAGTATTTTTTGTGTAATATTATTATTTACTTATTTTTTATGTCGTTGAGGGCAAACGAGCAAACGGATCGCCTGATGTAAAGCGATTAATGTACTTAACTCGTAATTTTTAACTGTACTTTTCTAAACGCAATCGCACAATACTGTCCTTATCACGAATTGTTGGAACCAGGGATCATTACCGGTATTCATAAAAATTACAAAAAAATTATTACAGATTTCATTTGCAAATGCCCATTACATATAATTAAAGTATTGGTATAGAACTTTGAAATTAGCTCAGTAAAATAAAGAAATGTGTAATAATAAGCGAAATACCGAAATTTAATACCAGTATTTGTATGGAGTCGAAAACCGGCATCCGATCGCTGGTCGGTACAAACTAAAGTGGCTATCATATCCATCACAACACCAAATCGTAAACAGACGCACGCGGTAGTGTTTGTAATTGCTTCCTACAGGCAAATGTATGGTCGTCTCACCGGTATCTACTGATTAACACTGCAAAGGAAAGAGATGGTCGCAAAATTCCTGGTAAGCAAAATAACGTAAGCACCAGGTCCGTCTAAATTAAGTACATAATTTTAATGTAACCGTCATCACTCGAGCCTTGGGAAGACTAATAATAATGTAAGAGGCATTAATTGCTTTAAAAACTACGAAAACTTTAATGTTACTGACTAAATTTTATATTCACCCAGCTTGCAGTAAGCACAATTTGTGACAAGATAAGACTATAATTTACTTTAAATGGTTGCTTTCTTATAATCTCGTTGAATTTTTTTTTAACCTATCTAATTTGAGCATGTAAATCATTTATGTACCTTATTATTTACATGATTTGATTCAAAAACTAAAAGTATAACCCATTTAATGTAAGGACCATTTTATTTTTTTTATCTAGCTTTGAAGCTAACGTAACAGTCAATCGGTAATAAAGTGCTATAAATTGAGTAATGTAAGAGTCATTTATTTACCGATGAATCTTACATTAATGACTTTTGTTCAACTTTGGCCAATACTTGTGGTTACGTTAATCTGATATTAAGTAATTTACAAAAAATGTTCCATACACCAAAATAAATACAGAAAACTAAAAAAAACGGTCAATTTTTGTTTAATGTAACCAACATTTTTTTCAAGATATCCTAATTTTAATAACAGCAATGGATAGATCGTCAAATTTACAGACGAACTGTATACTTAACTCAATGTCGTCATTTTGGCGGTTACATTAATTCATATTACAGGTGACGAAATGTCGTGCGGTTTTTATAAAAAAAACATACTGAATTGACGTTTCGTATCGATAACAATTTTAATATCTATGGATACTAGAATAGAGACCTACTTTAGTTTTGACAGCTGTTCCAAATTTAAACTCATAACCTTACAAAAATTGATACTGTTATAACATTACAGTACAGATTTTACCTACTGCCACAGATAAGAAAGTTCTCATAGTAAAATTGGTTGTAGTAATGCTGGCCATTTCCTTCGGTTTCTGAACGCATTTTAGAGCACTAATGATATGTGCATAGATAAAAATAATGAACGATTTCGCGGTCCAGTTTTACTACATTAATGGGAACATTTCCAAGCAAGTTGGAGAAAATAATCTAAAACAGTGCATAAAGCTTCACATTGACTCAGTAACTTGATATGAAATAACAGACGATTGCATACCTTTCCTTTTATGATGACTATTGAAATTGTCGTGCCTTAATAGCGTGTGAGTTACGAAGAAATTATATAAGTAAATGGATTGCGTGATTTATAATATAAATTTTGTGTAAAATTAATGGCTTACCTATTTATTACATAATTACATATTTGAAAGTCAAATCTATATAAACTTCTTTTTAAAACCCATGAGAATGGATACGTGCCGATTATTATCAATGCAAAATTTAGTATATTATGTCAGTAATCAAAAATGATGATAGTCCCTCCAGCATAATAATACGTTGCTATTATGTTTCCACTTCCTGGCTTACTCCAAACATCTGCTGATGAGTGATGATGCTGCCCATCGTCACGACACGAACCAGTCCCTGCAGCAGCCAACACTCCATCACGCATTCCGATACAACATTTTAAGTTAATTTAATAAAGGTTAATTTTTTTGGACGTAAAAGTTTTTTCACTGCTGTAGTTTATGTGTTTTTTCTTCCACGACACTTTTTTTTTACCTTTTTTACGGAATACAGTTCTGCTTTTTCAATAATAATTTTGGAATATCTGGGGGCACGGTAGTGCCCCCGCCAAGACGAACAAAAAAGAGGCGGGGCACTACCTACCTTTTCTCGAACCGTTTCGTCTCATTTTCAAACCCTCATAGCTTCGTCCCAGTTAACACCAGAGCGCCCAAATTCACAGGTTAAGATGCAGTTAGGGAACATATGAAATGTACTAAATTTCCTTGATGTAGGTTTTATACTTTAGGTTTTATTGGTACCTAAAATACGCCGATTTTGCCACTCACTTATACACTGACGTATCAAAACCTCTGGGGTACTTCCCGATGACCTAGAAAGCTGAAATTTGGTATGTAAGCTAGTATTAGTACACAAACAACAAAATAATTCTTAAACTTGGAACTTTTACCCCCCAACCCCTTAACCTAGGGGATGGAAGTTTGTATGAGACTTCTGCAAATTTTGATACTAGAGGTCTGAAAATTGATATAGGGACTCCTTGTTATAAAGTAAACACATAATATTCTAGGATTTTTAGAAAATCACCCTCCCACCCTTTAAATAAGGGGATGGAAGTTTGTATGGGGTTCCCACAATAGGGGATAAAAGTGTTTATTATATATGGGGCTAAACGTAAGTATTTCTTAAATACACAATTATTACTACTTCTGTATCTACACTTTGACTTCGTATTTTAAATCTGGGGGCACGGTAGAAACTATAAGGGTTCCTAGTTGACTACGGAACGCTAAAAAACAGTTGGTGATGGTGAAACCAGTGAACAATTGAACTATGAAATTCAGGAATCGTAAATTTTTCCTCTTCATGTGTAATATAAAATAAGCAAATATACGAGGGTTGTTTGATAAATACGCGTTTTAAAAAGTTATTCTTGTTACTGGCTGAAATTATGTATACGAACTTTTTAGGCATCCTTTATGGACTAGAAAATAAATAAAAAAATACAGCGTTCTTTTGTTTTTTTTTCTTTTAACGGCTTTTTACGACGGAGTTCGCGTTGTTATTGCAATAATGGAGAAAGAGCAGTATCGTTCTGTAATTCGTTTTCTGTTTTTGGAAGGAAATTCTTGTGATGAAATAAAAGTACGCATGCAAGCTGTTTACAATGATCATACTCCTTCTATGACAACCATTAGATATTGGTACAATGAATTTAAACGAGGCAGAACGTCCATCTTTGATGAAGATCGCCCAGGACGTCCTGTTGAGGTGACCACAGGTGATATGGTAAAAAAAATTGAGAATATTGTATAAAGCGATCGCCGAATAAAACTTAGAGAAATTGTCGACATTGTAAATGTTTCGATTGAACGCGTGCAGCACATTTTAGAACACAAATTAGGCATGAAGAAGGTTTCGGCGAGGTGGGTGCCGCGTTTGCTCACCGAGGAACAAAAGCTCACCCGGAAGCAAATTTCAAGGCACTGTTTAGATAAGTACGAAAGTAGTCCGGGTGAGTTCCTTCGGCGTTTTGTGACTGTTGATGAAACGTGGATACACCACTATACCCCAGAAAGTAAAGAACAGTCTAAACAGTGGATTTTGCCGGGGGAATCAGCTCCAAAGAAGGCGAAGACCATTCCATCGGCCGGAAAGGTCATGGCGACTGTTTTTTGGGACTCGCAGGGAATCATCCATACTGATTATTTACAAAAAGGAAGAACGATAATCGGGCAATATTACGCTAAGTTATTGCAAGAATTTGATACCATTTTGAAAAAAAAGAGACCACATCTAAATAAGAAAAAAGTTCTCTTTCATCGTGATAATGCACCAGCTCACTCCTCAAGAATCGCAGACTCCAAATTAAAGCAATTACATTATGAATTGCTGCCTCATCCGCCCTATTCCTCAGACCTGGCTCCCTGTGACTTCTTCCTATTCCCAAATTTAAAAAAATGGCTCGGTGGAAAGAAATTTTCGTCCAATGAAGAGGTCATTGCCGCCACGGAGGCCTATTTTCACGACTTTCGGAAATCTTATTTTTTAGACGGCTTATTAAAGCTAGAACACCGTTGGAACAAGTGTATAGAGTTGGAAGGTGACTATGTAGAAAAATAAATATACACGTATACAAACCTTTGTTGTTTTTTGGAGTTTATTGGAGTTTACTCCTTAAGAATCGATTTTCATATATAAGCCTGGGGTATGAAAATTATGGGGTATAAAATCGAACGTATCTGCCGTGCTAATTTAAAAAGTCGTATCTCGGTATACGATCGGGGTAAAAATACGACTTCTTAATTTAGCAGGTTATGCGTTAAGCGTTATAGACTAAGATCCCGATATAAAATGACCTTCACCGAGATGTTTATTTGATGAAATGTATTTTATATTTAATTTAATATGTCAATAAATATATTATATTGCATATGGGTTGCCTAACAAATTTTAATCCAGGGTATGTTTAATTAATAATAAAAAAAAATGTTTTAAACATTTCACCGGTTTGATTAATATTAGATAAATACATTTTATCAAATAAACATCTCGGTGAAGGTCGTTTTATATCGGGATCCTATAGTATTATGTGCGAGAGAGAGCCCAAGAGGGGTTTCGGTATAGTGGAAGGGAGACAAACTAATCGCTCCCAGCTCCCCTACCATTATGTTCACATAAACAAACTATGAAATTTGACATTTCGGATGCCTGCATGCAAGAAGTAAGGATAATGCAGGCCATACACGATCAAGCCCGCCGTCAAGCCTGCATGATGCTTGAAGCGGCGTCCGGTAAACTTGTGTATCTAAGAGCCTACTCCGAACTTCGTATCGTGCCGACCCTTTCACTCATATTGTGTATAACACGAGAGTGAAAGGGACGGACTTTAATAAAATTGTTGAATAACGTCATTCAAACTTGAACGTCAAGTATGTCAACAACAAGGAATATAATACTCACAAGGAGAAGAACGGTAACTACGTTCAAAAAAGTTGCCTATCTTTTTTAGAGTTTTTTTTAATACTACTAGCGCCACCGTATATGAACTAAGTGACAGCGGGCTTTTTTTGGCGGGGTTTTCAAATATACCATATTGAAAATGTGTTTTCTAACTTTTCTATTTTACATGCATGCATATTCGGGTTTAATCCTGCAAATCATTTGTCAACCACTTCCCGGTATACGATTGAGCTGAAATTTAAAAGTTTTATAAAAAATACAACACAATGAATTACTTTTAAATGGCCTTTATTCATTGTATATCCAAACAGGGACTATAATTCACAAAATGTCTTTTAAAAGTTTACTACATAGGTGCACTATTATTGCATTGTTTTAATAATATATTCTGTTGTTCCTAGAACAGAATACTTAATTGCTCAGGCTTTTTCTACAATTGTCCGTGTAACGGGAATCTTGGAAATGTCGTCCACATAAAACCTTATTCCTTTCGTACAGAGAAGTCAAGGCTTCTTGTGAAGACCAGTCGTGCCCAAAATGTAGCTCTGAAATAGGAAATTACATTTTAACAAGTCTACATATCCACATTAATTGAGACCTGCTTGAACAAAATGGACAATAGACATGTTTGGATGCTATCTGCGATTAAAATCCGTGCAGCCGTTTTTGTGTGATGAGAGGTAAAAGATATTTAAAACAAACAAACAGAACCTGTGATTTAATAACATACCTACAATAACCGTATTTCTAGGCAAGGTAACCTAACTAAATGTATACCTGAATGAAACACGTCTAAAACAAATAGCTGGTAGTTCTTATTTCATGTGTATTAAAATATACAACAAAATTCCGAGACATATATAAGAGACCTGAAATAAAATATTCTTACCGTAAAATTATTATTCCTGCTCTAGGAAAATGAACTGAATCGTCTTCAGCAGAGGTTCTGCCGCGTTAAGCACATTTTCTTTATGCATTTGAAGACATTAACATTATTATTATTTTTGAAATAAATCGCGAAAAAATTGTAATTGGCCGTTTGTTGACTTAAATTAAAATAACAGGTTGACAGCCATCAGTTTTTTTTGTCGAGACTTTATGGCTTACAGCCAACACGCGGTGGCGACCTGCTGTTACTATGACAATCCAGGCCGCGTGTGTCTGAGGGAATGTTAGGATAGTCATACATTACAACTGACCGCCACCGCGTGCCGTCCCTTTCAGTCATACGGTATATAACAGGAGAGTGAAAGGGACGGCACGATACGAAGTAAAAAGAAAAAAGATGCAGTTTTCGTTCACAAACTTAAACAATCATTAGTTTCGAAAACGTACTACTCCTTGAACGAATATTCAGAAGATAGGCGTATGGGTAAAAAAAATATGTAACATTATTATATGTTTTGCTGTATATTATACTCGTATATTAATATTATATAAGTGCCTACCTTCTCGTTCTTGTTTGCAGCGCCCAACATGGTACATAATGTGATACTTAAACTATTTACTTCCACCTGTATAACCATTATGTGCAATAAACGTATTGAGTATATATTTTATAATCGTTCTTAAGGCCAGGCGCGCACCACGATTTTAGTCGCGCGATAATTTTGTCGCAGAAATGCAAGATATGGGTTTATATGAGAATGCGCGCACCACGATTTTCATAAACCCATAAGTACGCTTATTTCTGCGACAAAATTATCGCGCGACTAAAAAAAATCGTGGTGCGCGCCTGGCCTGAAGAGTAAACTCCAGTCGTGCGTCGGAGCTGACACACACACTTTTTTTCTAAACACGGGTATTTATCAAACAACCCTCGTATATGGGTATCCGGACTATGAAATAGAGATCCCACCAAAACATTTCATGTAAAATTGGCGGCCAAGACTCACATGCTCATAACGCTTTCGCTGTAAAAAGTTATCAGATCCCAGGAAAAGCCAAGCCCCTAAGCCCTGACTTTACTAACCCTACACCTTGGTTTCAAAAGTATGGCTTGGCCGTTTCATAGTACCGTAAATAAGTCCAACGGACCGTCTGGCGCATTACGGTTTATATTTACGGTAACCTATGAAACAGCCATGCCATACTTTTGAAACCAAGGTGTAGGGTTAGTAAAGTCAGGGCTTAGGGGCTTGGCTTTTCCTGGGATCTGATAACTTTTTACAGCGAAAGCGTTATGAGCATGTGAGTCTTGGCCGCCAATTTTACATGAAATGTTTTGGTGGGATCTTTATTTCATAGTCCGGATACCCATATATATTTGCTTATTTTATATTACACATGAAGAGGAAAAATTGACGATTCCTGAATTTCATAGTTCAATTGTTCACTGGTTTCACCATCACCAACTGTTTTTTAGGGTTCCGTAGTCAACTAGGAACCCTTATAGTTTCGCCATGTCCGTCTGTCCGTCTGTCCGTCCGTCCGTCCGGCCGCGGCTTAGCTCCGTGATCATTAGTACTAGAAAGCTGAAATTTGGTATGAGTATGTGTATGTATAACGCCGATAGAACGGTAAAATAAAATTAATAAAAAAAATTTTTCGGGTACCTCGAACACCTAAAGTGTGGTGAGTTTTTTTTTCTTTTCAACACTGGTGTGTGGGGTGTCGTTGAATAGGTCTTGTAAAAATAATAGGGGTCCTTTAACATTATTTTTTGATAATGTCAGTAGTTTTGTAAATATTCTCTCCAAAATAAAAAAAAATAGTGTCCCCCCCTCTAACTTTTCAACCACGGGTCAAAAAAATTCGGGAAAATTCATGTTAATGAGGCCTTATAAGTACTTTCAATGAAAAAAAAAAATTTTTAACAAAAAAAAGAACCGACTTCTGTAAAACTAAAAAGCCAACAATAACCCGTTCAAGTACAGATTACATTTGACTCACCCTTCGAAGTCGATCCCAAACCACTCAGTTCTTATATTTATATATTATAGTTTACGCGAGGTTTGGCACCGACTTCGAAGGGTGAGTCAAATGTAATCTGTACTTGAACGGGTTATTGTTGGCTTTTTAGTTTTACTGAAGTCGGTTCTTTTTTTTGTAAAAACAATTTTTTTTTTTTGCTTTTTAGTGATTCGTATGTGTGTTCATCATCAGTTTCCTTACACCAAATCCTATTTACTGAATGTAAATTCTTGACTTTATCAATAAATTACCGAAAACGCCGTACATGTCCCTATAACATTTGATGAGTTCCCTCGATTTCTCCAAGATTCCATCATCAGATCCCGACTTAGTGCCAACGGGACCAACTCGGAGTTATACCCTTTCGTTTAAAAAAAAAATCTTGAAAATCGGTTCACGGTTCTCGGAGATATCGAGTAACATACATACAAAAAAAAAAAAAAAAAATTAGTTCGAATAGAGAACCTCCTCCTTTTTTGAAGTCGGTTAAAAACTATATTGCCATAAAATTAAACCATATTTTTTCTTTAAAATGTCGTAAGTTGACTTCCAGAAGGTAATAAGTGATTACAGGTTCTAAGGGCGTTTACGACCTTTTTATAGAGCTTAAAATCTTTCTTAACGTAAACCTCGGGCTTAAAACAGCAGTTTATTGTGAAGGATGAGAAACTACGGAACGCTACACTGAGCGTGGCCCGTCATGCTCTTGGCCGATTTTTTGTTTAATCACTCAATATTATTTTAAATTAATGGTCCTTGACTGTTCGCAGGATCGCCTTGTGACGTGGAGAGTAAAAGATGTGTTCGTTGCTTGAGTATAAGGTTTATTCGGTCTCTAATTAACATACCTACAATGCATTTATATAGCATCAACATGAAGAGAGTGTGTGTGCATATACGCACACTACAGTACGTAACCAAATATAGTACACGAAATTGTGTCCATTGTTGGTACGTAAGTGTTTATTTTTATTTTACAGGTTTCTATCGGAGGGAACAATCCGGATGCACGCACCACCCAGACGATACAGTTGCGAAAGAGTGTAGACAATTGGCAAACCTATCTGTCTGTTTGTACGTATGACAGTGATAAAGCTAAAGTTTGTGTTTCAGTTTGTATATCTGTTATATTTTTTCACACCGAAACGGCGGAACATAGATAGTTTATATCGTAACTTAACACAGGGGGGAACCTTTTATTAGGGTTCCGTAGTCAACTAGGAACCCTTATAGTTTCGCCATGTCCGTCTGTCCGTCCGTCCGTCTGCGCCTTAGCTCCGTGATCATTAGTACTCGAAAGCTGAAATTTGGTATGAGTTTGTGTATGTATCACGCCGACAAAACGGTAAAATAAAAACTGAAAAAAAATAAACTTTATTTCGGGTACCTCTCAAACCCCTATAGTGGGGGTGAATTTTTTTTTCGCTTCAACACTAGTGTGGTGTAGGGTGTCGTTGAATAGATCTTTTAAAAATAATAGGGGTTCTAAACATTATTTTTTGGTAAAGTCAGCAGTTTTGTAAATATTCGCTCCAAAATTTAAAAAAATTGCGCCCCCACCCCATCAAACTTTTCAACCTAGGGGCAAAAAATTATGAAAAATTCATGAAAATTAGGACTTATAAGAACTACACTGAAAAAAATCTGTTGAGCCGTTTTTGAGTTATCACAAAATTTCATAATTTTCATTAAAATGATGTAAGTGCCGCGCGGTGTCCTTATACTTCGAACGTTACACGTATTAGTTAAGTGCCATACTGCATTAAAACATTATCGATAGTAACATTCAAGTAATCGTTATTCCTCGAAACGTAATTGACAAAAGTTCGAAGCCACGATTCGGTGTACAAAGAGTTCGATATATAAGAAGTGTTTTCTAAACTTTGCGTTAGTCTTTCCACTTCGTCTTGTATTTTCGGATCCGAGTAATTGTATTCGCCACTAATCACTACCTGTAACATAAAATTAGTTATACTTCAGAAACTGATAACTTCCAGAAGGTTAGTTAGTTAGTTAGTTGCGCTGGGCATTTTCCGCAAGTCGACATCCAACGTGCCTATTTTGCGTGAAAAGGGGGTAGCGCTACTCCAACCACCCCAGCTCCTCCACGAACCTAAGCAAAGCCTTGATGTTGCTTATGGCTTCGTGTATGGTACTTGGAGATCCTAGGTATTTCATTCTGTATCCTTCTACCTGTTTGCAATCTAGTAGAATGTGTTTGGTGGTTTCTTCTGCCTCCATGCATGCTCTGCATATTGGGCTGTCTGTTATACCTAAATTGAAAAGGTGTTTGTTCACAGTTCCAGAAGGTTATAATATAAGTAATAACAGTGTCTTGGCGCTTACGACCTTTTCTATAGAGCTTAAATCTTTCTCGTTATTTAAACCTCGGGCTTAAAAAAGCGGTCTATTGTGAAGGATGGGCTATTACGGAACCCTACGCTGAGCGTGGCCCGACATGCTCTTGGCCGGTTTTTCTATTTATATACTTACTGACTAAAAGGAAAAACATGATAATAATAACAACAGCTAGAGTGGCAGTGAGTGAGAGTGAGAGGTGGTGGTGCTTTATTTTGGTTTTATAATAACTTACGTCCAACTTCAAGGAAGTCTGTCACAAGAACAATTTGTATTAATTCTATGACAAGCATGTCATGTGTAATACGATTAAACTTAATATGTAGCCAGTACATATACGACCTCCAATACGCCCTCTTAATCTATTACACATATGCCTAAACACTTCTGTACTTGTCTGTACTTGGCACATAAATATTTTATATGATTAGCACTTTTGTGTTTGACTGTACACCGCTATACTCAGAAGTACAACACAAAACAGAAGACAGCAAACAAAATTAACACATGCATAACCAAATAAATATGTAGAGAATTATTCTATTACAAGACGCTTAAAAAACATACATAGAATATCAAAACATCACTAACTAACAGTTCGCCCCCTTAATGGAATAATTTGATAGGGATAAATCCTTCAAAAACACTTTAAGCTTCGGGCCATGAACACTTTTAGTTAAGATGTCCGCTATCATCTTATCAGTTGACATGTACTTTATCTCAACTTTTTCAGTCAGTACACACTCACGAATAAAATGATATTTTATGTCTATGTGTTTCGTCCTATTATGCATCATTTTGTTAGTTGCAATAATAAATTACTACGGCCTTACTATCCACAGTTATCAAACTGTTCAGTAAACTACGTAAATAGAGCGCTTCTTTCGAAGCCTGACTCAGTCCTACATACTCTGCTTCTGTGGAGGATAAGGATACGGTTGCTTATTTCCTGCTCTCCCACGAAACAATATTTTGTCCTAATTTGTAAATTAGCCCCGTAAAAGATTTTCTATCTAGCGCCCCGCCCCAATATGCATCAACGTAACCACGTAAGTATGTATCTCCCGACTTGCGAAAAGTGAGACATAGGTTAGACGTACCTTTCAAATACCTTAAGACCCGTTTCGCACATTTGAAGTGTAACTCATCGTAACATGAATTAAATTGAGAAAGTACACTAACTGCGTGTGCTATATCCGGTCGCGTATAGCAGGCTAAATAATTTAAACAACCTGTCAAACTCTGATACGGCAGATTACAATGGGAACTAGTTGATCTTTCTAGTTTCATTCCCACTTCCATCGGGGTGGTAACAGGCTTCGCGTCAGCCATGTTAAAGTCATCAATACGTCCGTAATGAACTGCTGCTGATCGAGATAAATAACTCCATTATCTCTCCTCAGTCTCATGCCTAAAACATGTCTAGCCGCGCCTAAATCCTTTACTTTAAACTTATTAAGCAATTTTGATTTTAAATTTTGCTTTTCCTGTTCACAATTTCCAAATGTAAAGAGATCATCAACGTAAATAACAACAATCAACTTCTTGTTGTTCTTAAGCTGTTTTTAATACAAACACGGCTCTATTTTGGATTGTACAAAGCCTAAATTCAACATCTCTTTATCCAATTCCTTGAACCAAGCATTGGATGCTTGTTTCAATCCATGCAAAGATCGCTGCAACTTGCATACTTTGGTTTCTTGACCTTTGGTGACTGCTCCCTTTGGTTGAAGCATGTAAATGTCCTCTTTTATTCTACCATACTAAAATGCAGTCGTGACATCCCATTGGTCAATAAACCAATCGTATTCTACAGCTAACGAGAATACCAATCACAAAGGGGAGCTTCTAGCTACGGGAGCATAAATGTCTGTGTAATCTACACCACATACCTGTGTAAACCCCTTTGCTACTAATCTAGCCTTGTACTTCGTTACCTTGCCGTCACTGTCTTTCTTGATTTTGAACACCCATTTACACTGTATCGGCTTCTTGTCAGCTGGTAGATCCACTAGCGTCCAGGTGTGGTTCTCTTTGAGGGACATTAGCTCATCATCTATCGCTTTTCGCCATAAGTCACTATCGGGTCTCGCTAAAGCTTCCTGAATAGTCAAAGGATCACCATCAAGGTTACTCTCCTTGGCATACATAACGTTGCATCCATACCGCTCGACCTCACTGCGTTCTCTTACAGGGTACCGTCTTTCAGGTAGTTCAGGTCTTGCTACCTCTTGTTCAGGGAATACCTCGTCAGGTACTGGCTCAAGTACTTCAGGTTCAGGTAGTATTTCCTCAGGTACTTCTACATTCTCGTCTATGGCATCACGGAAAGTATCATCGTGAGCCTCCAAGACTTCTGATCCGCTGGGTAAACTGGATGGCGCTGAATCATCCGTATTCAGTTTTATAATGACCTCCGACTTCGACTTCTCAACGTTTTCTTTTTGAAGAAAAACATTTTCTAAAAATTTGACATCTCTCGCTGTTGTCACTTCACCAGTCTTTGGATTCATTAAACGACATCCTTTTTTATTATCTGGATATCCAATGAAAATCATCGGTTCCGTCTTCATGTCCAGTTTACGTCTTTTTTGTTTTGGTATCAATCTATACGCCAAACAACCAAAGATTCTAAGATGACTTACATCAACATCTTTTCCAGTCCAAAACTTTTCTGGTACAGCATTCTGCCGTGCAATACTTAAACAACAGTAAGTGCTACTTTTGCGATTTTTTGTTTTTTCTTGATCGTAGATCACCGTGTCAAGACGCACACATGTATATAGTCCACGTGCGATTATGACGATGGGAACATATAAAAATCGAAGCCTCCATGTACAGTAAATCAGAAGAATTTAGTAAATTATTGAGGTAAAACTAACTAAAATGCCGTAATAGAGTTGTCGGCTGTGAATTTTTAGACTTCACTGATTAAAATACAGTAAAGGTCTCCTGTCAATCGTAAATTAACATGTAAACAGAAGTTAATACTTACGCCAAAAACTGTTTAAAATACAGTACAATATAAATGTTCTAAAATATTTGTACTGTGTTTGGTATTTTAATGATTTTTCAGCATAATTACTAATTAAAATGCAGTAACAGTATTTCCTTACTATAATTTAAGTGGTCGAACAGTCGTAAATAAGAGAGCAAAATACAACCTAAATTACAGTACTAAGCTCACTTACTGTGACTTAAACTGTCGTGTGGCTATTTTTTAATGTGTTTACTGCAAACATGACAGCAATTTACTGTAGATTAGGTTGAATTTTGCTCTTCAAACATAAAATGGTTCTAAAATACTTTGAGCCAAGCCACACTTTCATGTCTGATGACTCCTTCCACCACAATGTCGAGCAAAATTTACTTCAAAAAATGCGAAAAGGGTTCGTTTTTGGAGTTTTTACTCGAGCTTGTAACCCCAGGAAAAGTACAGGTAAAATCTATGAATTTATCCGATTTCTATGATTTCAAATCGCACATTTCTCTACAGAAGTTGAATGATTGATAATGATAACCGTGGAAATCGAGTCTATTTAAAAGACATTGTCGAAGCCATGGTACAGAGGGGGCGGATATTGTTCATTTCGAGTCGCAAGAATACGACAAATAAACATGTCTGAAATAAAAAAAAAAACCCTGATGCACCAATGAATAACTGTGCCTAAAGGTGTCAATTTAATCAAGAAATTTAATCTGTTTAAAAAGCTATGGCAACTGATGTCCAAATTTAGTAAAAAAATAATTCCAAGTCTATTTAAATAGACCTCTGTTTTGAAAAAAAATATATGTTACTGCAGGCTCAGGTGAAGAAGAAGATTTGACAAATACAAATACTCTTTATTGCACACCATTGATTTTGCGTTTGAAGACAGAGTGAAGATGTGTAAGTTACATATACTTAGATGTCTGTGAATGTTTTTATTACTAGTATTTTTATTCAGTAGCCTTACCCGAACATTTCAGTGTCACGTCGGTGTCAACCTCGTGGTAAGGCTACAGCATGTAGACGAGAAGATAAAATTTCATTTTTCTTGAATTTGTATGTAACATAGTCACAAATTGGTATCCTGCCTTTTCGCCGAAATATTTTTCCAAACTGATTTATTTGCCAAACTGTTTCATTTCCCAACTCACGGGTTTCTCTTAAAGCAAAAAAAAAAATCTCAGTGTATTTTTTTATGCTCTTATAGAATACAGTAGAGGTTAGGTTAGATTTGTTTTATGAAAGATCCGAAAAAAATAAGGTTTCAGAGAAAATCGTGAGTTGGGAAATGAAACAGTTGGGGAAGTGATACTTTGGAAAACAATTTTTGGCCAAATATGTGTATTATTTATAAACATACCTTGTTTGTACCACGACGTGTTGGTATCTCGAAGAACTCAATCAATATAAATACTAAGTAAATTGCAGTAAATTGTTATGAATACTGTACTTTAGTCTGCAATTAATTCAATTAGCTATTAGTGTACGAGGGTTATTAGCAGTAATCCGCTTTTTTACTGCACTTTATTCTGCATTTATTGTGTTTTTAGTTCTTTTCGAGAGTACAGTAAAACTATAAAAAAAATTAAAATAGCTATAATTTATTCAATTATTGTTAAAATAAAAAAATGTTCACGTATTCGTATTTCATGTGTTCCGTGCTATATTTTGATATTCAAGTATTTGTAAATAATCATCGAGAACACCAAAAAAAACCGGTTCGAAAGGGTTTTTTGCGTTTTTCTCGAAACTCACTTTTTGCACTTACTGTTGTTTAAGTATTGCACGGCAGCATTGTTCAAAGCTTTTGTCGGGCTCCTGTTTTTCAAATAAACAACAGTATTTACAGCCTCGGCCCAATACTTTTCTTCAGGTTCGATTCGGACTATGTTCTCGCTTTCTCAACAATCGTCCGGTTAGATCTCTCTGCGACGGAATTTTGTTCTGGCGTGTATGGCACAGTCGTCTGGTGTTTTATGCCTGCGGACTTCAAAAAAGATTTAAATTTACCATTACAGTAATCGCCACCATTTTTCGTTCTCGACTTCCGCCTTATATTCGCGAAACTTATCGAACGTTTCACTCTTATTCTTCAAAAAATAAACATGAGTCTTTCGAGTAAAATCGTCTATAAACAAGAGAACATACCTTGAACCTCCGAAGGACAGTTCCTCAACCGGTCCACAAATATCGCTGTGTACGATTTGAAGGATTTCGTTCGCTCTCGTACCTTTGTTTTTAAAGGGACTCTTGCACGTCTTTCCCTCAATACACGGAATACACGGCTCATACAAGTCGGTACTCTTGAATTCCATACCGGTAACTAATGTTTTCATTTTCGACATATAATTTCGACTTAAATGAGCCAAACGTTTGTGGCAAATATTAGAAATATTTTCGTTTTGTTTTGACAATGTCAAATTTACGACTTCATTTTTCTTTTCTGTCAACTCGTAAATTCCGTCAACTTCTTGACATCGCGCAATAGGTTTATTCTTATTATGAATAATGCAGCCTCCTTTTTCAAAACTCATAGAAAAATTCTTCTTGGCCAAATCGCTTACCGAAATTAGGTTCATGGATAAATCGGGAACATGTAAAACGTTTTCTAAAATTAATTTTTCGTTTTCGCTGACTTGAGGCTCAGCGTTCCCTCGTCCTCTAACGCACAACTTCTACCCATTGGCCACAGAAATCTTCATGTTGCCGGTCTCGGCTTTATAGGACAACAACTTACTCCTGTCGTGGGTCATGTGGTTAGAACATCCACTGTCGAGATACCATTTGTTCTTGTCAATCGCCTCCTTCGCGTTCAGGCAGACATTCGCGGTTTTGATCCGCTCTTTACATTCAGACTCTTTATGTCCTTGCTTGTGACACTTGAAGCACTTGTACTCGAACTTCTGCTTACGATCGTTTGTTTTAGTGTTAGATCTGGCATTATTGCGTTCTTTACGTACAACCAACGCTTGCTCGCATTCTGTGTTCAACTTGCTCTGTCTACTTCCTTCTTGCAACAACTTCATCTTAATTTGCTCCAACGTGATCTTTTGGCCACTATTGTCAACAGCCATGATGAGAGGGCTGTACTCAGCAGTCAAACCACCCAGCAAAATCGATATAACCCAATCTTCAGAGATTCCAGCGTCAATATCGGTCAATTGTTGTGCGAGAAAAGTAATTCTGGAAATATAGCTCTCCATAGAGTCGAAATTTTCAAGCCTACTATTAAAAAGCTCTCGCTGAATATGAATGCGTCTTCCCCAACCCTTGTCTTCATACGCTTTCTGCAAGCTGTTCCAGGCATCTTTCGCTGTCTTCGCGTTGTAGACATGAGTGAAGCACTCTGGTTCCAACAACAAACAAATAGTCGTTCGTGCCTTCCTGTCTACATCAGCATCTACTGCGGCATCTGAAATTAACTTCCACTAGTTTTTGTTTTCTAGGTAATTACGTACCAGGAACTTCCAATTTGGGTAATCCGACGATCCCTTCAGCTTTCTTATTCCACTTATGCCGACTTCGTCCGACATAATTTCGCAAGTTTCACAATTACAACACAAAATATTCCAACCACTAACTTAGCACAATCAGTGCGTTATGGAGACCATAACCTAAAAGAAAGACATGATATAATAACATCAGCTGGAGTGGCAGTGAGCTGGTGGTGCTTTATTTTGGTTTTATAATAACTTACGTCCAACTTCAAGGAAGTCTGTCACAAGAACAATTTGTATTAATTCTATGACAAGCATGTCATGTGTAATACGATTAGGGCGATTGTGCACTACAATGATTTTTTACGGTCCGATATGGCACGCCATAAAATGTATATAGTAGTTTGTGCACTATACGTAATTTTACCATCCGACATTTTACTTTTCCCCATTCAGGACCGTACTTATCTTGTATATAAACTTATATCGACATGAAGTGTGTGAACAGTGCTCAATTTTGGTGAAAAGTATTTGGAATTCGGACTACTAAATCGTGAGTTACAGACAAAATAAGTTTAAAAATTACTATTAACGACACGATAAACGGCCCGCGTCAGCGGTCAACATTTAAACTTGGCCGTGCACCTACAGCGCCTGCAGCGCTTTGCGGCGGCGGCGGTCGTCTCAACTGCACGGGTCAAATGGCAGCGATTCAGCGCTTGTATATTTGAAGCGTTTGACTGCGGCGACCGAAACCCATAAGTGCAGCGTTCTGCATGGCGCTTATGACATTTTTCTCGCGACCATATCTAACGGCAATGCTCTACTTGCAACAATAAATTAATGCTATTCGGTTCATAAACTGAACCTTACCGTACTATTGTTAAGTTGGAAATGCTGTTGCTCGCTACATATCATAGCGTCAAGTCAAATATTTAAGTTTCAAAGAGGACAATTATTATTTACTTAATTGAAAATGGCACCAAAACCGACATGCGCTCGTTGCAAGAAATCTATTCAGGATAAACACTTTTTGATGTGTTCGGTGTGTGGGCGATCCTATGATCTTGTTTGTTCAAATACTGATAAACTCTACGACTTGATGGACAAGGAACGTAAAGCGTCGTGGTGTTGTATGAAGTGTCATAAGCTCAAAGAACAACCAAGAAAAGCAAGTACGCCTATAAATTTACAAAAAGCTGTCGCTAAGCCGTTAATGCCAAAACAAGTCATAACAACACCCACAGAACTGTCACCTACACCCTTGCCACACAGCTCGTCCGTCCCGCAAATGCTGAACTATTCTGTGGACAACGTCACGGTAAGGAAATACAATGTACCGGTACACAACTCATTTGACTCTTTAAGCGATGAGGAATTCGACAGCTCGATACTACGGAATGACACGCTCAACAGAAGTTGCCCAGATGTGACTATTAATTATAAAAATGAAGTTGATGACTTCAAAATTAAAATATCCCAACTACAAGAGAAACTCAAGTTCGCCGATAGTTACAGTACTAAACTCCTGATCGAAAACGATAAGCTGAGCAAGCAGTTATTGGATTGCAACCGGCAAATTCAGCAGCTGAAGGAGATTTGTAAATCCACATCAAACGTTATAAAACCAGCGAAAACCAGAGAGAATAAACAAAAATCTGTATACGCAAACCAGTTTTAGCAGTGAACATCTAAATGTTGGAATAGAAAAGTCTGTCCAAACTTCACAAGGTTATCCAGATATAAATCCGGCTCTCACATCTAGCGCCAAACACGGGCAAGAATTAACTGAAAATTGTGAAAACTTGCCAGGTAAAATAAACATAATCGGTGGTGAACAATGTAAGGGACTGGCGACCGCACTATTGAAGTCAAGACAGGAGTCTGTCTATGAAAAATACGCAGTAGCATCGACCATCAAGCCCGGCGCACGTTGTGAGGATATACTTCACTCACCAGAAACTTTCAATGCTACCTCCAAAAATGTTATCATCATAAGTATTGGAGAAAATGACAGTAATCCTATAAAATTACTTGTGGAGCTCGGCGCATTTATAAAATCTCGCCCCGAAGCTTTCATTATTGTTACCGGTGTAAAAAATAGTCTGCACCTAAATGAAAATAAATTGAACCACTGTGTAAAGGTATTATGTAATAATTTTGACAATTGTGCATATTTGGATGTATTTCACTTGAATAATTATTATAAATTATGTTCAAAAATAAATTTTCTAATTGATTCCTATGACTATAAGAACAAATATTTGACTTATAATAAATTGAAATGTAAAAAAGCTAATAAGCAGATTAAAATAAATAAGACTTTAAAGCAAAAATATATCACCGATTACATTCCAGAAAGTAGTCAAATGTTGAAGCAAAAACGTATCACCGATTATTTCCCGAAAGAGACTGGCGTAGGTATGTTAAATCAACAGTTTTTTCGCTCCTAATTGTAATTTGTTTAATATATTTCATCAAAATATAGCGGGACTAGTAAGCAAAAGAAATTTACTGGAAATAACACTTGATGAGTTAGAGCGAGACAATAAGCAATTTGATGTCTTATGTTTTACAGAGACATTCTTAAAAGCTGGTAACGAAAGGAATTTACGTATATCTGGGTATCGTTTGGCGGCATCATATTCTCGGGCTCATCAAAAGAGAGGTGGAGTTTGTATATTTTGTACAAACCAACTCCAAACAAAAGTGTTATCTATTTTAGAAAACTATTGTGAAGATTACGTTTTTGAATGCTGTGGTATAGAGATACCGGCACAAAAATGTATTATTATTTGCATTTACAGAACACCAACACCTTATTCGTCACTTTTTCTTAGAAAGTTAGAACTTGTTGCAAACAAACTCAAGCACAAATTAAAATATAAGGTCGTTATAGTCGGAGATTTTAATATAGACTTACTTAAGACCACAGTGCAAGCGAAGGAACTCACACGAATCGCAATAAATAATAATTTCAAACTGCACGTACTTGGTCCCACGCGTCGAGAATCGTGTTTGGACCAGATACTATCGAATATTCCCGAAACTCGATGTGAGATTCTTAAACTAGGCTTATCAGACCACGAAACTGCACAATGTCTCTCATTTGCTGTAAAAAATAAGGAAAAACCAGTTTCATGTCTGTATATATATAAGAGACTATAGTTCAGAGAATATAGCAAAATTTTGCGTTTATCTCCGTAGCTTATTGTGGTCTGATGTTTATAGTGAACAGGACACAAACATTGCGTTCAGAACATTTTTTGACACATTCATTCTTTTCTATAGGCTGTGCTTCCCGATTATCAAAATTAAAACTAAAGTCAATACAAAATCGACTGGTTGGCTTACGCGTGGAGTCAAAAAATCAGTAATAACAAAAAGACGCCTACGTTTTTGTTATTATAAAAATCCAAAAAACAATAGCAGTAAAATTAAATATAACACATACAGTAAAGTTCTAAAGAGATGCATATATCAGGCTCAAAAATTATCCAACGTCAAATACATTGCTCGCTCCAAAAATATATGTAAGGCTACATGGGACGTAATTAAGAATGTGACTGAATGTAAAAATGTTGATACTCAGATAGATAAAATTATTAGGAATGACGACATATTAGTAAATCCCTCTGACATAGCAAATACTTTTAACGACTATTATATAAATTTAACTGACACAAATTCTCACAATATAGGTAAACCTGACACTTCACTAGTTCAGGATAATTCTGCTAGTTTATTTCTAGTGCCTACAGATGCAAACGAGATATGCAAATTAATTAGTTCCCTAAAACCTACAAACTCGGCCGGTTTTGACGAGATACAAACAAAGGTTATAAAAGAATCTAAAAACGAAATCGCAACGGTTTTAAGCTACTTGGTTAACTTATCCTTCACGAGCGGTACTTTTCCGGAGCCACTAAAGCTTTCCCTAATCAAACCTCTCTACAAAAAAAAAGGAAATAAAGAATGTGTTGAGAGCTATCGACCAATATCGCTTATTTCAGTTCTCGCTAAGATATTTGAAAAGGCGTTTCAAAACCGTTTAACATCATTCATTAATAAGTATAAGATTATTAAACCTGAACAGTTTGGCTTTCAGAAAGGGAAATCGACGTCATTAGCTGCTTTTAACTTGTCAAATTTAATTCTAGGCTACATGAATCAAAGCTTACCTGTAACTGCAATCTTCTTCGACATGAGCCGGGCCTTTGACTTTGTCTGCCATGAAACACTCCTGGCTAAATGTGAGCTCTATGGCCTAAGAGGGGTAGTCAATAAATGGCTTAGGGACTATCTATATGCGAGAACCCAGTTTGTAGAAATAACCCAAATCGATTCTGCGAATACTGCATCTACTCATAAGTCTTCTACTAAAATCAATAAGGTTGGTGTACCGCAGGGGAGTATTTTGGGCCCCCTACTATTTTTACTGTACATAAATGACTTACCTAATGCGATAAATTATGATTGCACTTTATTTGCAGATGACTTATCCGTGGTTGTGCCATGTTATGACATTGATACATACAATGATAACATAAATAATGTTTTATGTAGCATTGTGACCTGGCTGCGCAAAAATAATTTAAGTGTTAATATAAGCAAAACGACATATATTCAATTTATAAATCGGAATGCAAATAAGCAGTCGTTAACTGTAACGTTTGAAGATCAGACAGTGACAGAATCTTGCGAGGCAAAGTTTTTAGGTATACTCTTAGATGATAAATTCTCTTGGCACGAGCATATTAACTAATTATGCAGTAAAATTAACTCATTTTCGTATGCCTTATGGAGGCTTACTAAAGTTAGCACCAAAGAATCGGCAATACAAGCTTATCATGGATATGTTTGCTCCCTGATAAGATATGGCATTCTCCTTTGGGGTAACTCTTGTCACGCTAAGCGAGTGCTGGTAGCACAAAAACAGTGCATCCGGGCCATATCAAATGTTGACATCCTGACGTCGTGTAGACCCTTATTCCAGGAGTTGAATTTGTTAACAGTACCAAGCATGTATATCTACGAAGTTTGTCAATTTGTTAAAATGCATCCTGAATTGTATAAAACAAATAAAACTAATTGTAAATTTCTAACAAGGTACCCAGATCGTCTCGTTTTTCCAGCAATAAAGACAAAACTGTATGGCAACAGCACCTACTGCATGTCAATAAGTATTTACAATCGTTTGCACAATGACATAAAAGAATTGCCAATTAACTTATTTAGAAAGGAACTTAAAAACTGGCTAGTGCAAAAATGTTTTTATTCGGTGGATGAATATTTCCAATATTATAAGAAGTAAATGACACCATAAATTAAACAATCAAATGACATTATATATTTTTTTTTTAGGTTAAGATAGTTTTATAAGGAATTATTTAGTATGCACTGACATTTGTTTTAATATTTTATGGTCATAAATATGTTTAGATGTGAATTTTGTTATGGATTAAGGTATAATTGCATTATTAGTTATAGACGCTTTATTATATTGTGTCGTATTTTAAAATTCTTGTTTTGCATGCCAGTTGCTGGCAAAATGTGTGTGTCTGTATTTATTTGAAATGTACCTACCATCTTTAATACCACATTTTACGCAAATAAAGATATTTGTATTTGTATTTGTATTTGTGCGTGTCCATTCTGTATGTAATACTATTAAGTATTCTGTGGCCCTGTGCCTATACTCACTAAGCAACTCACTCGCTCACTCATTGTATAAATACTGTATAAACTTACCTTAACGTTACTGCAAGCATTTCATTTGGGGTGTGGTACACCCAGCCTGAATTTTGTATCTTGCCTCTTAAATAAATAATAAATAAATATCGGACAACCTCACACAAATCAATCTAGTCCCACAGTAAGCTCTAGTAGTAGGCTTGTGTTATGGACACTAGACGACGATAAACATACTTATATAGATAAATACATACTTAAATACAAATAACATCCATGACCCAGGCACAAATATTCGAGCACATCACACAAATATTTGCCCTTGCCGGGATTCGAACCCAGGACCACCGGCTCAGTAGGCAGTTGCGCTGCTCCAGCCGCGTCGCCTCTTGATCCATGTGCTTAAGCGTTATAGCAAAAAAGTCATAAGAAACGCATCGTTCTTAGTGTAATTACGATTGCGTGGCATGTAGTTTCAAAGAGAGAGGTAACCGAAAACTGCGCCGCACCTGCGAGTAAAAAGACGGACAAGTGCACAAGCTAAAACCGTTTTTTTCATGCCATATCGACCATGAAAACTCGGACTGCCGGACAGTAAAATTCATTGTAGTGCACAATCACCCTTACCGATTTTTTCATGCCATATCGGACCGTAAAAAATCGGACTGACGGACAGTAAAATTCATTGTAGTGCACAATCGCCCTTAAACTTAATATGTAGCCAGTACATATACGACCTCCAATATGACTGACTGACTGACTAACTGACTCATCAACGCAAAGCCGAAATTGCAAATGCTAAAGTTGAAATTTGCACACTAAGTTGCATTTATAAAATGTACAAGAGATAAGAAGCGATTTTGAAAAATTTTGTAATTTTGTATGGAGATCAAACCTTTAATTGAGCGGCGGAGTTGGAGCTTTTTATAAAGACATATAAATTAGAATACAAGAAAAGTGATTTCGGCGTTTTTGAAAATTCAACCCCTAAGGGGGTTAAAAAGAGGATGAAAGGTTGTATTAGTCCATGAATACAAAGATCAAAGCTTAAAGAAAAATTGAAAAAGGAGCTACCTACCTGGTGGTTTTTCAATTTTTCTTTAAGCTTTGATCTTTGTATTCATGGTTTAAATAAAAATTGTGATGTACCTACCCACATTAAAAAATGAGACATTTACATGTTTCATAAATTTAGTAATTAGTGTTTTTGAAAATTCATCCCCTAAGGCGGTGAAAAAGGGGTTGAAAGTTTGTATTAAGATCAAACATTTTTTTGAGCGCGGGACATCCTATACTATTATAAAATCCTGTATTGAAAATTAATTTTCTAATAAATTAATTTTCATGATTTCAGGAAAAATCTCGATAGCGTGATGCAGGATCGTCATTGGTTTCGTATGGGCGCGCGGTGCCATGCCAGCCTGGCACCATCTGTTTTCAAAAAAGCCTTTGTCCTCACATCACGCTGAAACGGCTGGATAAAAAGTTACCAATTTTGGTACAGGAATAGCTGAACATCCAAAGATGGTTATAGGATACTTTTTATTATGATTAATTGGAGCGGAGCGAGCGAAGCTCCCATGGATCGACTCGAATCGACTTTGTAACAATGCGCAGATCTCAGCGAGTTCTCAACCGATTTTAGAAATTTTTGTTTTAAAATGCACAAATTAAATTTCGCTAGGTCGTGACGAAGAGAAAATTTCGAAAAAAAAAGCTCCGCTCCAATCTATGGTGCAAGCTTAGCCGGTGGCTGACTCTGCATCGACCTAGTATTTATCTCTGAAAACATGAATTCCATGAAATATTTTCCTTACAATGTGTAAGTAACCTTATAATGACAGCGTTTGTGATTTTGAATTTAGAACGACGCGACCCGCGTGGCTCTTACGTGAACAAAAACTAAAAAGTATGAATTCGACATAATACCTCCGCGCGGCCTACCGGTATTAACAATAAGGTTAAGGTTGTTTGAGGCGTTGAGTTACGGAAACCGTGTTAGTTAGATAGATAGAAAAGATGGCGCCAATTGTCGACCAACACACGTACTGTAGACGAAAATATGAGTGCAATGTTCGTTGTAAATTGGTTCATGCTCAAAAAAACATACATTTCTTTAAAAACACAATTTGCTACAATAGGAACTAATTAATGCTCTTTTATTGAGTATGCAATTATATTCTTCTGTAGTTTGTAAGTATTGACCATAAAAAAGCCCGGAGACGCAATGAAAAATGTTAATGAATAAAACAGATTTTTTAATGCCATTTTATCGAGAGTAATTGAAATAAAAGTATTTCGAATGAATTTAAGTAAATTAAATACATTTTTAAATAGGTTTTACCAACCAACATTTAGAACATTAGGCGAAAATTTTTGTATTGTTTGTGATTGGCCTAACTTACTAATAAGGTAGCGAAATGTATAATAAACGATAAATATACGATATATATTTAGCCACAATTTTGCATCTATGCAGTTTTTTTATATATAAAATTTATTCAAAGTAATAAAATATTATCATGAATTTTTTGTTTTTAACGGTGTGTTGAGATTTTGTTCTCAATGACCCAATTTCCGCTAGATGTCGTTGTTTCGTTGACAAAACCTCCATACTAGCGGCTGCATTGCGCTGTTAAGATTTTTCCTGAGTTAATAACACCAGCTCCATACATGTAAAGTTTTGGAGCCATTGATGGGTCTCCTCGACACCGAGGCCAAGGATTCACGCACGTCGTTGCGTGCCTGTGACCACGATTCGGCACAAGCTAGGGTGTAGCTGTGATGGGTTAACCTGGACTTCGAGAATTACTACCGAAGTTGTTGAATATTGATCGCATACCTAATATAAGCAGCAGTGTATCAGTTATTGAGAGTTGCTGCTCGACAATGTATTCATTTTGTATAAAACCAACCATGATTCGAGACAAGACAAGCTTATTAAATTTACAATGTAGAAAGGATTTCACCTAGCCGGGATTTGAACCCAGAACCTACTGAAATAATAACAGTGTCATCTCATGCATTTTCCTTTGCTTCCTTATTCATTATACCACGGATATTAACTAAACAGTGAGGCCATCACGTATCCGTTCAGTGGTGCTGTCGCCATTATTGACGTACGCTCGATTGAGTTAAGTTGGTACCTGAATCTTATGGCGTTACTTAGGAAATTATTATGAGAGGTCATATTATTATATTAGTACCATTGTAGACGAAAATAATTTATTGTCATCTTAATAGATGTCATTAATATATGTTCAGGTAGGACTATGAGCTAATTATTTTTCAAGGTGCTTTAAATAGTTATCTACAATAAACAATAAATATTCATAGCGATATATAAACATAAGTCTAGCCTCAATTTAAACTAAACCAAAATGATGTTCACAATGGTAGCACCGAAGGTGCAGAGCGTCCCAGGGATGCCGCTCACACATTTAAGCTTATATTAAGTGTGTGGGCGGCCTCGCATTAAGTTTTTTAAATCTACAATAGACAATAAATATTAAAAACAATTTTTTACACATAAGTCTTGCCTCAATTCTAATTAAACCAAGATCATTTTCACAAGCGTAGCACCGCAGGTGCGGAGCGTCCTAGGAAAGGCGCCCACCCACTAATATAAGTAGTAACTAAATGCGAGGCCGTAGGCCGAGCTTCACATAGCACCGAAGGTGCAGAGCGTTCCAGGAAAGCCGCTCATACATTTAAACTTATATTAAGTGGGTGGGCGGCCTCGCATTAAGTTATTTGAACATATTTTAAGTGAGTGGGCAACTTCCCTGGGACGCCTCGCACCTTCGGTGCTAAGTTACTTTATAAACCCTTAGTAATTTAATGCGAGGCCGTAGGCCGAGTTTCACGAGCGTCTCAGGGAAGCCGCCAACCTACTTAATATATGTTTGAGTAACTTAATAGGTGGCTTCCTTGGGACGCTCCGCACCTTCGGTGCTACACGGAGCTCGGCCTTCGGCCTCACATTAAGTTACTTCAACTTATATTAAGTGGATGGGCGGCTTCCTTGGGACGTTCCGCACCTTCGGTGCTACGCGGAGCTCGGCCTTCGGCCTCGCATTAAGTTACTTCAACTTATATTAAGTGGATGGGCGTCTTCCTTGAGACGCTCCGCACCTTCGGTGCAACGCGGAGCTCGGCCTTCGGCCTCGCATTAAGTTACTTCAGCTTATATTAAGTGGGTGGGCGGCTTCCCGCCCAGTCTCGTCTCTCCTCGCCTCGCAACTCCTCTTCCCGCTTTGCCAGTGTAAATATCAGATTTAATCTCTACCCTTTATTAAAGGCAATAAGGTTCTTTTTTACACAAACAAATATTTCAATTCAAGCCCCGCACATCCGCGCCTCTCCTTACTATTTCTACCGAAGACGCGCTAGGCGGGGATTAAAAATTTGCCGTTCTAATTTCAATTCTCGCCCCTCCATGCCCCGCCTCGCCTCGCCGGTGGAAAACCTAACTTAAGCCAAGTCGGACCTGCTTTACCTGCCTTGCCTGCGCTGCGCTCGCTCGCTCTTACAGATAAAGGTAAGTACTCCGATTTCTTTTATTCCGATTTGGCTTATTCCGATTTTCATAAATCCGAAACTTATCAGTTTTAAAAGTGAAAATTGCGATGATTGAAAATACGAAAGTTTATTTTACCGAATGTTAAAATTCCGAAAATGCTATAAAATCTCGGAAAATTCTAAATCGGAATTCTGTTTTTCGGGCTTTAGCCACGTTGGGTCTTTAACTCTTCGATGTTATAATTACCGGAAATAAAAAAATCGGTCTTGAAATTCAGAATATTATATTTCGTGGTTTTTAACGATTGGAATTTTATTTCTTAGGAATACTGAGTAAGCAAAATCGGCATAAAATATTTCGGAGTATTTGGGTGTTCCTTAATGGTACTATGTATGTCATATAATATTATTTTATACAATACGTATTTCAAATGATATTCATTATATTATATGTCATAAGTGTTATACAAGATACATGGTATATCTAAAATTATTATAACATAATTATGATATTATATGAATCGAATGTTATACCTATCAAACCTTATATTTCATGAAATTATGTTATTTCTTATTATAATACATGTTATGGTGCATTATATCTTTTGTATGTTTATAAATTGAAATTATACCGAAAGTTTGTATATAATATAGGACGCACCCCTTGTCCGTTTATAAGGGTTCTGTACCCAAAGGGTAAAAACGGGACCCTATTACTGAGATTTCGCTGCCCGTCCGTCGGTCCGTCTTGATAGACCCAGGCTGTATCTCAAGAACGGTGATAGATAGACAGTTGAAATTTTCACAGATGATGTATTTCTGATGATAAAACAATAATATAACTAAGGGGGCTCTCATACAAAAATAGGGCTTTTTGCATGATATTTCGTTCAACAGGCATTTTCTCATGAACCGTTATAGGTAGACAGTTGAAATTATTACAGAATGTATATTTTTGTTACCGCTATAACAACAAATAATAAAAATAAAAAATAAATATTAAAGGAGGACCCCATACAAAGAACGTGTTTTTTGTTAAATATTGGTACAGAACCTTTCGTGCGCGAGTCCGAATCACACTAGGCCGGTTTTATGTATAGATAATATAAGTAAATCTTATAGTAGGTATATATTTACATACGGGGAAGTCCCCTCACGCCGGACGGCACCTAACGCCGGACACTCGATTTATCTCGGCAACTGGAAGCTCGGCAACGGCAACTCGGCAAGTGGAAGGGGCGCGGCCGGCGGACCCCCGCGCCCCTTCCACTTGTCCTTGATTCGCTCGCATTGCTAGTTGCCGAGATAGTTCGAGTGTCCGGCGTTAGGTGCCGTCCGGCGTTAGGGGACTTCCCCCTATATGTATCATTGTATTTATGGAAGTTAGTAATATAATATACATGTATTCACTAAAATACTTATAAATTTCATTATAAACAAAGATATAAAAACATTAAACTAGGAACTATAACTAGGTACATAACATTAAAATAGATCGGGACCCCGTGGTAGGGTACCCAAAATGCAGGCAGCATTCCCGCGCTGGATAGCAATAGCTAACCTTTTCGAGAGAAAGCTGCCAGCGCGTGGATCGCCTGTCGCCTCCCGCCAGCGCTTACTGACACATATGACCAGGCGGCGTGCCCCCAGGCCACACGAGCCGAGTGTCTCGACACCAAAAGCCACAAACTCGTACTGGGCGCCGAGACAACTATACTTGGCCACCTTCGAGTGCTCACGGGCGTCCGCCGCCGCACCAGCTCTTTTGCTGCTCACCGAAGGGTAGGACCCCGCCAGCGTGTCAGCGCAGGTGGCGTCCCAAACCACCGCGCGGCCCATTATCCACGGGATCAACGACATCCCGTCAGGTTCCATCGTCCCGGATGATATGGGGTTCCAGGACAGGGGGGACGTTGGCGCTGACAAGTGCGCTTCTCAGGATGTCGTTGAGTGCGGCGTGGCGAGAGCGGCGGCCGGCCCCGGAAAAACAGACGAGGCCATGGTGTCCCAGGCGGTCGACAGAGGCTCCACAAAAGGCGCAGCAGTGCTCCGCAATCACTTGTATCGTAGATGCTCTCCGAACGATTAATTTTCTACTCTGCACCCACTTGAAGCATCTCTGTTTGGCCCTATGGTTGACTGGTAGAGAATGCCCTTTGGCATTAAGTTCGCCATTTCTACTGACTTTTGTTGTGTGCAGTAAAGTTTAAATAAATAAATAAATAATATGTGTAACGTTCTAAGTATAAGGAAACCGCGCGGCACTTACGTCATTTTAAAGAAAATTATGAAATTTTGCGATAACTCAAAAACGGTTTGACCGATTTTATTCAATATAGTTTTCATTGAAAGTACTTATAAGGCCTCATTTTTATGATTTTTTCCATAATTTTTAGACCCGTGGATTAGAGATGAAAAGTTAAAAGGGCGTCCCCCTATTTTTTGGATTTCCGGAGCGAATATTCACAAAAGTGCTGACTTTATCAAAAACTAATGTTTGAAAACCCCTATGATTTTCAAAATACCTATTCAACGACACCCCAACACTAGTGTTGAAACGAAAAAAAAATCACCCCCACTTTAGGTGTAAGAGAGGTACCCGAAAATATTTTTTTTAGTTTTTTTTTTAGTTTTTAGTTTACCGTTTTGTCGGCGTGATACATACATATTGTGACACTTGTAGTTGGGATACTATTTATATTTATTTAAAAAGAAACAACAACCTTCAGTATCATCATTATTATTTAAAAAAAAACCGGCCAAGTGCGAGTCGGACTCGCGCACCGAGGGTTCCGTACAAACACTTTCCATCCCTAAGTGGTTAAGTTAAGTTTGTACCTGGTATGTATAGCGCCCCATATAAATTAGGTGCAAAGTTAGGTATTAAAAAAAAAAATATGGTTTTCGTAATTATTCCTTTATCTATGCTATAAGACGTTGCTTCGTACCAAATTTCAAGATTCTGAGTTCACGGGAAGCACCCTGTAGGTTTTGATTCCCTTGCAAGTGTCGAAAATTTGCGGCATAAACGGCTGTATCTTTTGATTGCGTTGGCTTAGAAGTTTGATTTTTTCACAGCTTCAAGGGACAGTAGACCTGAGTAATTGATATAAATTTCAGCTTCATACCTCAACGCGTTCCTGAGAAAAAGGGTCTTGACAGACGGACGGACGGACAGACGGACAACAAAGTGATCCTATAAGGGTTCCGTTTTTTCCTTTTGAGGTACGGAACCCTAAAAACGGGCGTGGTCAAGGGTCCGGTTAAATTAAAAAAAAATAATGCCGTCTGGTTCCCACTGCGCAGTTAGGTACTCCCCTATGATGCGGGCCGAAGCAGAGAGTGATGCAGCAGGTCCTGGTGGTGTCGGGAGCGACCCGAGGGAGCGCCTTAGGCAGCTACGGTGGTGTTGGTGGTGACATCGGCCGGTAAATAGTTCCTTGGACGAGGAAACCGGCTGCAGCCGTAAAATTGCACCCCTTTCGGGGTGCAAGTCACAACGACGATTAACAGCTCAGACACATTATTTACCTCCTTATACTCGGTATTTATTTAAAAAGAACGCCAATAAAATTATGATAATATTCAATTATTGAGCTCGCGTGAGACGACACTTGGCTTGGCGGAAGCTAGTGAACGCGGCTATAATAATTATCAAAAGATCCGTCGCTAAAGACAGCCGAATGCAGAGTGAAGCGCGCTGCGCAAACGCCGTGGAAACAAACCGGGACAAAACTGCTGACGCTAGCTACTAGGAGCACAGAGTAACATCGCGCGCAGAAAGTCTACACGGGTTAACTATGTAATATTTTATTTGCCATTTATTTTTGACATTGATATTAGTTAGTTATTTATAAGTTAGTTTTAATTTAATGATGTTTATTTTAATTAATAGGTTAGTATTTTTTTTATATTTTCATTATACTTTTTTTTTTTATTAATTTAATTTTTAGTAATAATTATTAATTTATCCTTATATTAAGGCAAGTATGTAAGTGCAACGTTACAATATATACCCAATTTCAGCTTTCTAGTCCGGTCACGGAACTAAGCCACGGAGGGACGGACACATGGACAGACGGACAGGAGGACATGGCGAAACTATAAGGGTTCCTAGTTACTACGAAACCATAAAAAGTACTGGAGTAGAAAAAACTATTTAAATACGACTAATAGCAATTTCGAAACAGATACACGAAAATATTAAAGAGTCAACAAAATTATAACCCTACCGCAGTTAATTGCAATGTATGTTACTTACTAATATATTTTTACAAAAGAAACACAGCACAGGTGAACCTTCGGAGTTATTAGACGGATTTAAAATATTCCATCTCGCCTGGCGGAGAAAGGGATAAACATAAAAAAGCATAATTAATAATGCAATCAAGCACTTGAAAATCATCAATCACTTTAAAATTTGCAAAGCTTAAAACACTGTTTAGGAAAAAAGAAATAAATAAATTTCTTCTTCTTTCTTTCCTTCTTTCTTAAAACGCTGTTATATGGACTTTAGGGGCCATTTAAATAATACAAGGCTTACATTTTTTTCACTTCTCTTGCTCTAAAAGTTCGACTTTATGCTGTGCGTAGGTGACATAAACTCTCTTGTTATGTTCTAGAGCATTAGGTAAAATGGTTAAATCTTCGACGAAAACCAAGGCGATCAGTCCAACAGCCACACGATAAAAGTCCCTTAATAATAAGATAAAAAAAAAAACATAAAACTTCATAGAATGAAACCCGTTCCAGACCTTCCGATCCGATCGGATAATGTGTAATGCAATTGTTAGGAAATCGGATAATGTGTAGTGTTTTAGATCATAACAATTGCACTACACATTATGCGATTTCTTCCAATAAATCGTATCGGATCGGAACGTCTGGAACGGGTTTTAACTCTTTATTTTATTTCATTTCATTAGTATTCTAAGACCAAGGCAAAGATACCAACAGCCAAAGTACAAACTTTTATTTACTGTGAATATCAACATTGCAATTTTTTTTTAGATAGATAGATAGATAGATAGATAGATATCATTTATTCATATAACAATACAATGATTGTGTTTGAAATAAAACTTAAGTCTAGAACAAAAAGCAGTGATACAAAAATAAATAAATAAATTCACTTAAATCAAATTACAATGTCTATAAATCACTAAAAATTTCATCCAAACTATAGAAACACCCTCTCAACAGAAATGACCTTAGTTTCACATTAAAGATTCGATGGTTTGTAAGGATCTTTAGGTCCGTTGGCAACTTATTAAAAAGCCTGACTGCTTGATACCTGGAGCAATGCTCAGCAATCTTTCGCTTGGGACAAAAATTTACCTTTAAATTCTTGGTACGCGTTTGAAGCCGAGACTCTTGTTCTTCATAAGATTCCAACTTTGATAAGTTCTTAATAAGCTCCGTGAGTAGTACAAGAACGTATAAGCAAGGAACCGTAAGAACACCCAACGATACAAAATGTTCCCTGCAAGAGATCCACGGAGGAATTCTCACAATAGTTCTTATTGCCCGTTTCTGAGCAGCTAGGGCTCTATTTATGTTATATTGGAAACTATTTCCCCAGAACATGATGCTGTAGCGCAGTCTCGACTCGACTAAAGCAAAGTAAACTATTTTTAGTTGATCAGTCGTGAGTTCCTCTCTGAGGCTTCTCAGAGCGTAACAAGCTGAATGTATAGTATTTTCAACAGCATCCAACTCATGTTTCCAATTTAACCCTGAATCTATGTATACACCAAGAAATTTAACTTTACTAGTCACGTCCATGGAAGAGCCGTTTAAGACTGCTTTGATCTTGTCCGTCTTTTTTGAGTTATGACTAAATAGCATGATTTGGGTTTTACCAAAGTTGAGCCGTAAGTTATTTATATTAAACCATGTCTGGAAAGCCACCAATGCATTATTGGTTAAGACATTAAGCTCTGATATACTATTTGCTGAGACAATTGAATTAGTGTCATCAGCAAATAGAGTTAACTTGCAATCAGGAACCATTCCATACATGTAATTAATCAAGTCGTTTGTGAATACAATAAACAATATGGGACCCAGAATAGATCCTTGTGGAACCCCTCTTTTTACTGGCAGCGACTCCGATTTAACGGGTACCTCAAATCCATCATCGACGCTTTTTAGCTCACAAACTGTTTACGATTACAGAGGTAATGCTGTAAGAGAAGATAAGCCTTTCCTTTGATACCATAAAACTCTAATTTTTTCAACAGTATATCATGATCCACTGTGTCAAAAGCAGCACTGAGATCGAGGAACAGCCCAGCTACCCTTTTCTTATTTTGTAGTTGCAACACAATATCATCCACTAGAGAATTTATAGCATCAGTAGTTCCTTTATTTTTCTGAAAACCGAATTGTCTAGGGCTTATAATATCGTTATCCATCAGATGTTTTGTGAGACGCGATTTAATCAGTTTTTCAAAGATTTTAGAAAATACCGAAAGAAGCGATATTGGACGATAATTATTTGGGTCTAATTTGTCACCCTTCTTAAAGACGGACAACACCCTAGCCACTTTTAGCTGATCGGGAAACACACCGTTATCGTAACATTTATTGAAAAAGTGGGCAAGTGGACCGGATAAGATATCTACGCAGCTCTTAATTACTATGATTGGAATTTCATCAAACCCAAAAGACCGTTTATTTTCCATGGATTGGATAATCCGAGTTAAGTCTGCTGATGAAAAAGGCTCCCAAGCTATATTTCGATAACGTCGTTCTGTAGATTGCTCTAGACACTGAACTGCTGAAATCAAATTGCTAGTACTCTTGATATGACTGTGGTCAAAATGTAATGAAAAAATGTTAACTATCTCTTGAGGACTTTGTACAATCTTATTTTTTGATTTTATGGCTAAATTATCTTGATTGTGACTTTGAAATTTATTACGTTGTTTATTTACAATTTTCCAAATATCTTTTGACGAATCTTTCGCTTTACTGATCTCTAACTGTACCGCCAGCCTTTTAGCTTGTCTAACGACTCTTCTGAATATATTAATATATTTTGCCCGGTACTCCAAAATAGAAACATCACAATTGGATTTGTTAATATTACAGAGAACACGCTTCATTTTACTAGCTACTTTCACTCCTGTAGTGATCCACTTTACTCTCATGTTATCCTTTGAATAAACCTTTTTCCTCGATTTCCTAAAACTCTGATTAAAAATATCGGAAAATTTATTTAAAAAATCGTTTAAACTAATATTGTACCAATCTACGGTGCTTAGGGTATCCCTAAAAGTCTGGATGTTTTTTTCAGTAACGTAACGCTTTTCTACTACAAGTGGAAGTCTGTTGTTGTTTGTACATTTTTCCTTCACCACTAATAATCCACAGAAGATACCAGCATGTCCATCTGCTAACCCATTGTGATCAACCTTTGTGTACGCTACAGAATCTGTAGGTATATTTGTTACATAATTATCAAGACATGATTGAGCATCATTCCTTCTGAATGTGATATTATCAATAAGATGTATAAAGTTGTAACGTTTTAACAGACCTAAAAATTCCTTACGATGTTTAATATCTTCCAATAAATTAACGTTGAAATCGCCACATATAATGGCCATTTTGTTGAAGAGGTGTCCTAAAAGTAACTCAAACTGTTTCAAAAAAATTTCAAAGTTTTTGTCATCAGGACTTCTATAGCAACAACAAATGTGGACATTTGTAGCAGTATCCCTCACACCACAGATTTCAAAGCTTTCTGACAAATACAACTTATTGCACATTGTAATTTCCTCAGTATTTCTGTTATTTAAAGTCAGAATAAGAGTCCCTCCTCTTTTTTTTGTTTGCCTAGTATTGAAGGTAGCCAATTTATATTTATCTAGGTCGAACGAGGACACTGAGTGTTTATTTAGAAAATGCTCGGTAATACATACATAATGCAATATTTTATTCTGCTCCTTTACGTACACTTCAGTTTCATTTATTTTATTCAATATACCACACATATTTTGATGATAAATATTTAATAATTCCCTGTCGTTAGGAGCGAAAAAAATGTTCATCTCTGGTATGATCAGGGTTTAAGTTACCTGAATAACAATTTACGAGCCAAGAAATATTGCGCTGCAAGTTTTCAATTATACTATGCATTCCATAATTGTTCAGGCGCCCTGTTTTGATTGAAAACATATCAAAAGACACATTTAAATTAGGTTCATACACGAAAAAACAATTGTTATGCTTTTGCAAATCATTGAACAACAGATAGTTGAATTTTTCCACTCTTGCGTTATACAAACTTCTACCACAAATATATGTAGGGCACACCACAATGACATTTGTAAAGGGTACACGTTGAACAGATTCCTTTATAAACTGTGTTAAACCACCAAGATCCGCAGAACACTTGAAGTCTTCCTCACCAATAAGCACGATACAGTAGTCCCGCCGGACCATGTCCTGTAACCGGATATCCATATCCCTGAACAGCTCCTTAATTCCAGCACCGGGTATGATGTGGTGACAGAAAGAGAAATTTTGGAAATAATCTTTGTTTACGATCGTCGAAGTTATCTTGTTTTTATTATTGCTACTTATGAACAGTAATTTATCCTTAATACGATCCTCCCCTTTTTTTGCAACATTTATGGACGACGTGGAATCAACTGGCTTGGTAGAAGATGGTACCTGCTGGTCATTTTCGAATGATGGCGGTGATGTTGATGCAGTTTCACTTTTTTGAGAATCAGATAATATGGAGGAATTACTGAGGATATCTGATTTTGTAAGGTTACTCATCTTTCCCTTCTTCGAACCCGACTTTGGTGTCCTAGTCAATTCTGCTGAAGCTGGTTTTTTAAGAATGCTCTTATATAACTCGCATTTTTTGCGACTCTCCGATAAAGCATCTTGTAATGCAGAATTTTCACCTAGCAATTTCTGTATTTCACTATCGGCAACTAGTAACTGTTCCTTGAGATTTTGAATCTGGTTTTTCATTTCCTCGATAATCTATCGCAATATTTTGAACTTGCGTATCCAGATTAGGAAGACTATGCATGCTATCATTAAGTATGCTATCGTCCTGCTCATTTCCGCTCACAGTTATTTCGGGTAAGCTTGTATTTAATTTATTATTATTTAATAATAGTAAAAATGGGTTGTTTAGTTCGTCTTCTAGAGGCAGAGTAAAAAAGGAATTATTTAGTGGCAAATCTTTTTTTCTTGTAGTTATATTATCAAGGAGTGCAGAATTAGCGATTTCCTCCTGTTCCTGTAAATTGGTGCCTTCTATGATATGATTCGTGTCACATATACTAGGCTTTGGCGTAGACGACGAAGTACTGGGTTGAGCCGGTTGAGTACCTTTTCCTTGTGCATTTGTCGTACTTGTATTTTTCTGATGTGTTTTTTTTCTAATGCATGTGATGCATATCCACGAAGCCTTACGTTCTCTGTCCATCAGATTATACAGTTTCTCTGTATTTGAGCACGAAAGATCATATGTTTGCTTGCAACTGGAGCATGTCAAAAAGTGTTTTTGTGTAATTTTTTTGTTGCATTTAGCACAAACTGGTTTAGAAGCCATCTTGTCGATTTTTAAATTTTCCAATTAGCACAATAAGTTCTAATAACACACTTTATATTAACGTTCTGGAGTAAATAACTAAAAAGTTGATAGCACCCTCTACCACCGTAACACTTTCGACACTTGGAGCGAACGGCGAGCGGAGATATTGTACTGCGTATCGGCTTGAATGCGTTCGGGAGCGTTTTCTTGGTACGGGGGCGGACGATGAGCGAGCCGTTTTGAATATCTAGCCGGCCAGTTTACGGTGAGTCATCGCGCGCACGATCACCTTTGAAACTATAAAACGTTTATTTCACTTGACACGATAATATCTCTGATAGTTCGCCACGGATTTTAATGATAAAAACACTGTTTAAAAGCACTGTTAAATGGCTTTCTTATGGTAATAATTTCGAACTCAATTATTATGAACTTCAAATATTGCGGAATAATTTAACACAGAGACCATCTTATCGCGGTCGCGGCTCGCGCGGTTTTTTTGTTTTAAGTTTTAATGGCAATTTTTTATTTTAGTTTTTAAGAAGAAATTAAGTTACAGGTAATACTAAATATCTATTCACAATATTATATATTTTCATATTTCTCCAAGAATTTTAACAATAATTAATGAAATATGAGCACCCAAATTTTTGGGTTGCCAGCAAAACTGAAATTTGCCCACCTAATCTTAAATATACACCACCATAACTTAATCTTGCCCACCAAGAACTGAAAACTCCTTACTATTGGTATGAAAAATTATATATAGCCACCTAAACTGAAAATTAACGAAAAAAAATTGCTACAATTTAATTATTTATTTTAAGATTGTAATTATAGAATAAATTTAACTACATACCAAAACACTGTATACTTAAGACACGAACAACAAAGAACAAGCGCACAATTCGAGCCACCAAAACTAACAAATCGTTGAACAAAATGCCACCAAACAGGTTACGTACGTTATGGCGGGAAACACACCGTCTCAGTCGCACTTCCACTCCGCGCAAGCGCTAGCGCACGACTGACCTAAGTGGGGTAAACCAACGCGACAACTCCTGCGCCATTTTATAACCAGCTACGACATCTTGAAATTTCGCCACTGTAACTTACAATTTTGCCTGGACAAACTTTGATCCAGAGTCATGTGTATTTAAATAGGTAAAATAATGAAATTATACCAACATTAAGAGGCTATGACTTCATAAATTGTTAATTTGATGCCTTATTTATAAACAAGCTTAAAACATAGCCATTCTGAGCGCTTGTTTCATAAGAAGTACATTGAGGACAAGCCACCTTGTTCTTAAATAATTTACTTTTTAGGGTTCCGTAGTCAACTAGGAACCCTTATAGTTTCGCCATGTCCGTCTGTCCGTCCGTCCGTCTGTCCGTCCGTCCGTCCGCGGCTTAGCTCCGTGATCATTAGTACTAGAAAGCTGAAATTTGGTATGAGTATGTGTATGTATAACGCCGACAGAACGGTAAAATAAAATAAAAATAAAAAAAAAATTTTCGGGTTATTCTCGAACACCTAAAGTGGGGGTGTTTCTTTTTTCTTTTCAACACTGGTGTGTGGGGTGTCGTTGAATAGGTCTTATAAAAATAATAGGGGTCTTCTAACATTATTTTTTGATAAAGTCAGCAGTTTTGTAAATATTCGCTCCAAAAACAAACAAAATAGTGTCCACCCCCCTCTAACTTTTTAACCACGGGTCAAAAAAATTCGGAAAAATTCATGTTAATGAGGCCTCATAAGTACTTTCAATGAAAACTATATTGAACAAAAGCCGTTTTTGAGTTATCGCCAAATTTCATATTTTTTCTTTAAAAGATCGTAAGTTGACTTCCAGAAGGTAATAAGTGATTACAGTTTATAGGGCGTTTACGACCTTTTTAAAGAGCTTAAAATCTTTCTTAACGTCAACCTCGGGCTTAAAACAGCAGTTTATTGTGAAGGATGAGCAACTACGGAACCCTACACTGAGCGTGGCCCGACAAGCTCTTGGCCGGTTTTTTATTTTTTATTTTAATAAATATATATGTTTACTGCAATCTAAACTTGTAGCCAACTATATTGTTATTCAAATAATTAACCATGAAAATTTTAGAAATATGCTTTTGATACTGGGTTTCTCAGCTTGGACACGAAAAAAATGCTGTTGTGATATTCACCCATAATTTATTACTTTTAAACTACTAGGTCGATGCAGTGTCAGCCACCGGCTAAGCTTGCACCATAGATTGGAGCAGTTTTTTTTTTTTTTTTTGAAATTTTATCTTCGTCTCCACCTAGCGAAATTTAATTTGTGCATTTTAAAACAAAATATTCTAAAATCGGTTGAGAACTAGCTGAGATCTGCGCATCGACGACACGTTTGACTCGGTTTGTAGACTGCCTACTGAGCCGGCGGTCCCGGGTTCGAATCCCGGCCGGGGCAAATATTTGTGTGATGAACTCGAATATTTGTGCTTGGGTCATGGTTGTTCTATGTATTTAAGTATATCGCCCCCTGCCTGCTATACGGCCACATCTCAAAAAAAATTTTTTTTTGGATTATTGCAGATTTGTAGTCTGGATAGTCTAATTTATGACCTTATTTAGAGAGCCATAAGAAAAAGTGTCCTTAAAAGCCTTTTTTCCACAAGTGGCCTTATGGATCTGACCAAAAATTGTCAGTTGACTCCCTGCAAGACAGCCACTTCCCAGTTGTGGCTGTATAGCATACATTTATAATTTTTTTTTTTGAGTTGCGTCCTATAAGAATAACGTAAATTTTAGTGTTATTGCGATGAATCCCTTTAATATAAGCGAAATAAACGTCATTTTGATTGTTTCCCAACAGCGGGTACCGAAAGTACTTATTATTTATTTTATTTATTCGTATGGCATATTAAATATAATAAATAAATAAAAGGTTTGCGAACTCTACATGGGTGGGCAAATTGGGACGATTCACGAATTTTTGTGCTTCGTGGACCAGTGCCTGTTGTCTTCTTAGTTGGGCGGGGGCTGTATGACTCAACACAGGCAGCCAAACCAGAGGATGATGTTTCCCAATATGCATCGCATGGTTTGATCTAGCACGTCTATCCGATGCACATGTGCGCTGTTGAGCCAAACTGGCAAGCAGTTCTCTGACATGGAGTAAACTAGGCTAAGACCGCTAGTGCGTAGCACGTCAGCTGTTGCTCCGCAAGTAGTTCCCCTTAATCTGTGGAGTATGTTATTCCGCGTCTGTAGCTTCTTCCCTAACTTACTAATGTGTGGCGCATAGGTAAGATTGCGGTCTAGAGTGACACCCAAGTACTTCGGTGTAGGATTTAATTTAAGCGCCGTCTCTCTGAAGCAGATATTTAGCTCATAATTTGCTTGTTTCTTTCAGAAATGGAATGTCGCATCTTCTGGTTTACTAGCATTGTGCTGCAGTATCCATTTTTATAAACTATTACTCAAAACATTCCAGATCGCATGTAAGCATGTAATTTTCTTCGAGGGTTTAAATTTGCCATCCTGGTTTGTGAAGGCGATGTCATCCATCAGCATACATAAATTTCCGATTCTCTGTTTTCGGAATCGGTCCTGACCCCACTCCTGTTCAACCTATACACACACGTTATAATTATTAGGTTATACAAGAGCGGGACCAGGACTGATCCCTGCGGTACCTAGTCCATTGTTCAGCTTCCTGACTTTGCCTGAGGTGTTTCCTAGGCGGACGATAAATATCCTATTGCTGAGCATAGAGTTGATAAGTCCCACCATCTGCACCACGGTCATGAGCTTATAGATAAGCCCCTGTCTCCATACGGTATCGAATGCAGCTGTAAGGTCGATAAAGACTGCCTGGGTTTTCTCTTTCCTTTGAAACCCAGCCTGTCTTTATGAACGAGTATGTTGTGAGCGACATTACCTGATCGGTAAGTTTGGACCACTACGGAATCCAGCCTGCTCCACAGGAATTATTTTGTCAACTATGGGTTCGATTTGATTGTAGATTGGCCTCTCTAAAAGCTACAAATTCCCCGAATTACCTGAATTCAGTGTATGCAGTTGAACTTAGGTGGAATTATATTATTCGAGACTATGTCTAAATAGAACTGTGAGAGCCATGTCCTACATGTTGGTGCAAGGTGTTCTAAAAATTCGTTGTAAATACCGACTCACATAAATTGGGACTGATTCGAACCAGTCTTCATCCAGTATTGCTAAACCTAAAAGTAGAAAACGAAAAGCTTATCCTGCACTATGAAAAGGTAATATTGTAAAGAAGGTGAAGAATTCTGGGAAACAGTACACTTATATCAACGGGAACCTAGTCCACGCTAAAACCTACCTACTACGGGGCCTCCTTGTACATGGTACATGTTATATATGGTATTATACCATATATGGTACATATTAACACGATAATTAAAGATACAAGTGCCTTTAAGAGAAGGTATAATCAATAATTATATGCAAAATGACACTTTATACTCTCGCGGTTTGTACTCATAATTAACACAAATTATAACGGGTCTAACGCGATATTTCTTATTTACCTTCATAATCTAACGTTTCGGCGGGGTTGCACACGCCGTGGTCTCAGATGTACTGGTGAAACAGCGAGTTTGTTACTGGAGCTGTCGGCCAAATGTAGTACTACCCGACGAAATGTCTAATAAAATGGATGGGTAGGAAAATAAATGTTCGACTACCACCCATTTATTTACTAATTATTGTCACCGGTCCGACACATAACACTCACAACATCAGCGCACAGATTCGAAGATATATCCCGCGGTTTAAACTTTTTAATCACTGGTCCCCAAGTTTGCGATAAATTAAAACCATCTTCCCGGTTGAAATTCTTTGGGTGTTTCTTGATTTCTAATAAATAAGAAATATCGCGTTAGACCCGTTATAATTTGTGTTAATTATATGCAAAATGATGATGATAATGATCTAGAAAGTTGGTATTAAAGCTGCATGCACTGATTATCGCTTACAGTGATGTTGTTACTGTAACAAAAGTTGATTAATAAAGGTATTTTAATTATTTTAGTGTTTGCATAATAATTTTTATGTTAATATTTTCCAATAATACTTGTTCGGTTTTGGACGCATCTCAAAATTTCAACAAAATGTTTCTGCAATACGGCCACAACTCCAAGTACCTATCTTAAAGGCCTCGTACCTTAGAAAATTTTATTTATAAAAAAGGACGTATTCATGAGAAGCGTTATATCATGGAGAATAAAAAAAGCTAAATTTTAAATGAATTGACCGAAAACTCTTGGAATACCTAAGCCCCGTTTTACTACCACGCACTACGCTGCCAAAACCTTAACAAGCGATTTCTCGAAAAAATGGTTTTTTGAGATGTGGCCGTATAGCAGGCAGGGGGCGATATATTTATCTATATAAGTACGTATATCGTCGTCTAGTACCCATAACACAAGCCTTCTTGAGCTTAATTTGGGACTAGATCGATTTGTGTGAGGTTGTCCGATATTTATTTATTTATTGTTACAAAGTCCATTCGAGTCGATCCATGGGAGCTTCGCCCCAATTACTTTAAAATTTTTATTTAAAGCAGTAACGTCTGCTAACGCAAACCAAATTTTTATCACTTTAAATATTTCTCATTGCTTTAGAGCAATTTAATTTAATTTGTTTTTAAGTATGCCTAATATTTACATGATACAGTTTTATTTCCTCGCAATCGAAGTGAAAAGTAGAGTGTGCAACTCGTTCATAAAACGCATTTAACACTCGACTTTATATTCATCCTCGCTCGGATGGATAAACGTCTCGTGTAAAATGGTGCGTTTTATGCACTTGTCGTACAATCTATTATTTCATGTCATAGGGGTCAAACAATCAAACGGATCGCCTGATGGAAAGCGATTATCATTGCCCATAGACACCAGAGGAGTCACAAGTGCGATGCCGGCCACACAGGTGGGAGAACGCTCTTTTCTTGAAGGTTTGAAGATAGTATCGATCCCACAATGCAGTCCACAATGCAGTCGTGCGAGGCAGGGAATTTCTAGAAAAACGCACAGTTGTGGCCTGCCAACTATCTAAGTGGTGAGACTGAGGATCAACAGACAATTAGTTACGGCAAAGATAATTCTGAAGTAGTTAACACATTTAATAGCAGATTTTTGAATTATAACATTCGTAACCCATGTTTTTGAATTCACAGTAATCTTCGATTGGTACAATCAGAAAGATATTTACAGCGTCTGGGGCAACGTGGTCCAGCCGTACCGATTCGAGTTCAACTCGACGACCGGTTGGATGCGATTTACCTTGCTGCGGCCTGATATAAAATGGGCTGACAGAAATATTGCTTACCAGGACAGCGTCAATAAGAAGTTCGATGTTAATTTCATCGGCGTTGGTGGTGGCAATAAGGACAGTCCCATCTGGTGGTACATGACTGGTAAGGCTGCGACACACTTACATTACACACTTACATCTTATTGTCCGATTAATGTGATCATTAGAAAAAAGACCTATCTTTTAGCCATCGTCATAATATTGTCGGTCTACCTTGTGAGTGGGTGGAGGCTTTCGGTTCAACGACTCGTGAACTCTTTTGGCACATCGACGTCTTAAAAGAATGTGAATAGCCAACTATGAAAAATGTAAAGCAAAAATACACACTAGGTACAGTCGAATTCATAAATATATGAGCATACCCAGGGCCTCAAAAATACATGACCAGTCAAAAATATGTACTCGTGTCATTTGCCATATGTATTATCTGAGCAAGGCTCTCAAAAATATGTAAACCACTGAAAGTAAATAAATAACAGCTGTACTAAGATATTTTAAAATTATCGTAACAAATGAAAAAACATTATCTTAACAAATGGAAATACATAATCGTAACAAATGTAAATACATCTACAAAAGGGTTTTTGTTTCAAATATTTATAAGATAAGTTGATTCCATAACAATCTTACAATCGTGTCCTCATAATTGCATTGATCATATAAAACAGATTAAGGTTTGAAGAAAAGGTGTGGGACACGAAGACATTTGGCGCCCACGATATGTGTCCTACACAAGTTATCACGCAATGCGACTGTCTGCGCGAGTGGCGCGGGCGGCGCGATGGGGCCAGTCGCGGCCGAGCGTTATACTTACCAAGTATGTATGTGCTATAGATGCGCGTGGGAAGCACAGCACAGCGGATTACTAACGGACGCGCGCGGGTGGCGCCAATATTCAAATATTCGCCCTATGATTCTTATTTATACCCACAGACCAGGGATCGATACCGTTAATTTGCTCCATACAAAATAGCACAAAATAACGTTATTAAATTCCGGTTTTTCGCTCATTATCACACATGTTTATATTTTAGTGGGCTAATTTCAAGGATCTATATCTATAACGAAATTCTACATAACACAAGCCTTTCAAATTCGAAAAAAAACGCGAAATTAGAGCATTTTCATGAATACCGGTATCGATCCCTGCCACAGACAACCCCCACTAGACGGAGCATTGTAAGGCGACCCGCGCGCACCAACGATATGGTACGGCAGAACATTAAAGTATGAACACGGCGGCCACCGTTTAGTTGCGTCCTTGTTTATGATCCATGCGTACGTCAACGAAAAAAGAAATTAAATAAATAACATGGTAAATTGTAGTGTTAAGTGGTGTAGAGAGACCTCATAAACATGGACGCAACTAAACGGTGGCCGCCGTGTTGATACTCTAATGTTTTGCCGTACCATATCGTTGGTGCGCGCGGGTGGCCTTACATGTGCCTTACATGCTCCGTCTAGTGGGGGTAGTCTGTGTTTATACCTAACCTTAACAAAAGATAAAGAAAACGTTATTCAACGACGGCCTCTTTGGTGCAAGTTAGCGGCCGCTTGGATTTATGTTTTTTTGATATGTCACTTTATTAGTTGTATTTGGTTATATTTTTCATTGGAGCAATCTTATGTTATTTTTGATATGTCACTTTATTAGTTGTATTTGGTTGTATTCTTCATTGGAGCAATCTGTATGTGTTTTTGTTATTTAATTCTGTTTTTCGTTAACTGTTGTCACGGTTCGACCCGTGTCTACTATTTGAAGGTAGAAATGAGACACAGATCACTATGCATAATAAATAATTTATTTAAAAAAACTAAACCCGGTCAAGTAAAATGTTAAAGGGCGGGGTTGAGCCCTTAATCCACACAAGTTCTCGGATTTCGTCGGTTAGGTACTCTCCTGTGATCGCTGTAGATGGTGAGTCCGGGAGTCGCGTGCTGGATTCCGCTGACGACCGGAAGCGCCAGGATCGGGTAACAAAACCCCGTAGAAAGGTACTTGTGGTGTCCAGGTTGAGCCGTGACGGGATACCGGCCAAATTGGTAGCCCGAGCGTTGAACCCTGGAACGCGCCATCAAAATACAATTACAAGCGGTCCAGTACAATTTTGCGCTCATCCACGGGCACTGCGTTCTAAAAGAAAGTACCTAAATTGTAGCAGTGTTGCCGTGGACAGATCACAATCAGAAGCGGAGATTACAATTTCGAGAAAAAAGATGATTTACAATGAATTTAACATTAATTTAGAAATTATTAAAAAATGAGGGTGGAATTGAAAGACGATGAAATCTTTTTATAATATGACTATGCAAAATCAATATAATAGTAGTTTATGTGACTGTACATAATGAAGGGCATTAATCACGTGTGTGGGTTTATGACACGAGCCGAAGGCGAGTGTCATAATAACATCACACGAGTGTTTAATGCCTAATTATGTATAGTTACATACACTACTTTATCTACTCACATATCATAAGCCTCCATGATGCATTCAGGAGCCGCATATTATGACCACCATACCTACTGTTTCTTTGAATTAGCTGGTAATAAGTAATTAATGACGTTATGTGCTTTGTTACGGATATCAGGAGGCGTCGCCGAAATATCTATATCATCTTGATAGCTCATTTTATGGTTTATATTCAAAAATCGATCAATTTTATGCATTAAAACAAATTCTAACCGGTAATGGCGGCAATGAAATTGATCGATTTTTGAATATAAACCATAAAATGAGCTATCAAGATGATATAGATATTTCGGCGACGCCTCCTGATATCCGTAACAAAGCACCTAACGTCATTAATTACTTATTACCAGCTAATTCAAAGAAACAGTAGGTATGGTGGTCATAATATGCGGCTCCTGAATGCATCATGGAGGCTTATGATATGTGAGTAGATAAAGTAGTGTATGTAACTATACATAATTAGGCATTAAACACTCGTGTGATGTTATTATGACACTCGCCTTCGGCTCGTATCATAAACCCACACTCGTGATTAATGCCCTTCATTATGTACAGTCACATAAACTACTATTATATTGATTTTGCATAGTCATATTATAAAAAGATTTCATCGTCTTTCAATTCCACCCTCATTTTTTAATAATTTCTAAATTAATGTTAAATTCATTGTAAATCATCTTTTTTCTCGAAATTGTAATCTCCGCTTCTGATTGTGATCTGTCCACGGCAACACTGCTACAATTTAGGTACTTTCTTTTAGAACGCAGTGCCCGTGGATGAGCGCAAAATTGTACTGGACCGCTTGTAATTGTATTTTGATGGCGCGTTCCAGGGTTCAACGCTCGGGCTACCAATTTGGCCGGTATCCCGTCACGGCTCAACCTGGACACCACAAGTACCTTTCTACGGGGTTTTGTTACCCGATCCTGGCGCTTCCGGTCGTCAGCGGAATCCAGCACGCGACTCCCGGACTCACCATCTACAGCGATCACAGGAGAGTACCTAACCGACGAAATCCGAGAACTTGTGTGGATTAAGGGCTCAACCCCGCCCTTTAACATTTTACTTGACCGGGTTTAGTTTTTTTAAATAAATTATTTATTATGCATAGTGATCTGTGTCTCATTTCTACCTTCAAATAGTAGACACGGGTCGAACCGTGACAACAGTTAACGAAAAACAGAATTAAATAACAAAAACACATACAGATTGCTCCAATGAAGAATACAACCAAATACAACTAATAAAGTGACATATCAAAAATAACATAAGATTGCTCCAATGAAAAATATAACCAAATACAACTAATAAAGTGACATATCAAAAAAAACATAAATCCAAGCGGCCGCTAACTTGCACCAAAGAGGCCGTCGTTGAATAACGTTTTCTTTATCTTTTGTCAAGCTTTTATAGCCGACTGTACTTTTCTTTGGATATCCATTTTAATGTTACATTATTGGACTTTTAATAAATTGTATATTGCAGGGCTTGCCAGAGGTGAGTACTTTAATATGTATTGAAATTGATATCCCTCGTGATAAAGTTGACAGTAATAAGTTTCTGTCAAAAATGACATTTTAGTGGCAAGTTTTTATAGCCGACTGTACTTTTCTTTGGATATCCATCAAATGCTCACTGAGACGATTCTAAAGAGCCCAAGCTCGGTAGGATTGCTTTTTCTATTATAGAGTTCCTATGACCACCTTCCGGCTCCATCATCAGATCAGCCCCATGGTACCATATTATTGTATTGTCATCAAAGTTAAGTACGTATGCAAAATTTCAGCTCAATCGGTTGACGATATCTGCTTCAAAATTGAGTTGCAAGATTTCACCCGAACAAACATACTTTAAACATACCATGCAAGCTAAATAAAAGCTTGTAAAAAGGCCTGGCTCAGCATGTGCTGCAGCCCGCGGGCCGCAACGCTGATTTTGTGATATTTAGAGTCAGATTTTGATGTCAGTGTAAAACATAAGGTTTTTACACAAAATCTATACTAATAGTAGGTACCTACATTACTGCAGATGCCGGGATATAAGGGCTTGCCGGCTGAGTAGGTATAGAGGGATAGTGATGCGAAGCCGGCAAGCCCTTTTCGCGGGTGCGTCCCACGAGATAGAACTACAAAATATATAATTTCATATTAATAACGTTCACAAGATATAATGAACTTTTGCTATAACATCAATAGTAGATTGTTCAACAAGGGACTAAAACAAGCCATAATGACACGAGATGTTTTAGCCACCCGAGCTAAGCGAGGGTGGCTAATAGTTCGAGTGTCATTATGGTTGTTTAGTCTCGCGTTAAACACTCTACTTTTCACTTTGAATGCGAGGAAAATAAACGAATTTCAATATAAAATTACGATATACGTAGTACAGCCGTTAATCTAACCTCAGAAAAATTTAAAGGGCAATGTGTACAATTTTTTACATTTAAATGTATGGTTTTCCCCTGTAAACTAAGCTGGGTCAGCGTGGTTTGTAATTGAGAAGTATGTTCAATATTTTCACTCGAAGTCGAAGTAAAAGTTGGAGAGAATGGAGAGTAGGTATAGTAGAGACGTAGACATTTTCTCAAAAAGGTTGCCGATGGTCATTTCATTAGGCTCATTCTCAACCCGCGATGTTGATGGGCGTGGGTCAAATCGTTGGTTGTGATTTTTGAGGATATTTTAATTCCTTCAATATAGTATAGCCTTCGATATATCTATAGATACTGTGTTTATTTTCTATTGACTCCTCTATATACCCTTCAGCTTTATTCTTCTTCATTGGAAGATGATGATTACATATTTTGTCCATAATTTATAAAGTGACACAGTTAGTTGGTCTAATTGGTGATTACAATTCAAGCTTAATACAAGTAATGGACATCTACTCATTCCATTCAAAATTCTAATAGAAAAAAGAAATGTTCCGTGGTTTTTTCTTTTTTTTGTAAAGTGACGCTTTAAATGCTTGCATATTTAGCCAACAGATTCAAACTTGAAAACTATTTTATTTAAGACTAATATGGACTTATGGACCATGCATGATAAAATTACATTCGTATTCGTAATAATTAATCGTGTTTCATTAAATCTTAAATCTTGAATTTTTGAGCGGTTGTAATTTTGAGGTTATTTTCACGCACCAAAAAGTTTGTATACCTATCACTGAAAATGGCTATAAACCTCCATTCACAAACATCGTGGTTGGCTGTTTAGGGGTTTTTCAAAGTAAATTAAAACAATTTTACTTTTTTTTGAGCAGTTGTAATTTTGAGGTTATTTTCACGCACCAAAAAGTTTGTATACCCATCACTGAAAATGGCTATAAACCTCCATTCACAAACGTCGTGATTGGCTGTTTAGGGGTTTTTCAAAGTAAATTAAAACAATTTTACTTTTTTTGAGCAGTTGTAATTTTGAGGTTATTTTCACGCACCAAAAAGTTTGTATACTTATCACTGAAAACGGCTATAAACCTCCATTTACAATCGTCGTGATTGGCTGTTTAGGGGTTTTTCAAAGTAAATTAAAACAATTTTACTTTAGTCCCTCGAGATTAATAAGGAGCTTTAGTCCCGATATGCAGAGCCTAAAGTAACATTTTAAGAGCATGAGAAGTGAAAAATCTATATTTATAGGTATTAGGAATAACGACCAATTAGCATAATACTGTGTTGTGTGATACTGTGTTGTACTGTGTTATACTGTGTTGTAGAATGATTTTTTATATAACACTCAAATGCTCTAACTTCAGTTGATATAACGATCATAGTATATACTTTCTTTTAGTATAATGATTAGAAAATATAATAGCGTGTGATATACTAAATAGGTTATAACTGCTACCCCTATGCCCCTAAAATGTAACATGGGTCAAATACCGAAAACTGTAGGTTAGGTTAGGTTTTTTTATGACCATGGATAGCAGAGCGAGCAAAGCGAGCGGAGCGTCAAAATGCTTGCTAGCCCATGCTAGCGAGCATTTTGACGCTGACTTATGCAATAGTTCGCTGTAAAATTTTAATATACCTCCATAGGTATATAAAAATTTAACAGCGAACTATTGCATAAACAGTATGTACACAATTGATAATGGCAGATGAAATTCTGGCAAGTAAGAGTAAACCGTTTGGAAGAACTGCGACAAAATGGAATATGGGTCAAAAACCGAAAACTGTAGGTTAGGTTAGGTTTGTTTTATGGCCATGGATAGCGGAGCGTCAAAATGCTTGCTTGCATGGAGGTATATTAAAATTTAACAGCAAACTATTGCATAATTGATATGATAGTGGCAGATGTAAAATAAAATACTGTATACAGAAAACATTTCTTTTTAATTACCAATAACATTATGTGTATTAGGTATACATTTTTATTGCTTTTTAACTTAAAATTTTCAGGCGGTTATTCTATACGAGCATTATGCATTTTGGTGTTAGATGTATTGAGTAATATATACATTATAACCCTGAGATAATATGAACGTTATACGTTATGATCGTTATATTATACAATGATATTATACTTAAAAAACGTTATACGTAATAAAAATAGATATTTTGATGTTATATCTAACGTTCGTTATACACCTTGAACGGTATACAAAACAAGCTTATAGAATATGATGATATGAATATTATAGTATAAGTTCTTATGTCTTATATTGCTTGCCCCCTTTTTTACGGCTAAGGCATGTATACTGTATAGTGTTTTTCTCAAAAATAGGCAATAAAAATACATACCACTCAAAAAACATATAAATCAGCTGGTTAGCTTGTTAATGTCTAAAAAATTCCATGTTTAAAAAATTCATACCTTTACAGTTCTCTCGAGTTGTTTCGCCCGAAACGTGATAGTTCATAGCCTGTTATAATGCATGTTATGACTGTACTGTACAGGCACACACTGGCTTAGGGACACCTGTTGGGGTGACAATACAAATGATATATTTGTATAGGTTAGGTAAGTAAGTAAGGTAAGTTTGGTAATGTAATGTAATTGGTAAGTAAGTTAACTATCCAGCGTGTGTCTGCACAGGCTGCGTACAGCTAAGGGTTGACTATGACAAGGGAGCCTACTGCCCTAAGTCCCTAACCTAACACTTTAACCTACGACTTGTAGCGGGAAATCTGTTACCAGGAGACCTTAGGTAACAGATGGATTCCTACGGGGAGGAACGGGGTGTCTGGGTGAAGTTAGGTGCGGGGTTCTTAAATTAAAGTCAATGAGTGCGAAAAATTAAGATATACCTACTTTAAAACGAATACACGACACATATATTAACACGAAACGAAAAATATACGAAAACAACCAATACTTGACCGCGCCGTTGTCGCGCGACACGGAGCAAATACACAGCGACACTGCGGGTCGCGGCAAGTTCCCGTGGCGCGGCGGCTCGCGCGCACCTCCCCCCGCCACCCGCGCTCCGTCGCTATGACAACGGCGCGCTCAGGGTCATGCGCATACATTTAATAAAATACACAACAATAGTACATTACATCAGCGGCCGGGAAAATGAGGATTTCCGGCCAAGTAGGATAGTGATACGAGGCCGGGAATCCGTTTTCACGACGAGGCATATATAGTGCTTTTCTCAAACATACAATGAAATAAAAAATATACTTCAAGGAACAACATTTTATTAATTGACAAATAGGACATTTTAGTCTAACAACCAACCTTTAAAAACAAAATGCTTTTTGTCAAACCAGCCAGCTGTGTGAATGACCTTGTTGTTGAAACCAAAAAAAGTTACTTTGCAGGCCTAGGCCTGAAAAGCAGTATGAAATCCCTTTACAGTCCTCTCGAGTTATTGCGCCCAAAAAGCGATACTTCCGATTCCGAGCCTATTATAAGGAACGTAAAGACAATATTTCATTGCATGTTTGCGAAAAAATATATTGCAAATAGCCGCCCTACCTAACACTAACACTGGGAGTGGTGGTTTTCTTACTGCCAGTCAACCAGGTTCACTTCTTCGCAGCGCTTCGCCACAGTAAGAGGAGCTTAGTCTAACGAGTTGGACGGGACCATACGCTCAGAGAGTAGCCCTGAACACGCATGGGGTCGGGTATGAGAGGTAGTTGGAGGTAGTGAAACACCAACGGGCAATTGTTATATTTATTTTTCTCAAACATGCAATGAAATATCGTCATAACGTGCGTTAAAACAGGCTTCGAAGTGTCAAGTTTCGGGCGCAACAATTCGAAAGAACTGTAAAGTAATTTCATACAAAATTGACGGCCTAGGCCGGGAAGTAATTTGTTTTTAATTTTAATGTAAACATGGCGTCTGTGTTTATGAACAGCTGATATAAAAAAAAACTAGTGGCTACCCATTCAGCCATCGGACCAACAATATCCGCGTTAATGCCTAGTACACACGAACTGATATTAAGAATACAAATCTGTATGATTCCAATGTGTTGATGAATAAATTTTAAATACTGTCTATACGTAAGTCACCAGAGACCATAGACAATATTAAAAAACCTCTGCCGTTATTTTATTTATTATACAGGGTGATAAGTCTTACTTGTTATGGACAGTTTTGGCTCGGAAGCTGTACTTTGTGATGGAATGCCTCCACTGCCTGTCTATCCGACCGTCTGTCACAGTGCTGTATCTTAAAAAAAAAACATGTATATGGCCGCTGTAACAACAAGATAGAAATTAAAGGAGGTCCGCAAACAAAGAGAAAAGTTTTTTAATAGTATGTAAATAATGATGTCGTTTCAGCTTGGCTGCCGGTGTACCGCGGGGCCTGCAAGGAGGAACTCCCCACACTCCCGACAGACATTCCCAGCAAATTGAGGGACAAGATCAACATAGACCTTTACAACTTTGCTGGGAGAATGGACGAGTTCGGCTACAACTTCACTAGAGTCTGGGGGTGACACGCCGCCAACTGTTCAAGTTCTCATCATTGGAACTCATTAAAACCGGGACTACCACGATGTTTTTTTATCTATTTATCTCTATCTGCCTGTCGTTTCGACTCGTTTTCACGTGCCGTTGTCTCAGACGTGCTGATGAAACAGCGAGTTGAGAATGTGTAATAAAACGGATGCGTAGGAAGATAAAGTGCCGTTATTGTCACCGGCACGACACACAACCTTCGAGCAACACAGGGAAGGGAATCAACATTCGCACTGTTTCCCCTCTGCCGAAGTGCACAGCCCATCCTGGGCTGGCGTGTGTATTAAAACTAGTTCTACTCGTATGTTTCACGGTATGCTTTTTAAGCATGTTCACTGACAGATTCTCAAAAAAATATGAAAGAAGGTAAAAAGTTTTTGCATGAAAGATTATAGGAAAGGAAATACTCATCTATTTTAATTATAAGAAATACTCCTCAGGCGGTTTCATTGTCACCATGTTGGGATCTGATGATGGAATCCCAGGGCAAACGAGGGCAACCCTCAAATGTTATGAACACTAGCAATGTTTTTCATGTACCTAAATATTTTATAATGTTGTTCAGGTATTTGCGTGTCAAAGTCATCATTTCATTATGTTGAGCTGATGATGGAAGGTACAACTCCTTAATGGTTAGGAGTAAGGGGATAATTATTTAAATATTATAGGTAGGTTAAGATTGGTGTGTTCTTATTAGTATACCGCTCAGATGATTCCATCGTTGCCAAGTCAAGATCTGATTATGGGACCCCAGGGATAATTCAAATGAGATGCATGCAAACAAAACCTCCCCATCGCCCTATATGTAAATTTTATTAAATCGCTAAAAAGCAACAAAATTACTAACAAAAAAAAAGAACCAACTTCAAAATAAACTGAGAAGCCTAAAATAACCCGTTCATGTAGAGATTACATTTAAATCACGGTGTGATGATGTTAATGGTGGTGGTTGTTGTGTTGGTGGCGGTTTTAGTGGTAGTGATGATTATGATGGTTGTAGTGAAGATGGTGATTTGAGGTCACATTATCACCATCACCACCAGTAGCGTCATGACAAAAATCATTATCATGATCATCACCATCAGAATCAACGCCATCATCATCATATCTAATCACCATGATCGGCATCATCATCACCATCATCTGCACCAGTCACCACCATCATCATCACAATCATCAACATTATTTGAATCGCGCATTGCTTGAACTTGAACAGCTTTTGGAACATTTTTTAATAAAAAATGTATAATTTGTGGTGATTTTAACATCAATTTATTGAAGGAAGATAAACGGGCTGCTGATTTTCTGTCATTGCTTGCGTCTTTTAGTTTTAGGCATCTCATTAAATAAAACTGCTACTTTTATACGAAACGAATCTCAATCTTGCCTTGATAATATCCTTCCAATTTATCAGAACCTTGTGTGACATCTCTTGTGGTCGACCACAATGGTCTAGCTGATGGTCATGCAGGAATTTTCAGTACTTTTACAGTTAACAAGTCAAAGAAAAGTTAAAAAAAAAGAGAATTAAATTATCATCACACAGTGAAAATAAAATAAAATGGGTCACAAAAGGAATAAAAGTTTCAAGTAAGATGAAACGTATTCTGATTACCCACAAAAATTGTCTACCGGACTCAATAGCAAGCTACAGAAAAAAGTACCTAAGCATTTACAATCGTGTTATTAGGAACGCCAAGAGGTTGGCAGTGCAGGCAGACTCAAATAGAAAAAGCGAAAGACTCATCAAAAGAATTATGGAAGGTGGTAAACAAGCATCGTAATAAGTTTACGCAACATCCAAAGGAAATTTTATTTATAAAACAGAAGACGAAAATGGTAATCCAAAAATAGTAAATACTCCTGAGGACGTGTCTGCAATTTTTCTTGAAGAATTCACTCTCACGGATGGCGTCTCTGATCAGACTGATCAAGCCTTACGATTACTACAGGCCCATGTCCCCAGGATACAAAACGATATAGCCTTCGAGCCAGTTAATCCAGGTGAGGTTAAGACAATAGTTAAAAACCTAAAGCCTAAAACCTCAAGTGAATATGACGGGATTCCGATAGCAGTTATCAAAGATAACATTGACATGACATACTTGCAAAACCATTGGCTTATCTGTTCAACGAATGCTTCCAACGTGGTATCTTTTCGGATCAGTTTAAGGTGGCGAAAGTACTTCCCATTCACAAAAAGGGTTCTAAGCTAGATCCCAAAAACTACAGACCCATCTCTCTCCTGCCCACACTCTCTAAGCTTCTTGAGAGATTAATAAAGGATAGACTGTAGAGGCATCTGTATCAGAATAATGTATTAAACTCAAGACAGTATGGTTACCAGAAAAGTAAAGGCACAAGCGAGGCTATCACCACGCTGGTAAAAGATGTAACCGATCAAATTAACGACAAGAAAAAAGTAGCAGGCTTGTTTCTAGATTTAAGCTCCGCTTTCGACACGGTCGATCACAAAATTATACTCGCAAAGCTCGAACATTATGGAATAAGAGGTAAAGATCTGGCCCTGTTTCGTTCGTATCTAACTAACAGAAAACAATATGTTGAAATTAAATGGATAACAGATACCAACGAGACAATGCATAGTTCCAAAATGGCTAAGATCACGAGGGGAGTCCCCCAAGGATCCATATTAGGACCAATTTTTTTCATACTGTTCACAAATGACCTCATAAACTATATAACAGAGATAGTCCGAATACCAAACTAGTAGTTTTTGCGGATGATACTAACGTAATAATTTCAGCGGACAACCTCACACAGCTAAATAACAGAGCGAATGGCGCCACGAAAGCTTTTCACACCTGGTTCAGCATCAATAACCTGAAGTTAAACAGCAGAAAGACGCATGCTGTGCTCTTTAAAACCACGGCAGCTAATAAAGATTGACATTGGACATTGATTCAGATGATGCAACAATCGGTCAAGTGGAATCAGTGAAATTCCTTGGGGTTTGTATAGAGCCTTAACTGGAAGGATGAACTGCTGGCGATAAGAGATTCTTTGAGTTCTGCCTGCTATGCCCTTCGAAGTTTTAGAGATGAGGCGAAACTGACTAAGATGAAGATCGTATAATATGCATTAGTAGAGTATCGAGATTACGGTACAGCATATCCTTGTGGGGAAACAGTTACAAGTATAACGTTCACACTGCTTTCGTAGCTCAAAAAAGGGCTATCAGAACGATAGCTAGAGTACCCCAAACGAATTCATGCAAAAGCCTCTTCACAAAATTTGCAATTCTAACCGTTCCAAGCTTGTACATACTAGGAGTACTTACAGATTTAATTAAGCATATTGGAGATTTGGAAACGGCTGAAGAAAGACAAAAGCGTATGACTACTAGACGTAAAGATCTGCCTCAGTTGATAATAAACGAAACTCAAAGTAGTCAAGCACACGGCAGGTTATCAGGGAGTATTATTTTTAATAAGTTACCAGTAGAACTCAAGAAAATCACAAGAGTTAACGCATTCAAAAACAAGCTCAAAGCATTTCTGTTGGAAAAGTGTTTCTACACACTTGAGGAATTCTGTCAGAATTCAAACTGTCATGTGGAAAACTAAAATGTATATTCTTAGGCTTTAATAACATCACAAAATTGCTGTTTTTGATTTGTAGTAATTTTTTTTTTAGGGTTCCGTACCCAAAGGGTAAAAACGGGACCCTATTACCGAGACTTCGCTGTCCGTCCGTCTGTCCGTCCGTCCGTCTGTCACCAAGCTGTATCTCAAGAACGGTGATAGCTAGATAGTTGAAATTTTCACAGATGATAAACATGTTATAGATTATGGTACGGAACCCTTCATAAGCGAGTCGGACTCGCACTTGCCCAATTTTTAATATATTATTGTTATTTCTATCTTATTGAACACTGTGGGTAGACATGTATTTTTAATTTGGAATTTTATAATTTTATTTTGAAACGTTTTTAATATTTTTGCTTTAATTTTGATAATGATTTTGTTTGACATGTTTTTAATATTGATTTCTTGCAATGTATTTAGTTAAGTTCTTTTTATTGTATAATTTTTATGTATTATTTAAAACACAAAATTGATATTGTTCAATGAAATAAATAAATGAAATGAAATGAAATCGCTGTGGTTGAAATGATATAGGGCTTACTCTTTTTTTAAGAAATAAAAATATGTCGTGTTTCTCCTTTCTTTCTCATACCACCATTTTCATTCCGGTTTAGTTAAATGACTTTAAACCCCAAATGAGGAAAACACCGGAATGACAGCAAAATGTAGCTTCACTTGTCATAGATATTGTTGAAATAATATTATTTATTTTGTATTTAATACCAGATTAAGATATGTTTATATTATTATGTAATGCCAATATAATATACAGGCAGTAACCGACAGCGTACCGAAAAAGAAAACTGTAGTTTTAGACCATAATCACAAACTAAAAACGAGTGTTCATTTTCTCGGAAAACTCAAGGATAAGATTTTCCAAAATAAATTATAAAACTCGAAGCGCAATGTATTGCGTCCAATTCTCTCAGGTGCAGACGAGCGGGGAGGGGAGCACGCGGCAAGCATCGACCGGTCCACGCGCTCCCCACTCCACTCACGCGTCAGCGCAAAACATACCGTTACGCCAATGCTCATCGAATGACATGAATAAATGCACTCACAAAAACAACGCAACCACAGATCACAACTAGTGTACTACCTAACACCAATAACAACTGACCGATGAATTAAAACAGTCTAAAAAGATTATTTTCATTCAAGCAAGTAAAGCAAATAAAATGTGCGGGTAGGTAAACATTAATGCGGGTAGGTAATTAAAACAGTGCGAGCGCACTGGCCTGGCGGATCAATGACCGGCCAGTACCGTTATCTTTCCCACTCCACGCGCCTGTGTTGTACCGTAAAGCTTACATAATACTGTTTGTGATACATTGCGTGTTTTGCGGAAAATGCTATTTTCATGCGATTTTTCATGACAAATTGTTACCGGTAGAGTTCGATTAACGGAAAGATAAAGAAAAAATGAAAACTCGCGAGGAAAAATTGTGAATTTTCTCAAATAAATTTCCACGATTTTCCAGCCCAGAATAATGGTCTGAAGCCATGGTTTCAGTTTTCGGTACACCGTCGGTTACACCCTGTATATGGGTCGATTGCAAAAAAAATGTAAATAGTTAAAAGCTCAAGTTAACAAAAAATCACGATCGCTTCCTTTGCGTGGCGAAAGTTAGTCATACAAAATGTATGGGTAACTTTCGTCACACAAAGACATCAATTAAGTTTTGTTTCAATTAAAGCCCTTAACTATGTAATTTTTTTTTGCAATCGACCCATATTACGAATATAAACTTAAACTTACTTTCATAATTTGTCATTTATCTTTCAATCCGATATACGAAATCTCATTTGGGAGCACTTATTATATAATCCTGGTGTACATTTATCATTCCGTTGTGTGTTTCATATTCGATTTCTAATATCTCGAAAACCATTTCAGATTTCAGAGTCACTTTTACATAAATGTTCGATAGGTAATAATAGTTTAAAGTATCTGTACACATTTAAAAAACTCAAAAATAAAGAATCAGAAATTATACAAAAAATGCGTCTTGTTGAAATTGACCCATTTAGCTTTATGATAGGCCGGGGTAGCTGGATCAAACAAAATTGAGTAAGTGCAAAAAAAAAATAATGACCTGCGTTCCCGGATAGGGAGCGAGGTAGTAGCTCGATTTGATCCGGGCGAGTCCATTCTGGATGTATTTATGTGCCTGTAAGTACTAAAATTTGTATAAATCTAGTACGTAATTGTAGTAAAAAACAAAAGGCTATCCTGCATCGCGCTGAATCATGACCCGCTTCATAGAAAACTGATTTCCACTACAAATGTAGAATTTAATAAAAGTATAGATATTATATATGCAGACGTAGATATTTATTATGAAAATACTGTCAACTTTAATTAAACTCATCAGCAGCAAACGAGTCATCGGCAGCAAGTAAATGTCTACTAACGCCATCTAGCATAAAACGTCGAAATTTAAATGTTCGGTAGCGGCCCCTGCCCCCACAATATCGGAACTTTATTGCGAAGCGAAGAGCGTTTTTAGTTAGGATGTGGGAAGTTTCCGCATGCCCCCAGCGATTCCTGATCGCTTCTCTACGATCACAGATGGCGCTATGTCCTTTATTAAAGTATTATAATCAAAATAACAATTAAAATATATAAATAAATAAATATCGGACAACCCCACACAAATCGATCTAGTCCCAAATTAATCTCAAGACGGCTTGTGTTATGGATACTAGACGACGATATACGTACTTATATAGATAAATAAATACTTAAATACATAGAACAACCATGACCCAAGCACAAATATTCGAGTTCATCACACAAATAATTGCCCTGGCCGGGATTCGAACCCGGGACCGCCGGCTCAGTAGGCAGGTGTATACAAACCGAGACAAACGCGTCGTCAAAAAAGTAATATGTAAGTATTTTTTTTTTACCGTGACATCCTTGTAATACTATTTATACCGATGTTTATGCAAATAGCATGATCTCTTATCTTTCTTATCTCTGCGGTGGTTTCTTTATTTACTAGCAATGCGACAGTTTGATTAGATGGGTACAAACTACGATCCCTTGTTACTTGTTGATAACCAAGTTTTTAACTGGCTGTTTATGAGGAGATGTGATTTATTAGTTAACCCAATTACCAGTATAATTAATTATTAAGAACTAATATAAACATAACTATACCTGCTAATGTAATGCTATGGCCATTTAAGTGCTTAGTTCAAAGTATAATGTTTTAATTAAGTTTAATAAATTATTTAACCAGGTATTCTCTTAATAGTTTTTAATAATAAATCCTCTCGTTTTGGAACATTATTTGTTACATAGAATATATTATACATATTTATATTTAATATATTTTAATTTTAATTTAGCTGATGTTACTTTTAGCATGTACTCATGTGACTCATGTACATGCATGTATGTGTGGGTGTGTTGTGTGCACGCACATACACAATGCATGTATACCTTGATCGCACCCGCAAGTATGAATGACAATGTGGTTCAGAGTGAGAAAAGGGACGGCCTGAAAACCAGCGCTGCGCAGACGCCTGTCTGTCGCAGCACATGCTGAGTCCGCTTCTTTTGTCACACGGAATAATTTGGCTGGACAATACATACGAGTATAATGACAATGTTGTTATTGTTTAATCTATGTACCTATTTTATTTTTTTGGTGTGGCAATAAATGTTTCTTTCTTTCTTTATACCTATAATCGTCCTAAAATCGAGCCCTCTACGAGCCTCTTGTGTACCGTAAAAAGTTAAGAAAATTTAGGGCTTTGATAGATTTAAAATGGTTATAAAAACGCAAAAGTGCGACTGAGCAAATGAAGTAAAAGGTTAGGCCATTGTTGAAGGTATGTAGTGCGTGTGCGTGTGTGTGTGTGTGTGTGTGTGTGTGTGTGTGTGTGTGTGTGTGTGTGTGTGTGTGTGTGTGTGTGTGTGTGTGTGTGTGTGTGTGTGTATGTGTGTGTGTGTGTGTGTGTGTGTGTGTGTGTGTGTGTGTGTGTGTGTGTGTGTGTGTGTGTGTGTGTGTGTGTGTGTGTGTGTGTGAAAAATCGCAATTTTCAATCATGTACCAAACTTCTGGCTTATATCTTCATTTAGGCTCATTTTAGCTACAAAAGAGTTTACACAGTGTCGTAGAGAATCAAATTGACTATTATTTACATTTCATATTTTGTTTCAAGGATAGTTACTTACGGAGATATGCACATTCAAAAAGTTGCATTTTCCGGAAACTGGTCAATGTTCTGGCTTTAGAACGCTGTAATTTAGACCAACTTAGTGTGCGTATCCTTCTTTTTCAGGGTTCCGGTTGTCAAGGAAACCCTTTTAGTTTCGCCATGTCCGTCCGTCCGTCGGTCCCTCAGTCTATCCGCAGGCTTAGCTCAGAGACTGTGTGTACTAAAGAACTGCAATTAGTCAAGTATACATAAAGTAAAGGTCGTTGTTAAAAACCATTGAAAACAGAAGGGGAAAGATGTTTGGACACATGCTACGACATGACGATTACATTAAAACCATTATTGAAGGGAAGATTGAGGGAAAGAGGAAGAGAGGAAGACCTAGGAGATCTTATATAGACCAAATCAAGGAGAAAGTGGACGGCGTGTCGTATCAGGACATCAAAAAGAAAGTTGAAGATAGAGAAACATGGAAGTTGCTCCACCGACAAGAGCTAAGCTCTTAAATTTCTGATGATGATGACATAAAGTAGTAAAATAAAATCTTTATTTAGGGTACCTCTCTTACACGCAAAGTGTAAGTTACGTGTGGGATATTTTTGGACAGGTTTTAGAATATTGTGTTTCTAAAGACAAATTTTCGAAAAAGAAATCCATTTGTGAAATATTCGGCCTTAAAGAGCTTATTTAGTTAAAGTTAAGCGATAAATAATAGTATTTTATGTACGCACATATCATTAGTGCTCTAAAATGCGTTCAGAAACCGTAGGAAATGACCAGCATTACTACAACCAATTTTACTATGAGAACTTTCTTATCTGTGGCAGTAGTTAAAATCTGTACTGTAATGTTATAACAGTATCAATTTTTGTAAGGTTATGAGTTTAAATTTGGAACAGCTGTCAAAACTAAAGTAGGTCTCTATTCTAGTATCCATAGATATTAATATTGTTATCGATACGAAACGTCAATTCAGTATGTTTTTTTATAAAAACTGCACGACATTTTGATCTCGAGTGACATGAGAATATGGATACATTCGTTTGTATATGATTTAGAAAAAAAAAAAACATTCGTCTTGACGGAGGTTCGAATTGCCGCCATTATTGTTGTCATTTGTTTGTTGGTTCTTTGCTGTTACGAAAGTATAATTGTGATAAGTTTATTGTAATTCACATTTTAGTTGAAAATATTGTTTCAATGTAAATGTAAATTACAACTATTACAATAAATAATCTGTTTATGTATTTTTTCATCGTGTCTGGATAATTTTGCCCATAACGCACCGGGGGCGAAAGGCGAAATAGTAGAACTGGCATTATCAGATCACACCGCCCAAATATTAAAATGTCCAGTAAAAAAAACCTGTGCTTTAAAGTCGTGGCGCATCAGGCGCCGCGACTACTGTGAGCAAAACTTAGACATATTTAGAAAACATATGAATTGTCTTAGTTTTAATGACATTTTCTTGTGCAATGAAGCGAACGAAGCGTATAATAACTTTCTAGATATTTTTAAATTCCTCTATGATCTCTGTTTTCCTTACAAGACACTAAAAAAGAACTTAAAAATTAAATCAAGGTGGATCTCTAAGGGCATAAAGATGTGCTGTAAGAAAAAAAGGGAAGCATTATGGCGTTATCGGTTAAGCAAAACTAGAGAAAATAAAACTGCGTTAAAAAATTACACAAGCAGGTTGAAAAAATTAATCAAAAAGACGCAGCGTTCACAAAATAATTATTACGTTACGAACGCTACAAATAGATCGAAAGCCACTTGGCAAATCATAAATCAAGCCAAGGATCAATTGCCAAAAGAACCAATTGAAATGATCTCAATGCATGACAAACATTACACGAATCCAAGTGATATCGCAAACGTCCTTAATAACTATTTTACTGATGAAATAAAAAAAAATAGCAATGATCTCAGTGATAAATCGTATTCCAATATTTCCAATGCAAAGAAAACTATTTCTAATTCCTTATTTTTGTCACCGATTGGGCCTGAAGACGTACGGAAAATAATATCATCTCTAAAAAACACAAATAGTGTAGGGTTTGACGGAATAAGTACCAAAGTAATTAAACACGTAAGTGACTTAATTGCGCCACCATTAGCTCACATTATAAATCTAAGTTTTACAACTGGTGTTTATCCCGATAAATTAAAATTAGCTACAATAAGACCATTGCACAAAAAGTGTGACAAAGCAAACGCTTCTAATTATAGACCCATCGCATTGTTGCCTATCTTTTCAAAAGTTTTTGAGAAAATCATCTATAACATCCTATACAAGTTTTTGGAAAAGTATAGCGTTCTTATTGACGAACAAAAGGGTTTCCGAAAAAATACGTCTATCAATCTAGCTATACATGATTTAATCGAAAGAGCCCTCACCTGTCTTGATAAAAGGAAACCATGTTGTGCCATATATATGGACATGACAAAGGCGTTCGACTACGTTGATCATCATGTACTACTTAGGAAGCTTAACCATTATGGCATCCGTGGGAACGCACTAAAACTCATGAAATCATATTTGGAAAATAGGGAACAATACACTGAAATCACTCAAGTTTCTACGACCACTGGAAAAGAAATGACACACAAATCAACCAGCAGAAAAATTGAATATGGGGTGCCGCAGGGTAGCGTACTGGGGCCCTTATTTTTCTTACTTTATATTAATGATATTGTATTATATTATATTATATTATATTATAGTTGACATACGCAATAAGATGCAGTCCATTGTGGAAATTTCCAAACTTATGCGAAAAAGTAGACAACTCCATCCGTCTTCAATTGGAACACATTTTAAACATCCGCTTTGACGACAGGCAGTTCGTGCAAGCTACCCTCCCAATTCGGTTCGGTGGTGTCGGTGTAAGGCAGATCTCCAGTCTCGTTCTTCCTGCATTCCTTTCCTCTGTGTACAGTACACTACCCCTGACAGGAGGAATTCTCTCACCAGCATTACCTGACCCTGAGATTGCGTACTTGTTGGAGGCCGAAGAAGCCTGGCGATTAGCCTGCCCCGGAAAAGACCTCCCATCAAATAGGCATATTCAGAGGGTCTGGGACGAACCAATCTGCTGCCAGGCCTGCGATTGGCTCCTGAGCTCATCTATATGCAACTCCGAAAAGGCCCGACTTTTAGCGTCCTCCCAAAGGGAATCAGGCTACTGGCTTAACGCGTATCCTTCTGCTCATTGCGCAACTTTATTAGACAACAATTCGCTGAGGCTCGCCGTCGGTCTCCGTTTAGGCGCCAAAATTGTTGTCCCCCACCGGTGTCCCTGCGGCAGCACAGTCGATTGTTTTGGACACCACGGCCTTTCCTGCAGGAAGAGCGCAGGCCGCTTTTCCCGCCACGCTTGTCTCAACGATGTAATCCGTCGGGCCCTTGCCAGCGTTAACGTGCCAGCTGTACTAGAACCACCTGGCCTCGCACGTGACGATGGCAAGAGACCCGACGGAATGACCCTCATTCCATGGCAAATGGGACGGCCTCTCATCTGGGACGCTACTTGCGTAGACACCCTGGCTCCGTCCCATTTGTCCAGTACGTCGCTGAGAGCTGGCGGAGCAGCGGTTTGCGCTGAGGCTGCAAAGCGCCACAAATATGTAGGTCTCTCTAATAACTTCATATTTGCGGCGTTCGCAGTGGAGACACTCGGACCGTGGAGTCCGGACGCCCACAAACTTTACTCTTTAATCAAAAAAAAACTTTCCGAATGTTCTTCGGACCACAGAGCCGGCTCATTCCTCGGCCAAAGGATTAGCTTGGCTATTCAACGGGGGAATGTAGCCGGCATCATGGGTACCCTGCCGCAGGGCCATGATCTGGGGGACATCGGTTTTGTTAGTTAATTTTATTTAGGTTAAGTTGTGTACTGTTAATTTTTACTTGTGTTTCGTTTACTAATAAATATTTACTACTTATGATATTGTCAATTCCTGTCATCATCCAATGATATTGTTTGCTGATGATAGCACTATATTTATTGAACTCGATACTGATAGCAATTATGAAGAGGATGTAAATACTGTGATTAAAAATATTATTCTATGGTTAGAAAATAATAATCTTAAAATAAATCTAGACAAGACATATATTATGCAATTTAGTCAACGAAAAGTAGCACCGCCTCTAAATGTTAAATATATAGACAAAGTTTTAAATAAAACGAATGTAACTAAATTTTTAGGTCTATATATAGATAATGATTTGTCATGGAAGTCACACTCCATGGATGTGTGTAGAAAACTATATCGTTTCTCATATGCTCTCTATAAATTGGCGAAAATTTGTGACCGAAAGGCAGTGCTCACAGCATATCATAGTTTTGCCGCAGCAACATTGCGCTATGGTATTGTGTTTTGGGGAAATTGCACTTACCGTGATATGATATTTAGAGCCCAAAAGCGATGCATTAGAGCCATTACTGGTCTAAATCCCTCACAAAGCTGCGAGCCATATTTCAGATCACTAAATTTGTTAACTTTTCCATGCATGTATATTTACGAATGTTGTATGTATGTAAAAACTAATCCTTATCTGTTTCAAATGAAAAAGCCATCTCAAAAATCAAATCTCCGGCTGAGAAAAGCTGAGGTATATGTCCCGATGGCAAAAACAGCCCTGATGAAAAAAAACATTTTAGTAATGGGTTCAAAAATTATTAATAAACTACCTATAGATTGGCAAAATGTGACATTAAGCAAATTTAAATATTTATTATCCAAATTTTTGTTAGAAAAGTGTTATTATAGTATTGGCGATTTTCTAAATGATGTTAACATATCTGTATAATATATATATGGTCGACATTCTACTAGGTATGCAATCTGTAATTTGGACATTTAGCATGTTTTTTTTTTTTTTTTTTTTATATTTTCTTAATTATTGTTATTACCATTATTTTTATGCATTTAATTTGAGCATATGAAATTTAATTTAAATTAATTTATTATTGTGAATTTAATATGTGATGCTTGTCAAGTTTGCAGGCGAAAATATTTGTACACCTGCATTTGTAGGTCAAACATAGTTGATCTTTAGACTAAAAACATGTCACCTCATAACCTGTACCTATGTTTAACAAATAAATTATTTCTGATTCTGATTCTGATTCTGATTTATTTCTTACTGCATCAGTATATGTCGTTTTTAGATATTTTACAGGTAGCACTAGTGGTGCCGGTCATTTCCTTATGGCTTCTGAACCCATCTTAGAGTACTTATGATATGTGTGTAGATAAAGTAGTGTATACAACTGTACATAATTAGGCCTTAAAACACTCGTGTGATCCTATTATGAAACTCGCTGACGCTCGTTTCATAAAACCACACTCTTGTTTTAATGCCTCTCATTATGTATCAGTTGCATAAACTACTATTAATTTCAACTCGATACCTCCACGCGTTCCCGAGGGTGTATCGACATCAAATAACCGACACGTATTCAACACGTCCCTATTGCACAAAATTGAAAAAATATAATCAGTTTTAGTTTCATTGAATTTTCACGCATAGGAAAACGTTTCTGGGTCATAAAAAAAAACTAGGCACGACGTGTTCGTAATTTTGATTTTGATAGAATGATGTATTTCTATTGCCGCTATAACAACAAATACTAAAAATAAAATAAAATAAATATTTAAAGGGGGCTCTCATACAACAAACTTGTTATAGATTATGGGACGGGACCGTTCATGTGCGAGTCGGACTCTCACTTGCCCATTTTTTTTTAAATAGGTGATGGATTCTAGTAAGTTAATTCAGGTCAAAAGATCACGTCATAGTTGGATTATTTTCACTGTAGGTAATAGTTACAGATTATGCCGCATAAATCATCTAAAGACATCCGACAACCACGAATTAATTACTGTTGTTGGGTATGAAACACGTATGTATGTAGGTACACTTGGGACATCGGCGCAGAGTCAATCGTGCTCAACGCCTCACAAGTCTGTAAACATGGACACCATCAGGTGTTGATGGATAGTCCGAGAAGCATCTCTCGGGCCAGCATGGCAGTGTCTTCTGACGTGGCACCGTTGGTTTCTTGTCAGTTGCCATTGCGACTTGGGCTCACTTTTTTGCTTACCAGCGGGCGAAGAGGAACCAAACTAAAATAAAAGAAAAAATCCCGCCAATTTCGAAACTATCAGAAGACGGTGTTCACGACTTATCTGGCAGGATGAGCTTTCTAAGCCCTAAGAACATTTTAAGAAGGAGAACCATCCTGATTTTTAGCGCGGGAGAGAATTGACGGGATTTTGACATTTGTTGTTCAGTATCATGTTAAAGGACTTCTTGGGCATGGACCTCCGTCTTAAAATCTTCTTAGGCTTCAAAGCGTTAATTCTGCCTAAGGAGACCAATGCAATAGGTATAATTATTTCATTTGGTATCCGTTGGGTACCTATAAATTGTAGTTTAATATGGTTGACCTTATTTTATTTTACAATTTACGAAATATAATCGTCTACAACACAAACTATGCGCAAAAAATCGGAGTAACGTTTTAACTGTTCTATTTAAATAAAAACCCCAATACTCGAACACTCTAACTCCCGACCTCCCAAAGATAGACAATTTAAAAGTCATATTTTATTCCACAAAAGCCGACCCTCACTATAAATTTAATTGGTACAGGTCCCTAACTTTTCGATTTATATTCAAACAGCTTTTAACCAACTCGATATCCCGAGCGCTCAATGCGTGCTTAAGAATCACTCTAGCGCGAAACTTTCCGCGCGCGCCATTGGTGGAGCCCCGCTGGGCGGGGCCTAGGGCCCGGCCCTCGCGGCCTGCGCATGCTAAACACGCTTTTAAAACCCGTTTAAGCGGTATTTTGGGCCAAAACCGCAAGAAAATGTATGTTACGGCGGTTAGGGGCGTAGCTAAATGAAAAGAATTTTCGTGCTCGTTGGCTTTGAACATGGCCGACAGTCGCGGCGCCGGAGCCGAGCCAGTCCACTCGCGGATCACATCCCTATCTCATTGCACTCAAACATTTCAATTGTAACAACGGAGTACTTTCGAATCAATAGCCAATAATACACTTATAAATACATGGAATTTTGAATATCGCGCGTTAACAATGTAATTGTATTTTTTTTATATTTAATATTTTTTGAAAGTTTGGCTAACTTTCTAAATAGCAGAATGCAGGACAGCCACAAGTCCTTCCTCATCAAGGACTTGCTGGGGGACGTGCTGCGGCCGGGAGCCCAAGGTACTTACAATATATCCTCAAATCTATTATGTAGGTACTCTGTACTTATTATATGTTGTTGCATTTGAAACATACGTGTACTATAGTAATTTAAACCCGTGTCGATACATTTTTGATTATTGAGAATTAATTAAACAAACACAGCTTTTTGCTGTTTGAGCTCTTTATTTCAATCACGCCATTATTAGATATTGTATATTTGATAGCATTTTCAGTGGAAGCTTAATGATAATAGTAGCATATTTGTGGGCACTGGACAATTTGAAATCAAACAATTCATTAATGAATCAAGGTGGATTTTAGTTCCAATGAAGCGCTTTAATTAGTATAGTCCTACCAACAGGCTGCATAAACAGTTTTTATACAGCTTAAATTAGAGTTATAACAGCTATATAAGCCATTTTACACCCTGTTGGTTTGCTACTTGGACGGCCACGGCATTCTACCTTGATGCTTGCACTAACTCTCTACCGAATTTATAATTTCTTTTCATTACACGAGCATGGCTTGACAATAATATTCGAATAAGGAAAAGACTGCATGGGCTGGTAATTTGTTTGGAAACTGATACAAAGATTAATTAAGAAGGCAACATCGTATGTGCAAGCAAACTACATATTAAATGGAGCCTTCGTAATAGGTCTTTGTATCAACATCAACTTGCGAATCTCTTGAAAAGACATTGATTTTTATTTAACCGAAGTCAATGAAGGGAGGTTTTCAGTTTATCGGGGTGTTTTTATGTTCCCCGATTACACGAAAAACCTCTTTTTGTTTGAAATATTATACGTTTTAGTTTGTCTCATTGTCATAAACAACTTAAAAAGTGATTACCTATTATTTACGTTATGGCTGCTGCAAAGCGAATAAAATGTCTCATTAATTTTGCGTTATAGGATTGATTTAATCGACTAGGTTTAACATTAATAATCGCTTTCCCCACACTTACTATTCTCCCCATAAATATAATTGCGTGATGCATAATCATGTAAACTTTTCCAAGTGATATTTATTTAAATTTTTTTAATAATTTTGAGTAGAAACGAAATATTTAATAATGAAAAAAAAAAAATAATGCGTCTACAATTAGATATACACTACGATGTCGTCAACATTTTAAAGGGTTTATTATCAATAATTAACTAATATTATTTTATTACTCAATAGTCGTTTGTCATAAACATAAGTAACGACAACATTTCACATAGTACATACACATTGGTGGTGTGTACATTTGCAATTGGGTTATCTCAACACTTGTGTTCAATTCTGGAAGATGGGTCATAGATTGAGCTTCAATTTTGAACCATCCGCCGACTTAGAACTGTTTTTTTTTCTGAAAATTAATTTATTAGCCTCATCTTACTCACAATAATTGTTCGTGCATTTGTCCCAAAATGTCCGTTCCAGATCGTCACGTTTTCGGATTAATGTTTTTTGTAATTTCAACAAAAGTGACGCGCTGGAAAAGGAACATACAAAATCTTGGGACACTTTTTTGTATGAGAATCGAATAAAACGATACTGACTACGATTAGACTAAAATAGGTTTTACAACAAGTGCATAAAACGCACCATTTTACACGAGACGTTTATCAATCCGAGTGAGCTTGCGAGCGATAAAGTCTAAGTGTAAAATGCGTTTTATGGACGAGTTGCACACTCTATAGGTACTTTTCACTCCGATTGCGAGGAAATTAAACTGCATCATGCAAATATTATACTTAAAAACAAATTTAATTAAAATTTTAGGTTACATTAGCAATGAGAATAAATTTATAAAGTAATAAACGATAGTAAATAAAAATTACAAGTTGATACCAAGAAGCTTGGCTGAGGACAAGGCAAGAACTTTGGCTGTTAGTATCCTTACCTTGGTCTTAGAATATTAACGAAACGAAATAAAATAAAAAGTTTATTCTTTGAAGTTTTAAGTTTTTTTTATCAGCTATAATTTTTAAATTGTTCGTGTGGCTGTTGGACCGATCGCCTTGGTCTTCGACGACGATTCTACTTTATGCTCTAGAACATAAAAAGCGACTTTATGTCACCTACGCACAGCATAAAGTAGAACTTTTAGAGCATGAGAGGTGAAAAATCAATTTCCTTCATTTTATTACTCAAGTTCATATTCTATTTTTTTTAACGCTCATTCTAGGGCCCTAAATGACAATATTTAAATTTTTCCAATAGTGTTAAGTTTAAACTATGAACTTTCATTACTTTTTTATCACAGAATCCAAATCTATGAAAAAAAATGGTAAAAGCAGCGCCGTCTAAGAATCAGCACTCAAATGACGCCACCTTGTGGAAAAATTACAGTCGCAAACTACAAAAAGAACAGTGGTACAATTTCTATACTAAATCAGTCTTAGCAATAGTCCGACTGGAAGATTTTCTGCGCTGTGGCCAATTACTTGTCGCCTGACACTTTTATAATGTGGAACTTTTCAAAATGATTTTTAAATCATAAATGAATCTTTGAAAATATAAAAAACCGGCCAAGAGCATGTCGGACAACGCTCAGTGTAGGGTTCCGTAGTTGCCCATCCTTCATAATAGACGGGCTTAAAACAGCGGTTTTAAGCCCGAGGTTTAAATTACGAGAAAGATTTCAAGCTCTATAAAAAGGTCGTAAACGCCAACGTAACTGTAATTACTGATTATCTTCTGCGGCAGATTGAGCGGAATGTTTTAATGCAGTGTGGCACTTAAGTAATATGTGTAACGTTCGAAGTATAAGGACACTGCGCCGCACTTACGTCATTTTAAAGAAATTTAGGAAATCTAGCGATAACTCAAAAACGGCTCGTCTGATTTTATTCAATATAGTTTTAATTGAAAGTACTTAATAAGGCTTAATTTTCATGATTTGTTTCATAATTTTTTGACCCGTGGTTAAAAAGTTAGAGGGGGGGGGGATAAACTAATCTAAAAATTTTAAAATGTGGTAATATTCATTTTTTATACTCGCAGACTTTAATCTGTCAATTATAATTTCACAGACAAAATCACAAGAACGCACTTTTTAAAACAAAATTCTATACTCTATGGTACCCGCTACAGAACTTTAATATTCATAAGACATCTCTCTACACAACTCTAATAATTTCAAAAAGAGAACATAAGCTTATTTGATGCTCACTGATTGGTTGAAATTACTTGTCAAAAAAATCACCAATCACGAGGCACCCGCCATGGCCATCGCGATCAAGTTTTTTTTTAATAGGTCAGTTTTAGTTGAACGAAAAAGGTTACATCAAAAATAAAAAATCATATTGGAGAATGACGATTAAAGAAAAAAATGATTTTCTGAGTTTTGCTCGTATAAAAAGTATTGTATGCAATAGTTACACAATTAGGTCTTAAAGTCTCGTACCTTACATAGGCCACTCGGCAAGCCTCGTGACCTAAACGCGGTACTCGACTTTAAGAACCTCCATTGTGCAACGATTGCATAAAATACTATTTTATCCTTATTTGATTATGGCGGAAAGAGGTCTGGTTAAAATATGAAATTTCATTTCGACTAAAGCTTTGCGATATTTTCAATTTAGTAACATTTTTTATTTATACACCTGATTGGGGGCACGGTTGTCGAATGCTGGGGTATATTTGGGGTCTGTCAGAAATTCAAAGACCCAGCACACTTTTCTCCATCTTCCGTTGGCAAGCAACTTATTTATCTTCCTCCTCTTTTAAGAGCTCAGTGACCTAATTCAAGAATGCCGTTTGAGAGATCGCAAAACGTCAAAACTCTATTAGATAACAGCAATATCGCCTTTGAGCTGTCATTAAAATGCGATGAGCTTTGACATATCTCATCTAAATTTTGGAAATACGAAGGCAGTAATGATTGATAAAAATGCTATTCATGCATATGAATTTCTGTTTTGAACGAAACGTAACTGACTTATGTCTATATATCATCCTGGTAGCGTTAGCGGATAGGTGGGACTCCCCCCTTTTGCAGAGGTGGACAAAGCTCCACACTGTATTTAAATAAATTAATAAAAATTGTCTATTGTATCTACTAACACTAGCATATAAGTTTGTAACTAACAACTATGGATCTTATCGGAAATAAATGGTTATAATAAACCATTATTTGTGTCTCATTTTTTGAGTCTCGGGCTCATACGTCCCGGTCTTTTGAAAGGCTTGCTTGGGGATATGGATCCAACACGTAGAGGCCCCTTGGAAAAATTTGCTGTGGCTGGTGCCCTGCTGGGACCCGTTCCTGATCATATCAATAAGACGATACATTCATGAACCGGTCCCAGCAGGTGATTGAACTATTGCATTAATATGGAAAAGAAACCGGGCTATTAAAATAAAGTTTGGATGGACTATTTATTTGGGCTATTGCAGTAGAAAAATGTCACGCGCCGTAACCATCTATGCGACTGTTACCTCTGGTGGGTGGTGACTCGCTTCTCACTAGGTGGGCTCCGTAATGCCATCGTGCCGACGGCTGGAAGCAACACGAGCAGAGGCCCTTTCGACAATTTAATGAAATGTAAGGGGTACACCATGCGGATGCTCCCCCTGCCTGTGTCATGGGACGCACACAGAGACAGCACCCGCTAGATGTAAGAACTATTGTGGTTGTATGGAATCTAAACATGGTACTAGGCTATTACATGAAATGCGATGGACTAACTACTTGTTTGAGACAGCCGGACGTCTACCAAGAAAAGTGTCTCATAGCAAAAAAACTGGTAGACGATGACTCGCCTCCCGCTAGATGGGCCCCCATAAAAAGCGACATATAGATTGGCCTAAGGGCAACACCAGTGCGGAAGGCTACGGGTGGAGAGGTGTAATACTGGGCTTTAAACCGAAGCCAACTAACCCCTTACGTTTCCACATCCGCCCCCGAGCCGCAACTCTCGCGACTCCACTCTGACCGGCCGGTTAAGGCAAGACAGAGGCGGAGGCCCCAACCCATCACCCCCCGTCAGGATCCCCCAGGAGCACTCAGGTACGTGGGGTCGCTTCCCCCCCAACAGCTCGCCATAAGCTGCCCTGCGATGACTGACTGCGCTGGTAAAACCAGCGGGCGATGGGGTCGTCACATCCCTACGCCTTTTTATTATTATTATGTTTGTGGATTTTTTCCATCTTGACTTTACGTCGGGTTTTTTTATAGGGCCAGATACGGGTTTAACCAATTAATCTGGTCCTTGTGTATAGGTGTGGTGTTGATTTTATATATTTTGTGTCTGGTGTATATCTGCCTGTGTTCTGTGGGATGTTTGTAATGTGTTTTGTGTATGTAGGGTCGGGGGAATAGTCGTAGTTTCCGGAACACTAAGCAGTGTGAGTGAAGTTGGGTTTAGGAACCTGCGTACTATCGAACCAGTGTCCAGTACTATTGATTTTTGTAGTGGGATTATTATTATTATATGTATATCTGTATGTGTATGTAAGTTTATGTTTATCTATTTATGTTTAGTTTAGTTTAGTTTAGTTTAGTTTATTTATCACACCATTACAAATTTCTTATAAATACAAGTACATGTCAGTTTATACTACTCTTCGGAATGTGATCGTTAAACAAAAATTATATTCCTAAATCAATACAATAAACATTAAATAAATGAATGTCTGGATAAAAAATAATATGTAAGTACACAATAGTGTAGTTACGATCAATATATCGATATAATTCTAATACCTACCAAAAAAGTGTGTAGGTACACATCAAAATAAAAATTAATTTTATGTCAAGTTTACAAAATTCAATTCAATTCAAATAGAATTAATCCAGTAATGTTAAATTAATATTAATGAGCTAACACAATACAAAATTAAATTCATTGGATGTCAGTATTATAATTAGAAATACAATGTTAATAAAATTAAGGTAAATATAAAATATAGTAACAATCTGATTATTGATAAAATTTTACACTCAAATTATATTGACATATTCATTAACTGAGTAAATGTATGTATGTTTATATTCACCCATATGCGTACTTATTTTCTGTTAGTATCTAATTGTGTACTTACTCCCTTCGCCTTCTGCTGCACCTACTCTGTATTAAGTTAAATTTTTCATTTGTCTGTAAGAGATCACTCTTTAGCGATAAGACCGTCTGTTGTCTGCCGTTATTTATAAATTGTATTTGTCTTGTTTCCTTTTGTAAACTTATTGGTGTGCAATAAAGTATTGTTGTATTGTATTGTATTGTATTGTATTGTAATTTCACACAACGTCAAGTTAAAAGTATGCGCCCGTTATTTATGCCGTCACATACAAGGGAAACGCAAATTAAGCGCGACCGGATTGACGAAGTTGCGATGATCTAGGGATATCACCACTTGTCAAGTAGGGACACGTCAATAGTGACGGATGGCGATGAAATGGAGAGATCTCCATCATCTCTCTAATATTGGTCGAATTACCCCCTAGGTGTGGCGCCGTATCGTATGTGACACATCATCCTCCTAGCCTTTGTCCCATTTTTTGAGAATGAATTCTCAATCGGGGTCGGCTACCTAAATCCCAAGATGTGGCGTAGGCACTAGTTTTTACGCAAGCGACTGCCATCTGACCTTCCAACCCAGAGGAGAAACTAGGCCTTATTGGGCTTAGGTGGTTTCCTCACGATGTTTTCCTTCACCGAAAAGCGAGTGGTAAATATCAAATGACAATTCGTAAAATGAAAACGGCTCTCCCAATTGCGGGTATTCATCCACGTAGCTTTTTTTGTAATAATATATTATTACACGCAAGCAGCAACACTGCCTTGGTCCATTTTGATTTTTGCAAGTCAACTCGGTGACTATTTTTTCGAAATCCTTTGGATTATGAGCGAGGTCTATTCTAAGAGATTTTTGTCCTAATTTAGTTTTATGAAAACCGATTCTAAAACCGCAGCAATTTAAGTTAGTTGCACCGCCCACAACTTATCTGCTTTCCCCGATAGTTGACTGGTAAAGGATACCCAATGGCATTAAGGTCCGCCTTTTGTACGATCTGGTTTTCATTTGTGATCATTTTGATCTGTGTTTCAGTTGATCAAACAAAATATGTGTTGAAATTTACGCCTTTTTTTAACATACTCTTTTCCTTCTCTTTCCACTTTTATTAATAGCGTCCCCCCCCCCCCCCCCCCCTCTAACTTTTCAACCACGGGTCAAAAAATATGGGAAAATCCATGAACATGAGGGCTTATGAGTACTTTCATTGAAAACTATATTGAAGAAAATCGGCCGAGCTGTTTTTGAGTTATCGCAAAAATTCATAGTTTTCTTCAAAATGACGTAAGTGCCGCGTGGCGTCCTTATACTTCGAATGTTACACATATTAGTTAAGTGCCATACTGTATTAAAATATTTCACTCAATCTGGCGCGTATAATCGATAACTTCCAGAAGGTAATAAGTAATTACTGTTACTTTGGCGTTTACGACCTTTTTATAGAGATTGAAATCTTTCTCGTTATTGAAATCTTTCTCGTAATTTTCGTCTATTTTGCAGGATGGGCAACTACGGAACCCTACATTGAGCGTGGCCCGACTTGCTCTTGGTCGGGTTTTAGTTCTGATAAAAAAATGCGAGTTGTAATATAATATGTATAGCAACTCCTAAACGGGTGATCCGTAATCTGTCTTACTTTTTAACGTGAATGGTCTTTAGGTAAAAATAATATAAAAAAACAGATCATCCCTTTGAAGGCTAATCCACGATTTCAACAAAAAGCAAATACTCGTATAACCGAATTCTGTAACAAGCTAAGTCTACTAGATTAGGGACATTCATTTATATAAGGGCGTCCTGTAAAATAGAACGTTTTAGTGGCAACAAGCTGCAAATTATTTAATTCCCAATAGATTTTTGAATTGTGTAATTTAATTAGGGTAGTATTTAAACGCACATCAAAAACAAAACTTTTTCTATGCAAAAATAATCAAAATTTATATCAAAATTACTGATTGCACAGCAAATATTGCACTCAAAATGTTACTAAATATACTACAATTTATATTTGTGGCGTGCATCTATTTATTTAAAAGTAATAGTTATTTGTTATGCAAGGCTGCAAAGTTTTTATTTGGTGCGAGTGTTGAAATTGAAAGCTGAGCGAGCGAAGGAATCTAAGATTGAACCATGAGCGAAGCGAATGGTTCAAAGATAGATTCCTGAGCGTAGCGAGGTTTTCAAGACACGAGAAGCTAAATAATTTTGCAGCCATGCGGAACACACAACTTTTCACCTCACTACAGCGAGGAAAGTGCAAGATTCAAGAAAAACAATTAAAATATAAAAATAATCATATTTAATTTTGCCTTCTATTTAACACATCAAATTTAAAACATAACACACTCAAATCCAAACCAAATAAATACGAGAGAAGCACACATATTAAAAATTTAAAGTAATATGGCCGCAATTTGTATTATCGTCGTGTTTATTTTATCGTTGAGTTTTTCTTAAGCACTGTTATATTATATTTCAATTTGAAGCTACTTGACACATTCGTTGTGAATGTGGGAGAATGGCATTCTGGGAAGGATTAGTTGGCCACTCGGAAGTATTTTCCATAACACTTGCAGTGCTTTGGAAGTTATTGGACGATGGCATCCGAACAAGATTATTTCGGCTTTATCTTCTTTAAAAACGCCAATAGTTTCGGTAGGTAAATTACTTATAGTCTCCATACTCGTATATTAACAAATCCTTTTTCGTTTTAATGCAGGCTTTTAGCATTGAATAAATACTCCAAATTGGGCTTAACTTTCTTGTTTTCGAGATTTCTATAAAGTAATACAACAGTATGTATTCTCCACAGAACAAATTTTACGTGAATTGTGAAAATTTCCAGCTTTTTAATTATTTAATGTTTTTCTCGGGTGCCTTCAGAAATTACACTCTTATGTTCCAACTTTTATAACAAATAAATATTAAAGTTTGTGTTGTATTTCATATATTTACTAGTCAAAATATGTAAATGAAACTGAAATACTTACTATTAATATATATAAACATATTCAACATAAAATAAAGTGCAGAAAAAATAAAAACTTAAAAATCTGTAACCACAAATCAGGTTTCTGGACGTGATATTGCATAGGTGTTTTTTTTTAAAGAAGTATTCAAATGTACATATGATTTTAGCCAGCCTGACCAGATCGCCCTTTATTAGCGTGCGTTGATTGGTTATTCGAAGATTTATCGACTGATGAAATCAGTCACGCGTTGAAGGAGTCTTAAATAAAAAAAAGTTACATGCACCACAGAGAAACAAAATCATCGTGTTTGAAATTCAAATGACTTTTGCACGCTAGCGGATAAAATAGACTTTTTCACCTCACCAGCTCAAACATGGCGATTTTGCTGTCAGATAACAGTGAACAAAATGCGATTTTGTTTCGAGCGTGAGTAGAAAGTAGCTTTTTAATTTTTTCAATATCTGACCACGAATTGTCATTCTTCAGCCAAAGGTTAATTATAAAATTCAATTTATTTGAATCTCGATGCACTCTGTTTCTTTCATATGTATATAAAAGAGAGGGATAGAAACTTATCAATTTGAAATTCGATTTTCGAATCCGACCTCGATTGAGAACAGTTCGGATACGCGTTATACCAAAAAATTCATTAAAAACACCCGAAAAACTTTTTATTGCAACGTATTTTTTTTTGTTTATTATATTTTTATTTAACGACCGAATATTAAAATTATTGTGCTTTTTATATAAAACAATAGATCATTGCTCAAAAAAATAAGATTTTTCAACTTATTACTTTGTAAATATAATAATGGTTTATAATTTCACCATTTATCAAAGATGCATATTCGAAACATACCTTAAAAAATATCGAGTTCATATTGTAATTGTTATTTTCTTTTTCATTTATTTTGTTTGGTGTTTTACGAGTAAAAATATTAATCAATTTATAAAAAAAAAACTCGTAATAATATTTATTTATAAATAAACACGTCATGTTCATGTATCTGCTAAATCTTCCAATTTTATCAAATAATGACAATAACCGTGTTGGTAGGTTGATTATAATTTCAATGAAATTATATTGTTATTCCTTTTTAAGCAGCAATTATCTATTTTCTGATTATTAATATTATTGAAATCAGCAACAAAGACTATAAACATAAATTTGGAAGAAAAAATCTCAAAATTTCGAATATGTTTTCGCTGATGAGGTGAAAAGTTGTGTGTGCTACACGAGAGCAAAGTTTTTTGCATCTCGTGCTGTTGAGTCCCTCGCTACACTCAGGGTTCTAACATAGAATCACTCGACGCTACGCTCGTGATTCAAACGTAGAATCCTTCGCTTGCTCGGAACTCAAAATCAGCACTCGTAACAAAAAACAACTTTGCTCTCTTGTTGCACAAATAACTATTGCACGCAGATTTCGCCCTATAAACGGAGGTTTTCCGAGCGAGTGAGGTGAAAAGCATATTTAAGTAATGCAAAGCTAATAATGACTACCGCACATTCATCATGGAGCGTATTTCATCATCCAATTACAGACGGAATAGTTTCCTTAACCGCGCTAGTCGCCATTTGAATAATACGACGAAAGAGCATGATATTGATATATTTAATTGTGTAATTCCTTCCGTGAGGCGAAATTTAGCTAATGTGTTTTTTGATTGAGCGATTTTTATAACATGCTTGTGCAGTATTGTTATTGTGTATTAGGTAGGTACTTAGGTTGTCAGCCCATCAAGGCTCTAAAAGTTAAGGTTTATAAGTTTGAGTTTGTAGATTAACGAATGTTCATAGTTTTTACATATATTTGCTGCAAGTGCGCGTCGGTACATCGATGTGCGCTGTTTACTTAAGTTTATGTTTCATGTACAGCAACTATTTGTGAGTTCCTGTAATTGGCTCTGTATTTCTATTTAAGTTTCTATGTTTAGTGTATTAGCTGTTGGTTCTCCTTAAAATAAATAAATAAATAAATATGCAAACATTAATAGTGGATGCATATTTGAGCCGTTTGGGGTCGAGACTCTGGGGCCCTGGGGTGAAAGCGCCCACAGGGTCTTTAAAGAGTGTAGCCGCAGGTTAGTCGAGTTGACGCGTGACAGGAGGGCTGGTTCATATCTCGCACAGCGTATCAGCATTGCCATTCAACGCGGCAATGCTGCCAGCCTTCTGGGCACGCTGCCAATAGACGGCGATTTGGGCCAAATTTTTTATCTATAGTTTATTTTTAAGTCTAGTTTTTAATTTTTATTTAAGGTTTTATGTTAATTATTATCTCAGTAGGTACCTATTTGTTACTTAGAGAATTTTGGTTGTCAACAGATGTTATTATCCCTGTTTCATTTAAAACAAAATATATTAATAAGAATAAATAAATAAATAAATTTTAGGGATATAAAAAAAAACTAACCTAACCTAACCCGGCCGAGTCAGATCTGCTCTGAAAGGTGATCAGGATTAGATGGTTACCTATCTGAAACACTAATTTTTGTTTTCCAGCCATTTTTTTTCAAAAACTGTTTATTTTTCAGAATAATTATAAAACAAACCTAACCTAACCTACTGGGTTCCTTAAAAGATGAAAGTAATGTCGTGCTGATGTGTATTTTCTAATTATCTGCAGTACATTTTTTGCTAGGCATTTATTTTATTTGCTGTGCAATAATTAATTTGATGTAAAAAGTATATAATTGATGAAAATAAATTAATATTCGATTATTTGTTGGCTGTGCCATTAATAATATCCCAATGGTATAAAGTTTATTTTAAAATAAACACATACAATATAATATTTACAATACTAAAAACTACAGATAAACATAAAAGAAAGGATAATTATTATGTACAATTTGTTAAAACTAATTAGAAAAAATATATAGGTACATTTTCTATAAAAAGAATACCCCATCCAGAAGGTCTGCCTGCGGCATGGTTCCCATTACGCTGGCGGCGTTACCTCTTTGGATCGCAAGAGCGATCCTCTGTGAGAGGTACGCGCCAGCTCTGGGGTCCCCCGAGACACGTACCAACCGAGGCGACAGGGCCCTCATATCGGCCGACCAGGGTCCTAATGTCTCTACCGCAAGTGCCGCAAATTCATAATCTTTAGACAAAGATGAGTATTTGCGGCGCTTGAGGATTTGAGCCTGGTCGGCAGCTGCGCCGGCTTGTGAACGAGTCGCCTGGATGTGGGACGCGGCGAACGTGTCGACACATGTTGCGTCCCACACCAGGACTCGCCCCAGCTTCCACGGTACCAAAGTGGCGCCATCTGGACGCTTGCCATCGTCTCTGGCCATACCCACGGGTTCCAAAATTGCAGGTACAGAGGCGGTAGCAAGCGAACGGCGGACCAAGTCGTTTATGGCGCCGTGACGGTATAGGCGACCGGCGCTTCTGGGACATGAGAGGCCGTGTCAACCCAGCTGATCCACGCCCTTGCCGCAGGAGCACGTGTGTGGGATGCATATTCTTGACCCAAGCCTCAGGCAAACTGCTATTCGCAGGCAGCCTGGGTCAAGAACTGTTCCCACGTTGTGGGAGGGCAGAGCGCGGAGCCAGTGACCTGATTCAGGCGCAGACACCGCCAAGATACGGGCACGATCTGAGTCGTCAGAACTATTGTCGATCAGGGCTGTATGGGATGCCTTGAGACGAGGAGCGTCCCAGGCCCTCTGACAAGATTTGGAGGATGGAATGTCAGCTCCCGGACAAGATTCACACCAAGCATTTCTTGCCTCCGCCAGGCTCGCTAGCTCTGTGTCGGAAATCTGTTGAAGGTCTAAAATAATACCGACAAGAGACAACGAGCTGTAGGCGGAGGACAAGAACGCCGGAAGTGCCACTCCAGTAGACGAGCGAACGCCCAGGCCCCCAAATCTTATTGGGAGAACCGCTTGAGTCCAGGTTCTGTCATCGAAATTAACGTTTAATATTTTTGAAATTGTCGACCGAAGGGAATTGTCTATGGCTGATAAAATAGATGGAAATTTCCATATCGGGCAACTGCGGATTAAATACATTATATCCCAATTGATTAATATTCAATATAATTTCATTCTTATTTATTCAATTGGAATACCGTTTTGCGGACCGAAACGCGTCAAAGCTCGAGAAATTGGATTATTAAAAAATCGGAGTTGTCCAACTGGATCGTGCAACATCGGGTTTCTAATCGGGCATCGAAATTTTATTTTTTAAGGATTAGGAAAAATTTAGTTTTAAATCAGTACCAAGTATTTAAAACAATGTCAGTACAAATGACGAAGTAAACGTCAAATGGCGTCTCTACCAGTCAACCATACGGTCAAACACAAATGTTTAAATGGGTAAGTAAATGCATTAATGTACTGAGGTCATATATCACCGCGATGAAGCGGACATACTGTTATTTTATTGCACAATGCTACGTCGAACGAGGACCATGCAGGTATCTAACAACATCCCGTTACATTTTACATACGTATGTGACTAATAAAATTCACCGTGACTCATGAAACATGTAAGAAAACTACAGATTAGCATTCTAGGCTAAATAATTAGGTCCTAATGTATGCAGGCCGTGTAAGGGCGACCGCACACTCGCAAATTGGCGGCTTATTAGTCCCCCCGCACACTCTTGAACACGTTCGGGATATGGTGATGAGCGTCGAGGACCAACACATGTGCCGCTTCCCGGCTTCGCCTCCAGAAGGGAAATTATACCAGGCGTTATCTGGAGTAGTTCTACGCTACATCTATGTACAGTCGAAAGAGGTACCACCCTGCAAAAGCAGTCGACTTAACATTAGGTACTCAGTGAAAATCGTATTTTTTTTTTGGTTTCAGTAAAATTTACACATTTGACTTTATGACACCTTGTGAATGCAAAAGTTGACTTTGTATCTGAACTAAATGATTCATAAAATAAAAATAATGGATTAAGGGTTCCGTGGTATCATAAGTAATGAAATTATTTATTTATTTATTTAAACTTTATTGCACAAAATACAAAAGTAAAAGTACAAATGGTGGACTTAATGCCAAACAGAAACTAGCAGTTGGTGCAGGACATTGACGTATTAATTACATGGACACACAATCCGACGGAAAAAATGGCACCCTCCCAAGTAATGAAAAATCACAAATCGCATTAGTTGGGCGATCAGTCTCGTTTAGACCATGACACGTGACGGGTCTCAAAAATGACTTAATTTTCAGTGAAAAGTATAGCAGAAATAACAGCTATAAAATAAAGAAAAAGGTCGGAATATCCTTTTTTACGCAGATTCTATTGATTAATTAACGAATCCTATGTAAAATCATAGCATATTTTAGATTAGAATTATTAACTTTGTCCCTACAAAATGCACCTCATCACAGAACAAAAATCTTAGGAGTCGCTATAGTTTTATATTTAATTAATTAATAAAGGAGTGCAATAAATAATTATCATTTTTTTTATTGAAGACTCCCACGCGATCCTAAACAACGTGAAAAATTGAGGTCACGTTTAGTAAGAGACAGACGTCAAGAATAATTTCAGCCAAATAATTCGTCTCTCGTGTGTTCGTTCGGCATAATCATAAATGTTTTTTTTTATGTTTAATCAAAAGAAGCGTAAAAGTCTTTCACTCAACACAGCTTTATAATATCTCAATAAAAACGTAAAAAAATGACAATGTATACAAAAGAAGCGTAAAATGGTTATGTAGTGTTTGTGGTAGTAGGTATCTATACATAAATAGATATACACTGTCTCAGGCGCACGTCACAAAGGATGCTGCGTTTAGTTACACGCGAGCCGAGGGCGAGAGTGGACGCATGACATTGCTATGTGTGCGGCGGCGAGTGAGCCAGTGTTATGAACATATGCCTTTTACAGGCAGATCCTACAGGTTATATTAATAAATTAACAAAAAAATTGCTCTGTTGTCATTGTTTTATTTTGTCTCAGAGTCTAGACACTGTCAGGTTAAATCTTTGAACGCCAAGAACACCTAAAGACAATGTGTGCTGCCGTGCATACTACGCCACCGATTTTCACGCCACGCCATCAAACTTTAAAGGGTTAAAAATGTTAATATTTTGCACTTGCCTTACTCTCATTTCACATACTAGAACAAGGTGAGTTGGGAAATCATAATGTCATTATTACTGTTCCCTTCTATGCAGTGTCGGGACCCTTTTATGCAGTTGTTAAATAAAAACGTAACTTAATTTGTTATTAACAATTTAAGAGTTTATTTAGTTCAAACAACAAATATATTTTATTACCTAAATAAAATAATAATGAAAATATTTTTAGTATGTAAAACTATTAAAATCTGCTCCATTCGAGCCATGTTCCAAGTTTGACAAGAGACATGAGTCAGAATACGCTAAAAAAGTTAATTTACACGAAAAATATTTGTGGTAATAAGTACGTAAGCCAATTTGACACTTAAACGTTTGAGTAAAGAGTTATTTTGTACGAAGTAATTATGTTGTTGTAAATTATAAATAAGCGTTATTGGCATCTTTTTGAACATGACACCAGTGCCACTTTTTTCGACAATTTTGTTCGGGTCTGTGGCTCTATTATAAATAATACCTCAATGGTGCAGGATCATAAAAAGCCGTGTCTAAAAACATAAAACGAGACAAAAGTCAATAAGTTTGATATACAAATTAACAATATACATACACACATATGCATTACAATACACATACATAAATACAAAAAATATATAATATGTGTACCCCTGTAAAACATCATATAGACAATCAATCCTGAAATTAGTTAACCTTTAATACCTACTTTTTCGAAATGTGAAATATAATCCATTCTCTACACACGTACATCCGGATCACTTCAAGTCGTGAATTAATTAGATTGATCTGACGGAATGATTCCGACAAGCGTTGAGTTCAGAATATGAAAATTAAGATTATGAATTAGTCTGTTCTAATGTTGTGTCAATAAAGCTAATTTAATTTGAATTTGAATTCCCCACGCACCTGTTTCCATACATACATCTATGGACTAGTACACACGCCGGAATCAGACTATGGTCAGTTGACAGCTGATAATGACATGACAAAGCAGTGAAATAACTTATAATTTTTAACAAAAAAAAGAACCGACTTCAGTAAAACTAAAAAAGTTCTAGTGGCCATCTGTGGTGTTCATCATCAGTTTCCTTACACCAAATCCTATTTACTGAATGTAAATTCTTGACTTTATCAATAAATTACCGAAAGCGCCGTACATGTCCCTATAACATTTGAAGAGTTCCCTCGTTTTCTCCAAGATTCCATCATCAGATCCCGACTTAGTGCCAACGGGACCAACTCGGAGTTATACCCTTTCGATTAAGAAAAAAAAATTGAAAATCGGTTCACGGTTCTCGGAGATATCGAGTAACACACATACAAAAAAAAAAATAGTTCGAATTGAGAACCTCCTCCTTTTTTTGAAGTCGGTTAAAAATTATAAATACATCTTGAAGGGCTTAAAGGCCTAGGCAGCAAGGCCATGAACGTGGGTTGTAATGATGGATGTACCATACGGGATACAGCATACAGGATACCAACGTTTCATATTATAATTTCCAAAGATATAACAACGTTTCATTTGATATAACATCATTAATAAAGTATAATTTCATTGGGTATTATTTCAATTAGTATAAAAGATATTTGATATAACGTTCATATTCGCAAGATAACCTTACTCTTCGCTTCGCTCGTCGTCGTACCTAATCATGACTCTATTACAGTTTAACTTTCATGTTTGAGCAGTTTGAATGTGTATTAAGCCCTTAAACATAAATATTATATCAATTCATCAAATGATCATTTTAATATAGGATATTATGCCATATGAAATTATAACAAATGATTATATTATTTCGTTTATTATACCACTTGATCTTTATATTGACCAATATTATAATTATCATAAGTAGTTAAGCGACCGTTACGCACCCTATCAACGTCAATTGGATGTTTTGTGAATTCTATGGGGCTTTTAAGCTTGAAAATTGCGATTGATCGATTGATCAGTGGTCTCACGAACTTCAATATTAGGGTATTTCGTGGATTTTGAGAGACCGCTGATCAATCGGAATTTTAAGGGTTCCGTAGCCAAATGGCAAAAAACGGAACCCTTATAGATTCGTCATGTCTGTCTGTCTGTCTGTCTGTCTGTCCGTCTGTCCGTCCGTATGTCACAGCCATTTTTTTCCGAAACTATAAGAGCTATACTGTTGAAACTTGGTAGGTAGATGTATTCTGTGAACCGCATTAAGATTTTGATGCAAAAATAAAAAAAATATAATAAATATTGGGGGCTCCCCATACTTAGAACTGAAACTCAAAATTTTTTTTTTCATCAAACACATACGTGTGGGGTATCTAATCTATGGATAGGTCTTCAAAAATGATATCGAAGTTTTTAAAAGATTTTTTTCTAAACCGAATAGTTTGCGTGACAGACGCTTCCAAAGTGGAAAAAAGTTGGTCCCCCCCCTCTAACTACTCAAATAAGAAAATGAAAAATCTAAAAAAAACATATGATGTACATTACTATAAAAACTACCAACGAAAATTGTTTTGAACGAGATCTAGTAAGTAGTTTTTTTTTTAATATTTTAATACCTAACTTTGCACCTAATTTATATGGGGCGCTATACATACCAGGTGCAAACTTAACTTAACCACTTAGGTATGGAAAGTGTTTGTACGGAACCCTCGGTGCGCGAGTCCGACTCGCACTTGTTAAGACATGCGTGTGACAGGGCACCGGAATCCAGACTCAGGTTCGGACTCAGTGTGAGGCCAGGCTAGCCTTTATCGTTGAATGTGGCGTAGTATTCTTAAAGAGAATTCGCCACGGCACTTAAATACGAAGGCGTACGTGTGAAAACTCGCGCAACTTGACAAACTAACGAGAAGCTCGAGTGTCCATCGTGATTCGTGATGGACTCTAGGTGTTCATGAAACGACGTCGCTTGTGGGGCAGACCGCGGCGCTTGCGCCCTTCTCAATCTGACGCCTTGTTATACTTGAGGGGACCAAAAATGCCCGCCTAGGGTCAAGATTTGTAACCGTTTTGAAATAATGACGAAGGGACTGTTAACACGGCTAAGACTGAAAAGTTTTTATATTTATTTTTTATCTATTTATGTATGAAACATGTAATATGATTTTTTTTATATAAATAAATAAGATATTACATGTTTCATCAGCGCCCTCTCTCGCTTGCTCGTTTACTTCTGTAAATTAGTGACCACAGTTGTACCACACTTGGTAAGGTGTGAATATTAACGTATTCACATGGTGTAAAGCCTTTTCATTTAACAATGCAAAGATCGACAAAGCATAAGGTAAAACTCGAAAGGTTACTTGGGTGGCGGAAAGGTTATCGCGCTAGACCGGCAATCCAGAGGTACCGGGTTCGATTCCCCGGTCTCTTCCACCAGGTTACGCATTTAAATTTTTCATTGAGCTTTGATCTTTGTATCAATGCTTTAATTTTTTTTATCTTCTAATTAATGTGTCCAGTTTTCGTTCACATGTTAAGTGCGTCCCTATCCAGTTTCGTAACTCGCACATTCATTGTTTTCTTTATAATATTATTTTCTAGCCCGGCACTCCCGTTATCTCAAGGAGCGTTTCAGATATCTTCTTTCTAATAGGTCCCCTCAGAATCAGCTTTTAGGCTGTTCTTTCTTCCTCTTCCAAATTGTATGATAACTAGCTCTTTTACCTTCTAAGGTACTCTATATTGGGATAGGGATTTGCTAAGTCTTAAGTCTACAGGCAGTACTCTCTGAGTTAAGACTTAGCAAATCCCTTAATATCTTCAAAACTCGCCTTAAATAATACTATAAGTACATCTATCTATCTCTTAATACTTAGGCATCATGACTGGCAAAACGTTCTGACGTGCGTTTTTAGGGTTCCGTAGCCAAATGGCCAAAAACGGAACCCTTATAGATTCGTCATGTCTGTCTGTCCGTCTGTCCGTCTGTCCGTCTGTCCGTCCGTATGTCACAGCCATTTTTTCCGAAACTATAAGAGCTATACTGTTGAAACTTGGTAGGTAGATGTATTCTGTGAACCGCATTAAGATTTTGATGCAAAAATAAAAAAATTATAATAAATATTGGGGGCTCCCCATATTTAGAACTGAAACTCAAAAATTATAATAGATTAGAATTAAATGATAGGTCTTCAAAAATGATATCGAGGTTTCTAAAATATTTTTTTCTAAACCGAATAGTTTGCGTGACAGACGCTTCCAAAGTGGAAAAAAGTTGGTCCCCCCCCCCCCTCTAACTTCTAAAATAAGAAAATGAAAAATCTAAAAAAAACATATGATGTACATTATTATAAAAACTACCAACGAAATTTGTTTTGAACGAGATCTAGTAAGTATTTTTTTTTAATACCTAACTTTGCACCTAATTTATATGGGGCGCTATACATACCAGGTGCAAACTTAACTTAACCACTTAGGGATGGAAAGTGTTTGTACGGAACCCTCGGTGCGCGAGTCCGACTCGCACTTGGCCGGTTTTTTTTTAATACTTAAATATTATTGTTTTTAAAGATGTAGGTTCAATTTATAATAATATTTATGTAATAACATACTAAAACTGCTCTAACAAAAAGGTGAAATTGACATGGAGCCATTGATAGGTACGACGACGAGCGAAGCGAGGAAGAATATTTAGCTTATCTTGCGAATATAAATGTTACCTATACGAGTATAGCTTAACTTATGCTTATTGTTGTACTATATATTGCCTCCTTCCGGCCCAGGGATAGTGGCGCTACATATGCCAATAATATGCATACGTCATATTTGCATTACGTGTATTAAACGTCAGTTAAGGATTTTCGATTATCAAAATTCAAAATATTGTTTACCGGAATGTTGCTCAATCCTTCGTTCTTCCTTCGAAATAAACACTGAATCCTATTGAAAAAACTTGGCTTTATTATGCAAAAATGACTTGAAATTTGCGGAATATGTAGTCCTGTTTCCTCTTTGTTTACATCAGTGACATAATGACATTCACCGACTTTCAACGTCAGTTACCAAAAATTTGTCGTTGCCAGTAAAATAATTTTTCACTTCTCATGCTCTAAAAGTTCGACTTTATGCTGTGCGTAGGCGACATAAAGTCGCTTTTTATGCTCTAGAGCATAAAGTAAAATCGTCGTCGAAGACCAAGGCGATCGGTCCAACAGCCACACTTTATAGAATAAACTCTTTATTTTTTTTCGTTTCGTTAGTATTCTAAGACCAAGGCAAAATACCAACTGCCAAAGTACACAATAAAACTTCTTGAAATAGTAATTTTTATTTACTATCATTTATTACTTTTTAAATTTATTTCTATTTTAGTCTCGTATAAAATGGTGCGTTTTATGCACTTGTTGTACAATCTACTATTGTACCACTGAAAATACGCAGTATGGCGGATTTATAATAGTATTTTATGCAACCGTTGTATAAGAGGGGCCAATAAACGCGAGTGGCGTGGGTTACGATGTGAGCGTAGCGAACATCGTAAGAAAGATGCCACGAGCGTTTTTTGACCTACTTATACAACGTTGCATACAATAATTTTATTAAAACTTTCGTGAGACATATTTAATTATTGTCATTTCGGGCCGTTCCTGACAATTTCACGTGGTTGCATACAATACTTTTTCTACGACTCGACATTTCATAAATAAACTGCCAATAAACAACAAAGAAAATAATTACATGTTCCCGCTCGGAATCAACAAAATTAAAAAGAAAAATTGTCTCTGATAAACTTTTTTTTATTGACATCCATCTGTCAAAAAAATATTAACTTAAAATACATAAATGTATACGATCACCATACTAAACATCTGTCAAAAAAATTAAACTTATACATAAAGGTTACGTTCACTATACTAAACATCCATGCACTGAAGATAAAACTTTTTTTTAAGTTGGCAGCAATGCCTTAGTACAATAAGTTTTTTTTTAAATTTGCAAATTGTGTGAATGCAGCTGTTCATCATCTGTGGTACTAAGTGATGCTTTTTGGCGACATTATACCATCGGTTAGCAGTGTGTTTTTGGGCAGTAGAGTATAGACTTTTACAGACTTTCATAATTTATGTCTTTATATTAGAGTTAGTAACTATATAAATGACAGAAAAAAGTACTGGAGTAGAAAAAACCCCTTACAGGGCTATAGTAAATTATATGAAACGTTGTTATATCCGTCATTAAACACTCATTAGGAACACGTAGAATCATTCAGGTTTCTTACGGGCCTCGTACACAAATAATGTCGATTTTTGTTATTCGAACTTCAAAATCGTAATCCAATTGGTGGATTTATTTTAAGATTCAGGACGCTGGTTCGGTTCTGCTTCAGCCGTATATTAATACTGACGTCCACTGCTGGACAATCACCTCCAAGGTTCTCCACGATGGCCAGTATTCCGCTACCCATATTCGGTGGTTTTCCGCGATACTCTGAAGATCGTCAGTTCACCATTCAGTGCGCCAGTATACCGAATTTTTCTACTCCCAGTTGGCACTAGATAACACCTCCACCTGCTGATTATCGTCCAGTAATTGAGAATGATAATGTAAAGTGGCACCAGACTGTATCTATTGTAGACATCAGAATCAGTAATTTAGGTATTTGCTAAAAATCTGGGGGCACGGTAGTGCCCCCGCCAAGACGAAAAAAAAAGAGGCGGGGCACTACCTACCTTTTCTCGAACCGTTTCGTCTCATTTTCAAACCCTCATAGTTTCGTCCCAGTCCCGTCCAGAGCGCCCAAATTCACAGGTTAAGATGCAGTTAGGGAACATATGAAATGTACTAAATTTCATTGATCTAGCTTTTATACTTTAGGTTTTATTGGCACTCACTCACTTATGTATCAAAACCTCTGGGGTACTTCCCGATGACCTAGAAAGCTGAAATTTGGTATGTAAGCTAGGTTTAGTACACAAACAATAGAATAATTCTGAAACTTGGAACTTTTACCCCCCAACCCCTTAAACTAGGGGATGGAAGTTTGTATGAGACTTCTGCAAATTTTGATACTAGAGGTCTGAAAATTGATATAGGGACTCCTTTATTATTTATAAATAATAAAATACATATTCTAGGATTTTAAAAAAATCACCCCCCACCCTTAAATAAGGGGATGAAAGTTTTTATGGGTTTTCCATATTGGGCGATAAAAGTAGTATATATCGGGCTAAACGTAAGTATTTCTTATACACAATTATTACTACTTCCATATCTACACTTCGACTTCGTATTTTAAATATCTGGGGGCACGGTAGTGCCCCCGCCAAGACGAACAAAAAAGAAAGGGGCACTACCTACCTTTACTCGAACCGTTTCGTCTCATATTCAAACCCTCATAGTTTCGTCCCAGTTAACACTAGAGCGCCCAAATTCTCAGGTTAAGATGCAGATAGCAAACATATAAAATATGCAAAATTTAATTGATCTAGCTTTTATACTTTAGGTTTTATAGGTACCTAAAATACGCCGATTTTGCCACTCACTCACTGACGTATCAAAACCTCTGGGGTACTTCCCGATGACCTAGAAAGCTGAAATTTGGTATGTAAGCTAGTATTAGTACACAAACAACAAAATAATTCTAAAACTTGGAACTTTTACCCCCCAACCCCTTAAACTAGGGGATGGAAGTTTGTATGAAACTTCCGCAAATTTTGATACTAGAGGTGTGAAAATTGAAACCTACAGGGACTCATTGTTATAAATCAAATACATATTGTAGGAGTTTTAAAAAATCACCCCCCACCCTTTAAATAAGGGGATGGAAGTTTGTATGGGTTTCCCATAATAGGGGATAAAAGTGTGTATATATATGGGGCTAAATTTAAGTATTTCTTAAATACACAATTGTCTACTTCAGTTGACGCTCAAGAAACCCTACAGCCCAAAAAAATTAAAAAAACTAAAGCACCTTACAAAAAGAAATGAGATCCCACCAAAAACATTTCATGTAAAATTGACGGCCAAGACTCACATTCTCATAACGTACTCTATGAAACGGCCAAGCCATACTTTTGAAACAAAGGTGTAGGTTTAGTAAACTCCGGGTTTAGGGGCTTGAAGCCAGTTGATGCCATACTTTTTAAACCAAGGTGGTGAGGTTAGTAAAGTCGGGGCTTAGGGGCTTGGCTTTTCCTGGGATCTGATAACTTTTTTACAGCGAAAGCGTTATGAGAATGTGAGTCTTGGCCGTCAATTTTACATGAAATGTTTTTGGTGGGATGGTATTTACCCAAAGAGCTACATGTTTCGTCACCGTGACATGCAAATATATCCGAATGTTCTGCGTGTCACAATGCATTATTTTTTTATCAATTATGTCATTTAAATATTTTTGAATTGTGTAGACAGGCGGACGCCACGACACAAACCAACCTAACAACAACCAACCATAATGCAAAAGCTTATTCTTCAAGTTTTAAACTCATGCCTATTGACAATTCGTGTATTAGGGGTGGCAAGTATCATCGTTCCGAATTGGCATTAATCAGACATTAATGGGATGACCCGGGGCTTGTCGCCCCCCGTCGCGACGCGCGGCGCACGCGCCCTTACATTTTTGATACATGAACTTTTATCACATCTTCTATACTGCACGTTTTATTTGTATTACCAAAATGAGCATTTCTCAAAAATTTTGCCTTAGGTACATATAAGACAGAAATTAAGGTCCAAAATAATTTTCCTATTTAGTTACTAATTATTTTAGTAATTTTATATCAATGTTATGGCTGTATTCGATAATTAAGGTTCTGTTATGCTTATACTTTTTTAATTAAACATAATCTGATATCAATGTATTGGAAATCACAAAGAAAATTGGTATCAAAATAGGAAAATTATATTGGACCTTAATTTCTGTCTTAATTGTGGGCAAAATTTTTGAGAAATGCTTCAATAGTCTTTGCAGCTTTATTAATTACTAGCTGCGCCGCGCGGTCTTACCCGCTCATCCCACGGCAACACTACGTTTTTCGGGATAAAAAGCAGGCTATGTGCTAATTCAGGGTGTCAGCTACCTTCATACCAAAATTTATCAAAATCGATCCAGCCGTTTGAGCGTGAAGAAGTAACAAACACACTCACAAACTTAGTGTGATTATGCAGTACGGTTAGATATTTATAGATCGAGCGAGAAAAAACGGAGACGGTTTCAGATTGGTCCCAAATTCTTTCGTATGTCCGAATCTTTGGATGTCCAGATGCTAACGGCTTTTCTTGTCAAGAGGTCGCCTTACCCGATTTTGTGTTTGTGTTTTTTTTAGATTAAAATTTTCCAAAATGTTCAATAAATTACAGATAGGGGTGAAAACGTAAAAAATTAAAACTTTCTACAATATATTTCTATTGAACTAGGTTTAAACAATTTGAATGCAGAGAGAGCTGGTGATAATATAGTTATAAGTTAACACGTGTCATAATCATAACACACCCCTCTTTTTTGTCGAGGGTTAAAAATAACATACTGCCATTTTAAATGAACTTGTAAATCCTCTGGTGTTGCAGAAATTGACAAAATTTCATATTTCCAATTAATGGACAGGAAATTATTATAAAGATCGATAGAGCTTTGCGTCGTGTACCTACACCCTAAAAAAATATGTTTTTGTTCGTATGTAAAGAAATATAATAAAATGCATAAAATAACCGAAATCTACGACTATGCCTGCATAGAGTTGTAGTCGTGACCTATCTGAGATAAACAATAAGCTGTCAACAATGTCAGGCTCAACGACACTCGTTTTTTTTTTATTAATCACCAGTTTAAAGTATCTTTTCCATTGTGTCATAGTTTTGGAGTTACTACATTTTAGAATAAGTAAGTTTTAATACATTAAGAATAAAATAATGCTCTTCCTAAGCGGAATACAAAAAAGCAATATTTTTTTTGTCTTAAAAATACGAAATCTTGTCAATTGAACCATAAACAAGTACCAAGACCGTGTAGCGACAGACGCAGCCGCAATCACTCCATTTACAACTAAACACTTGTAATGTGACCCCGCGGTTTGGCTGATGAGCCCTTTGTCTGACTGTGATCGGCTTAATGACTTTATTTGTCGGCTTAAATTACAGCAATCACAGGAAGGAAATCTTTAAGCACTCGCAAAGATATCTGGAAGTCACAATAAACATTTATTTTATACAGATTTTTACCAATGATTTAATTCCAATGGCGAATAATCGACAAGACTTTATAGACCGGGAGATAGTGACACAATTTACTTGGTCATTTGTAACAGTATGGCGGTTCTTCAGGGGTCTTAGTAAGCAAAGACAAAAAGAAAAATGATGGTCATAGCGCTGGTACCGGCGGCCCAATCGCGTGGGCGTTAGTCGAACTCGTCGGATAAATTACGAGTGTCAAACGATTTGTACCACAAAAATTTTAGTATTTTCCGATAATTTAAAGTTATCACGGTATATTAGGGTCAATTTCAACAAGACGCATTTTTTCATCATTTCGGTGTGATTCTTCATTTTTGATTATTTTTGAGTTTTTTAAATGTGAAGAGATACTTTAGACTAATATTATTAAACATATTATGTAAAAGGGACCCAGAAATCTGAAATAGTTTTCGAGATATTCGAGATCGAATATGAAACAAACAACGGAATGATAAATGTACAGCAGGATGATAAAATAAGTCATCATCATCCTCCTAGCCTTTGTCCCATTTTTTGAGAATGAATTCTCAATTGGGGTCGGCTACCTAAATCCCAAGATGTGGCGTAGGCACTAGTTTTTTTGATGATAAAATAAGTGCACCGCAATAAAATCTCATTCACCGGAATGAAAGAAAAGTGGCATATTATGAAAGTAATTTTACGGTTTATATTCGTAATATATATTATATTGCCATTACATAATAATATAATCATATATTTTAGTCTGGTATTAAAAACAAAATTAAAAAAATATTATTTTTTCAACAATCTATGAAAAGAGAAGCTACTTTTGATGTCATTCCGGTGTTTTCCTCATTTTGGTGGGGTTTAAAGTCATTTTAATACACTGGAAACACCGGAATGAGAATGATGGAACGAGAAACACGACACATTTTTATTTCTTAAATAAAGTAAGCCCTATATTCTAAAACTAATTCAACTCTTGAAATCGCGAGTATACTTTACCTGATATATATAAATTTCAAAGCACGCAGTTAAAAAATAAAGAAGCAATGACAAACTCCGGAATGTAATTTTTTTGTCCCCGGTCCACCGCGATGATATATTCACGTTTATACAAGCCAACGTATTGCCACTATACACAACCGGCCTCGTCGAGCGCCGCAGCTTGACTAATTCTTTGAAGCACCTGCGTTTTCAGTCTTGCCATCAAAAAATACTGCTTGGGAAATTGACCCATTACTTAAAATACCTAATTATTATTTTATACTCGCGTAATCTAATCTCTCAATAATAATTTCAAGTCATTATTATAATGATGTATCAATTTGGGTAATAATTAAATGAACACTTCCTACAAGTCTAAGGGAACAAAACTGGGGGACGAAGGACCACAGAAGGGGACTCGGGGGGCAAAACCCCCCACACAAAAAAATTAACGTTTAACATTCTCTAGTTTAACTCAGGTAGTTGTTAGGTACCTTGCGTCCCTCAGTGTGGAAATAGAAGTCCCACGAAGCGGGGATTTGTCAACTTGTTTACAGTGAGGACAGTTGATAAGGTTGGTTTATTATTACTTATTAGTATTGTGACCCCAACCCAACATAAACAAACATATATTTTTATGTTAATACAAATTGTACAACTTGACTATTTATAACTTTGGAATTTGTGCAATTTGTTTTTATTCGTTTTGTTTTTATGGAACATCATTATTTCTATACATTAAAATTATGATGCTCGTTTTATGCAAAGTGAAAATTCGCTAATTGTTTTCATGACACATCCATTTTTGCTGAGGTAACTAATTATTTTATTATTCATTTATTAAAAAGTACTTATTCTAAAATGTAGTAACTTCAAAACCTATGAGATGATGGAAAGTATATAAAAAAAAGCGGATGACGTTTTGGTTGACATTGTTGACAGCTTATTTTTTTCCTTGGTCGAAGACCACAACATCTCTATTCAGGCAAAGTTGTCGTAGATTTCAGTTATTTTATGTATTTTCTTATATTTGTTTACATACAGAATAATAAATTGAAATAAATATTTTTGAGACACAAAGCTCTCTCGATGTCTAGACTGTTGTCAATTAGGTCTTAAAATCTTGCCAAAACGCGGTATTCGGCTTTATGAACCTACATTGTGCAACGATTGCATAAAATACTATATGAACATTTTAAATATAACTTTAATTCGTTGTTTAACATTAAATCGTGCCTAGGGGCGATGAAATCTCAATGACACTGTATTTTGGCTCCCAGCTGTATTTAATTTTGCCGTGATTTTTCATAAATATGTTTATAAAATAAAGTCTGAGAAAAAGACTGATTTCTAAACTTTTTTTTTCGAGTAGGTACTACTTAATTTTTGCTTAAAGAAAAGAATAGTTAGAAATAAAAAATAAAATAATAAAAGCTTGTCACACACTGAAGTGCTATTTTTGTAATATATTATAAATAATTTTACAAGTCGCCCTTTAATGATTCGTTACGAGAAGCCTCGCAATAATAAAATATCTTGTTATGCCTCGAGAGGCGACATTCATGCTTATGAATAGAAAAGAGCAAATAATCGGGTCAAGATTGCGACGCGATGAATAGTTTTGCGTCCTTTACATGCAACTCACGGAGACCACAGAGCAGAAAACATGTCACTACGCGATTTAAAATAGACTACTAAATGATTTAGACTAGATAACCTGTCATCGTAACTTTAAAAGTCAAACTCTTGTCGGTGTAATTGATGTAGTATGTATTAGCTGTCTCCATCTATCCCTATCCATAGCCAACTCCATGATTTCCCTATGCGACATGACGTTCACCTTCTCTTTTCTTTGTTTTATGTAGCTTATTCTTGGTCTTCCCCTGCCTCTTTCCTTCAACTTTTCCTTGGATGATGTTGCTTATAAAAGCGTTATGTCGTAACATGACCGAACATATCTCTCCTTTTCTCTATGGATAAATTGTGCTCTCATAAAATGTATTCCTTCGTGCATCATCATCCTCATTGCTGAGGGTTGTGACAGCTACGATAAATCATTTTCCACCGAATGATGTTGCACCATCGCCATCTTCCGTGGCTGCCGGCCATCTTTAGCGCGTCGTGGAGGTTGGATTGCTTGGACTGACGCCTAGGGCTGCGGCGCCGAGGCCTTTCCCCTAGATCTTTCATTAAATCTATTATCTAAATGAAACAATTCAATCGGATTATATCACGTAATTTAATTTGTTCGAGTTACCGACGTTTCAGCTCGTCTTGTTTTTCCAGTGATTCAAGATTGGTTATGTCCATTTTATTCTTATATTTTTACTTAATATGGAGGACAGCGTATTCGGCTCAATTCTTAAGATAGGTATGAAACTATGAACATAGTTATTTATTACATCTGTGATAAGTTAAGAGTGTTGTTAGGTAAATTTTACCATCTCAGTTATAGAGTTCCTATTGGCACATTAAAATGTTTATATTACGTATTGTTATTTTACGTTGGTAGATTCGGTACTAGGGTATGCTCTTGACTGTTATGGTCTCACATTTAAAACTTACTTAGATAAATTAGAATCCCTGCAATTACGATTTTTAAAATTTCTCGTCCCACAAAAGATTAAAAACAACTGTAAAAATGATTACCGAAAATTGTACAAAATTTGTAAAATACTTCCCGTCACCTTAAAGCACAAATACCTCCTGGCTACTAACAACTATGACAGTCGTGAGCATAACCTATGCAGAACTACCCACGAACATGGCACGAGGTCGGTGACCGCGGGTAAGTTTGATGTGCCTAGAGTTAAAAACTATTACGGAGACAGGACACTAAAAAAACGCCTGCCATACATTTTTAACAGCTTACCCGAGGACATCCGTCTCGAACAAAATAAACGGATATTTAAAAGAAAATTGAAAAAGCATTTACTAGATACACTGCCGTAATCTTTAAAAAATTGATACTGATTTTTATAAATTGTACTTTTAGTTAGTTAAGTATTGAAAAGTCTTCCTGTAGACAAACTGTCATAACAGTTTCGCAGGGCTTTAGATTATATGTAATCTTTGTTGTAAAATTAATAAAGAAATAAATAATAAATAATAATAATTACGTTAAGTTCATATTACGTGATATTACTGTTTAGTTATTAATATTGTAGGTACTTGACTTGAGTATCATTTCTGAAAAAAATACTGAATATTTAGTTTCTTTTGGCGTTTCTTCTCAACAGTGGTGTACTCTTGTGAAATGGCGGTAGATTCAGACATGTAAAAGTGCCCTTGTGACCTAATTACAGAATAAATTCCATTAAGTATTTTATTTTATGCGAAACAAAAAGAAACGTGCATTTAAGATTTTTCATGCAACCATGGAAAATTGTTATCATTAAAAAAATTTATAATACCAAGTAGGTACAACAGATTATATAATTAGTAATAAAAAATAATATTAATGTTTTTGAATTATCCCACTCGCACCATTCGCGAACTACACAAACAACTCTCTGATTACTTATTCCTAGCAAACAAAAACTTTACATTCACCAATTACTCCGACCAATTGATTCCACTGTCGATATACAATAGCCCGTTGTCTCAGAGGGCTTCACACTGCTCACACAGAAGGGCGTAAGCGCCGCGCTTTTAGTGCTACGTTACGTCGTTTCTCGGGGTGACGTTGACGCGTGGCAGTCGCGTGCGCAGTCGAGAGCAGCCCGCTGCGCCTTGTTTCGAACACCGACTTCACAATTCAGTTGAATTGTACTAAAACAGACTTTATTTTGAAGGGCGAAGAATATTTTAAGTGGTCGTGTAAGATGGTGGGACTGTGCAGGCATACGTCGGTAGCAATTAATGATAACTATTGATGTAGGTTAAGGTTTAAGTTCACTTCCGCGTTGTAGAGCTTGAGTGCGATTCAGAACATGGCAGTATGATAGACGAGAATCAGTCGTAATGTTACATAGAGGACCACAAGAATAAAGTACGCGTCACACCAACCAACCAGATTTGCGATAAATGAAGCCGCTTTTGGTTTTATGTGTGCGTGTCTACGAACCATCAAGCATAGAGAGGTTTGCATGTGACATTGACGTGGTGACAGATGCGCACAGCCGCAAACAGACGAAACTTAGCCCGTGGCTAACCTAAACGGGCTTCACTTTCAAGTGTTAACTGTTTCTAGGCGTATTACTAGACGGAGGGATATATTATAATTAGGGATCGGAAATTCAGGTGGATATTTACCGAAAGTTGACAAAATCCTATTGCTATCTCACTCATACCTTAAACAAAGCCGCCTATACCTACAACTGAACAACAAAGCCGCCGCCAAAGTTTAGGTATAAAAGCATCCGATTTTCCGATCCCTAATTATATTACAAGAGAAATTTAGAGAAAAAAACCGGTCAAGTGCGAGTCGGACTCGCGCACCGAGGGTTCCGTATAAACACTTTCCATCCTTAAGTGGTTAAGTTAAGTTTGCACCTGGTATGTATAGCGCTCCATACAAATGAGGTCCAAGTTAACGCAACCAATCAACCAATCCCGTTTGTTGTATGGGAGCCCACCTTAAATATTTATTATAGTGTTATAGCGGCAATAGATATACATCATCTGTGAACATTTCAACTGTCTAGCTATCACCGTTCTTGAGATACAGCCTGGTGACAGACGGACGGAAGTCTCAGTAATAGGGTCCCGTTTTTACCCTTTGGGTACGGAACCCTAAAAAAAGAGGAAAAACTTCGCGATGCTTTCCCCGGAGAGACAGGCCGCCAATTTTTAAATGGCACCGGCCCATTACCACGATAAAATTGGCATTAATATCAACTGCTTTATATATCCGGTAGGTAATACAGTTTATTATTACACCAACAAATTCTCGTCTCTCACATCCTTGCAAGACTTGCAAGACTTGTGTCTGGTATAAATTTGTGTGCAGGCAGACCAACTCTTATTGTCTTCGGTTTCCGCGACTGCCACACGTTTAAATATCATAAGGTATTTAAACGGATTATATCGCGTAGTATATTAATTATTTATGCCTCACTGACGTTTCGGTAACTTTCCAGTTACCATTGTCAAAGGTTGACTGAGAGAAAGACATTTTTTCTCTGTCGAAGTTAAAGTGCGAACTAACCATTTTATAAATATGAAATGAAAAATTAAAATAAATGTGCACTTGAGATCTATAAAATAAAAAAATACAATTTCTATTGAATCTAAAATCGCCATTGTTCCTAAGAACAGATTTCCCTACTTATAGTTTTCGTTTTCTCCCTACTGACTCATTTGGATTGAGCACCCTGTATATCGACCGGGTATTAAGAATTTAATTACATGTGTCCGAAATATTGAAACTAATTAATCCTTTACCGCATACGAAGCCATATATGGCAGATATGAACTTGGACCTTATTGGCACAGGTCAAGGTTCAAATTCAAACAACTATTTTTTTTCTATATGCGGTAAAGGGTTAAGGTCAGTTGGGATTAGGATAAGTACGCTAGCGCGAAAACCGCAGCTACCATATCGAATAGTAGACATGTTTTATTTTCTTTATTATGCTAAAAAAATTACAAACTGGTACTCTTTACATGTTTCCCTAAACTGCGATGCAGTTTGTTGGCGACGTTGGCGAAGACCGCACTCTACTACTAACCAAGCAACTATGGTCAGTTGGCAAAAGTAAAATGAGTAAAATGGCATTAGTACTTACTCTAACAATACGTGAACAGCTTGTGCGGTAGGCTGTGGCATTGCTCACAGCACATATGTTGGCAGATGACCTCTGGGCCCTCCGCGCCGGCAATAGTTTGCCAGAGGAAATAAGACGAGAGCCAAACATAAAATAAATCAATAGAATAACAATAAAAAATAAACACTTTTTGAAACTACTACCGTAATATATCTAACTTTCTCTTTTGGGAATCTCTAATTTAGGTAGGTACCTACCTACACACAGTCAAAACAGGCACTGGTTTTGTGGGACATTATTTTAGCCGTAATAATAATAATAAACTTTATTTATTCAGACAACGAGATCCACATTTTGTTAGTATTTTACTTATAACTATGTATGAACCTCTTGGTCTTCAGGAGGCTGGAGGAGGTAATAAAAACAGTTATAGTAATTAAAAAAAGTTACCAATAAATAAATAAATATTATAATAAGAATTGGTATCAGCAGGTGTACATACTTGTCCCAACTGATATGGTTAATAAACCAATGCGATAAGGAACATGCAGTAATGAAAAAATGACCGTAGAATACTCCGGTAACCGATAATTACAACATATTCTAAACATTATACGTGTACTTGTCCTACTGGAGGGTCGTTACGTGTTTAGGGTCTCAGTTTCCGCAAGGATTAAACACAAGACGTCATTAGGGGCCGAGAGCTTGGAGAGGACGCAAATTGCGAGTGTGGACCCCGCGGGGCCCCGCCTCGAGAGGCAGATGCAAATAAACACTGCTTGTTGAGGCATGTTTAGAAACGTGGCTTTTGGCAGTAAGTCTTTTTGATTCAGTATGAAAAAATCCTAGAACTAGTTTTGTAGCGTGTAACACGAGTACCTACATATATATATGTATATGTATACTGTAGCGGGGTGCAGCTTAGTGGAGATTAAATAAAGCATATTTTATATTTCAGGACTTTAATACTACTTCTTAATATCGTAGCCTATACCCGAATGCCCGGCTTTTTTTGGTGTAAGACTGGGATGGTCATAATTCGAATTAACAAATACATTGTTTATGTTAAATCAAATATACCATCTCTGCTGGACCGCCCAATAAGGCCCCTACTCAAATTGTAACAATAAATGAACCACTTCAACGGAATTAAATTCTATGAAGGATTACTAAAAAATATTTGAAGAATTCCCTCGATTTCACCCGGATCTTATACCATCAGATCCTATTCTGAAGATAATGGAACTAACTAGAAAGTTCTCTCCTTCAAAATAAGACCCCAAACTCCAGCTCCAATCGAGGAATATATTACGTTAAAACTATTTCTTTAAGTTTCAACAAATAAATATACAGACAAAATAATTATAAAATTTGATGCAATTTGTTACAAAATCCGTAGCTTAGGGCGTGGGCATCTGCGACATCTCTGATGGTTGAACTATTTTTATTAGATGTGGATGAACAAAAACATACTTTTTATAAAGTACCTAGTCGAAAACGAGTGATCTTAGGGCTTGTGCACAAATCACGTGAGGTTTTTTCGGCTACTTTTTGACGTGATTTGTGCACAAGCCCTTAGGCGTAGATACAACGTTAACCACCTAAAAATCTCGCCACTTTACATATGCGACAATTTGGAAACGTAGCGACATAATTTCAAGCCAACCCTAGGATTGTGGTATGCATTTTGCAGTTAATTTATTTGCTATCTCCTTGCATGCTTGCATGGAAACATATTTTCTTGCTGGTCAGTGGTCGTGGTGGTTGGTGGTTGGAAAGATAGTGAAAACGTCATTTAAATACGCGTAAAGTAAGCAATACGCACACGCACACCAACGAACGTTTAGTGTTCGAGGGATCCCGTTGATTGGTGCCGCGCTCCATCCCGCTCCGACCAACGTGTAAGTCCAAATGCGAATGTTTTATGCGAAAAACAAATAGGGAGCCTCGTTTCATAAGAGAAATCTTTATAAAGACCATTACTCCCTAGCATAAAGCCGCGCTACACTTTCACGCAAATTAAAAGACACCACAGACAAGATTCGCGCAAAACACCATTCAGAGCTCGCGTTCAGCCGCCGCCGGGCTTAATTAGAGCGGTGTCTATGGTCGTTTCTTTTTTAAAACTCTTTACAAACCGTCTTTGTGTGCGGTTAAGTGTCAGCAGTATTCCCTTTGTAGTTGGCACTGGGCTTTTGTCGATAGATGGCGTTGAAGTAAATTTGGAGAATGAGCGCGAGTAAATTTGACTTGGCGTGGAAATCCTGGGGATTTCATCAACCTTTGACATACTCGTACATTTGGGATATTAAATGGTAATGAGATCTTTATTTGAGTAGTCCGACCTCGAAGTGTGCTTTGTGTGTAACGTGTATGTATGTATATGTGAAAATTTGTATTTTCTCAGTCAACCTAGCTTTGACAATGGTATCTGTAAAGCTACCGAAACGTCGGGGAGGCTCAAATCCATCTATTCTAAAATTATAAATGCGAAAGTGTGTCTGTCTGTCTGTCTGTCTGTCTGTCTGTTACTTCTTCACGCTTAAACCGCTGAACCGATCTAGATGAAATTTGGTATGGAGATAGTTTGAGACCCGGGAAAGGACATAGGATATTTTTCATCCCGAATAAATTTAGTGTTCCCGTGGGATGAGCGGGTAACACCGCGGGGCACAGCTAGTAATTAATATACGCGATATACCTAATACGTTTAAATTGATTTATTTAAATGTCATACATCTTGCCATCAACTTTAACATATCGAAGTGTAGCGCTAATTGGGCTAACATGTAACAAAATAAAAAATACATCCTATGGTATGCCCAGGAGAGTAGAGGTGATGCATACAACAACATGCCATGTAATGACAACGAGATTTTGAAATTACTGTTCTGTTTTCGTACAACAGTGAACTTTAGCAAGTTCAGCAGTGAACTTTAAGATTGATATAAGGTTTGTTCTAGATATTCCGTTTAGAATTGTTTTTTACCGAAAATAAAATGTGATTTTCATTACGTTAAAATTCACTCATTCATTCAAAACTTTTTTTACAATTTTACAGTACTTTATGTACTTGTAGATGTATGTGTGTGTCCTCAAAACTCGTCTATTGCCTTAAACAATTGAATGAGATTAGATAATACTTACTTCAGAAATGGGAGTCAAAGTGAGATATGTTTCTACTGAATCTCTGCATAGAAAAAGCCGCAGAATTGTGAAGTGAAAGTGGCGTGAAACTTGGTAACACTTTTCAAAACTCAGTACAGCGCGTGAGCTGTCGGAATACGATTCGCTTTTCCTGTCTCACTCGCTCTTTCGCGATCCAGATAAAAACCTCAAGTTTTCACCCAAACTCGAATTGCAATCTGAGAGCTCGCGGACTATATTTGAAGTAAAATTTAGCATTTTGACGACGCGGTTGGCGCAGTGGTTCAGCAACTGCCTACTGAGCAGACGGTCCTGGGTTCGAGTCCCAGCAAGGGCAAATATTTGTGTGATGAACTCGAATATTTGTGCCTGGGTCATGGATGTTATTTGTATTGAAGTATGTATTTATCTTTCGAGTCCCACTGATCATTTCAAAAACTCCATACGCACCACGATCCCAATTCCTCCTCCCTTTTTTGTACAACCGCATTTCGAAGCATGTTAACATCCGGGAACTTACTGTCAGAGAAATGCAGGATAAAATAAGAAAATGGCTACTTACTCTAACATAAAAGGAAACTGAAGATTTGTTAAAACCTTAGCACTAATAATAATAATACCTTACACTCATACACACTTAGACACATATGTACGCACTTACAATAACACACTTTCACTGGCGAGCGCATCTATTTACTAAGCTTAGCAATGCTAATTTTCTCTAGATATCTACTAGATATAGATTTAATTGAGAAGAGCGAATATTATCATTATTATTAAATATTTATAATTTTTTTCTGTATACGCATCATCTTGAAGTTAAATGCAAATTGTCTTCATAGGCCCTCACGATACAGGTTCGACTACTCTCACTGTTTAAACACTGTTTTACACGAAATACTCTCACTGTTTAAAGCGTGTCATATGTATCGTCCTCCTTGACGTATCCGTCAATGGCGAAACCTGGAGACATGACCTTCACGAGCATCGGTCATGTGCACGAATGTGGCTTGCAAAACCGAATTTGGTTTTGAAGGTTCTGTTACAAGGCGCACAGTACAACTCACCTTTATCATTATACGTGTAGGTATAGGAAGGCTTTGGACGGGTCTTTCTGTTTAGGCGTTTTGCGTCGAGGTCTTGCAAGCGACGCTCCTCAAAATCAGTGACGGCCTCATGAACAGAACTGCGCCATACTCCTCTCTGTTGTGCAAGGTCTTCCCAACCCTCGCATGGGATGTTGCACGCGGTAAAATGACGCTTGATGACGTCTCTAAACCGCAGAAACTGACCTCCTGGCTTGCGCTTCCCATCTCGCAACTGCGAATAGAAGACAGCCTTTGGTAGTCTGGTGTCATCCATGCGTACGAGGTGTCCGCACCATCGAAGCTGACCCTTTATGAGCAGGGACTCTATACCACTAAGATAAGTACGTCTCAATACTTCGGTGTTCGATACTCGGTCCTGCCACTTAAGGCGAAGTATCGAACGTAAGCACCTCATGTGAAAAGAATCCTATAAAGCGTGTCATATATCATGTACTTGTGTTAGCATGTAATACTTTTTCCGATATTATTTATTATTGTTATTATTTATTATTATATTATTTATTCATTGTAAGGATATAGTTTTAGAGTTAATTTACCTATAGTAAATAAAGGAACTATGAATTACAATTTCATGCACTTTTTTTCCTATAACCCATTCAGACATAACTCAAAAAAAAAGGATCTTAAAGGATAAAAAGGATCTTGACATCTGACACAAAAGAATGCCATTCTTCTCTGATTAGGACTTCCGCCAATTGGGACTATATGCACTTCGTCATTCCAAGAGTGTCTGAAGCAACAAACCGGACACACCACACGCCACTCACGCGCTCTCTAAGCAAATGTCTAAACAACTCTTTTGTCTTCAGATGGGGTCAATATCGAAGAACAAGACGCCAGCCAAGCGAGCCAGTCCGACGGCGACGACGACATCTCCGTCGGCGACAACAGAAGCGACACGTCCTCCAAATACGACAAGAGCTTCGATAAGAAATCCGACACTGAGCGCTCCACGCCCATCGACTTCAACAACAGAATAGCCAACTCAAACTTTAACTCCCCCTTTAAAGAGGAAGAGTATGACCGTAATGAACGTCTGAAGCTGTACAACGGTGATCTCTTTCACTTGTACAGGCCGGAACGCGAGGGGAACAAGGAAGAAGATGGTTTCGTGATTTCCGATTCGATTTATGGGCGCTCCATGGATTTGTCCAAGAGTTCTTTCCAAAGCCAATTGTTGGCCGGGTTCGCGTCCGTGATGGCGGGCGGGTCGCAACGGGAGCCGCAGGAGTCCGCAGGTATAAAGCAACTGTTTTTATTAAGCAATATGATTCGAATGTTACTTTGGATCTTGTTAGAAGTTGTATCTTGTATTCTTTTATCTAGCTGTTTGATCGAAAAGACTGGGGGCGGGCTGTGATGGTTGCTTTTACACAGCAAATAAATTAAATAAGTGACAGATGCTTTGTCACTTATTTATCACGTGATTAAAGCAACCACCATAAGACCCGGGTTAGTATTTTTAAATTGGTTAATCAGTGTGACTAAATAATGCGACTGAATGTAAGTATTGTATGAACAGAACGCGAAATAAAAATAAAACCTCATTTATTATGCCAACAAAACCATATCTATAAAAGTTCAGCAATGTCATCGCGATGATTATTTACTCGTGCAAGCGTGGTGAAAATATAAAGTAATCATTATGATTAATCCCATATGGTGGAGGGGGTCATCAGTTTTCCATATCTTTAAGATGATCATAATCATGGTAAAATAATTGAAAAAGAACAGGTGGTTATACAAAGTGGCAGGTTATACAAAGTCGCCATCTTCCGACCAGTTGATAATACCTATTCAGATGCTGGCATAAAAATGGCATTACTTTATGAATTCACCAAGATCGCATATCTGGGCGACCACGACTCACGACCGCGACCCACTTGTATCCCGCGGAGTTTCTTAATCCGCAAACTGAGGGTAGTGTTTACTGGTCTCGGTTAGCAAGACCAAAATGTCATCTTCACCGCCGTTGCGGTACCAAGGTACCAGCTAACCCGCCACATCTGCTCAGATCGGCAACCCTCGCGCGCGGGTTCCTCGCGCAAGCCTCGGCGCCGGCGCACCGCCTTCACGCATGCGCAGCTCGCCTACCTCGAGCGCAAGTTCCGCTGCCAAAAGTATCTGAGCGTGGCCGACCGCGGAGACGTCGCGGACGCGCTCAGTCTGAGCGAGACGCAGGTCAAGACCTGGTACCAGAACCGAAGGTACGAACTGTCGTCCTCTCTTAGACAGCAATGAGCGCAGCCAAAACTACTCGACCGTGTCTCTCCGACGCAGGTCAAGACCTGGTTCGAGAATCGGAGGTAAATACCTTTTTTTCCGTTTCTGCTATATTCCTGAAGGATAAGCAAAATATCTCCCATCTTGGGGTTTAAAAAATTAGAAGTTCAAAATCATTTAGTTGAATCTTTTTCAGTAGCCTTGCGGTAACGGTAAAATAAAAACTAAAAAAAAAAAAAAATTTAGTTTTTATTTTACCGTTTTGTCGTCGTGATACATACACATACTCATACCAAATTTCAGCCTTCTAGTACTAATGATCACGGAGCTAAGCTGCGGCCGGACGGACAGGCGGACAGACGGACATGGCGAAACTATAAGGGTTCCTAGTTGACTACAGAACCCTAAAAAATGTGGCTGGTGATTTAATGTTTTGGAGAAAAAAGAATGTGCGCGCAGCGCAGCTTCTTTCCATTCCCTTTCCGTAATACACACCTAAGAGTGCGATTCCACTGAAGCGGAGGACAGCAAAGCGGACAGTTTGACCAGTCATAATATTGAAAATCTGCACTTACTCCTCAAATTACAATCCGCTGCGCCCAGTTCCACGACAGTGAAAATATCCAGAATGAATAACTTGGGTATGCTTTTCAAATGACCTCTTGTCTTCACAGGACAAAATGGAAGCGGCAGAACCAGCTTCGCCTGGAACAGCTGCGCGCGCAGGCGGCGAGCGGCGGCGAGCGCGACGTGCGCGCGTTACCGCTGGCGTGCGCGCTGCTGCCGCCGTATCCCGCCTACATGCACTGCCATCTGTGAGCAGATAGACCTACTACATTTTCATGCTAGCCTGGTTCTTGAACAGAGCGCGGACAGCTGATGGCACTCATCTACACGCACTGCAAACTGTGAACACGAACTGACACGCCTCCTACATTATTTATACCTCCCTGGTACTACAGGACCGTACAGTTTGCGGCCTACCCTGCATTCACGATCGCGAAATGTTTATATTCCCAGGTGGGTGACGCAACATGATATTCAAGACGTTTTTATAATCTTATTAAAACTTTCAGTTGTTTTTTTCGTAAATAACACTTAAAATAATCAATTACATTTATGTTATAACTAATTACATTGGTACACGTAAAGAAGATGAATAGATTATCTTCAATGCTCTTGATGTGTCTACAATCTAGGATATTGATTCGAAATGTTATCATTATAAAAATAAAAGTAGTAGGTATTACTTTTAAGGGTTTATAAAAATAAAATAATATTAATTAAATATAGGTAATTTGTACATAGTTTATACTTGTGCACGAATAAATAATACAACAGCGAAGTTTTATGTAGATGAACACATTTATCATAAGATTATAGGTATAATAAATAAAATTGACGTTAAAATGTAACAAAATGTATGGGAGTAGTATCTGTGTTTTTTTATTTATAATATTATAATTATGATATGTATAGAAGTAACTATGTAGTTAGCTTTAGGTCGGCTTTTGTACAATCACAACACATAACATTTTCTTTTGTGTAATAAAATAAATAAATAATATAAGTAAAGTTATTTGCGGGAGGGCTTAAAAACCCACAAATAACGTAGCACTGCTGCTTAAACTGCTACGGTGGCAGTTTAAGCAGCAACTAGTTTGTAGTGAGTGAGAAGATTAAGTTTCATTTCACGCCAAGATCTTTGGCGTACCTATAAGAAAAATATAAAATTAATTGAGATTTATTGTTTATACTTAAAGTCTTTTTTTATCTGTTTATAATGTTAAAGTCTGACTTAATATTTTCTTTGGATTCCGCGACTATTTTGGGCTCTTTAGAATCGTCTCAGTGAGCATTTGATTGATATCCAAAGAAAAGTACAGTCGGCTATAAAAGCTTGTCACAAAAATGAAATTTTTGACAGAAACTTATTCCGATTATAGGTTATAAAATGTACTGAGATGACGGGTGCCATAGGAATCATTGTTCGCCGCGCGGGATGTTGAGCCTCCCTGTCGTTTTGCTAATTTTCCGGTTACCGCTGTCAAAGGTTGACATAAAACACAATTTTTCTCTTTCAAAGTTACATTTTTGCAAACTACACATTTTATAAATATGAATTAAAAATAAAGGTGTACATACATGGCAGATGGGCCTAATGTGTAAAGACAGATACACACATGTGCCAGAAGGGTATTCATTATTTTATTTAAAATCTCTACCAGCGGTTCACTACAAGGCTTGCTGAGGAGAAATGACTGACTTATTACAGCGTAAGAATATGCCATTTATTATTGACGTCCGCATATTTATATCAACGAATCACCGTATTTCTTGAAAGGTTTAGGTTATTGTTAGAAAACATGCAGTAAATATTATAGGAATTTAGTAAATCTGGTCATCAAAATGACCTTACCAATGAATATCGGCACACTAAGTACCTACTTATGACGAGCTTATTCGTCAAGTACCACATATTTGTACATAATCAATTTTATTATTCACTTTATTTATATTTTCAATAGAAGTCTATTTAAATAGTAAACTGTTCTTGGATATAAGAAACTAGTAAAGTTTTAGGATCCTTGATTTATCAACACTCGATTGTTTTGTCAAATCGGTGACAGCTGGTCGAAGGAGCCAGTGCATACGTCGTAGTCGGATTGTATAATCCGCCGTATTACATCATGGCTAGCCGTTGTCAAAAGCAGGGCTGTTTCATAATGCGGCGGATCCACGATTAGCCAGATTGTCATTGCGATACGGTATTCAATAATGCGGCCAACTATAACATGGAGTGCCAGAACCGCACTGCTACCAGTAAAGTAGGTTAGGTTAGTCAGAGGCGGCTAATAACTCGCTGTATTACATTACGGGTAGCCGTGCCGAAGAATGTATTACGCCGAATACATTCCGGTGGATTTTCATTCAGCCGCATTCAATCCGGCTAATCGTTGAACCGCCGCATTTCAAAACGGGGATTACTAATGTTTGGCAAATAATCTTTCCCAAAGTATCACATCGCAAATTTTGTTTCCCAAATTTTTATTTGGCAAAAAGTGCAATTAGCAAAACTACGTATCGCAAATTCACAGTTTGCAAACATTTTGTTTAGCAAGTGGTTGCTTAGCAAATAATTACTTGTCAAGTTTTACTTTCCCAATTTTTTTTTGCAAATATATCATTTGGCATAACATTCTTACCCCAAAATATTGCATGGCATACGATTTATATCCCAGTATAAGGTGAAATAAGTAATACTATGATGTTTGGCCCACTCAGTATAGGGCCGCGTGGCTCGCTCGCTCGTTAAGGTCGCAACTCAACCTGACACTCCTCCTCGCTACGCTCGTCGTCGTACCTAACCTGAGCCAAGTCGGATTTCCGTTAAGGTGAAATAAGTGATATTATGATGTTTCGCCCACTCGCTATCACTATAGGGCCGCGTGGCTCGCTCGCCACGCTCGCTCGTTAGGGTCGCAACTCAACCTAACACTCCTCCTCGCTACGCTCGTCGTCGTACCTTACCTGAGCGAAGTCGGATTTCCCTTAAGGTGAAATAAGTGATATTATGATGTTTCGCCCACTCGCTATCACTATAGGGCCGCGTGGCTCGCTCGCTACGCTCGCTCGTTAGGGTCGCAACTCAACCTAACACTTCTCCTCGCTACGCTCGTCGTCGTACCTAACCTGAGCCAAGTCGGATTTCCCTTAAGGTGAATTAAGTGATATTATGATGTTTCGCCCACTCGCTATCACTATAGGGCCGCGTGGCTCGCTCGCTACGCTCGCTCGTTAGGGTCGCAACTCAACCTAACACTCCTCCTCGCTACGCTCGTCGTCGTACCTAACCTAAGCCAAGTCAGACCTGCCTTACGTACTACTATTAGGTAATATTTAGGAATACTTAGGGCTTACAATTTACCAGACTTTTGCTATAAGTTCAGCTTGCAAAGTGACTAATTTGGGAAAATTTTGTTTGGAAAATAATTTATGACAAAATCAAACATTTGCTTTATAAGCATTTGCTAAATAAAATCTTGACAAAGTGAAATTTTGGGAAAAGATGATTTGACCAAATGAATACAATGGGAAATGTAACTTTGCTAGAGATGCATTTGGGAAATAAAACTGTTGCGATAAGTTATTTGGGAAGTCATATTTGGGAAACATTATTTGCCAAACGGCAGTACACCATATTGAGGGTGTATTTCCGCTGGCGCGGAGCTGTGCAGAGCGGCCCGGGATGTCACTAAAAATACAATACAATACAACAATCACAATGTTTCCAATGACGCATTGGATAAACATAGGTCCGTCCGAGTCAGTGGAAATCGTACCCTTAGTGGTTTATTTTTTTCTTAATTTTATCGACTTGTTATAGATGTATTTCGTCCATAGTGGATCCAACGATATTAGAGTTAAATTGGTTAAATAGAACCTGCGTATTGTACAATACATATTACGTACGATTTAGTGTAGCAAGTAGCGAATATTATGTTAGTTGTAATATTATTTGAACGTAGATCTCATTGTAAAGTTGTAGAAATAGAGTTATTATGAAATTAAAAAGAAATGTTTTTTAGTATTAGTTTTTCATTGAAACCTAACCTAGGCATGCGAGATTACCTTACCAATGGGCATGTACGTTGAATTTATTCGTAATATAGCCTACTTAATACGGATAGGAGAACATTACGAACGATTATTGGATCATATGAAAGTAATATGGGATTGGTCAAATATTAAAAAATAATGTTCTCTTAAACATTTTAATTTGGTGAGTAATTTGAGTTCTAGTTTGTTAACATCACATGTACTTGAGTGGCCATATGGAGCGCTTTTAGCTCTATGTAGGAATGTTGAACTTCGACGGTCATTTCTGACTTTTAGAGCAGGTACATTTAATCCCAATAAGAAATAGAATCGATTGACGCGCCTATTAAATGTACAATATCCAAGTACACCGCATTTATATACCAATACATCCGTGTATTGTTAAACAGCGGTGGTAGCCTAGTGGTTAGGGCATGCGACTTTCAATCCGGAGGTCGTGGGTTCGAACCCGGCCCGTACCAATGAGTTTTTCGGAAGTTATGTACGGAATGTCATTTGATATTTACCACTCGCTTTTCGGTGAAGGAAAACATCGTGAGGAAACCACCTAAGCCCAATAAGGCCTAGTTTCCCCTCTGGGTTGGAAGGTCAGATGGCAGTCGCTTGAGTAAAAACTAGTGCCTACGCCACATCTTGGGATTTAGGTAGCCGACCCCGATTGAGAATTCATTCTCAAAAAATGGGACAAAGGCTAGGAGGATGATGACATCCGTGTATTGTTAACACATAACGATGAATAGATTATCTACCTCTAAATCAATAGTAAGTTAAGATGAATCAACTAACATCCTTAGACATGTACGAGTATAAGGTAAACCTTATACTCGTTAATGTAAACATTTGCTGTACTCAAAATGTCAACACGGCTTTCCCCACAGCCTCTTTCCTCACCAGCCCGCTATTAACTCCACGCTCCGTAATAATACATAAACAAGCCAAACAAAAGCGAGTAATATCAAATTGTAAAACGCCGTGTTTGTAATCACGGCCGATTGACGCTCAGCACTCGGGATCAGCATCAAAACAGCCAATTAGGACCCTATAATAAGCCTTAAATAAGTCGGGGCACCGCCGTGCCGCAGATTGGTGGTAATGCCACCTCCCCCGCAGCGACAAGCGCTTTAGGGGCTTCCAGTTCCTAAATTTATTCTCATAGCTTCTGCCCGCGACTTTGAATCGTTAACCGCCATAAAGTCATTTTTTTTTTATTAAAGCGATAAAATATTTTTTAATGGTTTAGACGGGTTTCGAACCCGGTTTCCAACGGCTCCACAGAACCTGTTGCTTCTTGCTTGCCTCAATGTGGCGTCGTAGCGCCATCTCACGTAAAAATTCAGACTTTATGGGCGCCTGCCCATGAAATTTTCCAATTTTTCGCTTTATTAAAACGTCTAATTAAATATCAAAAGCGATTGCATATTCCATACTAAATTCCGATCTCCTTTTCGCTCCCTTGTTATTTTTGGAAACCCGCCGGGCAACCTGGTTGTGAAAAGGTTCGGTTGCATTTCGTGAGAAAAAACTGGCTTTTTCTCGGGACTTAGACAATCGTTTCATTATGAAAAAAGTTGTTTCTCGGCCAGCTACATACTAGATAAGGATAATTTAAAGCCCACCTGATCAGAGCTACCAAAACTACTGATCATAGTCAATGCGACAATAGTTTCAATTAATGAACATTTTTTGTTTTCTCTCTGCCGAAGACAAGTGAAAATCAGTGTTTATCACGTGGCTAAAAGTCGTTAAGACACTCGGATACAATCACTTCGTGTGGCTTTTTTTAGCCAAGCCAAGCCGAGGGTACCTTGGTAGGCCATCTACTATTATAATGCAATATATTATTACAAGCTTTCATTTAGCTTGCATGGTATGTTTAAAGTATGTTTTCACTTCTCCTGCTCAAAAAGTACGTCGTTTTATGTTCGCAAAGCGGGGCTAAAATAGTACATTTAGCCCCTAGGGTTTAAAAGGAAACCATATAATCCCATACAAATTTCTATGACACTGAAAAAAAAATCTTGTTACCGGCCAGCTACATACTATTTACAAATAAAATAAATCAACCTGCAACCTGATCAGATTGACCCAATAAAAAAATAAACTAAAAAGTTTTTATTTACAATGTACTGGAATATTAACTGAAATTTTATTTTAGCACGTTTTATAATCAACGAAATAGTAGATTGTTCAACAAGGAACTAAAACAAGCCATAATGACACGAGATGTTTTAGCCACCCGACCCGAGCTAAGCGAGGGTGGCTAATAGTTCGAGTGTCATTATGGTTGTTTAGTCTCGCGTTAAACACTCTACTTTTCACTTTGAATGCGAGGAAAATAAACGAATTTCAATATAAAATTACGATATTTATTATAACAAAGTTTCTTACAATTACGCAGTACAACCGTTAATCTAACCTCAAAAAAATTTAAAGGGCAATTTGTACAATTCTTTACATTTAAATGTATGGGTTTCCCCTGTAAACTAAGCTGGGTCGGCGTGGTTTGTAATTGAGAAGTATGTTCAATATTTTCACTCGAACTCGAAGTAAAAGTTGGAGAGAATGGAGAGTAGGTATAGTAGAGACGTAGACCTTTTCTCAAAAAGGTTGCCGATGGTCATTTCATTAGGCTCATTCTCAACCCGCGATGTTGATGGGCGTGGGTCAAATGTTGGTTGTGATTTTTGGTTTGAGGATATTTTAATTCCTTCAATATGGTATAGCCTTCGATAGATATTGTGTTTATTTTGGATTTACTCCTCTATATAGCCTTCAGCTTTATTCTTCTTCATTGGAAGATGATTAAAACATATTTTGTCCGTAATTTATAAAGTGACACAGTTAATTGGTCTAATTGGTGATTACAATTCAAGCTTAATACAAGTAATGGCCATCTCCTCATTCCATTCAAAATTCTAATAGAAAAAAGAAATTTATCTTTTTTTTTTTTTTTAAAGTGACGCTTTGAATGCTTGCATATTTAGCCAACAGATTCAAACTTGAAAACTATTTTATTTAAGACTAATATGGACTTATGGACCATGCATGATAAAATTACATTCGTATTCGTAATAATTAATCGTGTTTCATTAAATAAAATCTTGAATTTTTGAGCGGTTGTAATTTTGAGGTTATTTTCACGCACCAAAAAGTTTGTATACCTATCACTGAAAATGGCTATAAACCTCCATTCACAAACGTCGTGATTGGCTGTTTAGGGGTTTTTCAAAGTAAATTAAAACAATTTTACTTTAGTCCCTAGAGATTAATAAGGAGCTTTAGTCCCGATATGCAGAGACTAAAGTAACATTTTAAGAGCATGAGAAGTGAAAAGGAATTTAATCTGAAACATTTCATCTCGGCTAAGAATATTAAATGATAAAATAAAATAAATTATTTCAATCGTTTTTTTTTTCAGTCGATGTGAAAAGCAGAGTGTTTAACACGGGGCTACACGCCATTATGACACTCAGATATATTTGGCCTCGCTCACTTCGTTCGCTCGTCCAAATAATTACCTCGTGTCACATAATGGCTTGTTTTAGCCCCTTGTCAAACAATCTACTATTGTTCGGGTGAAATCTTGCAACTCAATTTTGAAGCAGATATTGTCAACCGATTGAGCTGAAATTTTGCATACTTACTTAACTTTGATGACAATACAATAATATGGTACCATGGGGCTGATCTGATGATGGAGCCGGAAGGTGGCCATAGGAACTCTATAATAGAAAAAGCAATCCTACCGAGCTTGGGCTCTTTAGAATTGTCTCAGTGAGCATTTGATGGATATCCAAAGAAAAGTACAGTCGGCTATAAAAGCTTGCCACTAAAATGTCATTTTTGACAGAAAGTTATTTTTCTCAAACATGCAAATGAAAATGTCGTCATAACGTGCGTTATAATAGGCTTCGAAGTAACACGTTTCGGGCGGAACAACTCAAGAGAACTGTAAACGAATTTCATACACAACTGAAGGCCTGTTTTTTAACGTGGCGTCTGTGTTCATGAATAGGCTAAACAGCTGAATTATATTTTTTTGAGTGGTTTTATTTCGTTGCATATGTTTGAGAAAAGCACTATACATGCCTTAGCTGTGAAAAAGGCTTGCCGGCTTCGTATCACTATCCGTCTATACCTACTCACCCAGCGTCTCTAGTAATGTACATTAGTTAAAACAGCGCTTGAAGCGCTGAACCGCCGCGATATGCAAATCACCGGCTGCCGAAGCCAACTCCAAATGGCACCGCATTTACATAATGCCCTCTGAATCTTAATGCTTTGTAACTAGCTGATTGAAATGCTTTGTCAAATCGTCGCCCGCTTGCCCTTATTTGTTGTTTAACTTTTGCAGATAGGCGCGTTTTCGCTTTAAGGGTTTGACATAAATTTACAATCTTTGGTAATTGTTGGTTGATTGAAATGCATACTCTACCGTAAGATATTGGAGGGTGCGTATTTAATATGGTTCAGAATAGGAGAATGCGAAAAGTATGCATACATTTATAGAAGAAACACTTGATTCCGTAACATCTTTCAGCTTTTTTAACAGTGCGCTGAAGGATATGTACGCAAGCCGCACAGCGTCATCTGCTGGTAAAAAAATCTTTATCCGCTAATCACACTAAAACGGCGGAACTGATTCTGGCCGATTTCAGCACAGGGATAGAAAGATGGTTATAGGATCTAGACACACGGCAGCGTGTCCAGCCAAGTTCACCCCAGGAACTGGCGAGCAGCAGCCGTGTGTTATATTACACGAACCGTTTGGAGCCACTTTGACCCCTACTCCAAATTTACTAAACATAAAAACATGAAATTTGGCTTATGTATTTAGATCCTTTAGAACAACTAGAACCCCAAATTTCATAAATATAGGTGAAATAGTTATTGAGATATTAAAGTCCAAAAAACGGTATTTTTACCACTGACTGACTGACTGACTGACTTAGTGACTAGTAAACAAAAACCTAACCCACTTCCAGTAGGTGACCTAGAAAGGTGAAATTTGGCATTCAGCTTGGAAATTGTGTGTACACATAAAAAAATTGGGCAAGTGCGAGTCGGACTCGCGCACCGAGGGTTCCGTACAAACACTTTTCATCCTTAAGTGGTTAAGTTAAGTTTGCACCTGGTATGTATAGCGCCCCATACAAATGAGGTGCAAAGTTAACGCAACCAACCCGTTTGTTGTATGGCAGCCCCCCTTAAATATTTATTTTATTTTACTCTTAGTATTTGTTGCTATAGCGGCAATAGAAATACATCATCTGTGAAAATTTCAACTGTCTAGCTATCACCGTTCTTGAGATACAGCCTGGTGACAGACGGACGGACGGACGGACAGCGAAGTCTCAGTAATAGGGTCCCGTTTTTACCCTTTGGGTACGGAACCCTAAAAATCGAAAACAGTGATTTTTTACTTTTATATTTATTATTATTATTTATGCTTCTTGCCTCAGAACTGCGTCATTTATTAACCGATTTGGAAAATTCTTTCTTTGTTTCAAAGATGTACTAACATAGCACACACACTATCTCTCTCTCACACACACACACACACACAAACACACACACATACACAAGAATCCAACGCGTACTAACCGATTTGGAAAATTCTTTGTTTGTTCAAAAGATGTACTAGAATATCACACACACAAGTAATTAACAATAAATAATTAAGTAATTTTCACATCCTAATAATTTCTGAACAAAAAGTAATGATATCCCATCAAAAACATAAATGTTGTGAGAGCCAAGTTCAATATCGCGTGCAACGTTTTTGACTTCGCCGACAAAAGAATTGAGATCTATATGGGCGCCAAGTTCTTTGCCCTAAAATTTTTAGATACAAGGACATGCGACAAACTCAATGCAGTTATGCTACATTTCCCATACGATCTATAAAATTTAATATATAAGGCCAACATTATGTATCCGTCCTGGGACGGGAGGTAGGTGTTTGTGTGACTAAAGAAGCAGGTAGGTAGTTAAGGGTTAAGAAAAATGTTATACTCGTTTTAAAGTATTTGTTGTTGCTGACGGAATATACTCGTAATTGCCTTCATTTTGGTTTAATTATTTTTTTCCAACCTATTCATTTCACAGCGTAATTTCCGGATTCTCCGGAATCAAAACTTTTCCGGCTGCTTTTTTACTCCTGTCTAGTGAGGCTAGTTAGGCTATAGCGCTAAGGAAGTTCAGGTTAGTTTAAAAAAAAAATTAAGGTTTTGCAGTAAAACCCAGTTGGCGAAATATAGTTGTTACGGACACAAGCCGAAAACTGTTAATTTATAAGCGAAATTTGATGTACATAACGTTAATTTATTTAATTTATTTTATTGCGCATAAAAGACGCTATAAGTCGAGTTATTATGTACCAAATGTATATAACAGTCCGTAAAAGAGACATATGTATGTAACTGGTCTAATCCCAAACCAATCCCGATCCGAAAATCACAATTCGATAGCGATGAATATTGCATAAGATATTCACGTGGTGCCGAACCACGTGGCAATGTTATGATAATATTACATCACCTGTTATCGCTTCCGCAATAGTGCCAAGCGATAGCAACGGATAATCCCATCAGGAATCCGTTTTTATTATGTTTCTAAAGTAATTAGGTCAGCCGCAATTCACGTTAACGTAAAATTAACGTGAATTATGAACCGTCCAATTAGAGCCCATTTTCAGTACGAAATCGTATCGGAATTTCGTTTTAACAATTCAAATTAACTTCACTATGACCTAATCGCTTAGAATACACTTAGAAATGCATCTGGACTCATTGCACTTACCTTTTATAGCCTTCCGCGACTTGCCAGCACAACGTAAAATTAACTTTATCGATCGATCCGACTTAATAGCTAACGAACCGTAACTCTTATCTTATAAAACGTAAGGCCATTTAATGCGGTGCAATGAAAGCTACAGAATGAGACATCTCACGTAGATATCGAACCGTAAACGTAGACACGACCCTCCCCGAACCGCTCATCCCGTAGACCAGAAAAGCCGTTAGGGCTGAAAAATGGGAAAATGAACGGCCAATCACGTAGCCAGTTCACTTTTCCATACAACGACTCTTAGAAAAGAACGCACTTGACGAAAGGGGCGTGCCGGCCGTAGAATGTACGGTTCGACGCCTCCTATTGGCCTGCGAGCCAGTAGTTTGCTTACGAGTCCTGAGTCTTGTTAGATCTTAAGGAAATAGCTTATAAGGAATTATTGTTTTCGATTATTTACCATACTGCCGAAGAAAATTAAAGAACGAACAAGTCAACCAGTGTTTTTATAACTCGTACTCGAACCTGCATCGAACCTGCGTCGACCTGCTGCCGTAACCAAGTTCGTCTGAGGTCCCATTCGTTTGGTTGATCTCCGAACTTCGGTCTACGTGCCCTACGTGATATCTACGTGACATTCACGTCGTGCAGCTACGCATCAGATCCGGAGCTACGAAACCGAACCCGAACTACGAGCTACGAGCTACGAACGTACGATTTGCTACGTGTTACGCAGCATCTACGTGGCAACTACGTGCCGCGTCTGAACCGCCGTGCCTACGACTGGGATAGCCACGGCGACCGAACTGGAGCCACGAATTCCGAGAGCCGATAATACAGTCCACTGTGCTCACTCGTGAGCTACCGAAGAGGCAGTGTTGAGTGATTATCCTCAACATTTTGGTCATTCGAGCGCCGGATAATCGAACCGCAGAACCGGACCATTTTGGTCATTCGAGAGCCGGATCAGAAGAACCGCCGCACCAACCGACAACGATGGTCCACACGAGACGCCAGGCATCACGAGACGGCCGAGCCCCCAGCGAACCGAACCGAGGGGAATCCACGTCTGCGAAGATGCACGAAGCGCATCGACGACTGTCGGACACCAGGGAGCCACAACACGCCGCCCTGGACGAACCGAGCCGCAGATCGAACCCGGAATCGCCGCCCACGGACACGACCCAATGGCGGCAGAAACTGGAGGAGCACCTGCGACGAGCCAGCCTACGGGGGCAACGCGACGACCCCGCAGCCGGCTTTTCGACACCGACGACTCACCTGCCGGCGCGCCCCGAAGCACGAGCGCCCGGCCACAACCGCGACCGCGAGGGCCCCGAGGCTTTCGCGTTTTCCGCGCACCACGCGTTTAATGCGCCCCTCGCCGCGCATGCGCAAATCGAATCACCCGCGGCCCGCGCGCCTGCGACTCAAGCCGCGACCCGCACCGCCGATCGTTCCCGAGAACGAGCCGATCGCGAACGTGCTTTCGACCAAGTACGCTTCAACATCGGCAACACCCGCGCGCCCACGGTCACGTCCGCGACGAGCAGCACCACCGAGGCCCGCAGGAAGCAAGCCGAACTCGCCGCAGCCGAGAGCATCGCAGAGCTGCGCCGCCAACAACTCCGAGTCGAAGAGGACCTCGTCAGGAAGCGACTCGAGTCCGAGCTGCAACAGATCGAGGCTGAGGGGTCCCAGGCTGGCGGCTCACAGGCGGGTCGACGGACGCCAACCGACCAAGAAACCACGCAGCGTATCGATGCGTGGTTTCAACGAACCGAGGTGAGTGACGGAGCCAAGATCGCGCCTGCTAAACCGACGCCGATGAGGCAGCGCACGGTCACGCCTGAACGAGGCGAACTCTTACGTCCGAGCCGAAGCCGAACCGCGAGCCGCAACGAGGACATCGACCGACTTGCCGATCGCATCGAGAGTATAACTCGTCCGCCGCCGAAACAGGTATACGAACTCCCGATCTATACCGGACTGCCGAACGAGTGGTTAACATTTTACCACTCGTACACCGAGAGCACGCAGCGGTATAAGTTCTCAAATTTCGAGAACATGGCTCGACTCCGCGCAGCGCTGAAAGGTGAGGCGCGAGAATGCGTCCAACACATGCTGGCGTCGGGATCGAGTCCGGACTTAATCATCCGAATATTAAAAAAGAATTTCGGTAGGACCGACATTCTCGTCGACAGGGCGCTGGAGGACTTGAAACGATTGCCCGCCCTAGGACCGAGCGCGACTGACCTCAACACTTTTTCCATAAAAGTAATGAACATCGTCGCGACGCTCATGGACTTAGATAAGTCACACTACGCAGGTAATCCATTATTGATCCGAGAGATTACCGACCGTCTGAGCCCGCACCTGAGATCGAGATGGTGCACACACGCACGTGAACACATGCGAACAGGTGAGTGCGAGATCGTAATGCTAGCGGAATTCCTACTCGACGAATCCGACGCCGAATTACAATTCTCGCACGCACGAGCCCCGGCGTCGAGACGCCCAGCCGCTACGAACGTGAATCACCAGCCGCTGCCGTCCCGACGCCCGAACCCTGTGAACAGCGGAGCTGCGATACGACGCCCCGCACCCGTAAGAGCCCAGACATACGCCACAGAACGAGTGGACGCCTGTCTGTGTTGCGGCAACACACACCGAACCACGGACTGCCGCAAGTTATTAGGTATGACGATAGGAGCGAGATGGGAGTGGGCTCGAGACGCACGCATCTGCTATAAGTGTCTCGACAAAAGACACCGCCGCGAGAACTGCACGGCGAAAGGTTGCGGCGTGCCCAACTGCCCACACTCGCACCACAAATTGCTACACGATACGACGCCGCCTACGAGTAAGGCGCCGCCCCACGTAGCGCCCCACGTAGCACCCGACGTAGCACTCGACCGCCCAGCCCGCCCGACGCGTAGCACAGCGCAAGCGGCGCCCGGCCCCGCGCGTAGAGACGAGACGCCCGTGCAGAGCGAGCACGCGCACACTACGGCGGAGCTAACTGCCAATACCGTCGACGCAAACACGAAGGTAATGCTTAAGATAATGCCTATCGTTGTGAGCGGACCATGCGGAAGCATCGAAACATTCTGTATGATCGATGAGGGGAGCACGATATCTCTCATCGATCAGGGACTGGCGGATCAACTAGGAGCAACGGGACCTGAAAAACCTCTCGTCATACAAGGCGTAGGCTCGATATGCCTAACGCAACCGAGTCAGCGCGTAGAGGTAAGCGTCCGAGCTACGAATGGAGGCCCGTCACACTCGCTTACGCTGCGCACTGTACCGCAACTTGGACTACGCGAGCAGTACATGCCGCGTAGGGCGGTACTCGACTTCGAACATTTAGCCGACTTGAACGAAGCCTGCTACGAGCATGCCGCGCCTAAAATACTATTGGGCGCGGACCACTGGCACCTGACGCTGCCGCTAGAGACGAGGACAGGAAGGCAGTGCGACCCGGTGGCGATCCGTTCGAAAATCGGATGGACAATTTACGGTATGGCCCCACGCTACTTACGAAACCAGAGCGATCGAGAGGTGGTCATGCACGCTTTCTCGGATGAAGACCGAGAAATAAACATGGCGTTGAAAAGGTACTTCGACGTCGAAGCGCTAGGCGTGAAGTTGATCGACAAAAGGAGCCCGCAGGATCAACGCGCTATCGACATATTTAACGCGACAGTTAAACGCATCGACGGCCCGCGCTACGAGGTTGGACAACTGTGGCGTGAGGACGAACCCTGCTTGCCGCCCAGTTATACAATGGCGTATAATAGGTTGCGCGGCATCGAACGACGCATGGATAAGGATCCGACATTTGCAGCGGAATACACCGCGCAAATAGATAACTTGCTGACCAAGGAGTACGCCGTGCGACACATAGGCGATTACGACGGTCATAAAACCTGGTTTTTGCCGCACTTTGCTGTACGCAACATAAACAAGGGCAATACAATCAGGTTAGTATTCGATTCCAGGGCGACCTCGCAGAACGTCAGTCTGAACGACAAGCTGCTGGAGGGCCCGGATTTACTGCAGTCACTCCCGGGTATCCTGTGCAGATTCCGCGAAGGTGAGTTTGCAGTTAGCGCCGACATACAGGAGATGTTTTTACGGATCCAGATGAGACCCGACGATCAAATGGCGCAGCTATTCCTGTGGAGGGGAATGAACCGGGAGCGACCGCCGCAAGTATATCGTATGAAATCGATGATATTCGGGAATACGTCTTCTCCATATTTAGCACATAGCGTGCGAAACAGGAACGCCCAGGACAACGCCGAGCTGTACCCGGACGCCGTTTACGATATCCAGACGAATCATTATATGGATGATTTCTTGGCGGGATACGAGACGGAGCAGCAGGCGATCGACGCCGCTAAGCAAGTAGCAGCCTCACACGCTATGGGAGGTTTCGTCCTGCGAAGCTGGGCCTCGAATTCGACGAGGTTAATGGAGCAGATCCCGCCCGAGCAACGAGCCGCCGACGATCTCACAAGCTTAGGCAACAAAGAGCAAAAGGTATTGGGATTATATTGGAACGCTCGGACCGACGAGTTGAGCTTCAATACATCGCTGATTCGCGTGCCGCCCGAGGTACGAGAACTACAGCGGGGCCCCACGAAGCGCGAAGCCCTCAGCGCTTTGATGAGCCTGTTCGACCCGCTCGGGTACTTAGCGCAGTACACCGTGACGGGAAAGGTCCTGCTACAGAACGTGTGGGCCCTGAGAACGAGCTGGGACTCGCCGCTGCCAGGCGAGTTAAACAACGCTTTCGTTACGTGGTTGGAGCACATAAAACACGTAGCCGAGCTGCGATTACCGCGACGCTGTATCCAGCTAGGTACAGGCGTGCGGCATCAACTGCACGTGTTTGTGGACGCGTCAGAGCAAGCGTTCGCCGCCACCGCGTACTGGAGGACGGAAGGGGAGACGGGCGAAAACGAGCCGCGAGTACACTTAGCCGCAGCGAAATCTAAGGTAACTCCCGTTCGTCGCTTGTCCATACCGCGAGCCGAACTTCAAGCCGCTTTAATAGGAGCCCGATTAGCGCAGACATTACAGAACGAGCATCGCGTGAAACCCGTGCAGATCGTCTACTGGACCGACAGCCGAACCGTACTGCACTGGGTACGCGAGAACGCGCGCCGATACAGCGCGTTCGTGAGCCACCGCTTAGGTGAGATAGCGGAGCTCACTGAACCCGAACAATGGCGTTGGGTCCCTACAAAACTGAACCCGGCCGACGACGGTACTCGACCGGACCCCTATCGCGTGGTAAGGAGCACCGATAGATGGTACGTGGGTCCTGATTTCCTGCGACAACCCGAACCCGAATGGCCGCAAGAAACTCGAGCACCGCAAGCAGAGCCATCGATCGAAATAACCGAGCAGGTACCGACAGAACGATGTTACGTGACGAATCACGTAGACCCGCCGCTGCCAAAAATCGAGCGTTTCAGCAACTACGATCGCTTGATCGGCGCGACGGCCCGAGCACTTCTTTTCATAGAGCGACTGAAAAAGAAAACACAGGTACCGTTAGAAACACGTCACTATTTAATAGCTGAAAACCTGTGGATGCAGTGGGCCCAGCGGCGGGATTTTCCCGAGGAACTCCGAGCTCTCTCACGGGGGGAGGCCATTGCCCGTAGCAGTCGGCTGTACAAGCTAGACCCGCAGCTGCAAGACGACGGCCTCATACATATGCGCGGGCGTATCGACGCCGCGCCCACGACTACAAACAAGCAACCCGTCATATTGGACGGGCGGAATCCATTTACGAAACTTTTAATTTTGCGCGCTCATAAGCGAGCGCATCATTGTTCTAACGAAACAGTTGTGAATGATTTAAGGCAACAACTGTGGATCCTGCACCTGCGACCAACCGTTCGCAGTGTGGCTCGAGCGTGCATGCATTGCGTGCTCCGCCGCACGCGCCCACGCGTGCCGCCTTTAGGCGATCTGCCCTCTGATCGCTTGCAGCCGCACGCACGGCCCTTCACTTACTGTGCGGTGGACCTGTTCGGCCCGCTCACAGTCACTGTGGGCCGCCGGCACGAGAAGCGCTGGGTAGCGCTTTACACGTGCCTCACGACCCGAGCTGTACACATGGAGCTCGTGTACTCCCTGTCTACGAGCAGCGCCGTCATGTCGCTACGCCGCCTTGCAGCCCGCAGAGGATGGCCCACCGTTATGTGGAGTGATAACGGTACAAATCTGAGGGGCACGGATGCTGAGCTACGCGCCGCCTACCACGACTGGATACCGGCGCTACAAGAACACGGCGTGCAACACCGAATGAGTTGGCGTTTCATCGCACCCGGCGCACCGAACATGGGCGGCGCCTGGGAGCGCCTCATACGAAGCGTCAAGACTGCACTCGCCGCTACACTAAACACACGAAGCCCGAAAGAAGAAATCCTGATTACACTTCTAGCCGAAGTTGAATATTCGGTCAACTCACGTCCCCTAACACACGTGAGCGTTGATCCGAACGAGAGCGAAGCGATAACGCCCAATCACTTTTTATTGGGCGGCCCGGCGGGGGTCCCACTAACCGGCCCCTGCGACGAGGCAGATCGCAAATCATGGAAAGCAAGTCAAGCTCTCGCCGACCACTGGTGGAACCGGTGGATCCGAGAATACCTGCCGACCTTAGCCCCACGACAATCCTCAATGTCACGGGAGCCTACGGTCGCCGTTGGTGACTACGTGCTCATCACGGACTCCAGCGCGCCCCGCAACGTGTGGCCGCGCGGCATCGTGGAGGCGACCTACCCCGGCCCTGACGGCGCAGTACGGAACGTGGACGTCAGGACAAGAGGAGGAGTCTTCAGGCGAGCTACGAGCCGGCTTGTGGTCCTGCCCATCACCGAGGGATCGACTCTGCGATCGGGGGGAGAATTGTTACGGACACAAGCCGAAAACTGTTAATTTATAAGCGAAATTTGATGTACATAACGTTAATTTATTTAATTTATTTTATTGCGCATAAAAGACGCTATAAGTCGAGTTATTATGTACCAAATGTATATAACAGTCCGTAAAAGAGACATATGTATGTAACTGGTCTAATCCCAAACCAATCCCGATCCGAAAATCACAATTCGATAGCGATGAATATTGCATAAGATATTCACGTGGTGCCGAACCACGTGGCAATGTTATGATAATATTACATCACCTGTTATCGCTTCCGCAATAGTGCCAAGCGATAGCAACGGATAATCCCATCAGGAATCCGTTTTTATTATGTTTCTAAAGTAATTAGGTCAGCCGCAATTCACGTTAACGTAAAATTAACGTGAATTATGAACCGTCCAATTAGAGCCCATTTTCAGTACGAAATCGTATCGGAATTTCGTTTTAACAATTCAAATTAACTTCACTATGACCTAATCGCTTAGAATACACTTAGAAATGCATCTGGACTCATTGCACTTACCTTTTATAGCCTTCCGCGACTTGCCAGCACAACGTAAAATTAACTTTATCGATCGATCCGACTTAATAGCTAACGAACCGTAACTCTTATCTTATAAAACGTAAGGCCATTTAATGCGGTGCAATGAAAGCTACAGAATGAGACATCTCACGTAGATATCGAACCGTAAACGTAGACACGACCCTCCCCGAACCGCTCATCCCGTAGACCAGAAAAGCCGTTAGGGCTGAAAAATGGGAAAATGAACGGCCAATCACGTAGCCAGTTCACTTTTCCATACAACGACTCTTAGAAAAGAACGCACTTGACGAAAGGGGCGTGCCGGCCGTAGAATGTACGGTTCGACGCCTCCTATTGGCCTGCGAGCCAGTAGTTTGCTTACGAGTCCTGAGTCTTGTTAGATCTTAAGGAAATAGCTTATAAGGAATTATTGTTTTCGATTATTTACCATACTGCCGAAGAAAATTAAAGAACGAACAAGTCAACCAGTGTTTTTATAACTCGTACTCGAACCTGCATCGAACCTGCGTCGACCTGCTGCCGTAACCAAGTTCGTCTGAGGTCCCATTCGTTTGGTTGATCTCCGAACTTCGGTCTACGTGCCCTACGTGATATCTACGTGACATTCACGTCGTGCAGCTACGCATCAGATCCGGAGCTACGAAACCGAACCCGAACTACGAGCTACGAGCTACGAACGTACGATTTGCTACGTGTTACGCAGCATCTACGTGGCAACTACGTGCCGCGTCTGAACCGCCGTGCCTACGACTGGGATAGCCACGGCGACCGAACTGGAGCCACGAATTCCGAGAGCCGATAATACAGTCCACTGTGCTCACTCGTGAGCTACCGAAGAGGCAGTGTTGAGTGATTATCCTCAACAATAGTATATTACACCAGAGGCCGGGAAAATGAGGATTTCCGGCCAAGTAGGTATAGACGCCGGGTGAGTAGGTATAGAACGGATAGTGATACGAGGCCGGGAATCCGTTTCACGACGAGGCATGTATAGTGCTTTTCTCAAACATACAATGAAATAAAAAAATATACTTCGAAGAACAACATTTTATTAATTGACAAATAGGACATTTTAGTCTTACAACCAACCTTTAAAAACAAAACCTGCTTTTTGTCAAACCAGCCAGGTGTGTGAATGACCTTGTTGTTGAAACCAAAAAAGTTACTTTGCAGGCCCAGGCCTGACAAGCAGTATGAAATCCCTTTACAGTCCTCTCGAGTTGTTGCGCCCAAAAAGCGATACTTTCGAGCCTATTATAAGGAACGTAAAGACAATATTTCATTGCATGTTTGAGAAATAGTACATTACATCAGAGGCCGGGAATCCGTTTTCACGACGAGGCATGTATAGTGCTTTTCTCAAACATACAATGAATTAAAAAAATATACTTCAAAGAATAACACTTAATATTGTTTGTCCGATATTTTCCGAATTTGACCGAATTTTAAAAATCCGATTTCAGATTCTGACTCAGGAGCCCCAAAAACCCCCGGATACCGAATTTCAGCCTCCTAGGACCAATTTGAAATTTTCTCCATACAAATCGTTTTTTTTTCTCGATATTTTCCGAATTTGACCGAATTTTCGGACAAGATTTCAGATTCATATTTTTGAGCCCCGAGAGCCCCCCGATACCGAATTTGACCGAATTTAAAAATCCGATTTCAGATTCTGACTCAGGAGCCCCAAAAACCCCCGGATACCGAATTTCAGCCTCCTAGGACCAATTTGAAATTTTCTCCATACAAATCGGTTTTTTTTTCGATATTTTCCGAATTTGACCGAATTTTCGGACAAGATTTCAGATTCATATTTTTGAGCCCCGAGAGCCCCCCGATACCGAGTTTTAGCCGCCTAGCACCAATTTTAATTTTGGAAAAAAAAGTCGCCATCTTGAACTTTTTTTCCACAAGTGTCTAACAACCAACCTTTAAAAACAAAACCTGCTTTTTGTCAAACCAGCCAGCTGTGTGAATGACCTTGTTGTTGAAACCAAAAAAAAGTTACTTTGCAGGCCTAGGCCTGAAAAGCAGTATGAAATCCCTTTACAGTCCTCTCGAGTTGTTGCGCCCAAAAACCGATACTTCCGAGCCTATTATAAGGAACGCAAAGACAATATTTCATTGCATGTTTGAGAAATAGTACATTACGGCAGAGACCAGTAAGTAAGCCATACTGGCCGAGTAGGAATTAGACGGACCGAGCCGTAGGCGAGGTCCGGATATAATACGAGGCCAGGATGGCTCTTACGGTCGAAGCAAGTATAGTGCTTTTCTCAAAAATTAAACAAGAAAATTAGATTAAAATTATATTTTGTAGGTGACATTTATATTCGGCCATTTTCCAATGAATATTTTTGTTATATCCCATTTTTATTATTACACATTGTACTCGTAATATTCGACGCCGCAGGCACCATTAACTCCCATGATAACAACCTATAACAAAAATAATTCTGAGTTTATACTTGGATAAAAGATATAGTTATATCGTTATCAAATAGTGGCTGCATTTATTTACCTTCATCGCCAAAATGGTTATCATCTAGAGCTTGATTTAAGAACTTTTCTATATTTTGCTGCTGAATATTTGTGATTTCTTTCCTTTGTAGCCATCCGATTGTCTCAGAAAGATTGTTGAAATATTCTGACTTTATCACACATTATCTGACCAATTATTAACTTTTCTTCCTTCCATTTAATGAATCTCTTGTATTTTTTTATATCTCCTTGGATTTAGTCGGAAGTAAATTATTTTAGCTAACTCTGCCTCCGCTTTTAAGTATGGAGGAGTGCCGTCTATTCGAAATCAGACTCGTCTGAACTCATTTTTGCTGAATTATTGTAATAGATCACACAAACAAATTTAAAATTTTTGTCTTTTTATTTAAATCCCGCCTTAATTTCTTTTTTTATAAATACTGCGTTTAATTATTGGCACTGTCTTACAAATCTAAGTCTTAAAGATAAAATTTAATTATTGTTATACATTGTTGTATTATCTAACTAATTTTCATATCATAAAGCTTACCTTCAATTTTAACTCCGAGGTTTTTTCTAAACGACACAAAAAAGGACGGAATTCGGAAATATCATTGTCATTTTACACAGCACAATTATGAACTAAACGCTGCATATAAACTTCCGCACTAAACCTTGTCGCTACTTTTTTTTTTTTTAATATGCATCTTGAGTTACGTTTATACTGCCAATAGTGCTAACCTCTTTTTATTTTACATTTTCTCTTAGTGTAAATTGCAAGTGTATACTGCAATGTCGTCTCTTTCTATTTAATCTATGAAAAAGGGACGCCACTTTTTAATTTCTACAATTTGCTGTCGCACTGTACTTATAATTAAAACAATTTGTGGAATGCATCCTTTTTACATTTATATACGACCTCATCGCCTTCACATCCTTAGTTTTTTTATAGGTCGGTGACGATGTAAATCGTGTTTCGATATTCAAATATCTTGATACGTAATAGGAATTACATACTTACTTACTGGACAAATATTGATTCCAAATTTAAAACCTCGCTGTTTACTGGACACTTCTAAAAAGTCTTCGGTATGTTCCACTTACTGTAGTCTATCTAGCGATGGTAAGGCAACATTACATGCAATTTTTGAGAAAAAGTATTTTGTTGAACGTAAGTAACCCATTTGTCGGTAAACCGGATGGCCTACTACGTGTACTTGACTTTGATGCGAGTTGGAAAAAAAAAATGGTTGCCTGTAAAGTCGGTTTTACGGGCGAAGGAAGATTTTACGTGACAAGGTCTTTTTCTCGGTAGAATATTTATTTGTATCATATCCATTCACAATTTCCCTAACAACATTTTAAGTGTTACTTTCTGAACGCACCCATCACATGTGTCATTAATGTCATTATATTGTCTTTATTTTACATGTTTTAAATCTAAATATGCGATAATCAGACTATTTTGCATGTATATTGTCGATTCCAAACCCTTATTTAGTCTAGATCTACATGTAATTATTCTAAAAATACCGAACCGACGGAACAAACATCATAATATTATTATGTTTGACAGGTAAGTACGAACAGTTTGTATTTGTATGGGAATTAGTACATTACGGCAGAGACCAGTAAGTAAGCCAAACTGGCCAAGTAGGAATTAGACGGACCAAGCCGTAGGCGAGGTCCGGATATAATACGACTAATACGAGGCCAGGATGGCTCTTACGGTCGAAGCAAGTATAGTGCTTTTCTCAAAAATTAAACAAGAAAATTAGATTAAAATTATATTTTATAGGTGACATTCATATTCGGCCATTTTCCAATGAATGGTTTTGTTATATCCCATTTTTATTATTACACATTGAAATATTCGTCGTCGCAGGCACCATTAACTCCCATGATAACAACCTATAACAAAAATAATTATGAGTTTATACTTGGATAAAAGATATAATTATATCATTATCAAATAGTGGCAGCATTTATTTACCTTCATCGCCAAACTGTTTATCATCTAGAGCTTGATTTAAGAACTTTTCTATATTTTGCTGCTGAATATTTGTGATTTCTTTCCTTTGTAGCCATCCGATTGTCTCAGAAAGATTGTTGAAATATTCAGACCTTATCACACATTATCTGACCAACTATTAACTTGATTTTCTTCCTTCCATTTAATGAATCTCTTGTATTTTTGACGTGACAACGTCTTAAATTAGGTTGCGGCTCGGAGTCACTCATGAAAAAGTGTAACGCCCGCTCACGGTTGATCGCTCACGGTTGATGAGTGAGAGAGACAAAATATATTTCTATAGTTAAAATTTTAGCCCGCCCGATACGCGAACAGTTCTGAACTTCAATAAAATACAAGTGCGTGATTTTTTGTAGTCAGTTAGAGTAGATTGGGTATCAACATTTTCTAACAGATTTTGAGTGTGCGTTAGGTATAAAAAAGTTTTTGTAAGTGACCTCTGTAAATCTTAGAAAAAAAAAATCAAGTTAATTTCTTCTGCACTAGGGCATCGCATTTTACAGTTTTAACATTCCGTATTGTTTTCTAACAGATCTGTCGAGAGATTATGTCAGCGCAATACGAAACGAATGAAAAAATTATAAATCCCTGAAAAGATTATACAAGTGACTTTTGGGAACGAAAATGTATTTAAAACTATGAAATGTAATGACAGTTTTAATTTATAACAGATTCATCAATAGCTTTATTTTATATAAACAATTGAATTTTTAAATCGTTCTCTAGGCTACAAAATTTTACGCGAAATTGTCAAGTCGGCGTAGTGAACTCATTTTCATGAAAGTAATCTATAAACATAGAATTCTAACCAATTCACCCACGGGAACAAATTATATTACTTCATTAGTTGTACGCGACATTTAAATTTGAGCGCGAACGCTTTGCATCAAGTTATGACTGCGCCGAGCGTTAGCGACTAACCCATAGAGCGCGAGGAATGCGTATTTAGATCGGCGCGCGGCCGCCATTGTAAAAATGTATGGAGAATTAAAAGCACTTTTTGATAAATCTGGATCTGGACCTTTAATACCAAACAATAATTGAAATATTTGATGCGGACAAATTGTAATCTAAATATTCATCTTTTTTTGAACTATGAAATAATTGTTAAAATATAAACAAAGACTTAACGCCAGATTACGATTTTACAATGTTCGTCTAACTTTACTTAGTTGTCTAGGGTGAAATATTAATAATCTTATAATTTTTCCACAGAGAACTTGTTAACACATTCTTCAAAGTGCTAAATATGTAGTTTAGAAATGGATTCAACGACTAGTGTTGACGTTGTCTACTTAACGCCTTAACGGCAACTGCATATTTTTTCACATTTCGCTCGGTGCAGTCTTACTGACACCAAGTCCGGACGGCCTTTTCAGATTTTATATAGATACAATGCTAAAATTTGACTTTTGTTACTATCTTATCTTGGTTAAATAAGATATCTTATTAGCCCGATACGCGAACAGTTCTGAACTTCAATAAAATACAAGTGCGTGACTTTTTGTAGTCAGTTACAGTAGATTGAGTACTAATGGGTATCAACATTTTCTAACAGATTTTGAGTGCGCGTTAGGTATTAAAAAAGTTTTTGTAAGTGACCTCTGTAAATCTTAGAAAAAAAAATCAAGTTAATTTCTTCTGCACTAGGGCATCGCATTTTACAGTTTTAACATTCCGTATTGTTTTCTAACAGATCTGTCGAGAGATTATGTCAGCGCAATACGAAACGAATGAAAAAATTATAAATCCCTGAAAAGATTATACAAGTGACTTTTGGGAACCAAAATGTGTTTAAAACTATGAAAAGCTAAAATTAAGCTGAAATTTGGCATGAGTATGTGTATGTATCACGCCGACAAAACGGTATAATAAAAACTAAGAAAAAAATTTTTTTTTCGGTTACCTCTCGAACACCTAAAGTGGGGGTGAATTATTTTTTTAGTTTCAACACTAGTGTGTGGGGTCTCGCTAAATAGGTCTTTTAAAAATGATAGGGGTCTCTAAACATTATTTTTTGATAAGGTTAGCAGTTTTGTAAATATTAGTTCCGAAAATATAAAAAATAGCGTCCCCCTCTCTAACTTTTCAACCACGGGTCAAAAAATTATGGTAAATTCATGAAAATAAGGCCTTATAATAAAAAAATAAAAAAAAAATCATTTATTTCAGAGCTTGGCTCCGTATAATGTGTTAGTAACATAGAACTTAGCCCTAGTGTTAGACAGAGCAATATAAAAACAAAAATACAAAAACTAAAAATAAATTAAAACAAACCAAAGACACAATACAGAGTGGGAGCGTGGCTCACAAGTCAGTCGTCCCATGCACATGGAGTTGCATCCAATGTGCCTGTATGGGACAGTCCAGCCTGCCAGCCACAACCTTTAGGATGCTGTTGGCACTGCCGCGCAAACGTCGCATCATTGAGGCTACTCGCTTGCGTAAAATAGCATGAAAGCCATCAACGCGCGCCTCGGCGAACATTCCCGATGCGCTGCAGTAACGCGGCAGCCCCAACAGCAACCTAAACGCGTAATACTTTCATAAGTACTTTCAATGAAAACTATATTGAACAAAATTGGTCGAGCCGTTTCTATTGTGAAGGATGAGCAACTACGGAACCCTACACTGAGCGTCACCCGAAATGCTCTTCGCCGGTTTTTAATTATTTTTTTCGACTTAAATGACGTTAGGAAACCCGTTTCATATAGAGACTCACGGGAGTTTTCAATGTAAAATACTATTTATAGATATAAAAGATACAACTATATTGTGATAACAGTATCCGTACTGCGAGTAAAATTTCCCATTAATATTATAAAAGCGACAGTATGTGTCTATGTTTGTTTCTTTTTCACGTTAAAACAGCTGGACGGATATGTATGCAATTTGAAACAGAGATAGTTTATACCCTAACTTAGGAATAGGCTACTTATTATCTTGGAAAAAATAAAACATCGTTCCCGTAGGATAGTATATACCAGGTTAAGTAACAAATATTTTTATCAAAATTTTACATTGGCTAGATTACAAGCCTTAGGACTTAAAATGTATTATTAACCATTTAACGTAGCTACTCGCCTTAACCTAAGGTAATACAGCTCTTGTTTGAAATTTTTAATGACATCACGTTCGGAATTACTTACCCGAATATAATTCGGGAATGTATTGGTGCAATATGAATAGAACTAACTTTTCAAACCTATTTATTTAGATGATGGAATAATATTTGTAAACAACCTTAAAGTCAAATGTATATTTCCAAGAACCGATTCATTTTGTTAATGAAGGTTATCTTTCTGAAAGATGAATGTTTACATTACCATCTGTCCGCATCAAATATTTCAATTATTGTTTGGTATTAAAGGTCCAGATTAATAACAAGTGCTTTAAATTCTCCATACACTTTTACAATAGCGGCCGCGCGCCGATCTAAATACGCATTCCTCGCTCTCTATGGGTTAGTCGCTAACGCTCGGTGCAGCCTTAACTTGATGCAAAGCGTTCGCGCTCAAATTTAAATGTCGCGTACAACTAATGAAGTAATATAATTTGAACCGTGGGTGAATTGGTTAGAATTCTATGTTTATAGATTACTTTCATGAAAATGAGTTCACTACGCCGACTTGACAATTTGCGTAAAATTTTGTGGCCTAGGGAACGATTTAAAAATTCGATTGTTTATATAAAATAAAGCTAATGATGAATCTGTTATAAATTAAAACTGTCATTTCTTTCCATACTTTTAAACACACTTTATTTGCCAAAAGTCACTTGTATAATCTTTTCAGGGAGTGAGATTTTTTCACTCGTTTCGTATTGTTCTGACATAATCTCTTGACAAGTCTGTTAGAAAATAATAACGAATGTTAAAACAATAAACTGCTATGCCCTAGTGCAGAATAAATTAACTTGGATAATCTTTTCTAAGAGTTATAAAGGTTGCTTACAAAAACTTTTTTTATACCTAACGCACACTCACGATCCGTTAGACAATGTTCATACACGTTAGAACTCCATATTACTTTGCTGATAAAAGAAAAAAAACGTACAATGCGAATTATTTTAATTTAAGGTGTAATTATACCCTTCCCGTATCGGGCTATTTGTGCAATTCTTATTTTCATTCATCGAGCATTACTGTAACAAGAGGGAAGAGGGCGGAAGAGGGCGGAAGAGGGAAGAGGGAAGAGGGAAGAGGGACGAGGGAAGAGGGAAGAGGGAAGAGGGAAGAGGGAAGAGGGAAGAGGGAAGAGGGAAGAGGGAAGAGGGAAGAGGGAAGAGGGAAGAGGGAAGAGGGAAGAGGGAAGAGGGAAGAGGGAAGAGGGAAGAGGGAAGAGGGAAGAGGGAAGAGGGAAGAGGGAAGAGGGAAGAGGGAAGAGGGAAGAGGGAAGAGGGAAGAGGGAAGAGGGAAGAGGGAAGAGGGAAGAGGGAAGAGGGAAGAGGGAAGAGGGAAGAGGGAAGAGGGAAGAGGGACGAGGGAAGAGGGAAGAGGGAAGAGGGAAGAGGGCAGAGGGAAGAGGGAAGAGGGAAGAGGGAAGAGGGAAGAGGGAAGAGGGAAGAGGGAAGAGGGAAGAGGGAAGAGGGAAGAGGGAAGAGGGAAGAGGGAAGAGGGAAGAGGGAAGAGGGAAGAGGGAAGAGGGAAGAGGGAAGAGGGAAGAGGGAAGAGGGAAGAGGGAAGAGGGAAGAGGGAAGAGGGAAGAGGGAAGAGGGAAGAGGGAAGAGGGAAGAGGGAAGAGGGAAGAGGGAAGAGGGAAGAGGGAAGAGGGAAGAGGGAAGAGGGAAGAGGGAAGAGGGAAGAGGGAAGAGGGAAGAGGGAAGAGGGAAGAGGGAAGAGGGAAGAGGGAAGAGGGAAGAGGGAAGAGGGAAGAGGGAAGAGGGAAGAGGGAAGAGGGAAGAGGGAAGAGGGAAGAGGGAAGAGGGACGAGGGACGAGGGACGAGGGACGAGGGAAGAGGGAAGAGGGAAGAGGGAAGAGGGAAGAGGGAAGAGGGAAGAGGGAAGAGGGAAGAGGGAAGAGGGAAGAGGGAAGAGGGAAGAGGGAAGAGGGAAGAGGGAAGAGGGAAGAGGGAAGAGGGAAGAGGGAAGAGGGAAGAGGGAAGAGGGAAGAGGGAAGAGGGAAGAGGGAAGAGGGAAGAGGGAAGAGGGAAGAGGGAAGAGGGAAGAGGGAAGAGGGAAGAGGGAAGAGGGAAGAGGGAAGAGGGAAGAGGGAAGAGGGAAGAGGGAAGAGGGAAGAGGGAAGAGGGAAGAGGGAAGAGGGAAGAGGGAAGAGGGAAGAGGGAAGAGGGAAGAGGGAAGAGGGAAGAGGGAAGAGGGAAGAGGGAAGAGGGAAGAGGGAAGAGGGAAGAGGGAAGAGGGAAGAGGGAAGAGGGAAGAGGGAAGAGGGAAGAGGGAAGAGGGAAGAGGGAAGAGGGAAGAGGGAAGAGGGAAGAGGGAAGAGGGAAGAGGGAAGAGGGAAGAGGGATGAGGGAAGAGGGAAGAGGGAAGAGGGAAGAGGGAAGAGGGAAGAGGGAAGAGGGAAGAGGGAAGAGGGAAGAGGAACAAAATATATTTCTATAGTTAGTGCAATTCTTATTTTCATTCATTGTTCCTATTGTGCAATTTAATAATATTCATATCAATAAATATTCTACCGAGAATAAGACGTTGTCACGTAAAATCTTCCTTCGCCCGTAAAACCGACTTTACAGGCAACCATTTTTTTTTACATCTCCTTGGATTTAGTCGGAAGTAAATTATTTTAGCTAACTCTGCCTCCGCTTTTAAGTATGAAGGAGTGCCGTCTATTCGGAATCAGACTCGTCTGAACTCATTTTTGCTGAATTATTGTAATAGATCACACAAACAAATTTGAAATTTTTGTCTTTTAATTTAAATCCCGCCTTAATTTCTTTTTTTATTGGAGCGGAGCGAGCGAAGCGAGCGAAGCTCCCATGGATCGACTCGAATGGACTTCGTAACAATGCGCAGATCTCAGCGAATTCTCAACCGATTTTAGAAATTTTTGTTTTAAAATGCACAAATTAAATTTCGCTAGGTCGTGACGCAGAGAAAATTTCGAAAAAAAAAAAAAAAAACCGCTCCAATCTATGGTGCAAGCTTAGCCGGTGGCTGACTCTGCATCGACCTAGTAAATACTGCGTTTAATTATTTGCACTGTCTTACAAATCTAAGTCTTAAAGATAAAATTTAATTATTGTTATTACATTGTTGTATTTTCTAACTAATTTTCATATCATAAAGCTTACCTTCAATTTTAACTCCGAGGTTTTTTCTAAACGACACAAAAAAGGAAGGAATTCCGAAATATCATTGTCATTTTACACAGCACAATTATGAACTAAACGCTGCATACAAACTTACGCACTAAACCTTGTCGCTACTTTTTTTTTTTTTTAATATGCATCTTGAGTTACGTCTATACTGCCAATAGTACTAACCTCTTTTTATTTTATATTTGCTCTTAGTGTAAATTGCAAGTGTATACTGCAATGTCGTCTCTTTCTATTTAATCTATGAAAAAGGGACGCCACTTTTTAATTTCTACAATTTGCTCTCGCACTGTACTTATAATTAAAACAATTTGTGGAATGCATCCTTTTTACATTTATATACGACCTCATCGCCTTCACATCCTTAATTTTTTTTTAGGTCGGTGACAATGTAAATCGTGTTTCGATATTCAAATATCTTGATACGTAATAGGAATTACATACTTACTTACTGGACAAATATTGATTCCAAATTTAAAATCTCGCTGTTTACTGGACACTTCTAAAAAGTTTTCGGTATGTTCCACTTACTGTAGTCTATCTAGCGATGGTATGGCAACATTACATGCAATTTTTGAGAAAATAAAATTATCGTTTTTATTATTTTCCACTCATTTATTCAATATTTTCTCACCGTTTAAACCTTCCCTTGACTTCCACGAATATTTCAATACTAAAATTAGCCAAATCGGTTCAGCCGTTCCCGAGTTTTAGCGGGACAACTCTCTCGTATCAGACGCGAGCGGGCGTTACACTTTTTCATGAGTGACTCCCAGCGCAACCTAATTTAAGACGTTGTCACGTCAAAACAGCACCCTTCGACAAAATATTGTCTGTCCTTTGTTTCCTTTCTAATATGTAAGGAACTAAGGAAGTCCGGGTCTACGTCGCACCACATACAAAGATGCAGCTAAATAGTGTTGTTAGCTTACAACAAACCTTATGGTAATGCTTCACCGCGAGGGATTGGGTATCGGTCACCCTACTTTTAGTTAGGTTACAGGCAAATACTCTTGGTGTGGGAGCAGTGTTAAATTATTATAATTTTTTCGTATTACGACAAATAACTATATTGATTATTTCATCCAAATGTTTGAAGTGCATACTTAATACAATATTTACCTGAGTTTTAAATAGTAACATAGCTATTTCATTTGCTTTCATTGCGTGCAGTCGAAAATAAGTGGAAAAAAAAAGTTTTCTGCGTAAATTTTGTCAATTTTAAGTAGTTTTTGAAACAAAAATTATCAATGAACAATTCAAACCGTAGGTTTCAAATAAATACAATAAACCGCAATGGCCCTATTCTAAGTAGTAACATTGATAATATGTTAAGAAACTAATTTAATCATGAGAAAAATGACAAAAACCATCAGCATTTTTGAACGGATTAAGAGCCTTACAATCGCCCCCGTGTCAAGCAAGATGACACGTGAGGGGTGGCGGCGCGGGGCGCGAGGGACACATCTCAATAGATTAGTTAAGTGATAATAATCGGCCTTGCTCGCGGTTTCACGGCAATCAGCCCCAGATCAAAGTCCCCGGCGACTATTGTAAACACGCCGTAATGGAGGGTGAAGAGGTCCCAATGATAATTGAGGGCTAATTGAATTGATTTGGGGTAAACTTGTTCATTAATGTGGTAACGTTTATACTAACACCCATTTGCGTATTGTTTTAGAACTGAAATTGATCACAGAAAAGCAGTTTTCAATTAATTATGGTAAAATTTACTTATGTGAGATGAGTCAAATTATTGTCAGTAAAAGAAACTAAAGTCGTCCCACCGTGGGTCGAAAGTTAAGAGCTTGTATGAATGTAGGTCATGTTGCTATTACATGGATTATAGAAGTGGGAACGTTCTTTATTCTCATACTAGTTTTATCTAATAATTAGGCCCTGGAATCCTTAATTTCGCATATGCCCACCGGAGAGACTACAACCTAAATCTGTCAATGACCCAGATAAAAAAAAAGAAAGATTTGCTTTATAGTAGGTACTTGAGTTCAATTATTTTCAAGTTAAGAATGTAAGATTTCGTGATTGTAAACCCTAGTTGACCGAGCGAGCATAGCGTCTCGATTTCAGCTTGACCAAAAATTATTTCGAATGTCCGGTAGATGTTCGGATGTTCAGTTGTCCAAATTTCAGCTACGTTCTCCTAGAGGTGGCATTTCTCAACGGATTCTCATCAACTTTTGTGAGTTGGTTCAATAAGTATAGGTATTAGATATTTTAGGTCGATTTTGTTTATCGAAATTTTACTAAAATTGTGGGTTAAACGTAAAAAATGACTTAGTTTCATCAAACTCGTGCGGATACACAGAGCTTTAGCTTTAATAATATTAAATAGTATGTATATATATTATATAGTAAAGTAATTTGTACTACAAGATCTAGAGGTGCATAGGTCGGCCAGAAACAATGGACCATAGATGATCCAAATACTGAATACATGTCACCTTATAACCTGTACCAATGTTTCACAACTAAATTATTTCTGTAAAATGTATTATAATAACGTGCAATATTCTGTCGAAAATCGTAATGGGATACAATTTTGACAATTCGAGGATTATTGTCAGTATGATTATTTATTAGATTCGTTAAATACCTATAAAGATACTATTAATAGTATTTTATGCAATCGTTGCACAATGGAGGTTCTTAAAGTCGAGTACCGCGTTTAGGTCACGAGGCTTGCCGAGTGGCCTATGTAAGGTACGAGACTTTAAGACCTAATTGTGTAACTATTGCATACAATACTTTTTATACGAGCAAAACTCAGAAAAACATTTTTTTACTTTAATCGTCATTTTCCAATATGATTTTTTATCTTTGATGTAACCTTTTTCGTTAAACTAAATTGGACCTATTAAAAAAAAACATGATCGCGATGGCCATGGCGGGTTCCTCGTGATTGGTGAATTTATTTGACAAGTAATTTCAACCAATCAGTGAGCATCAAATAAGCGTATGTTCTCTTTTTGAAATTATTAGAGTTGTGTCGAGAGATGTCTTATGAATATTAAAGTTATGTAGCGGGTACCATAGACATATAAAAAGTGCGTTATTGTGATTTTGTCTGTGAACTTATAATTGACAGATTAAAGTCTGCGAGTATAAAAAAATCATTAAGAAGTTTATTTTTTTGTAATATAAAATAATACCGGAATTCAGTCATTAGAAAGACCTGGAAAGGACCATAAGGCAAAAACCTAAATAAGTAAATAAGTCTCACACACACCCATAAAATACAAGGTGATGAATCCAAATGGGTCAGTAGGGAGAAAACGATAACTATAAGAGATAGGTAAGTAAATCTGTTCTTATGAACCATGGCGCCAATTCTAGATTTAGTAGAAACTACATTCCCTTTTTTTATAAATCTCATACATAACCCGGAATTGAACCTGGTTAAAATTCTGTAAGTAATCACATCACAATCTAGATGTATTAGATTTATATAAAATTAGTTTTTATTAAATCTAAAATCAACGCCATGGTTCCTAAGAACAGATTGCTCAATCTCTTACAGTTTCTGACTTCTCCCTACTCACCCATTTGGATTGATCAGTTGAGAGTCCCCTGTTTACATATTACTGTGTCTACGGTCTAGAGTGACATAAATATTATTAAGATGAGCGTGTCAAACTACATTCACGTATTGGAAGGCATCGGACAAGCTGGTCCACGTCGTGATGAGCTCGCACTGCAGGTCGTAGTGCTTCACCTCGCTGATCTCCAGGGGAATAACGTCCAAGACGTCGGCGCAAATGCTCTCATCGAAGTCTATCTCGGAGTCATAATATTGCAGTGCATCAAACTGGTATTCATTATCCCTTCTCTGCTGGGTTTCCTTATTTTTAGTAGTATTTAAACTTGGCTTACCCTTTTCACTACTAAAATTAATGTCTTTATCATCTGTATTCGCTTCCATGTTTTCCTTTTTGTTTATATTTTCTTTGCTTGGCTTATTTTTACTTAGACACGTTGCTATCTTTATCTCTTCATCTGTTATGGGAGGAGGATCAGCCATTACGAATTTCACTCGTCCACCGTCGCTTTTAAACGACTGTTTAACAGCTTCTATCTGATCAGGCGTAAATTTTGCTAAACAATCGGCTTTAGGATATACTTTAGTATCCTCACTATCATCATTGTTCTCAAAATGGTTATCCTTTAATGTGGTTACTTTGAAGTCTCTCATGTCGAATATTTTTTCGACATTTATAGCAGCAGTTTGTGTCTGATCAGTGCTGTCAGTGATTCCATCTAATGTCGGCTCTATTGCTGAGCTGGTTGTCGTGCTTATGGCTCCACTTTTTGGATCATGTAAATTTGTTGTTTGACCCTCACCTATAATTATTTCCGCAAATAAAAATATGACGAAACAAATATTCATTTTTAGACGAGAAAGTGTATCGCCGGATCTCGCTTGTAATCTACATGAGTTTCACTAATTAAAAATGCGTGTTATTGTTATGCTACATTGTGTGTAAAATTTATAAACAATTGGGAATTGCATTATTGTTAGCGTTCCTTGCTGATATTTTTATATGAAAACACCCTAATTCTAGTCTATGTAGTACGCTTAGTCTTGTTAGTACTTTATTTCGACAGTCTTATTAAGGAATCATCTGGGTATTCTGACTTTTGAGGGTTCCTTACCCAAAGGGTAACGGTACCGCATCACTAAGCTTTATATCTTTCCGTCTGTCACAAATCCGTACTCATGTGTGTAATATTTAGGAAGATAATTGAAGTGTAATGACAATATATTGAGAAAATATTCATATAACTACAGTCTGCTGTATAATTTAACATCAGTCGTCATTCCTACTACCGCTAAAAAATAAAAGGTACCTATTATAATATTTGAGTTGCTGTCGTTATTGTTATTACCCTGCTAAGTCCCCGCGTACTTCATATTATTATACTCAGTACAAATTTTTAATCGAGTTTTAAACATTTACCAGTGTCAGTGATAGATTAAATGTTGACGTTTTATCGGTATCGTTAAAAAGCTATTTATTCATCATAAGTACCATTAACAGTTGCCAAGTTTAAATAAAATATAACTAAGTCATATAGGAGCATTTCATCAACACGATAAATTATTAGAATTTATTTTAATTACTAAAGTTGCCTTAAATACATTTATTTAGTTTTCTAAAATAGGTATTGTTACTAACGTGACGACATTTATATTGATTCTAAATAACGGAAATTGATTGAAAATTGACTGTGGAACTCCTTGCCTGTGAGCTTAAGGTGCGCTAAATCTTTTGTTTCTTTCAAAGCTCACCTGAAAGAACATTCATCTATCACTCTCATAAGTAATTTGTATTTTATTCAACTTGTCGTCAAAAGGTTGTCTGAAAGAGATCACTCTTTAACGATATAACGTTATTCTCTTCGGCATCATCTTATACAGGCTTGAACGGAATAAGGGTCTTTTCTAAAAATATATTATCGTTTTATTTACTGTAAGATCTACCTGTAACCGTTAAATGCTTGCAATAAATAAAACTATCATTTTTTTATGTTTTGTATAACTACTTTTTCTAAGCTTATTGTCTACATTTCAAAATTTCCCTGTAAAAAGTGATAAAACAAAGTATAACAAACTACCTAATCTACCTATAACTTGAAAACGATCACTGATATGAACATAGTTTATTCGAATAAAATTAATATGATCTAGGGCTAAACAATGCCACATTTGCAGAAAAATCTCTGGTTCCATTCCACCCTGTATAATGCATTTAATTTGTCCTCGAACTATTTAAATGACAGTATCAGTACGGAATTGCTCGCGTCAAGCCGAGGTTTGCTTTGGTCAATTAAATTCGAAGATATAAAAATAAGCTTGACTTATACGAGCCAGTGAACGGTTTGTTTTTTTATTTATTTCAGGTCTGCGACCGTGTCTAAAGAACGCCATCTATCAGTTGCAAATTTCCATTATGAATCATGAAACAAACTGAAGTCGGCTTATGCAATACGCGTTGCGTTGTAAAGAAAACTAGTAGTTCAGGAAAATTAACATAGATGGTACCGCTTGTAGATTACGAACTCGAGCCAGGCGACGAATGATTTCGTTTTCGATGAAGTTTGGTAGATGGCGTTATGAGTGCCTACAGCGCCAGTCATAGGCAACTCGAGCGTACTCAACAAATCGGGTCGTAATTAAGGGTCAATTGTAATGCGAAATTAGCGCTAATTCCGATTTATATATATTATATAGCTGTAATCTGTAATTTACATTACTTTCAGTAATTGCAAGAGATGCGCCTAGGCACTAGGAAAACACCTATTTATATAAGCAGCCGCTTTAGTTTTGAGCAAGTTTTTGTGGGCAATGGTAGAACTAAAAATTGTATACAGTGACTTCATACATAATATAAAAGGTATTTTCCTAGTGCCTCCCTTAAGGTAAATAATGATCCATCGCCATCTTAAAAGATTCGGATTGACGGTCCCATTTCGCAGCAGCTTCTTCTATGCGCATGTTTTCTATACTAATTAAAGTTACTACCTCAGCTGTAAAGGATACCTCACAATACTTAACTTGAGTATGACGGCTTACGAGTAACCTATGCCACTGCCACTTTCTCAGCTTTTCAGAGAATGCTCGCGACGCGCGAGCGAAGCGCTTCCGTTTCGGTTTGGGCTAAAATGCTTTCGTATGTCCGGAGGTTGGGATGTTTTATTCTGTAGGTCGCATTGTCTCAACCGATTCTCGTAAAAAGTTTGCAGGATAATTTTACATGAAACAAATTAGCGATTTCGTTTATTACAATGCTCGTTTTAGGTATCTCGTCGTCTCGCAGTCTTTTACTTTATATGTGTTTGTCAAAAATAGATATCGTCGGGGATAGTGCTAAATAACAGCTGTCGATAAAGTTCGCATTTCTATAAATTACTTATAGCATTTGTTTGAATATTGATCCGTATCTACACTTGTTGCTTACGCGGTATTGCACTATCCTCGACGATATGTACCTAATATTTATCTTGCCTGCCATTTTAATTTTAGCGATATGCTCGATTGCTTGAACGTTAGTTTCCCTCTCACGTCTGTGCAGCCCCCGGGGACGCTGTGTTTGTCGAAACTCCGCAGTGGCGAGTATTGTGTTATTAGTAGTGTTATCAGTGTGGCAGTCTACGGGTGGAGGATAATAGATGGCGGTAGTGTGGGCGGTCAGTTTAAATTTAATACTTCCATAAACCTATGTATCTAATGCTATCTATCTATCTATAGTAAATGAAAATGAATCTACATAGCGGCTTCATACTATTCGCGAAGTTGACCGAAGTTGGGCGAATACGTCAGAGAGAGAGGCACTTCGCTGCGGAGACCCATACTTCGGTCCACTTCGGTCAATTTCGCGTGTAGTGTGGAGCTGGGGATAAATATGTTGCTAAACCCAGAACTAGACCACTAAGCATAAGGCTAGGGTCAATTCAGGTATTTCTTTTGAAGTGGTTCTTTATATTTGAGAGAAGATCTTTGAGGAGAATATTTGGGCAAATTGCCACTAAGGAAATTAGAACCCCACTTTTATTTCGGCTTTCGACAGAACCGCGTGTCGGGTCAGCTAGTATATTATACTACAATCCTACGCGTAATTTTTTTATACCGCAGTGGGGCAAAAAGTATCCTATAACCATCACTGGATGTCCAACTATGTCTGAAGTAATCTACAAGTGCGTACTATATTTTTAAAACTAAAACCATAACTCCCTCGGGAGCTATAACAATTTATAACTCCCGCGGGAACTATATAGGCCTTTGCCCTTCAGTACATACCTGCATGTAATACCACCTTTTACGAGCAAATGTGATGAAAAAGAATTAAAACACCCGGTGGCGTCGGTCTATCAGTCGGTAGTTTTTACTCTCATAATAGATTATATTTAAGTATTTATATTTTTATTCGTGCAATGCACGGCCGGGTCGCTAATTTTGTCTAGAACCACAATCGCTTGTTATATATGTATAAAAAAGAATAATTCCATTTATTAGTTAAATAGAACCATTATTACTCAAATCAATGCAAAAATATGTAGGTAAATAACTCAAGTTTGATCCAAATAACAATAAACAAACCCCGTTCGTCCCATACTCAATAATAGACCTTATTTGTTTTAACTCTAACCGGCCGGAGTGAATCGCTCCGACGAGTACCTATTCAATACCCGAACGGAACCGAAGCTCCGTGTATACGGACTCGAACGCAGACACGGCTTTAATACTAGAAGTTTTTTTTTTTTAATTTAAAAAAATACGAATACTTAATTATACGTATCTCGGCGTGTCCACTGTCCGTGTTATTCGTGATCTTACCGCCGGTGTTAAGGATACGGGGCTACGTTGCGGCGTGTAACACGGATATCAGGAGCCCTAGTGTGAATGTCAATGTTAAAATAACGAAATAACTAACTTCTGAAAACTTTTTTTTTATTTGCTGAATGTACGTTTTTATTTATCGTTCCTATTAGGTAAATACCGGATATAACAATGGGATTACGAGGTGCCACCACGTGTGGCATTACTCATAAATAAAATTGTAAATTCGCTGCCCTTGGCTGCGGGCGGCAGGCCCGCGCCACGGCTTAACCTGCGGCGGAGGATTAACGCCCTAACCGTTTGCTGCCATCGGGTCACACACGATATAAACATAACCTGTTTAAAAACCTGCTTAAAAAAATCGGCCAAGTGCGAGTGGGACTCGCGCACGAAGGGTTCCGTACCATTATCTGTAAGTTTGTTATATGGGGACCCCCTTAAATATTTATTTCATTTTATTTTTAGTGTTTTTTGTTATAGCGGCAAAAGAAATACATCATTTGTAAAAAAAATAACTGTCTAGCTATTACCGTTCTTGAGATACAGCGTGGTGACAGACGGACGGACGGATAGTGAAGTCTCAGTAATAGAGTCCCGTTTTTATCCTTTGGGTAGGTACAGAACCCTAAAAAGAACCGAGCATTTTATCTCTTGGTCATCATAAGTGTGTCTCCATTGAAGCGAGGCGGAGCGCAGACGTGCGGAATAGACCAACAACCGAGTTGACATCTGTATCTCAGCTCCGATTCACGTTTGTGATTGGTCGACTCCGCACGTCTCCGCTCCGCTCCGCTCCATATTCATATTCATATTCATATTCATTTATTCATAATCATTATATTACATGTCATATCATATCATAATCATTTAATCAGTTACAATGTACCGAAAATAAAAAATAGGGTCACATTAAACAATAAAAAATAAAAAATTAGCAATATTAATATATCAATGAACAACGATCGTGTTGCTATACGAGCATTTCTCAAAAACTTTGTACACAATTAAGACAGAAAATTAAAATCAATATAATTTTCCTATTTTGTTACCAATTATTTTAGTAACTTTATATCAATGTTATGGTTATGTTAGGTAATTAAGGTTCTGTTATGCTTATACTTTTTTAATTACACATAATGTGATATCAATATATTGGAAATCACAATAAAAAATGGTAACAAAATAGGAAAATTATATTTGACTTTAATTTTCTGTCTTAATTGTGTACAGACTTTTTGAGAAATGCTCATACAATTAATACCCATATAATCTAAAGTGCCTATTTGGTACTCCGTAAATTGTAATAATACTACATAGATAAGTACAATTAAAATAATAATCCTTTAATTACCTATTTGGTACTCAGTGAATAAAATTCGTTATAGCTATAGAAAGTGTGTTCGATAAGCCAGCTTTTAAGGCGCGACTTAAAGCTGGTTAGCGACGGCGCATCCGTGATGTGTGCAGGCAGTCGGTTGTAAACCGTCGGCCCCATCACGTGGGTGAGTTTGCCAGATTTCACCAGTCGGTGCCTGACTCCCACGAGTCTGTGGGCATTTCGCAGGTTGCGTCCGTGCACTTCTGACCCTCTCACATACTCATCCAGGTGGCACCGCACGTACGTTGCCACCTGGAGTATCACTAATACGGCAGGTAGTGTGAGTATCCGAAGGGCTTTAAAATGCGGTTTTGCAGAGGCACTTTGGCTCACCTGTGCAATTGCTCGGACAGCTCTCTTTTGCATGCGGAAAACGCGTTCCCAGTCTGCGGCACGCCCCCACAGCTCTGCGCCGTACTGAATAAGCGAGTGCACGGTGGCAAAATAGCATGAGCGTACCACATTTCTGGGCATAACTCTGCCAAGACGTTGCAACGCGAAGCAGGCGCCTCCAAGCTTATTGCATAATTTAGTTACATGGGATCCCCATTGGAGACCCCTGTCTAGCTCGATGCCCAAAAATGTGGTATTCTGCAGTTGCTCTAATTTAGTGCCGCCTACAAAGACCGCAAGACTCTTTGGAGCACTGCCCCCCAGGTGAAAATGGAGGAAGTGTGTTTTTTTGAGGTTCAGTACTAATCCGTTGACCTGAAAATAGAGTGACACTTGCTCTGAGGCATCGTTGAGACGTTGCTCGAGCTCGATGATGTCTTGTGCGCACACCACTGCGGCAACGTCATCGGCATACATAAATATATCTGCCGCTGGTACTGCCTGAGGTAGGTCATTGAGAAGCAGCGAGAATAAAATATTCGATACCGACGATCCTTGCGCAACTCCCATTACGGTAGACAGCGGCTCAGACCTCACTCTCCCTCCGTCACTCACCACTACCTGTGATCTTCCGTGCAGACTATCTGTTATTAATTTGTGTGCTGTCCCGTCAATGCCATAATGACGTAGTTTTATCGAGAGCACGCTGTGATCGGCGACATCAAAGGCCTTCGACAGATCGCAGCACAACACTGCAACCTGCTGCCTCCGCTCGCGGGCGTCTACCACGCGGCGCACCAGTTCGCGCGTCATTGTGGTCGTCGAGCGTCCCGCTCGATACGCATATTGGCGCTCGGACAGGACTCCGGTGTCGGACAAAAAGTCGGTAAGGCGCGAATTGAGACCATTCTCCAACACCTTCGCTACTGCCGGTATGATGGAGACGGGTCTGTAACCATCGATGTCTTCCCTTTTGCCCTTACCTTTAAACAGAGGTGAAATCCTACTGACTTTCAGAGGAGGGGGGTATTCTCCTTCGGAGATACATCGATTGAACAACTCCGTCAGTACCGGTGACAATGGAGCTGCGGCAAGATGCAGTATCTCCATTGACACGCCATAGATGTCTTTTGTCGGTTTGTGCGGGATGTTATTTATTATGGAGAGTACCTCTGCTGCGGTGAATGGTCGCAGGCGCAGACAACGGTCGGGCGGCACGCGGGCACTGTCGAGCGCGGCGCGCACGCGCAGCAAGTCGGCGCGCGGCGCGCCGCACGCCGCCGCCGCGTGACCGAACCGATCGTTCATGGCGTTTGCTGCATCCTGTTTGGATTCAAACTTAGTCCCTTCCGAATTGACAACAATTTCCGTGAAATCCAAAACAGGACGTAAAGATTGACCTCTCTCCTTGTTTACAATTTGCCACATAGTTTTGGAAACGTTTTGGCTGTTTTCCATTACGTTAACATAGTGATCAGATTTGCTCAATCTAATTAGCTCGCTATATTTTTTGTGTGTGATGTCAATGATATTTTTTAAATTGTCATTATTTGGAAATTTATACCCTAATTTAATAATGTCAAACAAAAATAATTTACAATTAAGTATTTCGTCTGATAACCAGGTCCTAATTTTTGGATTACTAATATGTTTTATCGGGAAACAAATGTCGAACTTATTACTAATGGTATTTATTATGGCCGTGGCCATCTGCGCCGTGCTGCGGTCTCCAACGGAGACGCACCCTTACACTCTCATATAATGAACTAGCGGCCGCCCGCGACTTCGTCCGCGTAGATTTTTGATGATGACAAAGATATTAAAATAGGTAGATAAGGAATTTTATTCTTAGTTATTTCACCCCCTTTGGGGCAGAATTTTTGAAAACGCTGAAATTACTTTTCTTTTATTCTAATAGTGTACCTTTACACAAAAATTCAAGTCCCGCGCTCAAAAAAATACTTAATCTCCATACAAACTTTTAACCCCTTTCTTACCACCTTAGGGGGTGAATTTTCAAAAACACTGAAATAAATTTTCTTCCATTTTATTTTAATACCTTTTTACAAAGTTTCAAGTTCCTAGATTAAAAAAAAACTTGTACCCCATACAAACTTTGCACCCCTATTTAACCCTCTTAGGGGAGATATTTCCAAAAATCCCTTCTTATCCCTAGCCCACGTTATAAAAGTAACCTACTGTGCAAAAATCAACTCTCTAACATTGTTCGGCTGTGAGTTGATAAGTCAGTCAGGACTTCTTCTTTTATATATATAGATAGAAGATAGATAAGAAGTTTCAGGGAATTTCTAATGGATTCAAACTTTCAACCCCTTTTTAATCCTTTTAGGGGACGATTTTTTTGAAAACGCTGAAATTATTTTTCTTGTATTCTAATAGTGTACCTTTACACAAAAATTCAAGTCCCGCGCTCAAAAAAATACTTAATCTCCATACAAACTTTTAACCCCTTTTTTACCACCTTAGGGGGTGAATTTTCAAAAACACTGAAATTAATTTTCTTCCATTTAATTTTAATACCTTTTTACAAAGTTTCAAGTAAATAGAAGAACATAGATTAGCGTAACACTTCTTTATAAACAACATTAGCGGTGTTCCCCATACAAACTTTGCACCCCTTTTTAACCCCCTTAGAGGTGAAATTTTCTAAAACGCTGAAAGCACTTTTTGTGTTTTTGAATGAGTAATCTTTCTACAAAGTTTCAAGTCTCTAGCTCCAAAAAAAAAGTTTCCCCCATACAAACTTTGCACCCCTTTTTAACCCTCTTAGGGCAGGTATTTCCAAAAATCCCTTCTTATCCCTAGCCCACGTTATAAAAGTAGCCTACTGTGCAAAAATCATCTCTCTAACATTAGTAGTTTCGGCTGTGCGTTGATGAGTCAGTCAGGACTTCTTCTTTTATATATATAGACTAGCGGCCGCCCGCGACTTCGTCCGCGTAGATTTTTGATGATGACAAAGATATTAAAATAGGTAAGTGAATTTTATTCTTAGTTAAATGGTCTAGACATATTACATTTCAAACAGTGGCAGACACTGATATGCAATTGTTAAAGAATTTAAGAAGATTATCCAATTGGATTACGGGAATTGTTTGCAGGATGCTTAATACTTATTCCGTCAGTTACCTGATGCTTTTAATCTTTGGCAAAAATTACTCTGCAAGATAAATCGCTCGCGTCGCTCTATAGCGACGCATGGATTTGGAGTTAGAAAATGGGGATCTTAGTTATTATGAGTTAGATAAAAAAAAGTTAAATATCGTATGGCTGTTACAACAATCTTAAACTCAGCACTGGAAATCGAGAGATGGAGGCAGTTTAATGAAGAGTATCTCTTTCAATAATAATAAATAAATAAACTTTATTTCATAACAATAATAAATAATGACCTTTTTTTATAAGAAGGCAGCACTGGTTTTGGTATACGCCGGCCTGGCTATTACACGAAAAGAGTGGTGTGGCGGAGTTCCCGAGGCCAGCCAAAATGTTTCTCAATGGTCTAGAAGCTACCCCAGTTATTAAAAAGGCTAAAAATATTGGTACTACTAACGCCATCTATCGACAAATAGCTTTACTATTAGCAGTTGTAAATCAAATGATAACATAAGATATTATTATACTTTGTCATTTATCAATTGAACACCAAATAACGTGAAAACAGGTAAGTAATAATTGAAAATGTCTTGAAAAACCATTCATTCCGTACATTAACGCCAACTACAACAAAATGACTACCCTACTACTAAAACCTTCAACCTTTTTTAACCCCCGTAGGGATAGAATTTAATAAACGCTGAAATTACTTTTTTTGTACTTTAATAAGTTATTCTTTCTACAAAGTTTCAAGTCTCTAGCTAAAAAATAAAGTTTTCCCCATACAAACTTTGCATCCCTTTTTAACACCCTTAGAGGTGAAATTTTCAAAAACACTGATAGTACTTTATTTTTATTCTAATAAGTAATCTTTTTACAAAGTTTTAGGTCTCTAGCTCAAAAAAAAGTTCCTCCCACACAAACTTTGCACCCCTTTTTAACGCCCTTAAAGGTGAAATTTTCCAAAACGCTGAAATCTTTTTTTTTGTATTGGATTAAGTAAGCTTTCTACAAAGTTTGAAGTTTCTAGTACGAAAAATAAAGTTTCCCCCATATAAAAATTGCACCCCTATTTAACCCCCTTAGGGGTGAAATTTTTGAAAACGCTGAAATTACTTTTTGTGTTTTTTAATAAGTAATCTTTTTACAAAGTTTCAAGTCTCTAGCTCAAAAAAAAAAGTTTCCCCCATACAAATTTTGCACCCCTTTTTAACACCCTTAGGGATTGAATTTTTCAAAATCGCTTCTTATCTCTAGCCCACGTTATAAAAGTAACCTACTGTGCAAAAATTAACTCTCTAACATTAATAGTTTCGGCTGTGCGTTGATGAGTCAGTCAGGACTTCTTCTTTTATATATATATATAGATAAAAATGCTACTAAAACTGAGCATAACTACAAAATTTGGAATTCTGAGCGTCGTTATCGACCGTTTCATTCATTTCATATTTCATTTCATTTATTTCATTTCACTGTTACTGAGCTCAATATCTCACGGTTGCCTAAATCCACTAAACACGGCCAAGAACAATATCGACAGACAAGTTTCGATAAAAATACAGCACTCAAATAAGCCCGTTCATTTGAAAGCTACAATGCCATAGACAAAATACACACCCCTCCTCTTCGGGGGTTATAACCAGACAGGAAAATGCGTACTGATTCAGCCATAGAAAAAAAATGGTTTTGGTGCTCCGAGTGGTTATAATTTTAAGGTCTTTATTATAGTTATTGATAACTTGTTTACTATGGAAGGTGGTTTCAGGCTCTAGCTGTGAAACGTGATAGGAGCCACCATGAGGCTAGGGTTATTTCACCGACTCAATCATCTAACGAACGAATCTCTATTGAAATGCCAATCGATCGTCCTCCAACTAGAGGGCACTGACCATTGGTCAGTGCCCTCTTAGTCGGAGGACGGTTTTGGATACTACATTGGTGGTTAGTGTGAACGAGACCTTAGCAAATGACGTAGTGAGTGTTGTGTGCAACCCGACAATTGGCATTGTGCGTGATGATGAGGGTAGTTTTGCGCCTCCGGCGGTGACACCCGCGTCGAGCAGCCGCGCGGACAGGGCGCGTGCCCGCAGTGTTCGGTTGGCCGCCGCCGCGACTGATCGTCTCTCCTGATGATGAATCGCGTACCGATTCGAAACATGTCGAGCGTTATTCGACTTCTACGACGTAAGTAAACCCGTTTAAGTATTTCAATACGCAGTAAGTACTTATAATAAATCATCTGATAAACATGAAAAACCCCATAATGATGAGTCTATCTGTGATACACGCAGCGCAGCACACACCCGCCTGCGGCATGCATATTGGTATATTTAGCATTCCATACATACATCATCATCATTAAATATTTAAGAGCTAGGCTCTTGTAGGTGGAGTAATTTCTAGCTCATTCTACACTCCGTTTTTTTTTTCGATTTTTTAGCACTCCATGCACAATGGGTAAAGTCTACCCATATGTTTTGGTATGATAAGGATCTCTATTTAGGTCTATTCCTTGCCTGTTCAATCTGTTCATCTTATAACTCGTCCTAGCTCGTCTCCCATTCTGTGTCCCGTTCGTGTCCTTCTCCGTACATTTGTCTTAACCGAAGTCGGGTAAAAAGTATCATATCTAAAACTATCCCTTCCCCAAGGATACTTATCCTTGGATATCCAACTACCCGTACATCTGATGTCCGTGAAGTTGGCAGATCAAGTTCCAGCAGATCACAAAATTATTGGAGTTCTATTCGCTTGCAACATAGTTCGTAGTCGTAGTTAGATAAAAACTGAAAAGTTCTTCCTATACTGCTGGAAGTCGGAACTCATGAATGATTTTTTAATAAAAAATACGAATAATTACGAGTTTATACAGGTATGATCTGCTAAGTCGTTTCCAGGAGTTCTAGGACAATGTGTGTCCTCAAACGATAGTTATTACTCTGATCTAATGAAAATTGAAGAGTTCTTCCTACCGCTGGAATTCGGAACTCATGAATGATTTTTTTACTACAAAGTACTTGAAAATTTGAGCTTATCAAGTTACAGGTATAATCTGCTCAGAGATTTCCAAGAGTTCTAGGCCAATGTGTGACCTCAAACGATAGCTACAACTCTAAACTAAAAACTGAAGACTTCTTCCTAGGTACCGTACACGAAGCCATAAGCAACATAAAGGCTTTGCTTAGGTTCGTGGAGGAGTTGGGGTGGTTGGAGTAGCGCTACCCTCTTTTCACGCAAAATAGGCACGTTGGATGTCGACTTGCGGAAAATGCCCAGCGCAACTAACTAACTAACTTCTTTATTAAATGTAAGACATGTTATATTTGTGTACCTATATTTACAAATAAACATTACACATGGAGGGAAAGTACCTTGAATATTGTAGATGGACCATCTAATGTTAAAATTCATGGTCTTCCTTTTATTTCTGGCACTGGCAAAATATAATCCTAATGATGAAGCCTTTCGATCGGTATGATAAAAAAGCTACAGGGTAATTATTTTTCTCGGGTAGCGGGTTGGATCCCGATTCAACCATGTAATTATAGACGACGCGTTTGGCTCGGATTGTAGACACCTGCCTACTGAGCCGGCGGTCCTGGGTTCGAATCCCGGCCAGGGCAAATATTTGTGTGATGAACTCGAATATTTGTGCTTGGGTCATGGTTGTTCTATGTATTTAAGTATATATTTATCTATATAATTACGTATATCGTCGTCTAGTACCCATAACACAAGCCTTCTTGAGCTTAATTTGGGACTAGATCGATTTGTGTGAGGTTGTCCGAAATATTTTTTTAAACATGTATGAATGCAGTTTAAAATGTTTTTTAAATTAAATAATGTCTTCTTTCAGTAAAATGTTTCATCTACAATATTCAAGGTACTTTCCCTCCATGTGGCATAGCCGTGGGACGCCCCGTATACACATACAGTGAGATACCTGGCGGACCCCAAGCTAGGCTGGGTCTGTATCTTGGAGTGCGAAACATTTTGCAAATGCTTTAAATCTTTAAATGACACGACGACGTTACAATATGCGTCAGATGCGAAAGCGTCACATGTGTGTGTGATGTGTAACGTTATACGTACATAATCTATATTATTACCTTAAAATACATTTCAATCCAATATTCACGATACCTAAAACTATTTAAAAAAACACTATACAACTAACTTCTATACATTATAAAGAAAGATATAAAAACATTAAAATAGGAACTATAACTAAATAACATTAAAAAATTGGGCAAGTGCGAGTCCGACTCGCGCATGAAGGGTTCCGTACATATATATATATATATACATAATCTATAACAAGTTTGTTGTATGGGAGCCCCCCTTAAATATTTATTTTATTTTATTTTTAGTATTTGTTGTTATAACGGCAATAAAAATACATCATCTGTGAAAATTTCAACTGTCTAGCTATCACCGTTCTTGAGATATAGCCTGGTGACAGACAGACGGACGGACGGACGGACGGACGGACGGACAGCGAAGTCTCAGTAATAGGGTCCCGTTTTTACCCTTTGGGTACGGAACCCTAAAAAGATCGGGACCCCGTGGTAGGGTACCCAAAATGCAGGCAGCATTCCCGCGCTGGATAGCAATGGCTAACCTTTGCGCGAGAAAGCTGCCCGCGCGTGGATCGCCTGTCGCCTCCCGCAAGCGCTTGCTGACACATTTGACCAGGCGGCGTGCCCCCTGGCCCCACGAGCCGAGTGTCTCGACGCCAAACGCCACAAACTCGTATTGGGCGCCGAGACAACTATATTTGGCCACCTTCAAGTGCTCACGGGCGTCCGCCGCCGCACCAGCTCTTTTGCTGGTCGCCGAAAGGTAGGACGCCGCCAGCGTATCAGCGCAAGTGGCATCCCAAACCAACGCGCGGCCCATTCTCCACGGGATCAACGACATCCCGTCAGGGCGCTTTCCATCGTCCCGGATGATATGGGGTTCCAGGACCGCGGGGACGTTGGCGCTGACAAGTGCCCTTCTCAGGATGTCGTTGAGTGCGGCGTGACGAGAGCGGCGGCCGGCGCCCGAAGAACAGACGAGGCCATGGTGTCCCAGGCGGTCGACAGAGGCTCCACAAGAGGTGCAGCAGTGCTCCGCACAAATATCTGCGCCTATTCTGAGACCAATGGCTATTCGAATTGTTTCTCGTATATATAAACGACCTACCCAAAATTACAGACGAAATGTGTGTATTGTTTGCCGACGACATCTCGTTACTTATAAAATGCGATAATCCATCTGACATTACTGAAAAACTTAATACTGTACTTGACAAAACAACCACTTGGATGAATGAACACAATATCTCGAAATAAATTATAATAAAACGAAACTAATGACATTCCATAGTTACCAAAAAGCGCCGCTAAATATTAATTACATTTATAATAATTTAAAATTAGAGCTTGTATCAGAATTTTCATTGTTAGGTTTAGTTATTGACAAAAACATTAACTGGAAAGCACATATAAGGCACATAAGCGGTAAGATATCTAGCTTTGCATATGCTCTCCGTGAAGTCAAGAAAACTACAAACTTTCAGTCCGCGCTAACAACATACTACGCCTACGCAAACTCCTGGTTTACATACGGGATAATATTATGGGGAAACAGTACCGATGCACCATCGCTCTTTACCTTACAAAAAAAACTTATCCGAATTTTAGTAAACAAAGATAACACTACTTCTTGCAAACAATATTTTAAGGACCTGAAAATACTCACGCTACCGTGCATTTATATTTTAGAAATATGTAAGTTTGTACGACAAAACTCAAAAATATTTAAGACGAGGGAAGAACTACCTACAACTCAATCTCTGCGACATAAAAACCGGCTCATGCTGCCGTCATCTCGAATAAAAATGCACTCAAAGAGCACCTACGTGATGGCTATAAAAATATATAATAAGTTACCTAACGAAATTAAAATTGAAAAATTAGATAAATCATTTATAAAAAAATTGAAAGATCTACTAATAACTAAGTGCTATTACACTGTAAACGACTTTTTAAATGACAAATTTTAAGTTTATTACGACATACATAAATAATTTATTTTGACATTGTATTCGAACTGATTTATTTTATAAATAATGACCTGATTTATTTTATTTTACACGGACTTATATATGTATAATTTTAAAACCTGACAAATGAAATATATTGTTATATGTTAGGGACCTTTACAGTTTTGTACCTAAATTCTTACAATCTAGTTTTAAGTATCCGACATCTGATTATTTTTATCTTTATTTGAATGTTTATTATTTAATTCTAATTTTATTTAATTCGCTTGACCTGTATACAATGACTAATCTTTTATTTTTTGTACTTAATTATTTACCTAATTTAAAACTGCTATGTAAAACCTAATATAGTTTAGTTTCTAAGATAATTGCAATGCCCTGACAGGGCGTCATGTATTGACTGCCATATATGTAAACATCCTAATGTACCTACTCATGACTGCAATAAATGAATATGAATATGAAGTGTGCTGTGGTCGATGAAGGTGCCGGTGTTCGGAGAGGGCTAAGCGTGAAGCCACTGTCCAGACTCTGGTCTGGAGACTGCTAGGAGCCTCGAACGATCCCTGCCCGAACTGTTGTTAGTTAGGGCCGTCAGGGTGTGTATACAAGATATGGTGCCCTTTGAATTTTGGGTTTAGCCGGTAAATTTGGACTCGGTCCAGCTAGCCAAGCGTTCGAGGCTTCAATCAAACACGAGATCTCGCAGTTTGTACCCGTAGGGGCTTGAAGGATTTTACCTGCGAGATCAGTGGTGCTGTGTATTGAAGACAGGAACGCTGGCAATGCAACACTCGAAATTTTACGGATTCCCAGACCGCCATATCTTATCGGTAAGGTGGCTTGGGTCCATGCCTGCTCGCTTATTCTGATATTTACTATTGCTTCGATTTGGGATTTTAAAAGAGTATCAATTGGTTTAACTAGGTTGGCGAATTTCCAAATGGGACAACAGCGGAGTAGGTATGTAAATTTAGGAACAAGCAAACAGAATTTTAGAATAAATAAAGCCGAATGACTACTAATTTTGGTTAGGCGGTCCGAATGTTCACTAAATTTTGAAACTGAATTGTTAAGAAGGGAAGGTATGGCATCGTCAAAAATTGGTGATCCGAGAAGATACAGACTGTCTTTCGACACAATTTTGATGTTTGGGGCAATGTTATTGAAATTTTGACAGATTTGTGAGGCCAAGGAAGCGCTCACTTTATTTGATATAAACAATTCGCACTTGTTAAAATTAATTTCTAGACCGATTGAGCCAAATTTGTTTTTAATTTCTGATAGGTCTGCCAGGACAGTCTGAAAGTCTCCACCTAGGGTGCCGTCATCGAGATACCACACATTTAATTTAGAATTTAAGCTGCGAATTGCCGAATTTATTGCTAAACTAAATATTGCGGGACCGAGGGGATCACCTTGCTGACAACCTACAGCCGAAAGAATTTCATTGCTTTTGTATACTAATTTAGATGGGCAATGATAGCATTGAAGAAGAAAATTATATATTTCCGGAATATGTATTTTTATTTCGTTTAGCAAGGTGTCCCTGTTGACCGAGTTGAAAGCATTTTTGACATCTAATTTTAAAAGTACCTCACACAAGTCGTTCTGCACAAACGTGCGCACGGCGTGCACTGCCGCCTCGCAACCTCCGCGAGTTCCGAATCCGACCTGCACGGGCTCGAAAAGGCCCTGTAATTTGGCGCGAGTGAGTCGGACACACACTTTGGCTGCTAAGCGGCGTAAAGTCGATCCCACAGCAATTGGGCGCACGCCGCCATCTTTCTTGGTGAGGGCGATTAAATTAGCCCCATAGAGCACCGGTGTCACGTCCTGACAAACCTCTCCCAACAACATAAGATTCACGAGCTTCGTTAAACTGGTAATGAGGTGCTCACCAGCTACCCCTGTACCATGGCTGGTGAGGTCTATAAGGTGCTGTGGGGAGATGCCGTCTAGACCTGACGCCGATCCTTTTGGAAAGGAATTGAGGGCTGCTACTATGTCTCTTTCTGTAGCGCGGAGACAAGTAGTCGGATCAGAAGGAGGGTCGGCGAAAATAGGGGTGGAAGGGCCTGGGGGGTGTTTGCTCTGTAGTGCGGTGATGGTCTCCGGTGTATTGGGGGCTACGGTATCATTGGAAAATAAAAGCCGCGTAGCGCCTTTAAGGTCCCCGTCCTGAATTTTTTATTCTACTTTTCTATACAGATCAAATTTTTTTGAGTGTGGTGTAAGGAGGGTGGAGATTGGGATTGTCGGAGTCAACGTGTTGTTTTTTATTCTTTGTGTTAGCGAAATATTATTTGTATTATTTACAGAGACATGAAAAATTTTGTAAGTGAAAGTCAAAAGATCATACCAGGATGATGTGTTATTGTTCCGGACGCATTTAGTTACAGTGTCGGCTAAGGCCTCGGCTGTAGTAGCCCTGGCGCCGCGGGTATGCGCTTTAATAGCGGAGTGGAATGTTTTAATTGGCCGAGAAGAGTATGAAGCGGAATGACATGGTTTGATAGTAATTGTGAAGAGCTGTGGTTTTGAGAATGAGTATGAGAGGGGCTAAGGGTTTGGGAAATGGGGTCAGAGGGTGCTGTTAGGACACGAACCTGGTGCACACGAGCTTGGTGTATGTGGAGGCCTCTTGTTGATGAAAACTGTTTTTGGCACACCACACAGCACTGCATGCGGGTCAGCGACAGATATGTATATTTGAAGACACTAATTATGGAAGCTGCAGCCGGATAGCTCAAAAAAAACCGAAATTACTTAAAACAATTTATTTAAAAGGAAAATTACAATTAAAATTATAATTAAAATGAGGTGACTCGATCGATGCTAGAAACGAAGTGACGTTGCCGCGTCCGCGCTGGCGCCGCCGGGGCCGGCTGCTACACGTGCCGCTGGATCAGCATTTCCCTCATTGTGTTGAAATTGGTGCCGTGTGCACTGCTTGCCTAGTCAGCACTCTTTGGTGCCGTGTGCACTGCTTGCCTAGTCAGCACTCTGCCTACAGTAGGCATATGTAACACCTCCCTCCTGAAGTTCTGAAATGTTGCTGGTATGTTTGTGGCGCTGCGGGGACTGGTTGCTGGGCTTATCGGTTGGTTATCTGGGGCGGATGCAACGTTATCGTTCGCCGATGCAATTACATGTTGCCTGCGTTTCTTCAAATATTGGCGGCACGCGAGTGCGAGTATGAGAGCACTCAAGCCTGAGATTACCGTGTAGAATGGTATGGTGGTGTGGTATATTGTGGGTATATTGTATAATCTCCTTGCTTCTCTAACGTTATCAGTTTCTGAGATGCGATCTTCTCGTGTATCATGTCGAGTCCTTTGAGGTTTATAGAGTTGAGTGAAACGGTAGTACGGGGTGTGTTTGCGGCTTGTTCTATTTTCGTCTGCAGGTTTAATATTCGTACCGGTTGTCCTTCGACGCGATCGTCTGAATTTACTATGGTGAATTCCTTCGTACGTAATTTGCAGTTGTGTGGGATGGTTATAAGTTATAAGATAGCTTCCGTTTAGTGTGTTGTAATCGTCTCGCTCGCAGGTCAGCTGGACTTTTGTTGGCTCGGGGAAGGTTACTCCATAGTGTCTATCATCCAGCTGTTCCAGGGTCTCCTTGGTTAGTGTCACCGTTACAGGAGAGCAGACTTCGTCCAGTGCTTGATCGGTGATGAGTCTCTGGATACAGTCAGGTTCCGTCTTCATCTGCTGGTGCAGTTTGTCGTCGCAGAGGTACCAGGTGGTGAGCTTCGGGCATTCTGCCTCTATGTACACGTAAGACTTACCGTGTGTTGCTATTATGGGATATGGAGGTATAAGGGCTTGGTTGAATTTATTGGGTAGTATGGGAAGTTTAAACAGCTGATAAGTCTGAGAAAATACGATAGGGAACTTAAGAATGAAAACTATCCTATTCCCAGCGTAATACGAGCCTGGGATTATTATGTCATAAAATTCTCTTAGGTCTAGATCTAATATACTATCTGTACTATAGATATCTCTAAGCGCTGTCAGCATACTGTTAAGAGGTTTAATTCCTAACGACATATGATGTACACTCGAAGCGCGAGTAAAAGCTAAAATATTCTCTATTCTAGTTAGTTCGAGAGCTAGCTCGTCTACATTATCACTAATTATAGTTAAGAGTTGGTCGATCTTGGCGACCTTGAGTAATATTATCCCGGTGTAAAAAGGTGACGTCAGTACTAAGTTTAGAGTTTCATTTAGTTTGGCCTGGTTTTCTACAATTTGAGATACTATACGGTCATGACAGGACATCCATTCCTTATTTAAACTTATGTGGTTATTTGACTCTATCGCGATTTTATTCTGATTTTCTTGCAAAACTTTGATGGCGTTATTATAGTTAATTGCGTCAGTTTGATCTAAATTTCCTGTAACACTTTTTATTATAGATCCGTGTCCATCGATGAGGCCTCTCTTAGTACGTGTAAGTTCAAGGCTTTTTAACTGATCGAGGGTTCTGTCTAATTTATAATTTAAATATTCTACTTGTGTTTCGAATAGCCAAATGTTTTCGTTTTTCAGTCGTTCGGCGGTCTCTGTAATCTGAGTCTTAACCAAGTTGATGTTGTCTTCTATTACGGATAGGTCGGTGAACTGTAGGAAGCTGTGATAGTGGGATATTAGTCTCATTGGTCCAAGTCGAAAGGGTAGTAGTCCCGGTCCTTCAGAAAGGCTCTCAAGTTTTATCTCTTGAGCCTGGGTCGTCAGGGTGATTGTCAGCGTCAGCATGATCCTGTAACAATTCCTTTGTTTTAAGGGTGCGCTTAATCCTAGATTTTGCTATAGGGTTACGTTTTTTTGATGTGTAAATGTGGATGGGTAAGTCCGCTAGAACCTTATCATGTGTGTACCGAGGGGCTATTTTCTTGCGGCTGGCTATAGGATTTTTAATAAAGACCTGTTGCTGGGGTTGGTATTCAACTTCCGGTTCCCTAGTTTTATTTCTATTTTCTATTAGGGTGGTACGGTCTATCAACGACCGTTCGTTGATGACGTCATACACCTTCTTCATCTGCTCACGATGGCATTGAATATATTCCTGCAATAAATGTTCAGTTAAATCTATATCTATAGGGTCCCTAGGGTCAAAGTGTCCCGTTATAATATCAATTGGTCGGCATTTCGTAAAACTATGTACGGAGCTATTGTACGCTATAATTGCGTATGGCATTAGATTCACTACGGGTTCATTTTTCTTTTGCAAATGTAAGATCCTGATGTGCTCTAAGAGGGTGGAATGGAACCTTTCAATTATTCCATTATCGTTTGGGGAATGCGGCAGTGTTTTATGGTGTATAATTTTGTAAATTCTAGTGAATTCGGCAAACATCTGATTTGTGAACTCTGTTCCATTGTCGGTTATTATGGTAAGTGGTAGTCCGTGGTGGGTGCTGAAGGTGAGTAAAGCCTGTAGGATACTTAATGCCGTAGCGTCTCTTAGTAGATACGCTTGCCCGTATTTAGAGAAAACGTCCAAAAAGGTAACGTATTTTTCCTTTTCACAGGTGAAAAGGTCCATATGAACTATTTCAAATGGTTTTGTTGCTGGCGGTACTATGTTAAACTGTTGGCGGATCGGGTTTCGGTCGTATTTCGCTTGGCCGCACACTATGCATTCATTAATGAATTTTGATATGTGTTCCCGCATCTTTGGCCAGTAATATTTGCGAGATAGGGATAAATAGCACTCATTGATACCACGGTGGTTGGTTTTACCCTCGTGATAACAACGTATTAAATCTTGCTGTCTTAAGTATTCTTTAACGTTTTCCATTTCGACTTTGGTAAGTACAAGGTTCATGGTAGAGCTTGCAAATGTTTTTTGTAAAATGGGAATTATTTTGTACATAGCTAAGGTGGGGGTAATCAGTAACCCGGTCTTAATTTTAGGAACTACGTATTCTTTAACTGCCTTAATAAGATCTTCCTCGAGGTTGGATTCTGAAAGCTGTACTGAAGTTCTAACGTGAGTCTCAAATGGTTTGGTTACTGTGGGTTTTCTTTTCAGGTCACCAGTCAAGGTTAAGCATAATTGTCGGTGGAATTTGTTCAGTGGTTCGTCAGTAATTGGTATTTCGAGTATTGGGTTTTCTTTGTCGGTATGAACAGTGTCGGTTTTGGAGTCATCCAAGAGTGACGGATGATCGGTCGCATTGGCTACTACAGAACTAACTTCCTCGTTATGTAGCTCTATTCGCGACAGGGCGTCGGCGTTTGTATTAAACTTACCTTTTTTATATTCGATTGTGAAGTCGTACTCACTAAGTTTCAGCCTCCATCTAGTGAGTCTTGAGTTGGGGTCCTTTATGTTCATAACCCATTTTAATGGGTTATGGTCGGTTAGAATTTTGAATTTCCTACCAAATAAGTAGGGCCGGAAGTACTTGGTTGCCCACACTATTGCAAGAAGTTCTTTCTCTATGGTACTATAATTTAACTCACTATCGTTAAGGGTTCGGGATGCATAGGCGATGGGCTTGTCTGAACCTATAGGACCTTGGGAAAGTACAGCTCCCACGGCTACATTAGAGGCATCTGTGGTCAGGAGAAAGTCACGTCGAAAGTCAGGGTATTGTAGTATAGGATCGTTTGTCAGTAGTCTTTTACATTTCTCGAACGCTGTTATGTAGGTCGAGTCCAAAGTAATTTTATGTCCTTTTTTTAGGCATTGTGTCAGGGGTTTTGTTATGCGTGCGAAGTCCGGTATAAATTTACGATAGTAGCCTATAAGTCCTAAAAATTGTTTTATTTCCTTAGGTGTCTTGGGTAATGGATAGCTTTCTATTGCTTTTATTTTGTCTGGGTTAGGTTTAACACCATCTTTACTTATGACATGTCCCAAATAGGCCGTCTCCAACTTCAGAAATTCAGACTTATCCATCTGGATTTTGAAATTAGATTCCCTGAGTCGTTCGAAGACCCGTTCTAAGTTAACCATATGCTCCTGGAGGCTAGTACTGAAGACGATGATGTCATCGAGATAGACTAGGCAGATGGAGTTTTGCAGCCCTCTCAGGACGTTGTCCATAACCATCTGAAATGTGGAGGGTGAGTTTTTCAACCCCATGGGCATACGAACGAATTCAAAATGTCCATTTTCGACGTTGAAGGCCGTCTTCGGGATATCCTCTGGATTCATCTCGACTTGGTAGAATCCGCTTGCCAGGTCGAGAGTGGTAAAATAGTGGCAGTTACCCAATTTGTCCAGCACGTCCGTGATATTGGGAATGGGATATTTATCGTCGATGGTCTTGTCGTTGAGTTTCCGAAAATCTACAACTATGCGCCATTTCTTTTTGCCTGACGCGTCTAATTTTTTAGGTACAACCCAAATGGGTGAACTCCAGGCTGAGTCCGATGGTCGAATTATCCCTTGCAGTAACATTTTAGAAATCTGGTCGCGTACCTCGTCTCTATGAATAAATGGATACCGATAACTTTTTGTATAAACCGGCATTTCGTCAGTTGTCCGAATACAGTGTTTAATTTTATTTGTAAAAGATAAAGGTTCACCGTCTAAATAAAATACATCTGCGTACCTAGAGCAAAGTGTAGTTAAATTCGCTTTCTCTTCAGCGTTCAAGTGTTCCGTACGTAAGCGCGGTATTATTTCCTTCGCGCGTTCCTGCAATGTAATAGGATATCCAGTGCGCGTGCACTTGATATTAAACATCTCCGCTCGCGCGGGGCGATCTAGAGAAATAATTAAGTCATTATCGGTATGGTTTTCTATTTCTAATATTCCACGACCATTTATAACTGTTGTTATGCATTCGTGAATAAGGCAATTACTGATTATTTGCTCCTGAACAAGTACGTCGCCATCCGGGGCGTTAATAGGTATTCTTACTAATTTAGAAGACCGTGCTGGTAAAATATCTTCGTAAAGGTTGACGTTTCTTGAATTAAACATTTGAATTTTATTGGATGCTGATCGGGTAATTAGTTTTTCGTTTTTTAAGTCGATTTTTGCCTCCCAATTGCTTAATAAATCGAGGCCTATGAGTCCATCGAAGTGGTCGTGAAATTGGTACACAAATAATTTAATTTTATCTGATTCATTAAATTCATTAAAACATGGTACAGTGATTGAATGCCTATTTCTCGACGTGCCGTGTACGTTAGTGACCTCGAATGGCTCGTTATCCAAGGGAATGTGCGGATAATATTTCTGCGCTGCCTCGGGGCTTAGAAATGATTGGTTAGCACCTGTGTCGATGAGTAAATTTAACGGGGGATTTTCTATGCGTACGTAAGGAAGCTGTCTCTGTGTCTGCATATTAATCTCTATTTTGGTTTGCGTGTACTCTTGATTTTCGAAAAATCCTCAGTTTCGTTATTATGCTGTTGAGGGTGAGGGTCCATCTCCAATTGCGGTACGTCGGGGATGGCGGAGGCGATACACGTTGATTGCTGGGGATTCTCATGATAAAAGTCATAGTTATATCCGTCGTGGTAGTTCTCATGTGTCTCGGGGCTCCAATATTCCGTTTCTTGGTCAGTGTAGTAATTGTTTTCATAGTCCGCATAGTTACTATAGTCATTAAAGTTAAGTTCGGCGGGCGTGAAATAGTTATAGTTGGCCGATGATTGCCCTGGGTTGCGCCAACCCTGGCTAGGCGGTAAACCCCTGGGGGCAAAGTGGGACACTCCACTCATGGGCTGGGGTCCTGTCTGAGGTCTGGGGGGAAGCTTAAAAACGTTACTTCTCGGGTTATAATTGGGCGGCAAGGCTCTGAACATCTGTTGAGTGCGGGACGGCATTCTATAAGAGGATTGTTGTTGCTGTGGGGCATTATGGGCATTGTATCTGAATTGAGGTGCCGTTGAAGGGCGTTGCTGGGACTGATTTAACATTTGATTACCAAACGTAAAAGGTTATTTTACGATTAGGCATGAATTGTTTAGGTTTTTTATTCACTCGTCTAATGGCACGTTTCCCTAAATCTCATTTACGTAATATCAGTTTTCCGATGTAACGTTTCGGCTTATTAATTATTCGACTTTTTTTGTATGACTTTGATTTCATAAGTGCGATGTAACGATTCGGCTTTTCTCAAATGGACTTTATATTTTTTGTAAGAACCTAACTAACCTAACCAAATCCGAAGGTTCCGGTCTGACGCTTTGGTGGCTGCTGTCGCGGCACGCTAGCTTCACTCGCTCGGCTCGCGCGCTGTTGTGGTCGCAGTTCTAACCTAACCTAACCCAGCCAGGTCGGTTTTGGCGCTTGCCGGCTGCTGCCGGGGCACGCTAGCTTCGCTCGCTCGGCTCGCGCGCTGTTGTGGTCGCAGTTCTAACCTAACCTAACCCAGCCAGGTCGGTTTTGGCGCTTGCCGGCTGCTGCCGGGGCACGCTAGCTTCGCTCGCTCGGCTCGCGCGCTGTTGTGGTCGCAGTTCTAACCTAACCTAACCCAGCCAGGTCGGTTTTGGCGCTTGCCGGCTGCTGCCGGGGCACGCTAGCTTCACTCGCTCGGCTCGCGCGCTGTTGTGGTCGCAGTTCTAACCTAACCTAACCCAGCCAGGTGGGCTTTGGCGCTTGCAGGCTGCTGCCGGGGCACGCTAGATTCGCTCGCTCGGCTCGCGCGCTGTTGTGGTCGCAGTTCTAACCTAACCTTACCCAGCCAGGTCGGTTTTGGCGCTTGCCGGCTGCTGCCAGGGTACGCTAGCTTCGCTCGCTCGGCTCGCGCGCTGTTGTGGTCGCAGTTCTTTTATAATGCCAAAAATATCATTGGGTGAATAAAAAAAAACCGGTCAATTGCGAGTCGGACTCGCGCACCGAGGGTTCCGTGCAAACACTTTCCATCCCTAAGTGGTTAAGTTAAGTTTGCACCTGGTGTGTATAGCGCCCCATATAAATTAGGTGCAAAGTTAGGTATTAAAATACTAGATCTCGTTCAAAACAATTTTCGTTGGTAGTTTTTATAGTAATGTACATCATATGTTTTTTTTAGATTTTTCATTTTCTTATTTTAGAAGTTAGAGGGGGGGGGGGACCAACTTTTTTCCACTTTGGAAGCGTCTGTCACGCAAACTATTCGGTTTAGAAAAAAAATATTTTAAAAACCTCGATATCATTTTTGAAGACCTATCCATAGATACCCCACACGTATGTGTTTGATGAAAAAAATATTTTGAGTTTCAGTTTATTATTATTTATTATTATTTTTAGGGTTCCGTAGCCAGATGCGGGAGTGAGGGTAGATCCAACTACTAGTGACATCGAACTCTATAAGAATTATCTTAATTATTTATTTACAAGTTGAAATTAGACACGAAATCAGTTTAAAAACACAGTACAAGGGACAAATATCGCGTGGAAGTGTTATCTTAACAATACTCTAACGCGATCGGACTGTTTACATCTTACGAACCCAGTGCAGTGATACCATTGTGACTTGCAAAAATCAAGTTTTTTTATACATTATACTTTTGATTATCAGTGCTTTTCTGTGTGGCAGTGGTATTTTTTTAATAGTACAAAGGCTGTTATTCTATTGGAAACAACGCCATCTTGAATCTTTGCTAAGAACTTCGCAGTCAATCAATAAACATGTCTAAGTGTGGCGGGTGCGGAAAGTTTTTGCCGACGATAGGTGCCGTTGTAGGCGTATGTACGAAGTGTAAAGCTAAATATCACAAGGCATGTCTAGCGCTTAGCCCCTCGGCGTCCATACCTAAGGGCTGGGTCTGCCCGGGCTGCGTAGTCAAAGTTCCGCGGAAGGATAACACGGAGACTCCGGTCAAAGGTGTATCCAGTGGCTCGCCTCAAGCGAAAACTCCGCAGACACACGAAATCACTGATGTCAGTTTGGTCCAGTCCTCAAGTCAAGATGGGAGCCAGCAGGAGCAAATTCCGTCTTCGCCACTATGCACAGAAGAATCAATCATGGAACTAATTTCGGAAATACGGATGTTCCGGGAAGATTTGCGTAAAAATACCATGGAAATGGCAACATTTCGGAACGAAATGCGTATCCTTAAGGGCGACATTACATCCTGCAAAACAAAAGTGGACTGTGTCGAAGAGAAAATAACTAATTTGGAAGAGCGTATTCTGGCACTTGAAAGAGAAAGAACGGAACCTCTCGTGCTGCAGGCCACAATAGATCAGCTGAAACGTGATCTAAACGACCGGGATCAATCTATGTTAATTAATGACATTGAAATTATGAACATACCGGAATCTAGAAATGAAAATCTCCATCACGTACTGAATGTTCTAGCCACAAAATTGGGTACGAGCTGCAGCGAGACCGACATCGTGGAGGTATACCGCGCCGGTCCTCGGCGCCTGGTAACGAGCGAAGGGCCGCCGGCGCACCCGCGCCCCGTCGTGGTGCGCGTGACGCGCCGGGCCGTCAAGGACCGTCTGCTTGACGCGGCGCGAGTTCGCCGCAACATCACCACAGCTGACCTATCATTAGCCGGGAAAGCCACTAAAGTATACCTTAATGAAAGGCTGACAAAAGAAAACCGTAGACTATTTAAGAAAGCCAAGGAAGAGGGGAAACGATTGAGTTGGCGATTTGTTTGGACGAAATATGGAAATATATATACCAGAAAGGCTGAAGGCTCAAAAATTCACTTGTTGCGCTCGGACGATGATATTGTCCGGGTGTTTCAAATTACAGCTCATGAGGTCGTTCCGGCACTGCAGCCCGAAACTCTGGACGAGCTCCACTCCGACGTCGACGTCGACACAGAACCGGTTCCGGACAATGACGGCCAGAGTATTGTTCAATTATGAATTACACTATGCCTTGTACAATGTACACCATAGTAACAAATCAGACTTTATGTTAGGCTTATTAGTTTGTTTACATGAGAGAATACCTTTAATGTATATTAATATTATAACTATATATTGTTTATATTTTACTTTTGCATATGACACTCTAATTAATGGAATTACTAGGGCTTCAACTATAATGAGTAACTGTTATTTCTTTAGAAGGCGTGACAAATAAACATAATTTAAATTTGTTACTGGGGCTATTGAACGTGCGATCACTTAACACCGGCAAAGATGAATTATTAGTTGCTATTAAAAGCTATAAACCAGACATACTGGCTTTAAATGAAACTTGGTTAAAACCTGGGGAAGAAAAATGTGCGCCCGTAGTGCCAGGGTATGTGTTCAAACACAAACCCCGTGCAGGCGCAAGCCGAGGCGGCGGGGTGGGGTTCTACGTGCGGCGCGGGCTGCGCGTGCGAGTGCGCGAGCATCCTGAGTCATCGCTCGAGCAGATGTGGCTCGAAGTGTCTATGCCGGGAGGAGTACGGCTAGCGGTGGGCACGGCTTATAGGCCGGAGTCCGTGGCCGTTGACAGTGCCATACACGCTCTCAGTGAATCGGTAAGTACATTTGCCTTCTGCAATTATGTCTTTGTACTAACTGATTTCAACGTCGATCTTCTACAGCCGGATAAGAACCATGCTCCCGAGCTATCCACATTTTTTACACGGCAGCATCTTAAGCAGCTAGTTCGGGAAGCCACGCGTGTAACAGAACAATCGAGTACCCTTTTGGACTTGATTATAACGGATGCGCCACCAGATTTATGTATAGGGGTTAAGGTGTACCATAACCCGTCCTTAAGCGATCACGCAATGGTTATTTCTGAATTTCATATAAAAAAACCGGAAGATGTGCCACGTATAATTACTTATAGATCTTTAGATAAAATTGATGAGCATGATTTTCAAAGGGACCTGTGTGCTATACCATGGACCGATGTGCTACTGGCGGACGAGGTAAACGAAATGGTAAAACGTTTTGACGGTTTTTTGCTTGCATTATTCGATAGGCACGCTCCGGTGAAACGGGTTCGCATAAAAGATAAACCGCACCCATGGCTAACTGACAATATCAGGCTTATGATAAATATGCGCAACAAAGCTCTGGCAAGAGCCCGTTCCACCGCAAACTCCTCGCATATGGATTACTACAGACAGTTGCGTAATTTGGTAAATAGTTCTATAAAAAGAGAAAAACAGGCCTATTTTACTTTCTATGTAAATAATAATATAAAGTCTCCCTCTAAGATGTGGCAACACTTAAAACGTTCTTCAGCGTACGGAAACGACGTTGAAACTCCAATCCCTCAACATTTAAACTGTCCCGACGATATTAACGATTTCTTTTTAGATATACCAGGTAATGGACACGTCGATTTAAATACATATAGTTATTTTATAAGGAATAAGTTTGGCGAAAATACTTTTGATATCTCTGAGTGTTCAGAAGATCAAATTTCAAAAATAATTTGTGGAATAAAAACAAATGCCTGTGGAAATGATTTAGTAACCATACGTATGATTCATATGACGCTGCCGGCAACGTTACCTATAATAACAGCAATTGTTAATAAATCAATTTCCACTAAAGTATTTCCGGAGGCGTGGAAAATGGCTAGAGTTAAATGTTTGCCTAAAAGTCCTGCGATTGAATCCCATAAAGACCTAAGACCTATAAGTATCTTGCCGGTCATGTCGAAGTTTATAGAAAGAGTAATATGTATCCAGCTAACAAACTACCTCGAGGTTAATAATATACTTCCCACGGTTCAGTCCGGGTTTCGGAACGGACATAGTACTACTACCGCGCTAGCCCAGGTAACCGATGACGTAATATCGGCAACTGACGAGGGGAAGTGCACTATACTTGTGTTGCTGGATTTTTCGCGGGCATTTGATTGTATCAGTAAAGAACTGTTAATGGCTAAAATGGCGTTTTATGGTCTGTCGGTATCGACTCGTAAATGGTTCATGTCATACTTGACTAATCGTAAGCAGTATGTTCTTACTGATGACGGTCAAGGTCGCGAGTTGCGCTCAGCTGTTCAAACCGTAAACAGAGGTACACCGCAGGGGTCAATTATCAGCCCATTGCTTTTTATATTATTTACAGCCGACCTAAGCAAACTTCTCAAGCACTGTAATATTCACTTATATGCCGATGATACACAGGTATACTATTCTTTTGATCCTAAAGACACAAATCGCGCCGTAGAATTAATTAATGAAGATCTTAATATAATATACAATTGGGCCTGTAATAATAACTTGGTTCTGAATCCCTCAAAGTCAAAGTACCTGGTCTTTGGTACAAATCTACAGCGCAGTCGTGTGATCAGCCTTGAACCAATGATAGTTATAAATAGTAAAAATGTTGAAAGAGTGGAAACCGCCAAGAATCTAGGTTTACTTATGGACGGTGAGATGCGGTACATCGACCATATTAATATTAAAATAAGGAATGCTTATTATAGGCTAAAAGTTCTGTACGGGATTCGAAATTACCTTACGGAAGAAGTCAGGCTTATGTTGGTCGAGTCATTAGTGCTATCGCAGTTTAATTATTGCGATACTGTCTACGGACCTCGTTTGTACGCTAAGACAGCACAGGCTATTCAAAGAGTTCAGAACGCTTGTACTAGGTTTTGCTTCTCGGTACCAAAACGAACACGAATCACGCCAATCCTTAACTACAAGAAAATTTTAAAAATGGCCGCACGTAGAACACTACATTTGGCTAGCCTAATCCATAGTATAGTCTTTAATCAAAAGCCGAAATACCTATACGATAAGATTCGGTGGAGAAAGGATCTGCACGAAAGAAATACCCGCAGTAAACTGCAAAATAAAATGACTGTTCCGCTGCATAAAACTGCAGGCTTCAGGGGTAGTTTCAAATTTTCGGCTTCGAAGATTTGGAACGACCTCCCACCCCCATTGCGATCCAATGTGTCCCGCCCAACATTTAAATGTAAATTGCGTTTATTATTCTTAAAGAAACAATTGGAAACCCAAGATTTGTGTGACTAATGTAATGCTATGGCCATTTAAGTGCTTAGTTCAAAGTAATATAATGTAAATGTATTAATTAAAGTTTAACAAATTATTTAACCAGGTATTCTCTCAATAGTTTTTAATAATAAATCCTCTCGTTTTGGAACATTATTTGTTACATATGATATATGTATATATATATATATATATATATATATATATTTTTTTATATATTTTAATTTTAATTTAGCTGATGTCACTTTTAGCATGTACTCATGTGCATGCATGTATGTGTGGGCGTGTTGTGTGCAAGCACATACATGCATGTATACCTTGGTCGCACCCGCAAGTATGACAATGTGATTCAGAGTGAGAAAAGGGACGGCCTGAAAACCAGCGCTGCGCAGACGCCTGTCTGTCGCAGCACATGCTGAGTCCGCTCCTTTTGTCACACAGAATAATTTGGGTGGACAATATAATGACAATGTTTTTATTGTTCAATCTATGTACCTATTTTTTTTTTTTTGGTGTGGCAATAAATGTTTCTTTCTTTCTTCTTTCTTTCAAATGGCAAAAAACGGAACCCTTATAGATTCGTCATGTCTGTCTGTCTGTCTGTCTGTCCGTCTGTCCGTCCGTATGTCACAGCCATTTTTTTCCGAAACTATAAGAGCTATACTGTTGAAACTTGGTAGGTAGATGTATTCTGTGAACCGCATTAAGATTTTGATTCAAAAATAAAAAAATAATAATAAATATTGGGGGCTCCCCATACTTAGAACTGAAATTGAATTTTTTTTTTTCATCAAACACATACTTGTGGGTTATCTATGGATAGGTCCTACTACATTACTATAAAAACTACCAAAGAAAATTGTTTTGAACGAGATCTAGTAAGTAGTTTTTTTTTAATACCTAACTTTGCAAGTTTGCACCTAATATATATGGGGCGCTATACATACCAGGTGCAAACTTAACTTAAACACTTAGGGATGGAAAGTGTTTGTACGGAACCCTCGGTGCGCGAGTCCGACTCGCACTTGGCCGGTTTTTTTATTTTTGCATGAAAACCTTAATGCGGTTTACAGAATACATCTACCTACCAAGGTTGAACACTATAACTCTTATAGTTTCGGAAAAAAATGGCTGTGACATACGGACGGACAGACGGACAGACATTGGCAGTCGCTTGCGTAAAAACTAGTGCCTACGCCACATCTTGGGATTTAGGTAGCCGACCCCGATTGAGAATTCATTCTCAAAAATGGGACAAAGGCTAGGAGGATGATGACAGCCTCTTGTGGCGGTTCTTAATACTTAAGCCACCGTTTCGGTAAAAAAATCTTGTCTTTTCTTTTCATCCAAGCTAGGTCTTGTAGCCGTTATATGGGGATCGGAGGACAATAGAAGCATAAATGTCCTCATTGGTAGCTTGCCTACTTTTCTTCCTTGAATTATGTTCCCTCAACCTTCTGGAATCTTGAGCATGTATTCAATCACGGAAGCTATATCATCACGGCCATATTCTTTAAAGAGATTTGCTGCAGCAAAAGCTAATTCAGTTGCATCTTCTCCTGCAAATGATTCAGATCTTCTCTTTTTTTGCTTAGTTGACAGGTTTTCAAAGTTTTTCCTTGGTTGCTTCGTCATTGTTGCAATTGAAATTGAAGATGTTGAAGTTGAACAATCCGAAGAGGTAAAGTCAGCACTAGTTGACGATTTCAAAGCCTGAGAACACGCAGAATCCTGGAGTAGTTCTGGAATGAGTAGACTGGTTTCGTTGTATGGACCAATCCGAAACCTTGTTCACCTTCATATTGTCGCGTGAAAGAAAGTGAAGCAGTCGTTTTAGATCATTAGACGAAGAGCTCATTCGCAGATTTGCTGTAATACTTCAAGCCATAACATCTGGAGAAGAGATTGATGTGCCTAAATTTAAAGAATATGCTTATAAGACTGCTCAAAAGTATGTTGATTTATACAACTAGTACTATATGCCATCAACTGTATATTAGCTATTGATCCATGGAGCAGACATCATCGCCAGCAATGCCATCGTCCCTATAGAAAGTCTGTCAGAAAAAGCATCTGAAGCCAGAAACAAAGAATTTAGAAGGTTCAGGGAACATAATTCAAGGAATAAAAGTAGGCAAGCTACCAATGAGGACTTTTACATATGCTTCTATTATTGTCCTCCGATCCCCATATAACGGCTACAAGACCTAGCTTGGATGGAAAGAAACGACAAGATTTTTTTACCGAAACGGTGGCTTTGTTTAAGTATTAAGAACCGCCAGAAGAGGCTGTAACAGAGTTTAATGGTTAGTTAAGTTTTTTTTTGTTGATTTAGACAATATATTTACAATATTTACAATAAGTTATGTAGTTAGTTAAGTAGTTTTATATCATAATGTTTGACTTTTTTACTGTAACTGATTTGAAATATACGGATTTATGTTATTTATATTGGCTCTGTTGGCTGAAGAAGTGGTATTAACGTACTTAGGTATATATTGCTCGCCGATGCCCTTTTTATCGCATGTATTTTTTTTAAATATTCTCTTATTTCATAATTTCAGTAAATTAGACAGATAGACTCATAATAAGTACTTTTATTTACTAATTTAGACGCCTCGAACGAAAAATACATAAAACGATTTAAAAAAAAAAAAACCGCAGCTGTGACTGATATATGTAGTATGCCAAAAAATCAGTAATAATTCATTGTATAACCATCTGCGAGGATATAACGGTTAATCTCCGGATTGAAAGTCGCATGCCCTAACCACTAGGCTACCACTAGGCCACGTCGCCAACATATGTAGGAAGGCCACCGGAATCTACAAGATGCTAACCAGGGCTGCGCGAGTTAACTGGGGCCTAAACCCGGAAATAATACGTACAATATATGTAGCGGCAGTAGAGCCAACTATATTGTACGCAGCTGCAGCATGGGCACCAGCAGCAGACAAGTTAGGGGTCCGCAAACAGCTGAGCGCGGTCCAAAGGGGCTTTGTGCAAAAAATGTGCAAGGCGTATCGAACGGTGTCATTAAACTCTGCTCTCCTACTTACAGGTACGCTTCCTCTAGACCTAAGGGTACGAGAGGCGGCTTCCTTGTATAAGGCCAAGAAGGGCTCCCACCAACATGAACTGGGTGGTAGAGAGGTGGAGAGGATGGCGCCGAAGATACAAGCCCCGCATCCCGCGAACCAAGTAGGACTGGAGTTCGGCAGGCTTGAAAACGAAGAGCAGTACACACTGCAGAACAACTTTGCTGTGCGTTTATTTACGGACGGCAGCAGGATTGAGGGCAAAGTCGGAGCGGCGGTATCCGTATGGAACAGCACCGCAGAGACAATGGCCCACAAACTTGCTCTATCGCCCCATTGTACTGTGTACCAAGCCGAACTTCTAGCCCTATGTAAGGCAACGGAAATCGCCCTTAAGCACAAGGAGACCTCAATCGGTATCTTCAGTGACTCCAGAGCAGCCCTGGAAACGGTTACAAATCCTGGAACTCCTCACCCTCTGGCCGTTGAAACAAGGGAAAACCTACGGGGATGCCAACTCCAAAACAAGGAGGTATCCTTGTTCTGGATAAAAGCACATATAGGGCTGGAGGGTAATGAGAGAGCAGACTATCTGGCGAAGGAAGCGGCACTAAAGTCCAAGAAGAGGCCGGACTACGATCGATGCCCTGTCTCATTCTTGAAACGAGATATTCGTACTGAGACTCTCAGTGAATGGGACAGGAGATATAAACAAGAAGAAACGGCCTCAGTCACAAAAATGTTCTTTCCGGACGCGATAGCTGCATATAAAACCGTCCGAAAAATAGTAATAGACAACACAGTTACACAGATATTCACTGGGCATGGTGGGTTCTCCTCATACTTGCATCGCTTCAAGTGTAAGGACGACCCATCATGTGCATGCGAACCAGGGAAGAGCGAATCTATAGATCACCTTATCCTAGATTGCCCTATTTTTGGACTAGAGCGATTCAATGTAGAACAAAAATTAAATATAAAATTGGAAAAAGAGTCGTTACATAATATTGTTAGTAATAGCTGTGAAAGAGAAATATTTTTGGCCTATTGTAAGAAAATTGTAGACATAGTTAAAAATAGAAATAAATAGAATTAAGTAAAGTATGTTACATAATATATATTGAGTATATATTAGGTAAAGTAAAGATACAATCAGAGGTAGCGTAAGATTAGAAAATAACGATGTGTAACATTTAGGTCAAATAAAATACAAGTAAAAAATATTATATAAGGAAATAGATTAAGCTGTATATCACTAACTATAAGAGAAAATGTTAAATAAAATAAAACTGTTGTGTAGAATTCCTTACCCCAAAGAAAAGATGAAAAATAAAAACGTAGTTTAGATCAGACGAGTAGAGGCTAGATGGTCTAATCCCGACCTCAAGAGAGAATGCCGATGGATGAAAGAAAGATATAGAATGAAGAATAAAAGTGCGAGAGGCATAGATGCGAGAACTGGCATGAATGAGTAGAAACACAAAATGTTAAAAACAGGCTCCGATTACGTTGGAGGTAGTAAAAAAAAAAACCACTAGGCTACCACCGCTTAGTAGTGTACTGTGCCACAAGAGGCTGTAACAGAGTTTAATGGTTAGTTATGTAGTTAAATAAGTAGTTTTATATCATAATGTTTGACTTTTTTACTGTAACTGATTTGAAATATACCGATTTATGTTATTTAGGCATATTGGCTTTGTTGGCTGAATAAGTGGTATTAACGTAGGTAGGTATATTGTTCGCCGATGCCCTTTTTATCGCATGTATTTTTTGAAATGTTCTCTTATTTCATAATTTCAGTAAATTAGACAGATAGACTCATAATAAGTACTTTTATTTACTAATTTAGACGCCTCGAACGAAAAATATATAAAACGATTTTTAAAAAAAAACCGCAGCTATGAGCGATATATGTAGTATGCCAAAAAATCACTAATAATTCATTGTATAACCATCTGCGAGGATATAACGGTTAATCTTGCGGTTCCCGAGATATTTAGATTTTTTGTATCAGCTCCATACAAGTTTTTCGGAAAAAAATTATAACTCATTAATTTTCCAACCAAATTGTTCCAAAATCATATTTTAGTAATTAAACAACAGGTAAAAGCGATTCCAATAAAAAAAACTCGAATATCACAACTTTGATTTCTATGTCTATGAAAGCCGATTTTCGTCCCACTGTGAGACATGACGAATCTATTAGGGTTCCGTTTTTTGCCATTTGGCTACGGAACCCTAAAAAGGGAATTAAACAAAAGATGTCTCAATTCAGAGGGCAAGTGGATGGGGCAGGAAAAGTTAAAGGGTAAACTGAAAATTCATTTCAATGTATGCAGTGCAAAAATATCATTGGGTAAATGATAAATGGGCTACGAAACAATAGTAGATTGTTCAACAAGGGACTAAAACAAGCCATAATGACACGAGATGTTTTAGCCACCCGAGCTAAGCGAGGGTGGCTAATAGTTCGATTGTCATTATGGTTGTTTAGTCTCGCGTTAAACACTCTACTTTTCACTTTGAATGCGAGGAAAATAAACGAATATCAATATAAAATTACGATATTTATTATAACAAAGTTTCTTACAATTACGTAGTACAGCCGTTAATCTAACCTCAGAAAAATTTAAAGGGCATTTTGTACAATTCTTTACATTTAAATGTATGGTTTTCCCCTGTAAACTAAGCTGGGTCGGCGTGGTTTGTAATTGAGAAGTATGTTCAATATTTTCACTCGAAGTCGAAGTAAAAGTAGGAGAGAATGGAGAGTAGGTACGAGTATAGTAGAGACGTAGACCTTTTCTCAAAAAGGTTGCCGATGGTCATTTCATTAGGCTCATTCTCAACCCGCGATGTTGATGGGCGTGGGTCAAATGTTGGTTGTCACTTGGTTGTGATTTTTGCTTTGAGGATATTTTAATTCCTTCAATATAGTATAGCCTTCGATAGATACTGTGTTTATTTTGGATTGACTCCTCTATATAGCCTTCAGCTTTATTCTTCTCATTGGAACTATTGGAAGATGATGATTACATATTTTGTCCGTAATTT